>CM044306.1:140920214-142120214 GCA_024291935.2 Okapia johnstoni | reverse complement strand
TCCAGTATATTTTGCCTGGAGAATCCCATGGACAGAGGAGCCTGGTGGGCTACAGACCATAGGGTTGCAAAAAGTTGGACACAACTGAAGCGACTTAGCATGCACATACGCAGTACCATCTCAGCTTGAGTGAGTGAGCAGATGAAGTGTTTGATTGCCGTGGTCCTGCCAGGAATCCAGCTGACCTCAACCATGCTCGCAGCCCGTCAATCATCAACCCCTTTTCTTTCTTCCTCACAAACCCACAGAGTGGTTTCCTTGGCCTCGTCAGCAAGTTAATAGAAAATCTTGCCCGAGGTTGTGTCTATACCATATTACAGGAATGAGCCCTGAAAACAGATCAGTCAGCTTGATTTGATTTCTTTCCCTATTAAAACATCCTGTCACCTGACAGAGCTAATGCGATAAATTAACTGCCGCGAAAGCACGAAGACAGAGCCGGAATAGAAACAGTCTGGACTTTGTCACACTTTCTGTCAAAACTCTTAGCTCAGGGACTCCATCAGCTTAGCCTTGTTTAAATTGTGGTAAAATACGCGGTACATAAAATCAACCATCATAACCACTTTCAAGGGTACAGTTCGGTACTGTTAAGTATATTCACATGGCTGTGTAACCAATATTTTCATCTTGTGGAACGGAAACTCTGTGCCCATTGAACAGTAACTCCCCTTTCTTCTCCCTACTGCACAGCCCTTAGCAACCACCATTCTGCCTTCTGTATCTGTGAATCTGACTACTCTGGGTACCGTGTATACATGGTGGTGGTTTAGTCGCTAAGTCGTATCCAACTCTTGTGACCCCATTGTCTAAGATGGGACATCTTGTCCATGTCCATGGGATTTTCCAGGCAAAAATACCGGAGTGGGTTGCCATTTCCTTCTCCAGGGGATCTTCCCAACCCAGGGATCGAACCCGGGTCTCCTGCACTGCAGGCAGATTCTTAACCTACTGAGCTACCAGGGAATTTGAAATCATACAATTTGTCTTTTCTTTGTGAGTGGTTTGTTTCACTTAGCAAGGTCCATCCATGTTGTAGCATCTGACAGGACTTCTTTCTTACAGCTGAATAAATATTCCGTTTTATTTGTATATACAGTGCATTTTGTTTATCCATTCATCTGTCGACGGGCCCTTGGGGTTGCTTGCACCTCTTGGCTATGGTGAATAACCCTGCCATGAACATGTGTGTGCAAATATCCTTTGAGATCTTCCTTTAGTTCTTGTGGGTGCATACCCAGAGGTGGAATGGCTGAACCGTGTATGTATGTGGTAGTTCTGTTTAATATTTTTAGGGACCACCATACTGTTTTCCAGAGTTACTGCCCCATTTTACATCCCCACCAAAAGGGCACAGGGCTCCAGTTTTTCCACACCCTCACCATTTTTGCTTTTTTAAAAATAGCCATCCTAATGGGTGTGAGGAGATGAGCTTAGTTTGAAGAGGTCAAAACTCAGGGGCAGGAAAATTATAAAAATCTGGTATCTAATATCTGGCTATGAGCTTAAATGCTTTTAAAAGTTGCCATTTATTCACCTCAGGGCACAGAAATAATGTTGCAAGCTAAAGGCCTCCTTTGACCCTCTGGGATTATAAGACTTGATTTTTTTTATAGAGGAAAAGTAAGGATACATTTTATGGAAAGGATGAATAAGTTAAGAAGGAAGGTTATATTTTTCAGAGAAAGAGATAAAGGTTTCGTTGTTTATTGTCATTTTTATTTTCAAAGTAGAAACTTATCCACACATTTCTTCACAATTCATGAAGGACAGTAGGCTAGGCTAAGTCACCTCAGTCGTGTCCAACTCTGTGCGACCCCACAGATGGCAGCCCAGCAGGCTCCGCCATCCCTGGGATTCTCCAGGCAAGAACACTGGAGTGGGTTGCCATTTCCTTCTCCAGTTCATGAAAGGGAAAAGTGAAAGTGAAGTCGCTCAGTCATGTCCAACTGTTAGCGACCCCATGGACTGCAGCCCACCAGACTCCTCCATCCATGGGATTTTCCAGGCAAGAGTACTGGAGTGGGGTGCCATTGCCTTCTCCGTGAAGCACAGTAACTTCACTGCAAATTCTTATATCTTTCTTCACTGTGTGTGATGAAAGTCTTTAAATGAGTCACCGTTTCTAGTTTATGAGGAAACCTGGCTACCAGGTATGCACTTATTCTCCTTTGAAACTTCTACGGGGCTTGAAACAATGCTGTCCACTCAACCTGAGTCCTTCAAATGAAAATTTAGGAGGAAATACAATTGCGTCCAAAGGTAGCAAGTATAGATTCTGTAAGGTTTTCAACTCTACGCTTCAAACAGATGGAGAATATATTTATAATGAAAAAAAGAATCTGTGACTATGTAAAACAGGTATTGACAAACTTTTTCTGTAAAGGGCCAGAGAACCACTGTCTTTATGGAAACTATAATACTCAACTTTGTCACAGCAACTCTACACAGTATACAAATGAATAAGGTGGCTATGTTCCAGTGAAACTTTACTTACAAACACAGGACTGGAGACGGATTTGCCCTGTGGGTCATAGTTTGCTAACCCCTGCTCTAGAAGACCCAAGAAAAGGAACTTGACAGAGTTTTCCTGTCAGTTTAAAGAGGAAGAAAAAACCTTCAAGCACTGTGGCAAAAAAAAAAAAGAGACAAACAGCAAAAGAAACCTTGACATCATTTCTCTCAAAACTAAGTACAAAACTGTGGCTTTCCCATAAAAAAATGTACCTCGGGGCTCCAATGTTACTTTCACGCCTTTGATCCTTGACCTAAATAAGCTTATGATACATGAGAATCGACATAACCTCAGAGGCATAAACTTGAAATCCTAAGTTGCTCAAAAGCTAGAGTTTAACTTTACAAGAAGAAAATGTCAGGTAGAAACGGTCCGATTCATCTCAAGTCACTTAAATTCTTGCTATCAGTAGAAGGAAATGACATTTTCCTCATTAAATACAATTGGAGGCTCCCAGGTAACCACTGGAAGGGAATGCTGGACCAGTCCCTCTCACGTCCACTCCATTTTCCCCGTGTGGTTGGCCCAAAGTGGTGACAAAGACTCTCTCCTTGACCAAACTCAAGTCTAAGTCTAGAGGTTTTCTCTGAACCTCTTGATGACCTGGCCTCCACCTTGGCCCTGTGTGTGTGTTAGTCACTCAGCTGTGTCCAGCTCTTTGCAACCCCTGTGGACTGTAGCCCACCAGGCTCCTCTGTCCATGGGATTTCCCAGGCAAGAATACTGGAGTGGGTTGCCATTTCCTTTTTCAGGGGATCTTCCCAACCCAGAGATCGAACTGAGTACCCCTTATCGCAGGAAGATTCTTCACTGTCTGAGCCTCCAGGGAAGCCCCACCTTGGCCTGAAGAACTCAATTTTCAACACAAACGATTTTATCTACCCTCCTCCCCCTCCTACACTAGAAGACTTGAAGAAACACACTGTTTCCAGCAGCTCAAGGCTGTGTCCCCGGGGCGATGACTCTAGTCCCCCGGAAGTGCCTGCCTGAAGCTCAATGCTGCCAAAAGAAGGGACTGCTTGTTCCAGGCAAAACCCGACACAGGCTCCTGGCTCCCTTTTCTTAGGGCATTTACTTTAGAAAACTGACAGCAGTAGGTCTTTCTCTGTCCCTTCGAGACAGACACAGATGTACATGTGCCTTCTACAACCCAGGAGTGTCTTCCTCAGGGATGTGGAAGCCAGTCCTTTGAAGCATAACCATGAAAAATGACAGAACACTGGTCTCCGAGGCTCTGTGGGAGGCTGGGAGCCCAACTTCAATAACAGCCCGCGAATAAACACAGACGGCCTGCTCACAGCACTGACCAGCTTCAGTACCTTTCCTTTAGCAAACCCAGTGTGGAAAGGCCTCCCACCTTTTGTGTGCATGAAGCTGAGCTCAGGTTACACTGGGTACTACCACTGCAATAGTAAGGACTCAATCTGTCTCACTGCCTGTAACTAATGTCCAGCTTTCTCTGTGGCTATGGTTATTGCTCCATGTTGACTTCAAGAGACATGGTTCCATCTTTAATGCTCAGGCCCCAAGAAGGACAAAACTCCCTCCTCTTCTTTTTGTTAGCAGGTGGGAGACCCATCACCTCCTCAATCCCAAGGGGCCCAAGCACACGCTGATGCTTCACAGGAAGCCAAGAGATGTATTTTCCTCTCCCACCACCTGGAGCCTGCTCTCCCCCTTTCAGGTTCCAAAAGAGACTGGCCTCCTTGTCCAGGTGGATGACAACAGGAACAGACTCACTCAGGCCCAGTCCCCATGTGTGTGGACCACCTGTGCAACTTAACCATATCTCTGTACAACACAGGAGCCTAGAAGTCAAACCACAGGAATTACCAAATATAGAAACCAGACTTACTTTCTTTTTATTTTGGACAAACAAAAGGAGGGGAAAAGGTATAGGGACGACTTAATCCCAACGATTTAAACCTACCAGTGAGACAGCTTTTGAAAGTACCACTGTATGTAGCACCTCTGAATTCAGCTGCTGCTGCTGTTGCTAAGTCACTTCAGTAGTGTCCGACTCCATTCGACCCTACAGACTGCAGCCCACCAGGCTCCTCCATCCCTGGGATTCTCCAGGCAAGAATACTGCAGTGGGTTGCCATGTCCTTCTCCAATGCATGCATGCATGCTAAGTTGCCTCAGTCATATCCGACTCTGTGCGACCCTATGGACAGCAGCCCACCAGGCTCCTCCATCCACAGGATTCTCCAGGCAAGAATACTGGAGTGGGCCACCATTTCCTTCTCCAGAATTCAGATGGCTTGTGCCCAAATCTCGTTCACACAGTTATTCATTTACTCAGTCAACAAAAACTGAGTATGTTTATAGTTAAGGCACTGGACTAGCTTCAGACTGTAGGCACATTCTATTAACCTGATTCCTTGGTACACCTTGAAAAATTAATTTTTGTCTTCTGTACTTACTAAAGAAAAACAGAGTAGATACACTGGGTGCAGACACATGTACCCCAATGTCACTGCAGCAGTGTTTACAATAGCCAAGACAAGGAAGCAACCTAAGTGTCCATCAACAGACGAATGTATAAAGAAAATGTGGTCAAATACACAATAGAATATTGACCAGCCATAAAAAAGAATGAAATAATGCCACTTGCAGCAACATGGATGGAACTGGAAGTATCATATTAAGTGAAGTAAGTAAGAAAGAGAAAGACAAATACCATGTGACATCACTTATATGTAGAATCTAAAAAAATAATACACATGAACTTATTTACAAAACAGAAACAGACTCACAGACATGGAAAACAGACTTACGGTTACAAAGGGGGAAACTGGAAGGGGAGGGATAAATTAGGAATTTGGGGTTAACACAGACACACTAATATATATAAAATGGATAATCAACAAGCATCCACTGTAAAGCACAGGGAACTATACCCAGTATTTTGTAATAACCTATACTGGAAAAGTGGAGAAGGCAATGGCACCCCACTCCAGTGCTCTTTCCTGGAAAACCCCATGGACGGAGGAGCCTGGTAGGCTGCACTCCATGGGGTCACGAAGAGTCAGACACGACTGAGCGACTTCACTTTCACTTTTCACTATCATGCATTGGAGAAGGAAATGAATCTGAAAAAGAGTATTTTAATATATATAAGAGAATACACATATAACTGAATCATTTTGCTGCATAGCTGAAACTAACACAACATTGTAAATCAACTATACTTCAAAAAAAAAAAAGGCTCAGGGAACTCAAACTGGGGCTCTGTGACAACGTAGAGGAGTGGGAAGTGGGAGGGAGGTTCAAGAATGAGCGGACATATGTATACCTATGGCTGATTCATGGTGATGTATGGCAGAAACCAACATAATATTGAAAAACAATTATTCCTCAATTAAAAATAAATTAAGAAGGAAAAATAGAGCAGGACAAAACCAAGCCAAAAATCTAACTCATACTCTAAATCTCACACTTCCAGACTTTGCAAAGATTTCACATCCAGAGTGCCAAAGATTGTCCACTGATTACCTTGGCAGCCTCAACTGCTAATTTTCTGTAGTGCTTCCCAAAGACAGTGATGCTCCTTTAATGAAATAAATTGTAATTGCCATTGCTATATCATCGACCACAATGTCATGGACACTGTTAATATTACTACGCGTGGGGTGTGGAGGGTAGTGGGAGGCCTTAGCGTTTGCAGAATGGGCAGTGTAGATGTGGACACAGGTCTCTGGGCAGAGTTTTCAAGCTCAGGGCCAAGTGAGGGGGAGAGACAGCAGGGGATGCTGTGGGTTCGGAGGAAGGACGAGTCACCTGGTAGGTGAGCCAGGCGGGACTTTGGCTGGGATCGGACGGGAAGGCAGAAGTCAGCTCGGTGATAACTTGAGCCAGGAAGGCCCGCTAGTTAATCACAACTAGAACAAAGCTCTCAACCAGTTCTCCTACCAAGTCATTGTAACCTCTTCTGAGTTAATGATTCAGAAGGGTTCGTTTCAGAGGGTTACCCACATGAGCCTCTACTTTAATAGAAGAAATTGATGCATATGGTGAGGGGCCATTTGAATTTATTTTATTTTCTATTTTCTAATTGAAATATAGTTGATTTACACTGTTGTGTTAGTTTCAGGTGTACAGCAAAATGATTCAGTTATACATATATCCATTTCTATTTCTTCAGATTCTTTTCCCTTATAGATTATTACAAAATATTGAGAATAGTTCCCTGTGATATACAGTAGGCCTTTGTCGGTTATCCATCTTATATTGAATTTCTTTTCTTAAAAGGGAGTCTAGTGTACTATTTTACTTATAATGGTTCTTGGAAAGGATATTAGAAGAAAGGAAATTAGGGAATTTTAAGAAAGTCAAATTTTGAATGACATCTGAGTTTAAGCTTCTTTTTCTAAACTTCTGGCTTTGTAAAAGCTTCTTCCAATATTATTAAAAGAACATGGGAAGGTTGTATGTTTGTATTTGAGGTTCAGTCACATAATTGAAATGAATCCCTAAAAAAAAACAGGTCTACACAACAGATCTAACAAGCCGAGGAAGCTTTTAAACTATTTTAATTATCATTTTAAAAGCAGAATGCTACATGTTACCAAATTAAATGAAGTTAAAATTCCATAAAAATTTGAATAGGCTTTTGAAATGGAAATATTAACTGACAGGCTTTTAAAATAAACCTTGTTCTTGACTTAACTGAGAGTTATAGGAATTACATGTAGCATCTACACAGCTTGTGACTACTGTCATTTTTAGAGAAATGCAAGGTGAAATACATCTCACTGAATGTGCTCAATCTCAATGGAAGATTCACCCCAACCAGAAAGCAGATTCTGCTTGGCCTTCAGTGCCCAGAGACTTCAAAGGATTCTATACTAACAGGAAGGACAACCAAACCTCAACTGTCTGCCCTCCTTCAAGTCAATGAGCAATTTTTGAATATTTTATCTGTGGATTTCATTCATTCTTTTTTCCAATAATTTTTCTTGTTATGTTTTGATTTTATCCCGTCCTATGTTCCAGGCATACACGTAAGCATTGGAAACAGAGTGGAGAATAAGACATCTAACCTGGTCTTAAGAATCGTGGCTAATCCTGCTCTGCCCAAGTATTCTGACTTTGGAACTCCAGTTTTAGTAACTGAGCCTTTCCCCAGTTTCACCTTTGAACTCTAAGGGACTAAGAGTCTCCTGTTTCTTCCACTTTTGCTAAGTTGTTGTTGTTGTTTCTTCCCCCGCTGAGTATTTTTGCTTGGGAATGCAATCATGAGTTTGAATCAACTGTTCCTACCTAACTGTATTCAGCTAACTTTCCATTCTCTTTTCATTCTCCGAATGACGTAAGTGCCTAATTTCTTATATCAAATCCCTTCCTGCACTGAACTCAATTGATACCCCAATCCTGATGGGGAGGTAAGGAAGGGGTCTGACTTTGGGCTGGGGGTGAGATAGGTTCGTCTTTTGAATGAGTTAGGATATCCCAATGAAAATGTCTTATGGTCAAACCAAATATATGTCAACTGGAGAGCTGACAAGAAATCTGAAGCAAAGGGACAACCAAACAAGTCTCCGTATAAAATCAAGGGAGAGAACGGGCTTCCCGGGGAAATGAAATTGGATGAGAAACCACAAAAGGACAATGACTGAGCCTTAGAGACAGACCCGGTGACGAAGCTGGAAGAAATACATTCAGAGAGATGAGAGGGGAAAAGCAAAGCTGTTGGAAAGTGGGCAGTAACAAATCTTAGGTATTTTGAAAGTTATATGTAAGAAGTAGTATCACTCTATTTCCCAGAGGTCCTCTATTACATGTAAGGGTTGTGTAACTATTGTTTGAGCAATACCTTAAGGATTTCCTATGTCAATCATACTCAAAGTAGAATTTTTACCTTCTTAAACCCTCATGATAAAGTTACCCTCATTTCCTAATAAGAAAATTACACCTTCAAAACTTGTATGTATCCACCTATGAATGGGCTTCCCTGGTGGCTCAGATGTTAAAAAATCTGCCTGCAATGCAGGAGACCTGGCTTCAAACCCTGGGTTGGAAAAACCCCCTGGAGAAGGAAATGGCTACCCACTCCAGTCAGCCCTAAAGGAAATCAACCCTGAACATTCATTGGAAGGACTGATGCTAATGCTAAAGCTCCAATACTTTGGCCACCTGATGCGAAGGGCCTGACTTCCTGGAAAAGACCCTGATGCTGGGAAAGATTGAGGGCAGGAGGAGTAGGGGGGCGCCAGAGGATGAGATGGTTGGATGGCATTAGCAACTGAATGGACATGAGTCTGAGCAAACTCTGGAAGATAGTAAAGGACAGGGAAGACTCGTGGGCTGCAGCCCACGAATTGGACACAACTTAGGGGCTGAACAACAGCAACCTATGAATATTAGTCTGAGAGAGGGTGAAAGTGTTTTAATCACTAAGTTGTGTTAGACTTTGCAACCGCATGGACTGTAGCCTGCCAGGATCCTCTGTCCATGGAATTCTCCAGGCAAGAATACTGGAGTGGGTTGTTATTTATTTCTCTAGGGGATCTTCCAGACCTTGAGATTGAACCCAGGTTTCCCACACTGCAGGCAGATTCTTTACCGTCTGCGCCACTGAGTATTAGCCTACAACTGATTTATTCAGATACAGAGAAAATTCAGAGTCGCATTCTCCTACTAAGACCCCCAAAATAAGAAACTGATTTGAAGAGTAAAAAAGGGTTAAAAAAAATCTAAGTCTCAGCTTACAAATTTGAGGTGGGAATTTTACAGGACTAGCTTAGAGTGTGCCAGGCTTTGGTCATTTAGAATGCACCTAAAAGGCTGTCTTCAAATGCGCCTATCTGAGATCACATGTCGGATGGGTTTCCTAATGAGGTAGTTAAACTATTTTCAAGTCTCACGTTGCCAGTTTACAAGAAGGTTCAGCTAAAATTTTAACTTGCCTCAACGGAATTGCAAAATTTATACTGGGCTCATGGTTGCTCAGCAAAAATATGCAAGAAGAAAAAGGCTTTCAGGTTGTGAGCTGAAGCTAAATCTTCCATACCTGTCAGTTCCTTCCCAGTTTAAAGAAACCACTGGGATAGCAAGTGAGCCAATTAAATGAGTATGAATCTGAAACTCAGATATACTTTTTTCTTTATATTGATGTATTTTAATTTAGAGAACTTTCACCTTTACTAATGATTTGAAACAGATTCAACAAACTGTCTTCCCCTTAAGAATCCAGGCATTACTTTGAAATAGTTGCTAGAGTTTTAAGTCACCACAGCATTCACAAATCTAAATCGAAGTCAACTTTCTAGCTAGCAAGAAGCCAAAAAAGCAATGCAGCCAGCAGAATGGATGGCACAAATCCATGCATTAAAACTCATGCAGTTAAATCATTTTGAGGGCTCCCCAAGCTCCCACTCCCGGCTAGTTTACTTTAATTTTAGTTACAATCTGAATGGGCTTGGTAGTCTGCTTTTCTAGACCATAGAAACATAAATCAGAAAGCAAGCAGCAGCTCGATAAAAGTAGCATCATAGAGAAATGGAGATGGGGGAGATTTTTAAAGCAAAAAAGACCAAATGGTTCTACACCCTTTAATAGTCCCTGTGAGCATCATTACTCAGGGCATGCATAGTAAGAAATGTTTTAATAAGGACCCTGAAGCATCCCAAAAGTATAAAATTAGGTTTACTGTACTCTGAGGAGAAATGGGAAAGCACATATTTCAAAGAGAAATTGATTTTTTAAAGTCTTTAAGGCATCGAAGAGATAGACTCTTGGTAAAACGATTAATACAGAACACCTAATTTCCTAATGCTTAACGAAGTGTTACATTATTTCCATAATTATGTCAACTGACATAAATCACATGGAGACAGGGTTATGTATACATCTCGATAACTGTGGGCCTGTGCTTGGCTAAAAATACTGAAGAAATTAACAATGTAATAAAGGCATCAGTTCAGTTCTCAGTTCAGTCACTCAGTCTTGTCTGACTCTTTGTGACCCCATGAACCACAGCATGCCAGGCCTCCCTGTCCATCACGAACTACCGGAGTCCACCCAAACCCATGTCCACTGAGTCGGTGATGCCATCCAACTATATCATCCTCTGTCATCCCCTTCTTCTCCTGCCCTCAATCTTTCCCAGCATCAGGGTCTTTTCCAATGAGTCAGCTCCTCGCATCAGGTGGCCAAAGTACTGGAGTTTCAGCTTCAACATCAGTCCTTCCAATGAACACTCAGGACCAATCTCCTTTAGGATGGACTGGTTGGATCTCCTTGCAGTCCAAGGGATTCTCAAGAGTCTTCTCCAACACCACAGTTCAAAAGCATCAATTCTTCAGTGCTCAGCTTTCTTCACAGTCCAACTCTCACATCCATACACGACCACTGGAAAAACCACAGCCTTGACTAGACGGACCTCTGTGGCAAAGTCATGTCTCTCCTTTTTAATATGCTATCTAGGTTGGTCATAGCTTTTTAATAGGCATACTGATGTTACTGTTTTCTAAGCACTTCAACAACCTTAATATGTATTTTCTGAAGTTCAGAAAATACACATTACACTTTCAAAGTGACAAAGCCAGGACACGGTTCTAATTCTACAGTATCATGCTTATCAAGCCTAGTTTGTTTAAATCTAGATTTCTAAAGGCCAATGGGAATTAAAATTTCTGGGAGCTGTCACGAAAGCCATGTACCATTCAGAGAGTAAGCAGATACCTTGGGGGGTCCCACTGTCTCTGATTCTGAGGAATATCTTCTTTGGTCAAACATAAAATAATGGAAAAATGGCTCCAAACAAGCCATAATTTGTATAAGCCATTCAACCCAAAGATGGGACAAACTCCAGCACAGGAAAAAAAAAACAACAAAACCCCAAAACCATGGCCTCCAAGCATAACGAATCATCCATACACAACACATCAGAAGTACATCTACATTTATATTTTCATACACATACGTTACTTTCAGTTTTTTCTATAGGTTATAAACTAGTGTATGTATTTTCAAGTTGTATGACTATATGGCAAATATCAAAGAGCTAAGGAATCAAATATTTTTACGAATGGATGAGAACTCAAGGACTTTCTATGCTAATCTTCTAAGAGACAGAAGCCGAAAGAGATTCCAGTGATGTGTGTGCTCAATGTTAACAGCAACTAAAACCAAAAGGTGAGCTCCAGGATACTTTCAGTCATACAGAGAATCAACGTCAGGAAGATCAGATGCATGTCACACACAAACCTCTCTTACTTTGCATTTTCATTCCTTGAGTCTTATTCCCTCAAAACAGCCAGATAAGCATTTCATATTGACCTTCTATCAAGGAGTCAGGTCGGAGAGATAGAAAAGGAAGAAGGATTTCCCAACGGTTAACAGTTAAAATTTCTGTAGGCAGTCAATATCTGCCAAAATTTAAAAACTTCTGGTCAGACAATTCACTTCTATAGTCAACTTCTATATGATTCTTTAGAAATGGTGTCAATTGTTTGCACTGTATAAAACATTAAAAATATATATACATCAATTTATACTTCAGCACCTACTACAGAGAGAAAAGGCAAATAAGAATATTGACACTTATCTCCAACAATTCAAACTCAAATCCAGAAATGTGGGTTGATGCATAAAGTTTTAACATTTGGTAAGGAACACAGATTTTGGAGTCCAACAGACCTGAGCTCAAATTCCACTTCTACCATTTACTAGCTATGTGACCCTAGACAAGTTAATGGGCCTCTGAACCTCAGTTCCCTTGTTGGTAGATCAGAAATGATGATATGTGCCATACAACATGGCTCTGATGTTTAATGAGCACGTTGATACCAAACACATGCTGGACATTTACCTTAGATACTACAGTGCGTTACACATTTTGGTTCTAGGGCTAAAAGGCTTATTCAAGGCCATTCTAATCTTTAGTGGGAATCAGGCCTCAGTCTCTTGGTATAAACCAGTCACCCATTCTCTTACCTTGAAGTCTAACCAGCATTTGCTGCTGCTGCTGCTGCTGCTGTTAAGCCGCTTCAGTCATGTCTGACTCTGTGCGACTCCATAGATGGCAGCCCACCAGGCTCCCCTGTCCCTGGGATTCTCCAGGCAAGAAGACTGGAGTGGACTGCCATTTCCTTCTCCAATACATGCAAGTGAAAAGTGAAAGTGAAGTCGCTCAGTCGTGTCCAACTCTTTGAGACCCCATGGACTGCAGCCCACCAGGCTCCCCTGTCCATGGGAAGTTCCAGGCAAGAGTACCGGAGTGGTTTGCCATTGCTTTCTCCGTAAACAGCATTTAGCACACTTAAAATTAGCAAGTAGTCTTTTATAGTCATCTGTGGTTATTTTCTTTCCTGATCATTTGAAGAATTGAGTAATTTCATTCCTTCTTTCATCCTCTCCCTTTCCCTTTTTTTACCTCCCCCACCCTGCCCAAAACACTGATCTGGTACTTACTAGATTCAGGACACATTGATATTTCTTATTACTTAAACATAAACAAAATAATGTATCTTTACCATTTAGTAGATTGAGACAATTTCTAATTCACATACACATATAAACAGAACTAACTCAGTCACAGCATTATGCTCCTTTTGTGTCTTCTTTTTTCTTCCTGCACGGTTATATGGTGGTATGAATCTCGAGAAGGAAGTCTTACTTGAGTAACAAAAGTGTCTCTTAAATATTATTAAATTCATAACATTAGACATTAACCAGACATGGATACAAGATCTGGACATTTTCCACATGGAAATATCTTCACACGAAAAGCATTTATTTAACCTGGACTATGTTCAATGTAGTATTTTTTAAAATACAAGAACTATGCCTCTAAATATTGGGATTTCTCTCATTTAAATCCTTAACCACAGACTTAAATTTTAATGAACTTTTAGGAATGATGTATTTCTCCCTTTGTTGGATGGAGACAGAAGATAGGACTAGCCATTACAAATGATGTTTCAGTGGCCTCCTTCCATCAACAGTAACCTTAAAAACAACCGGAAGGTGGACTTCCCTGGTAGTCCGGTCATGAAGCATCTGCCTGCCAATGCAGAGGACACGGGTTCAATCCCTGGTCTGGGAAGATTCACATACTGTGAGGCAACTAAGCCCGTGCACCACAACTACTGAAGCCCCCCTGCCTGGAGCCAGTGCTCCACAATGAGAGAAGCCCCTGCAACGAGAAGCCGGGACACCACCACAAGAGGGTCGCCCCCGCTCGCTGCAACCTCAGAAACCCGCACACAGCAACCCAGTGCAGCAAAAATCAATCAATCAATCTTTTTTTTTTTTTTTTTAAGAAAACTGCAAGGTAAACTAGAACACCTCAAAAAGCTGCTGGCCTTGAAAACAAGATAAAATCAAGGTATGAAGATAATCATAATAGAAAGACTGCCACTGAGGTTAGTAGTCACTAAGAATACAAATAAAAGTCAGAGCAGAGCAAGTACATAAGAATGTTCAAGAAGATTACGCCTAAAAGCACCTAAAACTACAGCCACAGCACGAAGTAATTACAGTCAACGCCCATTATTTGCTATGTTCTCTAACACTGGTAAGAATACCGGATTAACGAACACTCAACCATTTCTCCCAGGGGAAGCACAGGGTTAGGTTCCTTCAAGCCTCTGGTCACAGTATTTTTGTCAAGGGATCAACACATAATTTTGTTTCCCACGTGTGTTTTTTTTCTTCCCCAGTTTTACTGAGGTGTAATTGACAAATAAAATTTTAAGATATTTAAAGTGTACAAAGTGGTTGATACATGTACACATAGTGAAGACTTCTCCATTACATTAATTAAACATTGACTCATTAACCTTGAACTCGGCCAACAGCACTATGACTCACGCCTGAACAAAAGCTTATCAAACACACACGTTTCCTCCAGAAGGGGCAGCACAACCTTCCTGCAGGAAGAAAGACCAGACAGCACTTCCACACTGTGTGTGGGCATCATTTTAAACAGAGAAACCACCAACAAAAAGCCTGAAAACACAAAAAACATGGCACCACGTAAACTGCAAAAGGGCACGTAGTTACCATATGAGAACTGAAACAAGATGGCAGACGATTGCCGTGCTTGTCTCAGCAAGGAAGGTGCACGTTAGCAAGCTCAGACTTTTCACTGCTCTGCAGGTGTCTGCAGATGACTGCAAAAGTGTTGCAAGCGCTGATGTTGGGGTCACAAGCAAATGTTAGCAAGTCGGTGAATTCAGAGACATCAAATCTGTGAATAGTTCTTAACTCTATTCTTGTTACAGATGAAGCCACAATCGATTGATAATCAAATTGCCCTAGTGCCTTAATTATAGTACCTGATCATAGGAACAAGATTTGGAAGGAATTGTGCCTTTTTTGTAAGATGAAGCCCAAATGTACACCCACATGAATATTAACACATGGAATCGGCAACCCAGATGCAGGATTACTTACTCACGGACAACGTTACACTGATGCAAAAATATGGAAATCCAGCTGTGGTGGCCAGGGTTTGAACATACGGAATTAGAATAAGATCAGTGACCTACACAGTGTTTGTCTGCCAGAAAGGAAATTCCTCAGGAATTGTCTGGTGGGTATAAAACTTAATACTACTGCTTCAGTGAAAACTGAGGCCAGAACCTTTAGAAAAACAAAGTCAAATTCTCAGTTTTCCTGGCTCATGCTGTCCATTATGGTAGCCCCTACCCACCCCACCCCCAACCCCTCACCCCCCGTGACTATTTAAGTTCATAAAGTGAAGTGAAGTGAAAGTCGCTCAGTCGTGTCCAACTCTTTGTGACCCCATGTTCTGTAGAGTCCATGGAATTCTCCAGGCCAGAATACCGAGGTGGGTAGCCTATGCCTTCTCCAGGGCATCTTCCCCACCCAAGGATCAAACCCATTGCAGGCAGATTCTTTACCAGCTGAGCCACCAGGGAAGCCCGAGTTCATTAAAGTCAAACACAAAAACAAACCCAGCTCCTCAGTCTTCCTACCCACATCTCAAGTGCTCTGTGGCTGGGGTCACATGCACCCAGGGTCACTGTACTGAATGGTACACAGTGAGGTGAGTATCAGGTGAGGAGCTTCAGGTGGAGACCTTTCTGTTTAGTGGAGGATTCCAGACTGTCCATATCTGGGAGCCTTTCCCAAGGCCTGAACACATTCCCTAGTTAAGAGTCCTCTAGTCTCCTCGGAAAACACAAGCCTTGGCTTGCTGGCATGCCTAGCCCAGGACAGGGGTGGGAGAAAAGACGGGCCTCATCACAGGTCTGCAAGCAGTCATACATTATTCATTACGGAGCCCCGCTACCCCAGTGGGCATGGCCCATGTGACCATAACCCGTTGGTTCAAGCTCCACAATGGCTGAGCTCCATTTGTTTTGCCAGGATTTGAAGCAGGGAGCGGTTGCACCTCTGCATGGGGTGGATGAGGGGATCCAGAGATCTAACTGCTTCTCACATGATCTTTTAAAGAATCCACCTTTCCCAGCCCCACCTGCACCCCCCTGTCTTCAGAGCTGCCCAAAGCCTCTGGTTCCTGAAATTTTCTGGGGTTCTGTAGCATGAATTTCCTGGCCCATGGCTCCCGAACTGTGAAGAGTTAATTTTCACCTTTCTCTGGTCTGTTCAACCCGTTCATCCACTTTTTGGCTTTGAAAGTTCTGTTGAATTTTGTTTCTATTACTCTGCTCTCCATTATTTTCTCTGCCCTAGTAGCTCCGTGTCTACTGCCCTTTAATATCACTTACTGGTGTTTCAGGAAGGCGTGGGGACAAAGTCATGGATTCAGTCCACCATATTACCTGAACGCCCTTAAGCTGCACTTCAAGATTTGGGTCTTGACGTGGACGAACATTTGTATCCTCTCCATCCCTTGCAAGTTCATCAATGTGACGGTATTTGGAGGCGGGCCTCTGGGAGGTAATGAGGGTTAGATGAGGTCATGAGGGCAGGGATGGTCCCCATGATGGGGTTCATGTCCTTACAAAAAGAGGCACCAGGAACTCTGCCTCTCTCTCCACCACGTGAGGACACACTGAAGAGGTGGCTGTCTGCGAGCCAGGAAGAGAGTCCTCATCAGAACCCAACCATGCTGGTACCCGGACATCAAACTTCCAACCTCCGGAACTGTGAGAAAATAAATTTCTGTCCGAGCCACCCAGCGTGTGACATTTTGTTACAGCAGCCGGAGCTGCCAAATATAAGATCCTGTCTTTAATCAAAAGGCCTCTCTAGACAGACATGAGCCAGTATTTGACTAAAAACTGAACTGCATTAGTGGCCACTATGCACAAAGGTAAGCGGGGTCCCAATGACAATAAACTGACCAAGAGACTGAGTCATAAAGAGCCTGCACACTGGACTAGCACGGACGTGTGCTTGGATGCCATCAGGGGTTTCATTTCATAGAGAACATACAACTATTTCATTAAGAAAATCAATGGAAACAGGCATTGCAACTTCCTTTAATGAACTGAACCCCAGGGAATACTACTGGTCAGGGAATTCCATGGTATGGGGGGCCATGCTCGGGTTCTTCCAAGTCGGCTGGAGATGGAGACTGGCCCAGGAGTCCACACCTCCAGGTCCCAGTGGTATGCGTCTGGTTAAAACCTGGGGGGAGGGAGACCTCACAGATGCTCACAAATGAGCTCTTTGTGGCTCAACACCCCCAGACCCTTTGATGCAAACCCTGCTCAGCCTTTTAATCCTGGGGCATTTCCATGGGTTATTTGAAGATGGGAGGACCTGTTCCCCTTCTTGAACCTGAGACAGCAAGCTCTCTTGCCCCGTTGAGACTTGAGCTGTCTGACCTTTAAGCACTGCCTTCACTGGCAAATCAGCAATTTAGCACACCGCCCCTCAGGGCTGTCTGAGCCCCCCCAGTCCCTGACCACATGTCACTGTGATGGCCTGAATACAAAGTGACATCTACCCACCAGCGTGGGATGAAAGTAACGAAAGGGATGTGATGAGGGCCAGCATTTGTAGCAACACATACAGATGTCATTCACAACTATTTTCTTGATTTCAACTTGATATTGAAATCTGTAATCTAGCCACTCAAGAAAAAGGCAGTAAAGCTCTCTTCTAAATCACTACCCACACTTAGGAGGTGGGGACAGGCTGAGCTGGTTTTGGTGAAATTAAGTATCAAAACTACTTATTCTTTCACCTTTTTAGGTCCTTTTTTTGTCCTTCCAAGATCTGGGAACCACTGTCCTTGGGCAGTTTGCTAAGTTCTTTATCTTTATGTCACTTTTTCAATATTCATCCCATGAGTTGTTTCTTGACAGGCCTAAACGTCACACCTCTGGTTTCTAAAGGAGTCCGTTCATTAAACAAATGGAACAAACCAATGCAAACTGCTCTGTCTAATGAATACTGTGGAGCACCGTGTAAGTCACGGGTTCATTTTCAAAAGGGCTCAAGGCCTGACCTTCACTGATGGAGTCGCTCAGCCTGGCAGGAACATCATTAAGCTGAAAGGATACACGGCCTTCTCCAGTGGCCTTAAATCATGCCACATCCTCTCTTAAGAATGGTTCCTAACAGCATCTTCTAATTCCTCTCAGTGTAATTCTCCTTAGAAACCAAAGAAAAAAGCATTTAAAAGTGGAGAAATTAGTACAATGTAGCCCCGTGTATGCATTCCCTGTCCTCAACAAATGTCACTAAAATTCTTACAGTTCGATAAACAAGTTAGCACATCTCTGGAGTAAAAGCCCCACACCTGAGTAGAGCGATAGTTTAACACTGTCAGAATGTCTTAGCCTGTAAGCGCTATGTTGATGTACATGAGTGTACAAGTTTTTAAAGCTTGCCTGCTTTCTTCTGACAACTATTAAAGTTCTTTTTAGATCAGGTGAGGAGGAAGCTCATCACACCTTCTCTTCATTAGTCTAATTAGAGACGGAACTAGAATATGTATTTGGGGGTTAATACAATCACAGGTCGTGCAACTCTAATTAAAATAACTCATAAAAACACAAGGCACCGAGATGCAAAAAACAAGTCCTTATGCACTGAAACTCTTCAAAGTGATTTTTAAGGCATCATTTTAATTGTTAACTGGAGTTTTCTTTTTCTTTACTATTTAGAAAACGCTGGCAAACATTTCGATGGGAGATGAGTTCTTATTGAAGAGGGGTGGCCCCAGGGCTCTGGAAAAGGCTACTCCTCTATCACACTGAAGCAAACATATGATCACACTGTAGACACACAGCATGCCTGTAACTTTTCTTACAACATTGACTCTGTATATGGATACATATATACACAGACACAAATGTAGACACATTTATAGATGCCCATGGGCTTTTCAGGTTGCGCTAGTGGTAAAGAACCTACCTACCAATATAGGTAGATGCAAGGGACTTTAGTTCAATCCCTGAGTCGGGAAGATCCCCTGAAGGAGGGCACGGCAACCCACTCCAGTATTCATGCCTGAGAATCCCATGGATAGAGGAGCCTGGTGGGCTACAGTCCATGGGGTCTCAGAGTCAGACACGACTTAAGTGACTGAGCATACATGCACATACACATACATATAGGAGTGTGTGTGTTGGTCACTCAGTTGTGTCTGACTCTTTGTGACCCCACAGACTGGGGCCCGCCAGGCTTCTCCATCCATGGGATTTTCCAGGCAAAAAGACTGGAGTGGGTTGTCATTTCCTTCTCCAATGCAGGCATGTAAATATATACATTTAAAGCCCAGAGTTGCCTTGAACTTCGTGCTGCTGGATACAAATCTGAATCCACTAAGTTCCCCTCCACCCGCTTCCCTTATCTGCTCACTGTGGAATCTTGTTCCTATGATCTCCGTCACTTTATCCATAGCCCCGTTTCAGGCAGCTCTGATTACCATCCTTTCCACACCCTGTCTGGACAGAAAGAGACATCTGACGTGTCTTCCTGCCCCCAGTCTCACCCATTCTCACCCTCACACTGCTGCCAGAATTATTTTTTAAAAACCATGGCAGACCACATGAAATACACCTAGAGCCCCTTTTGAGTCTCCCCACTACTTACAGAATAAATTGACAGGCATCAGATTGGCATATTAGGCCCTACGCCCATGGAACCATAAAGTTATAATTACAAACTGTTATACTGTATGTGAGGAGGACATGGCACCCCACTCCAGTATTCTTGCCTGGAGAATCCCTGTGGACAGAGGAGCCTGCGAGCTACTGTCCATGTGTCACAAAGAGTCGGACACAACTGAGCAACTAAGCACAGCACATACTATATGTGCATTACATAAAATTATAATTATTACATATTATATGATCAATAATGTAAGATCCCTGATATATTAGACTGCTGACTATACAACTCTATGAAGGAGGTACTATTACGTCCATCTTACTGATGGGGAAACAAGCACAGAGAGGTTAAGTAACTTTCTGAAGGTCACCCAGCTATGAAGTGACAGAACTGGGAGCTGAGCCCAGGCCGTCCAGCTCTGGAGTCTGGGCTCTAACCACCACTCTCTCCTGTCTCCCCTGCCACATCATTCTCTTGGTGCCTCCACCCCTAAGCCAGTCATTCTCTCTGAGCACAAGGATCTTCTTGGTTGGCACTGTTTCCCTCACCTGGGAAACATCCAGTGTGAGTAAAGTTTCTTTGGCAGACTCCTCCAGACCTGAGTTAGCCTTGTCCTCTCCCACTAAGAGCTCCCCAGCTCCTCTGTACCTTCTCTGGTTCTTCCCTGCATTGCCGTCCACTGCACACCTGTCTGAACACCCCACAACGATTCGTCCTTTAGTCTGGGGAGCACGACTTACTCTTTATCACCTGGGAGGCTGGCTTTCAACTACTGGTTACTAATGTGAATTATAAAAGGGGAAGAAATGGGATGACCTCACAGGCCACAATGCTGGGTAAGTTTTCTCCCAAAGCAGCAAACATAGACTTTAAGGTCACATGGATAACAAGAGCTACATCAGTCCTGACAGAATGTGTCTTATCTCTCCTCCAGCCCTGATCACCCCACAAATGACTGGATGGTGGCAGGGAGACAGGACCAGCAGCATGTCCTGGGCCACCAAGGCCATCTGTGTCCTGCAGGGTTAAACGAGAGATGCACACAGCAGTGTGCGAAGGAGGAGGAAGGCCACACCACCCTGCCACATCCCTACCCCATGAGGACAGAAGCCAGCCAGCAAGGATCTTCAACAGGTAGACAGTCCTGACTCTGCGCTGAACGTACTTCGCGTAGGCATTTTCCTAAGAACCCCCTACGAGGAGGAGCATCTCTGTTTCTCAGTGGCGTGGGTGTAGCATGCGCCAACGAGGATACCTCACCACTCAGCTTTGCTGGGTCTTCCGTTTCCCTAGTTAGTGTAAATGGATTCATTTCCTTTTAGGAAAGGAGGACAGAACAGAGGGAGGGAGGAAGAGGTTCTTTGAAAGCACCAGACTGTAGACCGGGACAGGAGCCCTTTATTCTATTTCTGCATTTACCCTTTATACGTGGGAACAATTCATAAAAGATCTGTACAGCCCTGAGGCACTGCCAGGGGCAAGTTCCCCACGAGGAACGGGAGAAAGAACCAAGACTAAACAGAAGTGAGGATTCGAGACAGGTCACGTGGCCTCGGCCCCCAGTTGGCGTGAGCTGCTGCCTGCGTGAGCTGTCACCAGGCAGCCCCCTCATCAAACGGAGGTGGAGTCTGACTTGGGTGCCTCCGTCCAAGAAAGACCCTTCAGCACACTTTTCCACTTGGGGTTTCTCTCTCTGAGTCTAGATTCCTGAGATGACACGGGCAATAGTGAGAGGGGAAATGAAAAACACAGGCCAGCTTTTCAGGGAAATGTCCGTTCTGCTGGAAGTGTTCCCGTAGCTCAGGGTGTGGTATTTGAGGTCACAGGCGCTGAAATTCTAGCACATGCAGTCATCTGAGACTTCTCTGTGGGAAGCAGAGACAAGAACGCAGCCAACCATGTGCTCCAAGCTGTTGCTCCTGCCTTGATCCAGGGGACCAGAGAAGCCACCGTGTGCATCAGACAGCATCAACTTCCTCTGATTTGAGGACCATTCACTTTAGCATAGTATAGGCAGGACTCGACTGCAGCCTTCCAATGTCAGGAGAAAAGTGATGGATGATCGTGAAACTGCTCATCTTTATCACTGACAAAGCTCAAGTCATTTCCAAAGTCAACCGGTGTTTCCAACCAGTATCCCAAGCTTAACCTAATCCCGTCAGGTTATCACAGACATGGTGCAGGACACTGGCCTTTCACTACAAGAGACGTTCTTCCTCCCATGCACAAGGCCACATCTGCCGTCTTCTCCTATATGGATAATAAGCTGGGGGAGAATAAGGGATGTTGAAAAGAAGCATCTCACTCTGTTCCTAGTGAGTCAGAAAAAAAACAACAAAGAGAAAGCCTGAAAAGGGAAAACAGGGAAAGGAAGTTTCCTATAAACATTCCAATAAGGGGAGAAGAACAATTTGTTCAGAGCCTATTTATGTTGTGTGTGTGTGTGTGCTTAGTCATGTCTGCCTCTTTGTGACCCTATGGGCTGTAGCCCGCCAGACTCCTCTGTGTCCATGGAATTTTCCAGGCAAGAATACTGGAGTGGGTTGCCATTTCCTTCTCTAGAGGATCTTCCCCACCCAGGGATCGAACCTGGGTCTCTTGTGTCTCCTGCACTGGCAGGCGGATTCTTTACCACTGAGCCACCTGGGAAGCCCTGTTTTGTGCCAGGCGCTTTTAGTTCACAGGTACCCTCACTCCCACCACTGTAGGTGCTCTAGCTCCCACTTTACGGACAGGGCATCTAAGGCTCAGTACCGCAGGAAAGGTGACCAAAGACCGAGTCTAGAATGTGGCTGGTCAGAGGGGTGACCCTGGTGGTTTCAGCTCCAGGGTGTGGGTTCTTTGCTCTGTACCACTGTCCTCACTGAGAACAGGCCCCGCTGGGACATATATCCGAGCAATGACCTCCTGGAGAAGTACAAAAAGCCACCAGGACTTGAGTAAAAAAGCCAGACAAGTGGCTTCTTGGGTTCTTGCTTCCATGAGGCCAAATGCCTCAGTTCTGGCCTTCTAGAAGAATGGAAAGGAGCCACAGTGCTTGAGTGTAACTGATGGAGAACATGTGACTCTTCATCCACATTCAGGAAGCCTAGGTGCTTCCGGGCAATAAAAATGGACAGAACAGAACAATCTATCAATATATTCAGTTCATTTTTCTTTTCCATGTGAGAAAAGTTTAAGATACTTCTCTGAAGTTCTGATTCATAGATGGAAACTGACTGAATATTGAATTTGATTCTGTCTAGCTTCTAGGACCAGCACTGAGGGTTGCATCCTGCTTTAAGGAAGAGGGTAATATGAGATTCTACATACAACATCAATATTTAAAATTCTCCTCCTGTACATAAAAAAAAATCAAGCATTGAGTAGAGAGGCTCTGGTGTGCATTTATTTATTTGAGACATCTGTTGAGTGCTTACCAGGTGCAAAGCTCTGTGTGAGCTGTTAAAAGGGTGAGGAGAAAAGATAGGGAAAAAGAAAGTAGCTAAAAATGATTACAATACCCAAAGGGTGACAGAAGGATTAGAGTGCTAGAATCACTGATGAAAACAATTAAGAAGTGCTGTGATGTGCGTGGGCTAAGATTACAAGGTGAATTACTGAAAATTATGCTATATGTCAATTTCAAAGCCAACCCCAGTAGGATTTCAAATACATTTGCACATTCACACATACCCCATCTTCCTGACTAAAGACCACATTTTTGTTCAACTACACACTAACTAGTTACCAAACAAATGCCAAATACAAGCTTGTTTGATTGCATCAAGCATGTCAGATGTGACTGGCATTCAAATTTTAGCCCTTTACGAGCTAGGGATGTATTTTAATTTGATATTTAAACTGCCCTTTATTAACAGCCATCTGAGATTATTCAGATACCCCTTTCACAAACACAGCCACGTGACATCAGTATGAAAGAAGAGATCGTTTGAAAAAAAAAGATCAGGCCTGACACAGGACGGGGAAAAGTGATCAGCTGAAACCAAACCCCAGACCCATTCAATATGGCACCCTGCTCAGGAAGGGGGTCAAGTCCAGAGAAACCAGATTAAAGGGTCTCTTGTCTTTGCAACTACAATTAACTAGTGACTTTTAATTTAAAGGAAACCCAAGGGATGGAGAAGAGTGGCTGGTTGCTACAGAAAAACGCCAGCTGCTCTGAAAGAACACAGTGACCAGCTTCTTCCATGGGGCACCGGGGCCCTCTGCTCTCGTCCCAGTGGGGCTCACGGCTCCATCAGCGAGAGGCTAAAATTCTGAGCACAAGCCACCTGCTCTCCTTGCGTGGTCGTGCAGCAAACCCTTCTCTGCTCCAAACCCTGTCTCAGTTTGTCTGACCTCACTGCACTTTGGGCACAGGAACCGTCTTCAGTAACAGCAGTGTGACTTGGGACAAGTAATTTGATCTTTGTGTTCTTTGGTTTTCTTACTGGACAACAGGTGTAATAATAGGGTCACCTACTTCATAGAGTGTTCCAAGAATGAAGTGAGATAATGCAAACAGAAGCCTTACACGTTTCTTACTATGATTCTCTCCTCCACAGAATCTATAATTTTTGTATCTAGTCATTAAACAAATGTTTAATATTTTAACCTTCTTTCAATTGCAAAAGGTCATGCACTTTAATAAAAGGTACATACAGCATGAATGCATTGCATATTATGAAGAGCTGTAACCACCACTTGGAAATAAGAAAACAGAACCTTGTCAGCTCCACAGGAGACCCTCACATGGCTCTCCCCCAGCCAAGTGCCTCTTGCTCCCTGAATATACATGTTCTAACTTACTACCAAACTCTCTCAAGGTGGCCTTAAAAGACTTCATGCACGGTAAGTGCTCAATAAATGTTGGTCACCAGTTTTTAAAGAAAATACACGGTACACTCAAGCAGTTTTCTGCTTCCTTCTATCTCATTCCAAAATTGCACTATGTAATGCCTCTTACCCAGCCTGTCTCAGGACATAACCAGGTTGCATCTGTCATTTTGAATATGGCTTTCAGACTTCATAGCGCGCTGGGTTTGTGAAACTGTATTAATTTAAAGCACATCCCTCCAATTTCGGTCTAGTTAAGTACTATCCTCAAGAGCAGCCACGAGGAAATGGAGTCTTAATGATTGCCTCTTGTTCGTTGGATTTGTCCAGAACTTTTTCAGAAAAACCAGATAATTCCAGCAGCATTTTGAAAGAAAAAAGAGAAGTGATAATGTATCCAGAAGAAAGTCTGCCTGCAGTACACCAACCACACAGGGACCCATCTGATCACACACCCTGACAGCTCCATGGTACACCAGCAGGCCTTTTTCTCTTTATCGGAAGCAGAAGAATAATCAGGGCTTAGTGGAGAAACCACTGTGCATCTGCTGCTCCGTCACTGTGCTTGGTGAGCCTTTCAGATGAAACGGGTTCGTAGCCTTGGGCCCAATGCTGAATTCAGCTGTAGCTGAGGAGTACAGCTCCATGTGAACTCGGGCTCCATGTCACCAAAACAATCCCTTCTCAAGGGTACACACTCGTCTGCATCACCACACTCTCTGTTCCAAGCTGTTTATGTTCAGCCCAAGTTCAAGTGCAGCCTGAAATCGGTGGACCTAAAACAATGGGTACAGGAGCTCCCAGTGCTCACACTGGCAACCCAGGAACATGCCTTAATAATAGCTTTTCTTCCTCCCTGACTTTGCCTCATTCCTGAGCTCACGTCCCAAATAGAATACCTCCACCCAAACCCCTGCCTCAGGCTCTGCTTTCAGTTTATCCCAAACTAAGAAATGGGTGGAAGGGGAAAGGAGGAAAAGCTCCAGAAGACATTCCTTCGTGGTGATGGAATCAAGTGCCATAAAGAGGGATACTTGAGCATGTGTGATGGGGTGGGGGAAATTTTCTCAATTCCACCTTTAACCAGCCTCGTGGCCTTACAGGGGTCACTGTAGGTTAAGTCAAGTATTAGGGCAACAAGATCTTCAACCAAACAGATCTCCAGCAGCATAAAAAGAACAACTCTGGGTACACCTGTCCCATGTCATGAGAGCATTTAACTACAAGGACTGACGGAGAAGCAAGCCTACATTAGAATCCCACACTGGCCCTAACCCAGGAGGCAAGCAAGCCTCGTTAGAAGTTCTGGGGTTAGATGCATCAGTTCGAATTTCAACTTTATCTTTTAGTCATTGGGTAATCTTACAAAAGTTTTTAAACCTCTTTAAGCTTCAGTTTTCTCATATGTAAAACAGGAAAAGAATCTTCCTCACAGGACTAGCTGCAGAAGTTCCACGAGAATATATACAGGATATACTTAGCACATGTCTGGGATATAGTAAGTGCTTAATACATGTTCACTGTTATTATGGTGATGATGGTTTAGATTTATAACTTTTGGAGGAATTGGATTATAGCAGGGTTTCTCAACCTCAGCACTTTTGACAGTTTGAGGAATATCATTGGTTGTCAAGGGCTTGTGTTGTAGGATGTGTTGTAGACAAGATTCCTGGCCTCTACCCATCAGATGCTAGATGCACCAACACCTACTGCCACCACCCTCTTGAATTTTGACAGCTAACTGTGTCCCCAGACATTGCCAAGTGTTCCCTGGGGGCAAAAATGCCTCAGTTGAGAACCAGAGCTAGAGAAATTAGTTTCTAACTCTAAATCTGTTGACTGGACTTCCCTGATGGTTCACTGGTTGGGAATCTGCCCGCCAATGCAGGAGATATGGGATCGATCCCTGGTCTAGAAAGATTCCACATGCGGCAGGGCAGCTAAGCCCATGCACCACAGCTACTGAGCCTGCTTGTTGTAACTACTGGAGCCCATGTGTCCTAGAGCCTGTGCTCTGCAACAAGAGAAGCCACCACAATGAGAAGCCTGTGCACTTCAACCAGAGAGTAACTGCCACTCGCCACAACTAGAGAAAGTCCAATGCGGCAATAAAGACCCAGCACAGCCAAAAATAAATTTAAAAAATGAACCTGTTGATTACTGATTCTGAAATTTATCATGTAATAAAATGTCTTCTTGCTCTGTGTGTGTGTATATATATGTATATATGCTTGTTTCTCAACACTTTAGTATTCAGCTTTCCAAATACTGTACAAATGTCACTTTTTATTGAAATACAGCTAACATAAAACATTGTATAAGTAACAACATATAGATTATTTAGATTGCAATATGGCTGCCCTTGTAGACTCAGTTAACAACACTATCGAGTCACATCATTTCACTGGTTCTTGAGGTTGGTGTTGTTTAGTCACTAAGTCATGTCTGACTCTGTGACCCCATCGACTGTAGACCAGCAGGCTCCTCTCTCCATGGGATTCTCCAGGCAAGAATACTGGAGTGGGTTGCCATGCCTTCCTCCAGGAGATCTTCCCAACCCAGGGGTCAAAATTGGGTCTCTTATGTCTCCTGCATTGGCAGGCAGGTTCTTTACCACAAATGTCACCTGGAACAACTAAGATCTAGTCTCTTGCATGTGTGTGAAGTCGCTTCAGTTGTGTCCGATTCTTTGCAACCCCATGGACCATACTCATAGCAAGCTTAACGTTTATAACACATTTTAACACTTACAGTATCTTGATCCTCTCATCCTCTAATAGGGTATCGTTTCCCAGGGGTAAGGGATTTAAGTAGATGCTCCAGATCAAGTCAGAAAGGAGCGCTTGAGTCCAGAAAGACCAAGCAATTACTCTGTGTACGTATCAATACCAGGAGCTCTAGGGATGAAGTCAGACCAGATGCTTCCCCCACTCCAGAGATCGCTCTGAGATGACTCAAGGGAGCAAGAGGTTTTGGAAAGAACTGTAGTCTTTCCTGTTCTTGAGCTAATCCCTAAGAGTAGCTAGAACAGGTCCTGGAAGAGGGAAGAGAAACTGAAGTCATCAGTAAGACTGCTGATGGAACTATTGGGGCTTTCCTGGTGCCTTAGATGGTAAAGAATCTGCCCAGAATGCAGGAGACCCAGGTTTGATCCCTGGGTCCCAAAGACCTCCTGGAGAAGGGAATGGCAACCCACTCCGGTATTTTTGCCTGGAGAATCCCATGGACAGAGGAGCCTGGTGGGCTACTCATGAGGTCACAACGAGTCAGACATGACAGAGTGACTAACAGTTTCACTTTAATGGAACTAGAGGGCATGAAAGCTAAGCCTGGTGGTACCAGCAACCTCTGCCTGGACTCAGCTACCTTCAGGATCAGACACTTGTGCTGTGTGTGGCTGTTACTGAAATGTTTTTATAGATCTTTTTATTTCCATTTTGGATTTTCTTAATATTTTTGTTTTTCTAAAGTTAACGGAGTTTTAAATTGCTTATCTAGCTGAAACCTGGTTACTTACAGCTTCTCTTGCTCAAAACTTTTATAATTTCTAGTAATTAGTTTAGAAACTTCGTGTCTGTATGTGTGCTTACCTAAACTATCGTAAAATCTGCAAACAATGACAGTTTGCAGTCTTCTTATCCTCATAATTTTAATATAATATTCTTACTACAGTGACTGAGGCCACTGGCACAATGATGAAACAGAAGCCTGAACAGTGGGCATCCTTGCCTTTTTCTTGATTTTAAATGCTTTTTAACATTTCAGCAAAGCAGAAGCACATAATTGAATATGCAGAGTGGCTGTTTTCATTGTAAGACCTTCTCCACTATTTGACACTTCAAAACATGTAGAGAATTTAACTTGATGGGATTTAAATTAACAAATGGCCAAAAGGTATTATGTAAATTCAAGCATAGCAATAAAAAAATAATGAATGTCCAGATGAATGACTTTTCAATAAGATATCAATTTTTACTAAAATTGAAGATTTTTTAAAAAACATTTTAATATCCAGCACTAACAAGGTCATGGTGATATGCACAATCTCATATAGGGGTGCTGGGTTTAAGCTAAAATAACCTTTCTGGATGGCAATTTCATAATCTGTGCAAAGAACCATGCAAATATCTACTTCTTTTGACATAATTTCATTATATCCTATGGAAATAATAAAAACAATGTGCATTAATATTAATGTACTACAATTGGGGCCAATGTTTTTATGTAAATTATAGGGGATTCTTATGTAAATGATGGTATATACACTAGAAAAACTGTTCTCCAGTCATTCAAAAGAGAATTTCTGAAAAGCATGGAAAATATTTAAAAATATAAAGAGAGAGAGAAAAAAATAGGATACAAAACTGTGCAGAAAGGGCAGAATTTCAGCTTTTAGAAAAGACAGAGAAATCTAACTTGACCTTTGACAGTAAAAAACCGGAAATCTGCACGGAATTTATAAAATAAATGTTTCAGATAGTTAAAACACACTGACTGGGATCTATGAGAAAAGGAAAAAAATCCCAATGAGATGAGCCCTCTGATCTCGCCAGCTTCCTGTCTGGAAGCATTTTACATATGTGGTACTGAGATGTGGTATCAAGTATTGCTCAGTGGTCCTGATGAGTTGAAGAGACAGAAATTGAGGCAGCTGGAATACAGAATTAGAGTACCACAGATGAAAGAGCTACAGAGTAGAGGTGCAGAAATTCTCTTGAGTTTTTAGCTGATATTTAAAGCTTTTAGCAAACTACAATTTCTGGGGAAAGAAAAATTACTGCAAAATCAGATTCACTTAAATTCTGATCATTAAGAATAGGGAAAGTTCATTGAACACTGGCCGCATTCTGTATATACTCCAGAATGCTATAGTAGAAGGGCTAAACTAGCCCTGGAGGTGGTAAAGAAACACCTAGAATCATCCAAAGCAAACTGTGAAAACAAGCTATGGAAAACCTGTGCAAATGACTGCAAGCTAGAACGAAATTCAATCCTCTGTAACGGAGTGAAACGAAACTCAGAATCTACAATGCGGTAACACAGTGCTCAGCATTCAATCAAAAGTTACTGGGCAAATGAAAAAGTGGGAAAATGTCAAGTAAGGCCAGGAGAAAAATCAATCAACAGACACAGACCTAGAAATAATGGATGGGATTTACAGACAAGTACCCAGGTGATACTACTTACAAAGAAGCCACCTGTCAATGCAGGAGACATAAAAGACCCAAGTTTGATTCCTGGGCTGGGAAGATCCCCCAGAGGAGGGCATGGCAACCCCCTCCAGTATTCTTGCCTGGAGAATCCCATGGATAGAGGAGCCTGGCGGGCTACAGTCCATGGGGTCATAAAAAGTCAGACATGACTGAAGTGACTGAGCACACATGCACAAACTTAAAACAACTATTCTATTTATACCAAGATTGAAAAGTAAGTATGAACATAAAAGAAACAGAAAAGAAAACTTAAGATCTAAAAAAGAACCAATAAAACTTGTAAGTTAAAAATACTGTATCTGAATGAAAAATTTCACTGAATGGCTGTAACAGAAGATTAAACAAATGCAGAAAAAAACATCAGTTAACTTGAACAGGAATAGAAATTATCCAAACCGAAACAAAGAAAAGAGATTTAAAAAAATTGAACAGAGTTTAGAAGTCCTATGGAGCGATATGAAATGTCCTAGTATACCTATGAATTCCAAAAGACAGAAAGAAAGGAGAAGGCACAATTTTTATAAAAGTAAGGTTAAATTCTTCCAAATATGATTTTAAAAACTATAAAATATTAAAAAACTCAACAGCCCAAGCAGGATAAAATAAAGAAACACCAATAACATCACAATCAAATTATTGAAAATTAATTATCAGGATAAAGTCTTTTAAAAGTAGCCAACTAAGGAGATATATCACATACAGGCAAACAAAAATAAGAACAACCTCTTAACTTCAACGCAGAAATGTTTCTACATCGCAGAAACAATGCAATCTAGAATTAGACAATGGAATAATACCTTTAAATTAAAAAAAAGAAAAAAATAAGTTCAACACCTATAATTCTATACCCAGAGAAAATATCCTACAGAACTGAAGGTAAAATAAATTTTCAGATAAGTAAAAGTTGTATGAATTCACTGCAAGCAGGCCTCCACAGTAAAACATATTAAAGGAAATTCTTCAGGATGAAGGAAATTAGTATCAGATAAAAATTTAGATTTACACAAAATAACAGAGTAGCAAAATGGACAAGATTTCTTGTTCACAGTTTTAGATTATTTAAAAGGTAAATACCCATGAAAAAGTAATAAAAATATATTGTGGGGTTTATAATATATGTAAGAATAAAATGTACTTCAACAGTAGCATAAGGACTGAGGAGAGAAATGACAATTTACTGTTTTAAGGTTCTTACATTACACATAAAGTGGCATAAAGGTAGTCTATAAATATACTAAATCCTAGAGCATTCACAAATAATAAAACAAGGGAATATAGCTAGTCAGCAAAATTAATGTTAGAAACAAACTCAATCCAAAAAAAGGCATAAAAATGGGACAGAGAACAGATGGGAAATAAGCAGCAAGAATGGTAGATTAAATCCAACCATAATGATAATTCCACTAAAATCACATGCTAATTAAGGGGCAGAGACCCACTATATACCATCAACTACAAACAAAACACGCTTTAAATATAAAGACAAAGACTGGCCCAAAGTAAAAAGATGAAAGAAAGATGTATTATTCAGACACAAACAGCAGGAAGCTGAAATGGCTACACTGCATCAGACAAAATGACATTCATGACAAGGAAGAGTGTCAGACATAAAGAACGCCATTACATTACAATACGAGTCAACTTGTGAAGACGACATATTTAACAATCCTAAACAGCAGAGTTCCAAACTACATTCATCAAAAGTTGACACTATGATAGACAAATTTATAATTTTTTTGAAAATTTCTAAACTCTGGTGGCCTTATTTGCTAGAATAGTAGATTTACAAAACAAGCAAAGTACGAACAACACTATCAACCAGCTTGACCTGTCATTTATAAGATGTTTTACCCCAGACTGCAAAATGCACCTTCTTTTCAAGGGTATGTGAAACATTCTCCAAGATATTCTATATATGGGACTATAAAGCAAGTCTCAATAAGTGTAAATCAGCTGAACTCCAACAGAATGTTTCTGTGATTACAATGAAACTAAATTTTCAGTCAAAACCAAAAATATTTTAAAGTAGTTTTTATACAAAATTAATACCAATACATATAACTGATAGGCCCAAGGAAAAATCATAGGGAAACCAGAAAACATTAGAAACTGGGTAACAATGAAAATATAGCCTGTCAATCTTGTGGGATGCAGCTGACACAGTGCTTAAAGGGAAAAGAATAAAACTTAAATTATGGGAAAAAAATCAGTGCCATAAACTTCACATTTTAAAGGAACTGGGGAAGCAAAACTGAACTGAAAAAGTAGAGGAAAGGAAATAATAAAGACGAAATCAGTTAGAAAAAAAATGAACAGACAAAAATCAAAACTAAAATCCAATTCTTTGAATAGACTGGTAAAATTGATAAGTCTCTAGTAAAACTGATTAAGAATAAAAGAGAATTTTATAAGTTATCGATATCGGAGATGAAAGAAAAACTAAGGGACGTCATTACAGATACTATAGACATTAAAGGAATACCCAAAGAATATTGTGAACAATTTTAGGCCAATAAATTCAACAACTTACATGAAACAGGTAAACTGCTTGAAAGACCAGTCATAACATATAAGAAGAAAAGAAAAACATGCAAACAGCCCTATATCTATTACAGATTGAATTTGAAACTGAAATCTTTCCCACAAAGCAAACTCTGGTCCAAATAGCTTTACCACTGAATTCTCTAAGACATTTAAAAAGGAAATTAATAGCAATTTAAAAAATTTATAAAATAGAGGAGGAAATCTTTTTCAACTCATTTTACAAGATCAGCTCGACCCTGATAATAAAACCAAACAAAGACATTTCGGGAAAATTACAGACTAACATCTCTCAGGAACATAAACATGAAGATACTTAATCAGTTCAGGAGTATCAAAAAGTACAAGACAGCATGACCAAGTGATATTTATCCAGGAAATGTGAGGCTGCCTAACATTCAAAAGCCTTTAAACTGCCATCTACCATATTAACAGAACAAAGAAGAAAAATCAAAGAATCATCTCAAAAGACGAAAAAAAAAGTGATAAGAAGCAACATCCATTTATGATTTTTTAAAAAAGCTCACACAAAATTACGGCTAGAAGGAAACTTCCCTAATAAAGGGCACTTAAGAATAACTTACAGCTAACATCACAGTTGATAAGACTAAACATATCTCCTCTAAGATCAGAAACAGACAAGGATGTCCACTGCCACTATTTCTATTTAACACTGTACTGTATTATAAAATGTGCTTTGAAATATCCTAGGTAGCCAGGACAAAAAACTAAAAGGAGTACAGCCTGGAAAGGAAGAAATAAACTTTATTCGCAGGTAATATGATTGTATATTTAGAATATCCTCAGGACAAGGTCAACAGGTAGAAATTATCTGCATTTCTATACACTAAAAATAGACAGTTGGGAAATGAAGTTTCAAAAACATGATTTGCAACAGCATCAACATTAAGTACTTGGGGTAATTTAACAAACTATTAAAAAAAAACTATAAATTAAGCTCCAATACTGTTTAAAATGCAGAGAAAAATGATAAAAATGTATACAAGAATATTTAGTGGTATTGTCTTTGTGTGAGGAGGACCCTGTGGGGCTCCTGGGCGTGGAAGCCTTTCTGTGTCCCCTGTTTCTTGTCTGCAGGGAATAGATTTCAGCCTCCACCACGTTCCTGGATTCCAAAGAGCAGGTTCAAACAGCTGTTAATCAGGGAAGAGAGGATGCAGAGACAAGGGAGGTGCAATGGCAGCAAGGAGATCCAACCAGTCCATCCTAAAGGAAATCAACCCTGACTATTCATTCATTGGAAGGACTGATGCTGAAGCTGAAGCTCCAGTACTCTGGCCACCTGATGCGAAGAGCTGACTCATTGGAAAAGACCCTGATGCTGGGAAAGATTGAGGGCAGGAGGAGAAGGGGACGACAGAGCATGAGATGGTTAGATGGCATCACCAACTCAATGGACATGGGTTTGAGATAGTGAAGGACAGGGCAGCCTGGGGTGCTGCAGTCCATGGGGTTGCAAAGAGTCGGATACGACTGAGCGACTGAACAACATCTGTTCCTGTGTGCTCAGCTGCTCACTCATGTCCAGCACTTTGCAGTCCTATGGACTGTAGCCCGCCAGGCTCCTCTGCTCATGGGATTTCTTAGGCAAGAATACTGGAGTGGGTTGTCATTTCCTACTCCAGGGCATCTTCCTGATCCAGGGATCAAACACATGTCTCCTATGTCTCCTGCATTGGTAGGTGGATTCTTTACCACTGCTCCACCTGGGAAGCCCTACTCCTCACAGAACCATAGTCATAAATGCTTTCCTGAGTTCTGTGAATCCTTCAAGAAAATTACAGAACTACAAAGGGAAACCTCTGGATTTGTAGGCTGTCAGTCAAAAGTACAGGTCCCACTTGCTGCTGGTCTCTGAAGTCAGGCCAACTGGATGGATTGTGCCCTTAATTTGTGGGGTCAGAGGTAACTTTGGAGGGTTAATTCAGACCTGAATTGGAGTACATCCAGTTGGTATCAGAATAGTTCAAACAGAATGGAAGAATAAAACAATGTCTGTGGAACTGGTGTGTGTGCGTGTATCTCCATTCAATAGTTGTTTACTAGAAGAGGTGCAACATCCAGAATTCCTCCAAGTTTACCCACTGGGCTATATTCATAACCCTCGTGTATACATGTGACTGTGGTGGGAGCAAACAGGCTAGGCTAAGAGGAACAGATTAGTTTATGAATGGTTTAACTGCTCTCCAAAATCGTATTTTAGTAACAACTTCTCATACAATCAGTTCAGTTCAGTTCAGTTGCTCAGTCGTGTCCCACTCTTTGCGACCCCATGAATTTCAGCACGCCAGGCCTCTCTGTCCATCACCAACGCCCGGAGTCTACCCAAACCCATGTCCATCGAGTCAGCGATGCCATCCAACCATCTCATCCTCTGTCGCCCCTTCTCATACAATAAAAACCTATTAATTTGAATCACTAATTTGAAGTTTACAGAATATGGGCAAGACGCTGTTGTGGCTTATCTTTGCTTAGCCAACACTTTTCTACTTTTTTATAATTAAAAAAAGGTAAGATACTTCTTAAGGAGAATATTTAAGAAAAAAATTTTTTTTGAAGCTGAAATAATCTACTACATACAAATAACACTTATGCTAATTATAAATTAGCCTTTCCTGTAATAAAAAGATCCCCTAGACAACAATTAGAATGAAAACTTTGTATCAATTTAGAGCTTTCTAAAGCTAGTGAGATAAAACCCCATCTACCTTTAATATATTTAAAAATTAAAATTCAATCTTTATTTTTAGCCAAACCTTAGTGGGTTTTTAAAAAATTAATCTGAATCAATAAAGGTTTATTGAATAAAACTAAGTTATCATATCACTAACGTTTTGAAAAGGCCTCTGGAATATTTTTGTTCAAGCAAAACAGAAGTTCAAGTTTTTCCTATTCAATGATCATACCCACCATCGAAAGAAAACACACACATGATCTTCCTGTGTATATGTCACTAAATACACAAAAAAATCTGCTTTAAGATACATTTTTATGGGAAAGACAAATGAAATGTTATAGATTATAGGAGACTAAAAGAGAAATAGCAACTCAATTCAACTTGATGGCCTACACAGAATCCAGAAAAGAAAATCAAACTAACGGAGAAGTAGGTGAATTTCAATAAACTGTAGCTTGATTGATAACATGACACCAATGTTGATATCTTCTCCCTAATTATGTACTATGGTTATATAGAAAGTGAGTGAAAGTGTTATTGTCTCAATCATGTCTGACTCTCTGTGACCCTGTGGATTGTAGCCTGCCAGGCTCCTCTGTCCATGGAGTGGGTAAGCCATTCCCTTCTCTGGGGATCTTCCTGACCCAGAGATTGAACCTGGGTAGATTCTTTAGTGTCTGAGCCACTAGGGAAGCCCCATGGTTATATAAGATGCCAACATTAAGTAAAGCAAGGAAGGATCAGATATAAGGAACCGCTGTGTGTGCTATTTTTGCAACTTTTCTAGAAGCCTAAAATTAGTCCAAAATTAAAAGTTCAAAACAAAGAAGCATTTCCATGCCATATTAACATTTTTCACAGCTTAAAAAAGTTCAGTGGGTCTGGAATGAGAAAACTCCATTTTAGGAAGCTACTATAGGTACTGGGGGTGTCAGGGAAATAACAGTAGTCCTATAAGTTGTATCACTTGCTATTTCTACCATGATTTATTATGAAAGTCATATAATCATCCTTCAAACAGTGAAAAGTATTTGTTAAGTTCTCGCAACAATTAACCAACCACTGCTAGGGTTGCGCTTGCATCCCTCCAGTTTCTCCTTGGAAAAGAACTCAGACACTACCTCTATCTAAGCTGGTATAAATCTCGGGTTCTCAGTGGTCACATCTAAATTATAATACGCCACCAATTAGGTCTACTGCTTAACACTAATACGTTTGCCAGAAAAGTAATAAAATTAACAGCATGGCACTTTTTCCCAACAGGGCAAAATAATTTATATAGAATGTTTCCAAGCCATATGTGTGATAAACCTTAACAGGCAGAGTTAAGTAGAAATTTATGATTTTTTTGTTTTGAGGGTATCATAAAATGAATTCCAACTACATTTGAGCCTGGGCAGACTGAGCCACTCCACGAAGAAATGATACAGCGCGGTGTGGACTGGCTTCCTCCGCAGAGCGAAGTTAAGGTCATGGGCTCCTTCAGCGAGTACCCTTCTTGGATAGAGGTTGACTGGCCAAAAACTAGGCAGTGGGTGTCCGTCCATCTGTCACTTTAGAGATTACTTTAAAAGGCACAGTTTGCTTATGAGTCATGTATAATGAAACATCAATTACATTCTCTGGGTAGTATACACTGCTATTACATCAGGATGTTGTGTGAATTTTTCAAAATAGGTTTTTGCTGCTAAATGCAAACATACATATGGAAACATTATTTTTTTCCCTCCAACCCAATTCTGTACAAACTCAAGGTTGCACACAGTCTATCCAGACATCTACAACGGATGTGGCAACAGCTTTGGTTGCTCTGCAATATTCTCAAGCCAAAAAAAAAAAAATAAAACAGAAAAAAAACGAAAAAGAAAATACACATACTTCTTCATGTAAATACTGTGAATGAATAGGCTATGCTGTTAAATACTAAAATTCCCCCTGCTTTTTCATTCTAATTACAAAACCTACTGCGGAGATTACAATTTTTATTCATTCCATTTTTGATCCTTTGAGAATAAGAAAAGATTCCAAATTGCTGAACCATGGTTTTTCACATGGCAGATGACCCTCACCATCAAACCCAGAAACTCCCATACTCCAAGCCAAGGAGAGCAGTTTTAATGAATCACTGGAACAATTCAGTCAATGTTGAATTCTGATGATTAGTTTGAAGCTTAATTGTACTTGCTTTTTCCTCCAGCCCAATCAATAATAGCTCCTTGCATGGGGCTTGTTAGAGGCTGCTTGTTAAAGACTTGGCAACTGTTTCACCCCCAGGGAAAACAAAGGAAAGTGCTAGTCTAATTGCAGAGGTGCAGGTCTGGGTCAGTGAGCAATACCAATGTTTTCCCAGCTAGCTCAAGTTTGACAAGCATCCTCTAGCTGGTGCGGAAAGCCTTTGCAAAGGCTCTCTGGGGAATCTAAGGAGTGGACATCCAGCAGGACCTCTCTGAAATGTGGTGGTATTAACCCATGGGCAGCAGGGACCCCCCTCCCCAAGAAAACTTTCTAAGCATCTGACTTGACCCAAGGAAGATTCATCAAGGATAGGGTGGACCTCCAGTGAGCTGAGAACTCTTCATTGATTTTAAGCATCATCACTGAGCCTTACCATGGAGTTTGTGATTGGTATTCTTATTGCAAAAGTTAAACTCCATTTTTTTAAATCTCTTCAGAGATATCTAGTGTTTTCCCACCTACCCAGATTCTGGCAACATATTTTCTGCATATGGATATACAATGGAGTTTCCTAGAGATTGCCAGGAAATACCACCGTCTCTCAACGTAAGTGAAAGTGAATGTGTAAGTCGCTCAGTCGTGTCTGACTTTTTGTGACCCCATGGACTACAGCCCACGAAGCTCCTCTGTCCATGGGGATTCTGCAGGCAAGAAAACTGGAGTGGGTCTGCCATTTCCTTCTCCAGGGGATCTTCCCGACTCAGGGATCGAACCCGGGCCTCCTGCATTACAGGCAGATTCTTTACCATCTGAGCCACTGACAAACTCATTGCTACTCAATACACTGTCTTAAATTTCATGCCCACCATATTCTGAGCACACAACTCTGTGAGTTACATAACTGGAGGTTCTCCTAAGTTTTCTCAGCTATTCCTCTTCCTCTTTTAACACAAATGGATTGTAAAGGTAGCAAAAAGAATGGAGAGAGGATAATTATGTGTCGGCTGCTCCTGCCGTTGGTTAAACTAAACCAGCCCTACTGAAAGTGTGATCAGACCACCAGCAGCAGCAGCATCTGGAAGCTTTTAAACATGACCATATACAGGCCTTAGGTATATTAGGACCTTTATGAGTTAGGTATATTAGGACCTTCATGAGTTAGGACCTTTAGTGGGTTGCGGGGTGATAAAGCCCAGGAACATGCATTTTAACAAGATCTTCAAAAGATTCAGATGTCCACTAAAGTTTGAAAGGAACTGGGTTAAACAAGCTAGAACCATTGCAACTGCAATCTGGGAGGCATCTCTTCACCTACCCTTTTCTTTATCCCAGTGACCTGAGCCTTAGTAAGTAATTGGGGAGGTGAAGTCAAGTGGGCCTTAGAAAGCATCACTACAAACAAAGCTAGTGGAGGTGATGAAATTCCAGTTGAGCTATTTCAAATCCTCAAAGGTGATGCTGTGAAAGTGCTGCACTCTACATGCCAGCAAATTTGGAAAACTCAGCAGTGGCCACAGGACTGGAAAAGGTCAGTTTTCATTCCAATCCCAAAGAAAGGCAATGCCAAAGAATGCTCAAACTACCGCACAATTGCACGCATCTCACATGCTAGTAAAGTAATGCTCAAAATTCTCCAAGCCAGGCTTAAGCAATATGTGAACCGTGAACTTCCAGATGTTCAAGCTGGTTTTAGAAAAGGCAGAGGAACCAGAGATCAAATTGCCAATATCCGCTGGATCATCGAAAAAGCAAGAGACTTCCAGAAAAACATCTATTTCTGCTTTATTGACTACGCCAAAGCCTTTGACTGTGTGGATCACAATAAACTGTAGAAAATTCTGAAAGAGATGGGAATACCAGACCATCTGACCTGTCTCTTGAGAAACCTGTATGCAGGTCAGGAAGCAACAGTTAGAACTGGACATGGAACAACAGACTGGTTCCAAATAGGAAAAGGAGTACGTCAAGGCTGTATATTGTCACCCTGCTTATTTAACTTATATGCGGAGTACATCATGAGAAACGCTGGGCTGGAAGAAATACAAGCTGGAATCAAGATTGCTGGAAGAAATATCAATAACCTCAGATATGCAGATGACACCGCCCTTATGGCAGAAAGTGAAGAAGAACTAAAGAGCCTCTTGATGAAAGTCAAACAGGAGAGTGAAAAAGTTGGCTTGAAGCTCAACGTTCAGAAAACTAAGATCATAGCATCTGGTCCCCATCACTTCATGGGAAATAGATGGGGAAACAGTGGAAACAGTGTCAGACTTTACTTTTTTGGGCTCCAAAATCACTGCTGATGGTGATTGCAGCCATGAAATTAAAAGACGCTTACTCCTTGGAAGGAAGGTTATGGCCAACCTAGATAGCATATTTAAAAGCAGAGACATTACTTTGCCAACAAAAGTCTGTCTAGTCAAGGCTATGGTTTTTCCAGTGGTCATGTATGGATGTGAGAGTTGGACGGTGAAGAAAGCTGAGCACCGCAGAATTGATGCTTTTGTACTGTGGTGTTGGAGAAGACTCTTGAGAGTCCCTTGGACTGCAAGAAGATCCAATCAATCCATCCTAAAGGAGATCAATCCTGGGTGTTCATTGGAAGGACTGATGTTGAAGCTGAAACTCCAATACTTTGGCCACCTCATGCAAAGAGTTGACTCACTGGAAAAGACCCTAATGCTGGGTAGGATTGGGGGCAGGAGGAGAAGGGGACGACAGAGGATGAGATGGTTGGATGGCATCACTGACTCGATGGACATGGGTTTGGGTAGACTCTGGGAGTTGGTGATGGACAGAGAGGCCTGGCGTACTGCAATTGATGGGGTCGCAAAGAGTTGGACACGACTGAGCGACTGAACTGAACTGAAACAGTGTTCAAGCACGTTATCTTCTGCAGAGTCCTTCCTTACAATACATAACTGCACAGAAAGTGCTTGACAGTTGATGAGTTCAAACTACAGAGGGTTTCCTCCAGTTGATAATCACACAGTGTAGAAGAACAATTATGTTAAAATACCAACCAGCTAGCTAGTTCACTATGTAGGATTTAAGAAGCTGAGAAAAAGGAATATTAAGAGTCCCACTGTAGAGAGAAGAGGAATCGGTGAATAAATACACAGTGCATATGTATGGGGCTAGGGTACAGGGACATAGAGTTTTGAAGGTGAGTAGATAGAACTGAGAGAAGAATTTTCTCTCCAGCACTTTACAGAATAGTGTGTCTCCATAGTTTAGTGACTTATCTACCACAAGTGGAATCTGTCAGGTTTCAGGGTTGGAAATTAAACCATTGGCCAGGTCTTTTATTGAGGCTAGTAGTTCTTTTTTGCAAATCCTAGAAAAACATTTTATTCCAAGATCCTGAGATTTCTAATGTGACTGTTCAGAGGTTAAACACGGTGTCTTGGCTCAATTACTTGTATTAAACGAGACAGGTGGACACAAGATTCAGAACAGAAACAGTCTGAAATTTTCACAACCGTGCTTATCAAGGAAAATGAAATATGCTGCTGGTGTGTGGCCTTGAGTGTAGTGGTGTTGCCAGCGGTTTCAGTCTGCTCCATTAGTGTGTGTGTGCGTGTGTGTAAGATGCTTCAGTCGTGTCCAACTCTTTGCAACCCTGTGAACTGCAGCCTGCCAGGCTCCTCTGTGCCTGGGATTCTCCAGGCAAGAATACTGGAGTGGGTTGCCATGTCCTCCTCCAGGGGATCTTCCTGACCCAGGTATGGAACCTGCGTCTCTTATGTCTCCTGCATTGGCAGGCAGATTCTTTACCACGAGCTCCATCAGGGAAACCCTGCATTAGTGCAGCTTCCCTTTATTAATTTTATTTCTACTCCCTCATTATCAGGATTTTATAGCACAATGTTCGCTTGTTTAAATACAGTTGGTTATTATATAGAGTAAAACTGACCCTGGTTGTGACATTAAATCAGCTACCCTTCCTAATTTACCACCTTCCGTAAGACTGAGAAGTTACAGGAGACATTCACTGGGGCAGGTGCTAATTTTCAAATGTCTGTTTTATTTCTTTTCCCAATTGGAAAAAAAAAAACCTAAACTATAATGATAAAGTAAAAGCTGAAAAATGTGTTTACGCATGAATAGCTTTTGTTGAAACACTCAAAGCTCATGCCATTTTACTGGGTCAACATACCTATGTTTGGATTTTAGCAGATAAGTTATCTTGCATGCCTATTTAGAAATCCTTAAACACTCTTCAGAGGCAGAAGGTAAAAGGGATTGCATGTAATATATAAACAGATTATCTCTATCAGGAGTGATTTTTGATGAGAAGCAGGAACTCTCATGACTGTACCTCAGACACAGCATCATGGGAACAGGACTTGCCCCATCATCAGCAGCTCCAAAGGCTCCAGTGTGAACCCCTGGTGTCTAGGTCACTTCCGAGGGGATGTTTCTATTCATCACTCACTGATTCATTCAACAACTATCACTGGGCACCTATTACATGCCAGGAACATCTAGGACTGAAGAGACAGAGGGCCTATAGCTTATAGTCTACTGGGGGTGCCAACTGTTAGGTCATTATAAGGGGAGACATGGAGGTGAACTGAAAAAGTTCCCTTGAAACAAGAAGGTATGATGAAGAGTCATGACAGGGGTGCCTGATATAAGCTGGAGGGTATCTGAGCAAGGGACGTGAGACAAGACCACAGGGATGCCCAAGAGCTCACTCAGATGAAGGCCAGGATGACGTGTGCCAAGGTGATGGCAGAGAAACCAAGAGCACGGGGGAGGCTGTGTGGCCGCAGTGATCGAGTGAAGGGGTGCGGAAGGCTTGTAGGCATGGCGAGCTCAAGCAGGGCCTTCTGGCCCCACCAAGGACTCGGGTCTCTGAAAGTGTATTATAAGCCACCAAGATGTACTTAAAGAGGGAATCAGACCATGTTTTTACTTTTATATCATCACTGTAGTTAGAGGGCAGAGTTGTTGTTCAGTCACTAAGTCTTGTCCCATTCTTTGAGAGCCCATGAACTGCACCATGTCAGGCTCTTCTGTCCCTCACTATCTTCTGGAGTTTGTTTAAACTCATGTCCATTGAGTCAGCGATGCCATCCATCTCATCCTCTGTCAGCCCCTTCTCCTCCTGCCCTCAATCTTTCCCAGCATGAGTCTTTTCCAGTGAGCTGGCTCTTTGCATCAGGGGACCCAAGTACTGGAGTTTCACCTTCAGGGTCAGTCTTTCTAAGGAATATTCAGGCTTGATTTCCTTAAGGGTTGACTGGTTTGGTCTCCATGCCATCCGAGGGACTCTCAAGAGTCTTCTCTAACACCACAATTTGAAAGTATCAATTCTTCAGCGCTCAGCCTTCTTTATGGTCCAACTCTCACATTTGTATGTGACTACTGAAAAAAATCATAGCTTTGGCTATATGTACCTGACTACTGAGTGCTGAAGTGTACACAGAAATAGACCATAGGAGGCTATTGTGAAATTCCAGACAGAGAACACAGTGGTTGGCCTAGGAAGCGGCCACTGGAACTAGATAAAAGTGAACATGACCTTCAAACAAATAGGAGCTGAAATCAACCAGGTTTACAGATTGACAATGTGAGAGCATTGTACTTATTAATTCCCATCAACCTGGATACAATTTTCTTAGAAACAAATCCATCTGTAATAGGTACAATGCTTCCCATTCTCTATGGAAAACATAAAAAGAAATCCAGTAGAACATTTGGAGATTTAGAAACAGCATTCCTTGGCTAGAATCCCAGCAGAGCTCAGGGGAACTCAAATTGACCCTATCTGCAACCTTGTGGATTGCAAGGAGTTAATACCTTTGTTCTGGAAAAATAGTGTGTATGCCTCACTTGTCTAAATTTGCATTGATAGGAAACACAGTTCCCAAGTATGAATGCTAATGACAATGCAGAGGCTGTCTTTTCTACTGCATAATATCACATTAGCTCTTTACTATGCATCTAAAACTTATGCTATCCTGCCTGTATCTGCTATCCCTGTTTTTCCTTTGGAGCACAAATGCAAGAAAGGGCCTTTGCACTATTCTAGAGCTCACACATGACATCAGGGAGAAACTACATGCTTCTTGAAACTATTCACAGCAGAGAGCCAACCTCCTTGTTATGTTTCCTGGCACCTTTATGTCTGGAGCCCTTCCCTAAAAGTAACATAAAATCTACACTTAATAAACAAATCTGTCACAACACAGACTTATACCCCAGATCAGAATATTTTAGAAACAAGTAAAAATGACCAAACTGTACAAGCTTCAATTCTCTTGGTTTCGACATATCCTCATATCTTTGTACTTGTTCTTCTCCATGCAGCACTCATCTGTTTTTTACAATGTCCACAACCTCACAAGTCTAATTACTAACATTAATTTACACCCACAGTGTCATCATTTGATTTGCTTTCCCAAGAAACTTCCTCAACAGGATGTGCCTATGTTAAAGAGTAAAAATGATGATACATATGTAAGCAGCCTTCCCTCCTCAGGCTCTGCTTTCTAAGGGCTGTCTAACGATTTCTAATAACCTGTATACTCCAAGGATCTGACACATTAATCTCCAGCCGGAAGAGGAATTTTTAAAGTCCTGTGAATGAGCCCATCACTTATTTTCTCTTAAGATAACAGCATTAATATCAGGGGAGTGGAAAAGACATGGCTATATTTATTTCTTTAACTTATCAATTATTTCTATCCAGAAAAGCATGTTGGTAGAAAGAGAGGGAAATAAAAGTGTGGGTCAGAAACACTCTCATTTTAACCTCTGGAGGCGGCCTAATCCACTGGCTGACCGTGGAGTGGCATAAAACACTCAAACGTTCACATCATTTGTGGGGATGAGTTTTAAAACAGAGAGAGCACAAAGGAAAAGAATGTCGCCCACCTCGTCTCGTGATTATTGCAGACACTGGCTATTAGAAGGCACGTGGTTCAAAGAAAGGACACACAGATCAGAAGAGTCTGCCCGTCTATATGCCTTTTGAGATTCAAAAACTGTAATTGTTCCTACCCACTCAATTTCTTGTACTTACATGACTTAACACATAGACATGAAAGAAGATATGCCAATAGACAAAACCTAATTCTTCTTGATAAGTCATCCAGTTATGTTTAAAGTCTCTGATCTAACAGAAAGCTTCAACATGATGCATTTGAACTGTTAACGTTTAGTGTCAAACAGATTTCCAAGTTAAGTTCAAGGTCGGATCTTTTCCTCTACTCTTCACCTTCATCCTCCACGCACGGAAATCTCTGGATGACCTTCCCCCTTGGGGGTGGGTTTATTTATTTTTTAGTCTCTCTATCCCTGCATAGGAATGCCACAAAGTCAGGGTATTCTGGAGACCCTATACCTAGGGATCCCCTGTTTATTCAGTGACTAAAATAAACCAAAACCCAAAGAAGGCAGAGCCCGTGCCTGTTTCATTTACATCCTGTAGACTTAGCGGAGCATCACCCAAACTGAGCCAGAGTGAGTGTCAAGGGTGGTATGAGGATTACCGCTGACACATAACTTAAACCACTCCCGCTGAAATATGCTTTGTTCTTTATTTGCTTATTTCAGGACTTCAATATATGAATTTGGAGGGATACAACATTCAGTCCACATGAAGGGATGAAACAATGCTGCAGACCTCTGTGGTACATAATTATCATCAGATGTATATAATTTTATACTCTCATCTGTGTCAAAACTTCGCAGTTGATTCGTGTTCTCCAATACACATATCAATTTGGTGCTTCATCTCTCTTATCTTTTAGCCTTTTTTTCTGGGCTCCTTACCTCATCCTGATCCCTTCTCTAAACCACAAAGATACATTACCATTTAAAAAATACAATCACGGGAAAAAGTATGATGCAGTTAATATGTTTTAATTTTAAAATTAAAAGCTTGCTCAGCTAACTTGAATGTAAAACAAAAACAGCAGGCCCTGCTGGAAGAATGGCTCTTCAACATCAGATCCCGCCTTGCCCCCAAGCCTATTTACTGCAGCGTTTTAACTTCCATTCTGGTTTTCAGTCCATGGTTTGTCCTTGCCTCACAGAAGTGCTATTCATCAGTGTAACATTAACAGAGGAACCTGACTGTTACGGACTACAGTCAGCATACAGAGTGGAGCTCAGTCAGTGTCACAAACTGGAACACATTTCAGCCACAACTGAATTAATTTGAGGCATAGAGACCCCTGTTTTCAGTCTGTTAGTTTAATGTCTTATTTCCACCAAGTTGGACAAATTAGCATTGAGGGTATAACTGCTAATAACTAAACCGACCTAAAACATGTCCATAACTGTGACTGTCCTGTCACAGTGCTTGGTGTGCTACGCCGGCTGGAAGGGCAATAACAGGGGTGTGTGTGTGTGCGCGTGTGCGTGTGTCTGTGTGTGCGTGTGCATGTGTTAGTCGTTCAGTCAGGTCTGACTCTTTGTGACCCCATGGACGCAATAACAGGGTGTGTGTGTGTGTGTTAGTCACTCAGTCAGGTCTGACTCTGTGCATGTGTGTGTGTGTGCGTGTGTGTGCATGTTAGTCGCTCAGTCAGGTCTGACTCTGTGTGTGTGTGTGTGTGTGTGTGTGTGTGTGAGAGAGAGAGAGACAGTGCTTGGTGTGCTATGCCGGCTGGAAGGGAAATAACAGGTGTGTGTGTGTGTGTGTGTGTGTGTGTGTGCGCGCGTGAGTGCGTGCATGTGTTAGTCGCTCAGTCAGGTCTGACTCTTTGTGACCCCATGGACGCAATAACAGGTGTGTATGTGTGTGTGTGTGTGTGTGTGTGTCGCTCAGTCAGGTCTGACTCTTGTGACCCCATGGACTCTAGTCACCAGGTCCTCTGTCCATGGGATTCTCCAGGCAGGAATGCTGAAGTGGGTCGCCAGTTCCTTCTCCAGGGGATCTTCCCAACCTGGGGATCTTCCCAACCCAGGGATCTAAGCTGGGCATCCCACACTGCAGGCAGATTCTTTACCATCTGAGCCATTGGGATAAGGTGAATGAATGATTGTAACAATTGGGTATTGACCATTTCTAATAAGTGGAAAGACAATTTGTTCACATAACTTTTAGCTTCACTGTCTGTTTATGGACTTGGATACATTTGGTATTCTTCTGGCTAAATATACCTAGATACTAAACATTTTCTTAAGCTGTTACAAAAAATATATAAACATAAGACCACATGGCTGGCTCAGAAAATACCTCCTCTCTTTGTAATTCATATGAACGTACTATGAAGTAAGTGTAATAAAAGTGAGCTGCTTTTGATTTACTTATTAATAATATCTCACCCAGAGTTCTATAAAAATCTCACATTTTTCAGCACTGTACCACCAGTTTCTAAATAACAAAGTAGATACATAGTGCTCAGTATCACCAAGCACTGTCAATCATACAAAGGTAAATCAAGCTAGGACAGACCTTGAGGGGTTCCCCAAGTGTATCACTCAGAGATACAAACAAGATCCTGGCTAAACCACCTTAGGCTAATGGGTCTATTTTAAAGCTCAGCAGCTTTAAAATAGGAGACCATTCCATAATCTCCTCTAGATGTCTATTTCTAAAACCTTTTAAATATGGAAATGTGACTTCTCATGTGAGTCTTTAGGCTGTAGTTCACTATTTTCTCAATGAAGGTGAAAACCGTTTGCCATATTCAGCGACAAAGCATCCAGCATCTCCACCATGGTTTGCTAACCGGTACGTTCATTTGTTCATTCAATTATTCCTTATCTTTCTCTCTCTCTACAACTTTATTTACTACACTACAGTTGGTTTACAATACTGTGTTAGTTTCAGGTATACAGCTCCAGATTCTTTTCCACTACAGGCTATTAAAGATACTAAATATAGTTTCCCATATGCTATACTGTAAATATTTGTTGTTTATTTTATATTGTGGTGTGTATCTATTAATTCCACAATCCTAATTTATCCTTCTTCCTCCCCTTTCTCCTTTGGTAATCACAAAACATGGAAGTAATCTAAATGTCCATCAACAGATGAATGGAGAAAGTAATATTCTACTGCATGTGTACACACACACACACACACACACACACGCGTGCGCGCGCGCGCGGGAATATTACTCAGCCATAAAAAAGAATGAAATGTGCCATGTGCGCAACAAGGATGGACAGAGATTATCATACTAAATGAAGTAAGTCAGGTAGAGAAAGACAAATATCTGATATCACTAATATGTGGAATCTAAAAAACTAACACGAATCAACTTATTTACAAAACAGACACAGACTCAAAGACATTGAGTTCCTTTTTGTTTCTTGCTCTACCAAGGGCTTCCTAGATCTCAGTTTAGTTTTTTCACACACCTCCCTACCCTCTTGAAGGTCTCATATAATTCTCCCAAATAGAATGGAAGTTACTTAAGAGCAGGGTCTGTACCTACCTTGTTTACCTCTATATTCCTAGTTCCTAACACAGAACCTAGCATATACCAAAGTATTCAATAAATATTTGCTGAAAGAACAATTAATATATAAGTGAAAAGAGATGCAGCTATGTTTATCCTTCTCTTCTCACTTGGCTAAAAAATACACTCAGCGAACTACAACTATAGCTTTCAAGAATGAGCAATGGCTGATGTGTGATGCCAAGTTGGATCCAGCATAGAATCCATGGAGGATGTTACTCTGGAGGGCTCTTTGAAGGGATAAGATGGATTTTAAAAGAAGTCAACAATGCAAAGCTATTTCCTTCCACTGTATTACTTGGTTTCTGGCATTTCAACCCATCTGATAGTCCACTGGTGCCCACTTCTGATTCTAAAAGACACATCCCATTCATCACATGGGAATTTATTATTTCACAATTAGAAGAAGCTTAAATTATGTAGATGCTGCAGAGCATGTGGGTGCATTTTCCTCTGCCCCTCCCACATGAGTCCCTTCCACTGGGGTTACAATTTACAAATTTTATTCACAGCAAAAACTATTTGGAAAGCATTTGGAAACTACAGTGACAAGCACTGAACACAAGGCTAGAAGGACAGGAATGAGAAATACACTATCTGGTCTCTAGAGAAAGACCTGGTTTTCTAATACTTGTTTAATGCTGACCCATTATATGACTACCAGCAAGTCGGTTCATTTCTCTGGCCTTGGTTTCCTCAGTTAATGAAAAGTTTGGATAAAAAGGTCTCTTTGAGTTCTTACATGTTATGATTATACCTAAAAAGATGGCAGTGCATTGAGTCAGAATTATTCAGTAAACAAGCTGATGTATGCTTGTTGCAGGAAGCAGAGGAAGCCTGTCCTAAGCCTGGTACCCAAGAAGACCAACTCTGCTCCCCCCAGGTAAGCTGTCTGAGCCAAGGGAGTATGTCCGCGGGGATCCTGCATCACCATTTAAACCCTACTCAGGATACTGGGTACTTGGAAGCATTTATTTCCTTGCCCAGATGGCCAAGATCTTCTAGAAGATGGGTCTTGAACAGGTGTGTGGGTGTCCACACGTGTGCCTCAGAGGCTCCTTGTGGTTGGGGGGATGGACCTTAGGTAGGAAGAGAAGGAGTCAAACTAAGGGTCAAGGGGGAGGGTGACTGCATCTGCACTCTTATCCACTCCTGGTAAATTTCAGTGGAGGACCTACTGGAGGTCACTTTATGATTGAACAGTGACAGCAAAGGTAAAACAGATAGAAGGGATAAAGCAGCACCTTCCTACCTGCTTGTGGAGAATCTAAAATAAATCACTCTGTTTTCTGGTCCTCTGAAGTTCTGTATAATCCGCTTAAAAATATAATTGGCACCGTGTTTTCACAAGACTCTCTGTTAGGCTCAAACGATGCAGAGTTGAATGGTGTCACGCTGTCCTGGCTCTGAGAGCACATGAGGAAATATTTTATTATGTATTGTGTTGTGTCCTCTGTCCCCTTGCAGACAAGGCAGTCATTTAAATGTTGAGGTGAGCTTAGAGGCCTTTTTCAGGATTACTGTGGGGACATTATGATATCCAAAAGGCTCAATCAAAGGTGGGCAAAGTTTGGGAGGAAAGACTGTTATACACAGAAAGTGGGGTCACAACAATGACTATCGGATCCATGTTTAGAAGGCTCTGGAGAACAGACGTAGAGAGGAATTTTTCTAGATCTAAAAAAGTGAACTTGTTAAATAGGTGCTAGATAACAGTAAGCAACATAGTAATTACTTTATAAAGGTTTGGGAATAAAATGAAAGGAGTCAGTATAAGCACACACGGAGGACAGAACCTGGAAACGGGTTATTCGTAAAGTCAGAAGATTCAGGTCCTTTAGGGATGAAATAGAGAATCAACTATAGAAACCAGAATCACAGCTCCCAGTGGTTTTGAGCCCTGCAAAAAATGGAGTCTTTTTAAAAATTATCATTGTATTTTCTTATTACTTTTAGCTGGTATGTATGACCTCTATTGATTACATACTGATATTATATGACCTCTATTAAATACACACAAGTATTAATCTTATATTCAGCAATCTTGCCAAATCTTCCAATTATTCTGAGTTCTCTATAGATTCCCTTGCACATAGATTTTCTGTAGAAGTCATCTCATTTCTCTAGGTAGGACCCCTAGGCTAGGTTAAATAGAGGCAGTGAGAGTGAACAGTCTTCTCTTCTAGCTATTATTATAAAAAAATGCTTCCAGTGTTTCACCATTAGCATGGTGTGTTTTGTAGGTGAAGTTTACCAGGTTAAAGGAGTCAGCTTTTATTTGTAACATGCTACCTTTTTTCTTTCTTTAATATCATGAATAGATATTAAATTTCATCAAATGTTTTGCTTCTTCTTTTGAGATAATTATAAGATTTTCTTTTTAATATGACAAATTACATTAATACATGTTAACCAACGTATCTAATGTTGGCCCATCTTGGGATAGATAAACCCTAGGATGTGATTTTTTTCCCTCAATTACTGGATTTATTTTGGTAATATTTATACAAAACTTTAGTCTGGTAATATTTATTCCAAATAAAGTAAATTTATTTACTTTAGTTTGCAAATAAAGTTGACATACAAATTTTCCTTTCTTACAATGTGTTCTTAGTTATGTTCGTGATTATACCATGAAATGACTGGGAGCTTTCTCTCTGTGTTCTAGAATAATTTGCAGTTGTTCCTTGAGAGTTTGGTAGAATTTATCTAAATAACCATCTAGGTCTAAAGATCTTTTCTATATTCTAAAGAAAGGTAACTATAAACTACTATATGTAACCTTTTAATTGTAACAAATTCAGTAAAGACTTTAAAAATGGTCTACATAAAAATATCTTTAAAAAGCAAATCATTCTGTGTCCTCAGCAGTCAAAAGGAGTTTACTGTAATCTAACTTTTTTTTTAATTTTTAATTTTGTATTGGGGTATAGCCAAGTAACAAACAACATTGTGATAGTTTCAGGTGAATAGCAAAAGGATTCAGCCATACACAAAGGACATACACATACATGTATTCATTCTCCCCCAGACTACTGCATGTAATTTCTATCCACAATATATAAAGCAATCTGAAAATTCAGTAATAGAAAAACAAACAGCACAAATGGTTAAAAGATTTGAACAAAGATATAAAAATGGTAAGTAAATAAGAAGATGCTTAACATCATTAATCAGGGAAATGCAAATTTAAACCATAGTGAGAGGTCATTCATACCTATTAGAATGGCTTAAGCAAAAGAAGGGCTTCCCTGGAGGTTCAGATGGTAAAGAATCTGCCTGCAGTGCAAGAGACTCGGGTTTTATCCCTGGATTTGGAAGATCCCCTGGAGAAGGAAATGGCAACCCACTCCAGTATTCTTGCCCAGGAGAACTCCATGGACAGAGGAGCCTGGTGGGGCTGCAGCCCATGGGATCGCAAAGAGTCGGACGTGACTGAGCGACTAACAAACAAAAGAATGGACAATACAGTGTTCGTGACGATGCAAAGCAACTAGAACTCATTACTTTGCTAATGGGAAGGCAAAATGACACAGCCCCTTTAGAAAACAGTGTAGCAGTATCGCATAAAATTAAACATATCCTTAGCATATGATCCAGCAACCTCACACCCAGTAATTTACCCAGGTGAAATAAAAACATGTTCATATATAATTGTCAAAAACTAGAAAAAAAAAACAAAACCCAAAGCCCTCCAATTTGTTCAGTGAATAAAGTGCGGCAAAATCATGTAATGGAATACTGCTCATAAGAAAAAAAAAAAAATTACCGGTACACAGCACAACAGAAATGAATTTGAATGCATTTTGAAAAAGCTACAAACCTCCTGATTCTATTTATGTAACATTCTGGAAAGGACAGAACTATGAGGACAGAAAACAAATCAACCATTACTGGGCCTGGGGTGGGAGAAAGAGTTGTCTAAAAAAGGGCAGGAGGAAAATTTTTAACAGCAATAAAGCCGCTCTATGTCTTAATTGTGATGGGGCTTATATTTCTACACATAATTAACTAAACTCATTGACCTGTACATGAAAAAGGGTGAAATTTACTGTATGTAAACTATATCTCAATAAAAAAAGTTTTAGAAAAGGATGATTTTTAAGCCACTGATTTTATTTGGATACTGGCTATTTTGATAGTTTATTCAGATTTTCTATTTCTACTATTTCCCTTTTGGTAATATATATTATCTTCCAGGAAGCCTCTTTAATTTAGGTTTAAAATTTTGGGTATAAAATAGTTCAGCTTTTTCTTCTGAATAAAAAACTATGCAGTTATGTTCTTTTAATTTCTGGTATTTTAAAAAATTTGTGTCTTTATTTTTATATAATTACTTCTGTTAGATTTTTATCTATTTCAGAGGGCTTTTGTTTTTAGGTTTTATAGATCTTTTTACTGTTTCATTGTTTTGTGATCCACTAACTTTGGCTCTTTCCAACCTTTCTTCTTTTCTAAAGTTTGCAATTAAGGTTATTACTTCCCTTTACTGCTTTAGCGATGTTTCACATACATCTCACATGCAATATAGTTTCAGTCAATTCTAAATATCTGGGCTTCCCTGATGGCTCAGATGGTAAAGAATCTGCCTGCAATACAGGAGACCTGGGTTCAATCCCTCAGTCAGGAAGATCCCCTGGAGAAGGGAATAAGGCTACCCACTCCAGTATTCTTGCCTGGGAAATCTCATGGACAGAGGAGCCTGGCAGGCTACAGTCCACGGGGCTGCAAACAGTCGGACACAACTGAGCAACTAACACAAATTATATTTAAGAGTATAATTTATTCTTTCATCTATAAAATAAAATTTTATTTAATCCAAAAAATATAACTCATAAAATATCTAATCAATAAAATAATCCATGAAACATATTAATTTTCAATTTTTAAACTTAAGATGAGCTTTGGCCATCTTACAGCTTGTTAGTAGTGTATTTTTGTTTTCTACATCCTTCTTTTTGTTGGCCTAACCTATCAATTACTGATATATATTAATAAGTTTATTCATTTATCTTTGTGTTTGACCAACTTTTGCTGTATATATTTTGTGACTATGAGGTTAGATATATACATATTTTGAATTGTTATATCTTCCTAATGAACAGTTCCTTTCATCAATACATAATGATCTAACTTTATACATGTTTCTTGACTTAAAATATTTTTGCCTGATATTAATGTATATAAACGTTCTTTTTAAAAAGCAACTGATTGGTGCATCTTTTTATGTCCTTTTATTCTAAACTCTTCCATATCCTTATGCTTGAGGCATGTTTCAGAAAAAACTTATATCTTGATTTTGTTATATACTTTTTAGCAACCCCAATCTTTTAACTAGCATATATGGACCATTAATGTTTACTGTAATCACTGATATTTGGGCTTATTTCTACTCTTATTTGTACAAATTATCATCATTTTTCTTTTTCCTTCTTTATAACCTTCTTTTAGACCATGAGGTTTCTTTCCTTTTTCATTTTCCCTCTAAACTAGTTTAAGCTATGTATCCACTTCTATTATTTTAGTGGTTAGCCTTGAATATTTAATATGCTTACTTGACTTTGAAAGTTCAAAACAAATCCTTATCCTTGCCTTCAAATAATACAGTCAGGTTAGACATCTTTACTCAGGTCTTACCCTTCTGCTTTATGTGTTGTTATCTAATATACAAGATATAGTAGACAGATTTTATTTTCTTGGGTTCCCAAATCACTGCTGATGGTGACTGCAGCCAGGAAATTAAAAGACACTTGCTCCTTGGAAGGAAAGCTATAATAAACCTAGACAGTGTATTAAAACGCAGAGACATCACTTTGCCGATAAAGATCCATATAGTCAAAAAACATGGTTTTTCCAGTAGTCATGTACTGATGTGAGAGCTGTACCATAAAGAAGGCTGAGTGCCAAAGAATGGATGTTTCAAACTGAGGTGTTGGAGAAGACTCTTCAGAGTCCTTTGGACTGCAAGGAGATCAAACCATTCAACCCTAAAGGAAATCAAACCCAAATATTGGAAGGACCGATCCTGAAGCTGAAGCTCCAATATGTTGGTCACCTGATGCAAAGAACCGACTCACTGGAAATAACCCTGTTGCTGGGAAAGATTGAAGGCAAAAAGAGAAAGGGGCAGCAGAGGATGAGATAATATCACCGACTCAATGGACATGAATCTGAGCAAACTCCAGGAGACAGTGAAGGACAGGGAAGCCTGGCATGCTGCAGCCCATTGGTCTGCGACGAGTCAAACACAACTCAGTGACTGAACAACAACAACAATCTAGTATACTAGTTCTGCCTTTATCTAATTAACCCTCCAATGACTAATAATTATTATTTTATAAACAATAGGCACTGAAAAGTTTTACCAATTTATTTGATCATTATTGCTTCCAACATTCTATTCTTTTACTTTCTTTTTCCTAAGTTATATTTTTTTCATTTCTTTTGGGATTATCTGTTTGTGGTAAACTCTTTTAGATTTTTATTGCTCAAAATATTTTAATTTCACTAGTTTACCCAAACACAAAATTGCTGGTTAACAGTATTCCTCCTCAGGACTCTAAAGATACTATTGAAAACTGTATACTCTAAAGATACAATTTACAATAGTCAGACATTTTCAGCGTGTTGACATAAAGCAAATTGATGCCTTCTGAGAGCCATCGGTGACTGGTGGAGGAGAAAGAAAATGTGGAGGAGGCAGCAGATGAAGAGGAAGGGAGGAAGGAAAAGGAGGGCAACCTTATGACAAACAGGGACAAGAGGCAGAAATGTGGAGTGCATGACAGAGGGCGCTCAGCGGTATCCCCGAAAGTCTGTGCCTGGACCTAAAACTACTCTTTCTTGGCTCGTAAGTGTTCTGTTTAAATAACATCTGCTGGGCTTCAAAAGAAAAGGTGGTAAGAATGATCTTACCTGCAATTCTTTATGAATTGTTAGTTACTCTAGGAACAGAACTGCAAGTACATGCAGGCCATCAGGTGTTATCAGTTTCCTGAATTCCCTGTAAGGGAAGCTACCTGTTGTAGCATTTACGGGGCCAAACCACACTTCTTTTCGGCTTATTTACAGAAGTCTTCAGATAACATCATACAGCCTTTTCTAGCAATGACAGCCTAAAATGGTGGCTGGGGAGGGCGCTGTGCAGGAGAGATATTTTGCTAACAGAACGGGAAAATACTCTGTCATTTCTGCTGTCACTATATTTGACTGCAGCAGAAAACTTAATCAAATTTGACATGTTTTTTCCGTATGTGCTGACTTAAAACCAAAGAACACGGAGGGCTGGCAGGGGCCTCAGGGACCATCTAGTCTGAACCCTTCACTTTATGAACTCTTTCATCCAGGAAAAAAAGTCTAATTCAGGAAGGAAAATGGGGATACACCAAGGACATCAAATATTGGCAGAGCTTCACTCAGAATAATTACTGCTATATATACTTTTTTAATTTTCAACACTTTTGGGGTACATGGAAAGAGCGACACTCAGGACTTTCTTACCCAGCTACTTTAAATACTGCACGCCATCCTACCCTCTCCTCGGGGGGAAAAATAATCCATTGCTATTCAACACATTCTGATTTAATGTTGATGTAACAAATTGTCTGTACTCCCAGTGCTTGCTGTATTTTTCTAAAAATATTCTCATTTTTAGCTCAGCTTGAAAACTCCTCTGGTTTTCTATTAGTCCGGGAAGCAAGCCATTAAAAACTTTTTTCTTTCACAAAAAGTTCTAACCTAAGAGGACATAAAACTTAAGTGCAGACAGTTCTACCATTACTGAGCTACCCAACCCCTAATACTTCCTTATCCTCTTTCTACCAGGTTTTCTTTTGATGTTGTCTCTCTTCTGACACATTGTTTATTGTCCTCAAGGACAATGTAAGGGAATTTTGTTTTCAGACAGCATTTTTGGCTCCTGATCAAAGGTTTATTCCCAAAATAATCACTTCTAGACATCAGATATAGGCAGTGCACGGTGACGAAAATAGTGGGGGAAAAAGCAGTTATCCTATTTCATTCGCTGAGCATTTGAATTATTAGTTCTTAGAGGACTACCTATATATTCAGAATGTTATCTCATTTTAGAGAACTTTGCAGAAAGAAACCACGAGCACTAGATTTAGTTAGTTTAGCATCCTGAAAGGCTTATCCGTTTGGACCCTGAACACACACGTTTCAACGAAGACAGTTGGTAAAATTTCCAGTAAGGTTAATTTTACCAGTGTAGCAAGTTCGTGCTCACTAAGACTGCAGGCTTATTACAGAGGTCTCTGGCCCATTCTTGCCCCATAAAACCTTAAATTCTAGCATTTTATCCAACTTTTAAAAAGGTCCCCAAAGAAAAGTGTTCAGTCTTCTAAATCAGGAGTGAAGGTTGTGTGGGCTCCAGTGGGGAGGAGGGCAGGGAAGGTCAGGATTCTCTACGCAACATCAAGACAGCTGGCGATGGAGCTGTTCTAACAGGACGGTTTCCATGGGGCACGTTTCTTACATAAAGCTGGATGCCAGAGAATATTTTAGCCTTCCAACACACAGATTCTGTTCTTGGCTACAGTAATGGTGACAGGGAGAGAAACTGGTGAGATGATTTTCTTTATACTGAGAGAGAAGAATGCCCAGCTGCTGTCAAAATGGGAGAAGGCTTAGATGTAACAGACGCCTGGATGTGGTCCAATCTAAGCCTCACATGTTGAAGGCAGAAAGATAAGGTTCAGAGAGGTGAAGTCACTTGTCTATGGTCATACAGTTAGAACAGTTAGATCAGTGACTCTGCTAATATAGAGCATTGCTACTCTTTTTAACTTTTTATTTTGTATTGGGTTATAGCTGATTGACAATATTGTGATAGTTTCACAAGAACAGTGAAGAGACTCAGCCATACATATACATGTTATCCATTTTCCCCTAAACTCCCCTCCCATCCAGGCTGCCATATAACATATACACTAGGTCCTTGTTGGCTAGCCATTCAGTACTGTTACCTTTAACAATCAACGTTTAAAAAAGAGAGCAAATTAGTGCCCACCATAATACTGGGATATAGTGCAACTTTCTCAAGGACTAATGGGAACCCCATAGTTAGAGTGCAATCAGGTCCTGGGCATTTCACTTGTCAAAAGTCACTGGAGGTATGTTGTTGAAACCTATTGCTGGGTGCCGAAGTAACTTGCCAAGCATTCGCTGGCTTGCAACCTTAGTGCTGTGTATCTGTGCATCTCCCGCAGGGAGAGGAGTGAAAAATTAATGAGGAGCTCAGAAAAGCTCATTTTCAGGGCTATAGAGATTGGAAGGGTAATGAAAGTTGGAAGTGAAGAGAAAGGTTTAAGCTATCAGCTTCATGCTCTGGCAAATCATATAAATGGAGAGTAAATGTAAATATACCAACAGAAAAATGGAAAACCACCAAAGAGTCATTTAGGGTAGGACTGGATTGGAACTATACACACCCAGGGCAGAGCTCTTTGAGATCCATTCATGAGTGGATCTAGCGCATCTGAGATGCCCTAACTTATGGCCACTGGACATACGGAGCACAGCCCAGGTCTTCCTGGTTGGCATTTCACGTGGAAGGACCACCACGTATGTCGATCCAAATGTGTCTTCCCTCTGATCCTGCTTGGGCACAACAGCCTATAAGCCTTATGAGGATGAGGGTGAACTTGGAAAAACCAGGTACCTTAAAAACTTTTTGGAGGATTTTTTTCTAACAAGGTGATATAATTCATTTTCTAAGGAGAAAAAAAATCTGTGTTAAAAGCTATATGTGATTTTGTTGACAAAGTTTGATGCCCAAAGCAGAACAAAATGGGCAGAAATCACTTCCTACTGGGACTGACTGTGGGGCTCTCTTTACGCCTGAACACCCCAAGTCCTCCCAGCTGGGGCTCTGGTTCTCACCTGTTCTTTTTCTGGAGAAGTTTATTCACAAGTGAGAATACTGAAGCTATTAGTCTTGTGTTCATTACGATGAACTACTTTTCCTGGAGAAGGACTTGGAAGAAGGACTGTCACTGCTTAGAAGGGCTTTAGAGCTGAGAAACCAGAAGGATGCTGGTTCATGGGAATAACTAACACTCTTCTGCTGAATAAAAATATTTGCAAGCCCAGTAAGAAGTCACCATGAGACCTCAGCTCTGACTGAGATGGCCAAAAATAAAAACATTCAGGCCAATAATACCTTGCTCAGAGACCTCCAGAAGAAGAGAAACCTGGTTATTCTTTGAGAGCAAGAAGCGCTTCATCTCATGCACTGTTGGTGCGGGTTTAGTTGTTATTCCCCCCAACCCCAATTCACATGTCGAAGTCCTAAGTCAGTATCTCAGAAGGTGACATTATTTGGAAATAAGTCCATTAAAGATGTAATGAGTTAGATTATGATGAGGACATGCTGAAGGTAGGATGGGCCTCTAATTACATCTACCCAGAGTCCTTGTAAATAGAATGAATTTGGACACACAGACACACACACACAGAGACAGCATCATGTGAGGATGAAGCAGAGAACAGGGTGATATATCTGTAAGCCAAGGAATGACAAAGGTTGTCAGCAAACCAGCAGGACTAGAAGGGAAGCATGGGCCAGAGCCTCTTTCACAACCTCAGAAAGAACCGACCTTCTTGTTGGTTGTGTTGATACCTTGATCTCAGTCTTCCAACCTCCAGAACTGGAAGACCATAATTCTGTCATTTAAACTCACTTTGTTGTGGAAGCCCTAATAAACACACACCACTGCCTCATGCAATTAAAACTGTGCTCTCTTTCAAGACACAATGGAACCCAGCCTGGGCTCCGCATAGTCCCCAGAGATGGCCCCTCCTTCCTTGTGTGATGGGGGCCTTCTAGGTCGTCTCTGGCCTCGAGGAGTCTTTGCCAAAAACAGAACGCCCAGGGTGGTCCAGTGGCTAAGACTCTGTGTTCCCAAAGCAGGGGACCCAGATGTGATCCCTGGTCAGGGAACTAGATCTCACATGCTGCAGCTAAGACCCAGGGAAGCCAAATAAATAAATATTTTTTAAGAAACTTAAACAAGTAATTGTTAACAAAACAAACTAAAAAACCAGAACGCCCCTTCTCTCATCTCCTAAACTGAACTCTTACCCATTCCTGTTAAAAAAAAAAACAAAGCAAAACAAAAAACAACATAGCATCAGTCACGAGTCACCCAGGGTCAAAGCTTCAGTGCTACCTCTGATCGCTCCTTCCCCCTCACCCCTACATCCTGTCTCCCAAGTCTTGTCATTTCTATCTCCTCCGCGTCTCTCAAATCCCTCCTCTCCTTTTACCTCCTGATGCCACCACCCCATGCAGGCTCCAATTATCTCTTGCCTAGCCTGTTATAACTGGCCAGCCCTCACCAGTCTCGCTGCCGTCTTGATTGGTTATATCTGTAACTGCCAGTGAGTCACTCAAAGGCCAGCTGTGATTATGTCACCTCCTTGCTCAAAAGTCTGCAAGGGAATAAAAGCTCAGCTCTGCAGTCTTGACTCTTTTCCACAATCTAACCTTAGCTATGTCCCAGCACCTGCCTATTATGAGCCCATGCTCCAACTAAGTCAGACTTCCAGAATGCACTTCTGATTTTCCACTGCAGTGCCTCTGTTTAATCCCACTTGCTCTGTTTGGAATATTCTCTCCCTTCATTCCCTCTGTCCAAAGTCTAGCCATTGTTGAAGGACTGTGGCTGCAGTGCTACAGTTAAGTTTTCAGGCTCTGGAGGGCGAAGAGCCAGCTCGATCTTGGCCCCACACTCAGAGAGATGTGACATCAGCAAGATATTCAACTTCCTCCTGCTTCACTTTCCACAAATGCAAAATGAGGATGTAATGCCTTGTGGGGCTACATCGAGAACTAAACAAGAAAATGCACACACCACATCTAGAATAGTAGCTGGCAGATTAAGTACCCACTGAAGTTCATCTGTGACTCACACACACCTTGGTGGGAGTTGAAGGTAACAGCATTCTCCCCTGACCTTGAAGAGCATTACACCTAATCTGCTCTTGGGACACTGAAGTTTCTTTTATCGTTTCTTTTGGACCTGCCTCTCCACAACTTTGCAGCATTTCTTCCTGTATCTGGAAAGTCACTTCTCTCTTATAGAACTTCAATGCCAGTTCCAAAGTCCTTGAAGAATCTGTCTTCTTGGCTCCTGTGTTCATTATTTCTCCTCCTGTAGCAGTGGGGCCAGGTCTGAGTCTTTAGGGGGAGGAACCAGATTTTTCCATCTTTCTGTCCAAGTTAGCACTTAACAGTAAGTACAAAATAAATGCTCACAAAACAAACACAAGACCAGATGTTGAGTGCCTAGAAGAGTGAACATCCCAATGGGCTGTTCTCTCTCATCTTCTTTTCACGTAGCTATCAGTGCTTACATTTTTAGATGCTACATAAGTGTTCGCTGCATACATGCACACAGAGGTAAAGGGCTGAAACAACCCAAGTATTTCCCAATGGAAACTTCTGGTCATTTCCTCAAGCAGTAATTTTCAACTGGAACTAAATTAAGACAGTCAAGGAACTACTTCTTTTGTGCTTCCAGACACTGTGTATATCTCATGATCACTAATCTGGCAGCCTTGGAATTACTGGTTGCCAATTCTCTTTCTTCCATCAGGGTGTGTTCAGCGTGGGCAGATTTTGCCTTATTTAACTCTCAATTTTCTATGCCTGGCATAGAAGGGAAGCCCCTTCCCCACAAAGGAAGCCCAAGAACACTGGAGTAGGTAGCCTACCCCCTCTCCAGCAGATCTTCCTGACCCAGGAATCAAACAAGGGTCTCCTGCATTGCAGGTGGATTCTTTACCAACTGAGCTATCAGGGAAGCCCAAGCCATTGAGTAGCACTGGACAGTCAAAAAAGAAAAATGCCCCCATCCTTGTTTTCTCAAATACTCTATTCCTAAGAAGGTACACCTGATCAGATACTTCTGTGATTGCCGTGACACAATTTTGAAAACAGTGAAACTCTTAAGATGTATTTTTGTCATCTTGCTGGCCCTGGACCAAGTATTTTGTTTCCTAAGCTGGAAGTAGGCAGTCAGAGAGTAGAAAGAACCTTTGGCATATGACCTTGAGTTTATGAAGCTATGGGGCAGCCAGGAAGCCAAGGCTGGGAGCCTGCAGCTTGAGATGATAGACGACAGATGTGAATGTGTCCCAACCCATCTGTTGCTGGGGACTCACAGCATGTCTGGAGGGGTAACTCAGCGGATTTCCCTTTCAGAGTGCAAAACCAGGGTTGATAAAGAGGAAGGAGGGGCTTCCCACCTTATGTGGTGGCCTCACTGCACCAGATGAAGGCTGAACAAATTCTGCGTCTGAAAAAGAGGCACTTGTTGGAACAGAGGCCAGAAATGACCTCAATCTCTTAACAAATAAAACTGTTTAGGGACTGAACAAAAAGAATTTCAATTTGGTAACAATCAATGGTATCCATTGGAGAAGGAAATGGCAACCCACTCCAGTATTCTTGCCTAGAGAATCCTGTGGAGAGAGGAGCCTGGTGGGCTGCTGTCCATGGGGTCGCACAGAATCGGACACGACTGAAGCGACTTAGCAGCAGCAGCAGCAGTGGTATCTATGGGTTCCCAGGGGCTCAGTGGTAAAAGAATCCACCTGTCAATGTAAGATTTGGTAGGAATTTGGTAGGAATATATCCTTTGTAATTATTTTCTGTAAAAGTAACACACCTGTGGCAATCAAGCAAATGCAAAAAAAAGGAATAAAATGAAATGCCAAGCTTGCCTCCTTCATCTAACCACAATACCCAGTTCTATTCCCCAAAGTCCAGTACACTTCTGCTTCTTCTGTATTTTTGGCAGAAAAAAATTTTTATTCAGAAACCAACATGTCTACATGTAATCTATCCCTTAACAATACCGTATTGAATACTGGAAATTTGCTCAGAGTAAATTTTTGGCACTCTCATCACACAAACAAAAAAATGGTAACTATGTGAGATAAGTTAACTAGCCTGATTGAAATAATCACCTCGTTACATGCGAATCACGTCACACACCTTAAATATGTATAATTTTAAATCTTAAAAATAAAATTAAGGTGATATGTAGGGGCTTCCCAGGTGATGTTAGTGGTAAAGAACCCGCCCGCCAATGCAGGAGACAAAGGAGACACAGGGTTCAATCCCTGGGTCGGGAAGATCCCCTGGAGGAAGAAATGGCAACCCGCTTTCAGTATTCTTGCATGGGAAATCCCATGGACAGAGGCTCTGATGGCCTACAGTCCATAGAGTCGCAAAGAGTCACACACAATGAAACAGCATGCATGCAAGACAAAATGTAGATGTAAAAAAAACAAAATAATCATGAATAAGATAATATACCTATTGTTTGCATCTCACATGGCTTTTTGTACTTAACTGCACACCCTAAGGGTCCCTTCATCTCTCTTCAGAGATGTGTTTTTTTGTGTGTGCGTGGCTCATTGGCACTTTTTGTAAAAAGACCATGATTTATATAACCAGCCCTCCACTGAAGGCTTTTGTCTTATTTCTGGTTTTCTGATATTATAAACAATCTGTAATGAACAACCTTACATATCCATCTTACTGCAAGCACACATGTGGGCTGAACCCCTGGAACAGTGCAATTCCTTCTGTGCCTGCCCCTCCTCGGATCTGTAACTCTGCAGCATCTTCTGTCTGGAATGTTCTTCCTTGCTTCACCATCCTCTGCTAGGACGATGAATTGTAAGGTCAAGGGTAAGTGCGTTTAAAATGTTGATTACTTTTGCCAAACTGTCCTCTAAAAAGCTTGCACTGATTCATCCTTTCACCAACAGCGCATGGGAGAGTCTATTTCATATTCTACTCTCACACCAGCTGACGCAGTGTGGTTATGAATTTCTTCTCTTTGCCAAAATTATAAGTGAAAAATGGTAGAATCTCACTCATTTCAATTTGTGTCTCTTTAATTATGAATGAGAGTGATGTGTTTTTATATTTATGGGACATTTATATCTTTCTTTGATTTGTGAGTTATTTCTTTTGCCTAGTTTGTTAAGTTGAAAAAAAGAACTGTGTTTAAAACTCTGATTAAACCCTTTAGCGGTGACCCATTGCCTACAGGATAAAGTCTGGAATCCCTATTATAACACAACAGAGCCTGTGTTCTGGTCCCTCTGAAGCCGCCTCCCTCATGTACTTGCTCCTCTTGCCTAAAAATTGAAGGTCTAGTAACACCCAGTTGCTTGTGGTTCCAAACCTGTATCATATCTTCTTTGGTAAAGACTCCTGTGACTGGTCGAAGGAATTCCAATTTTCATACAATTCACCTTAGACAAAGAACTATTTATACAAACCATCCAACTATTTCCTGGAGCATTTTTTTCTTATCAATCAGAGACCATTTGTTAATCTTATTAATCTTATTATCAGAGATCATTTGTAAATAATGTGTCCGTCACGGTTTCTGCTGTTTACACTGGTTCTATCTAGATATCTTCCAACGGGCTCTCGCTAGATTCTCACCAAAGTCCCATCATTCTGATGGGAAGACATGCAACTATAAGTGGAGTGCAGCCTTCACACCAGGAGTTTAAAATTAACCGTAAAAGAAATTGGTCCAAATGGAGGCCAAAGGTCACGACAGCTTACCCAAGGGCCACTCTGGACGCACCGTCCCGTGCTGGAATATCCTAGATACACACCCTAGCCTGTTCTTCCCTGCCTGATTTCTCACTGACCACACCTGAACACCCCTACACATCCCTATATTCCAGCCCTGCTGAGGGCAAAGTCATTACTCTCCACACCATTACAACCTTTCTGGAATGCAAGAGACAAAAAATATTTATCCACAACACATTGTGCCCCAGAACCAATTCTCAGAACAGAGAATAGCATTTGTCCTGTTGGAGGTTTACAGGACCTATGTGGACAGCTGCAAGAACAAAGGATTCTCACACCAAGAAGTTTGGGACAACCAACCACACCCCTCCCTCACCTTGCCTTTAAAAATGCTTTGCTGAAACCCTAAAAGAGTGTGAGGTTTGGGGGGGCACGAGCCCCCCATTCTCCTTGAATGGCCCTGCAATAAACCTTTCTGTGCTGCAAAATCTTATACTTCAGTTTGTCTGGCCTCACTGTGTGTCAGGCACATGAAATTGAGTTTGGTAACACTTGTATTTTGATCTCATCTATGTGAAGTTACTCTGAATGAATGTGAGCACATATATATGCAGATATAAATGCACATAATTTATAAGCATGTAGGATAAAGAGTGAATTTTCTATTTTCAAACTTTAAAGGAATTTATTTTAAAAAAAACTCTCAAGCTTTCTTACTTAAGACTCTAGATACAAAATTATGACACTAATTTCCTTACATGGGGAGATAGTTTGTGATAATACCTACCATAAGTCAACTCTTTTTAGAGATATTTATATATCTTCCATTAGCATTCAACACACAAGAGCCCACTGGTCTTTACAGAACAACCAGCAACTGATGTGACTGTGGCCATCAGGAAGGTCCGTTATCATGAGCACCACTGTAAATACTGAACTGACTCAAATCTATCAAGTGAAGTTTTAGTCACTCATGCAGCAGGCGAGAATGATCCTCATAGTAATGGCAAATTTTCTGTTAATAAATCTTTCCAGTTGTCCATGCATGAAATAAGAGTTTTGTGCTATGGTGGAGAAATTGTATAATTTTTTTTTCCCCACTTAGGAATACATTATTGTAAAATGATGTTGTAAAATGCCAGTTCAGAATCGCTTCATAGAATCTTCACAGAAACACCTGGAAATGTAATTAGCATGCTGTTCAGACTACTGCATTATACAAGCCCTTCCTGGAGGCTGGGCTGCATTCAAAGACCCTTTACACGGGTGCCCTTGACAACCAGGTGCAGGGGTAGCAGGCAGCTTCCTACAATTTCGGAGCCTCTCACGGCTCCCAAGAAGACAGGCACTATAAACCCCAGACTGTGCGACAAACAGAGCAGCCTTTCCCGGGACACAGCGAGGTTTGCTACAACCACAGAAGAGACATTCATTCTCTTTAGAAACTCACACTCCCTTAACTGGAGGACAAAAATAGACAAAATGTTACAACAGTCTTCTTCTATGCTGAACCGACATCTGCATCTGAACATCATCGGCTCTCTTCTCTGACTCCTACCCCACAAAGACCTCTCAGAGCACTGCTGACTAGTAACTCGCTGGGACTAGACAGGGAAGTCCTCTGTGGCATCTGAGGTTATCACCCAGGGCCTCCTTCCCCAGGTCAGAGTCAAGGCAGGTTCCTGGTACACACTGCTTCCTTTCATTCACAGGATTTCATGAATAGTTAACACACGTTATATTCATGCAGTGCTCCCACCCCAACTCACCCCTGAACTAACAAGAGAAGGAAGACCTTTAAAACTGACCTTCAGAAAACGATTCAATTCTTGTGTGGGCTCACCATCTATTTTCCTATTAAGGTTATCTGAAATCTGTTTCAGTCAAACGAGCCCCAAATCATAATTGATTCACTGCCTAATGTCATTCCTTTATTTCCTCTAACTGTACAAGGAAAACCAACACCAGTTCAAATCAATCAACACATAAGAAGTCATTTTCTTTTGAGACAAGTTAATACATATAAGTATCATTCTCTGCTTAGGAATGCCAACATTAACCACTGAGTCACCAAGTCTTCTTACCCATGTTATTTTGTTTTCTTAGTGGGTCCTGCTTCCTGAATTCAAGTGTGTTTAATATGCCCACCTAGATATACACACATCTCAACCTTTTCACTCTTTCTGCTTCAAGTCACATGTAACAGTGGTATTTCTGAGCAAAGAAAGCCTAGATGACTTTGGCGTTAGATGGACTTGCATTCAAATCCTTTCAGTTCAGTTCAGTCGCTCAGTCGTGTCTGACGCTTCGCGACCCCATGGACTTCAGCACGCTAGGCCTTCCTGTCCTAGCAACTCCTGGAGTTTACTCAAACTCATGTCCATCGAGTCGGTGATGTCATCCAACCATCTCATCCCCTGTCGTCCCTTCTCCTCCCGCCTTCAATCTTTCCCAGCATCAGGGTCTTTTCAAATGAGTCAGTTCTTCCCATCAGGTGGCCAAAGGATTGGAGTTTCAGCTTCAGCATCAGTCCTTCCAATGAATATTCAGGACTGATTTCCTTTAGGATAGACTGGTTGGATCTCCTTGCAGTCCAAGGGACTCTCAAGAGTCTTCTCTGACACGCTTTAGGGCTTTATCACTAACCAGCCAAGTGACCCGGGGAAGTCACTGACCCTAGGCCTCATATTATCTTTACCTATAAAACAGATACTAGCAGTAACTTCTCAGTAACTACTCAGATATTAGGAGTAACTGTTGAGGCAGTAAGAGATATATCACAGCTCGTTGAGTATTTGCCATGCAGTGGGCACTCAACTATCCTCTGCTACCACTGTTATTCCTAGTGCTAATACATTATTACTATGTTTATAGTGAATAAAAGTCCAAGAGGAAAAGGTCAAAGAATTCTGGAGAAACACAGAAGACGAATATCTACAGGCAGACCTCAGAGACACTGTGGGTTTGGTTCCAGACCACTGCAATCAAGGGAATATTACAATAAAGCAAGCCACATGATTTTTCTTGGTTTCCAAGTGCATATAAAAGTTATGTTTACAGTATATTGTGGTCTATTAAGTGTCCAGTAGCATTCTGTCTAGGAAACAACCTACACACCTTAAAGATACTTTATTGCTAATAAAATGCTATCATCTGAGTCTTCAGCAAGTTGTGGCATATCACCGAAGATTCCTGATCACTATAACAGATAAAACAGTTTGAAATACTGCACAAATGAGCAAAGTGCAACACAGAGATACAAAATGAGCAAATGCTATCGGAAAAATGGAGCCGATAAGACTTGCTCAATGCAGGGTTACCACAAACCTTCAATCTGCAAAAAATGCATCATCCTCAATGCACAGTAAAGCAAAGCATGACGAAGCAAGGCATGTATAAAAGCAAATGTGCAGAGAGGAGATGCACATTGTGACGGGAACGGATAAGGCCGGATTCAACGTGTCCCCAAACTGAACGGTGATTCACCGGATAGTCAAGGTACTTCTGGACTGGACGCCTGTTAGGGCAGAAATGAGGCATCTGGTGCCCATATACTTATTTGGGAATAAAAGTGGGATGGTCTGGCCAAGGACTGGCCTCATCAGAGTGGAGGCTGGGCCTGCCAATGGAGATCTGAGTCCATGGAGCCAGCAAATGTCTGAGAACGTAACGAACTTAGGAGGCATCAGAGCTTCAGAGGGGGCAAGTGAGAGCTTCCAGGGGAAAGGGGAGGGAAAGGATGAGGAGGGAACAGAGCTGAGGAAGAGGAATAAAGAAAGAAGAACTGTTCTAAGCACAGAGGGGAAGTGCTCAGGGCCAGTGGAGCACGCTGTTTGGTCCTGAGAGAGACTGCAGCAGAGCGTGAGATGCCTGGAGGGGTTGGAGGTGGGACAAGCGTCCTTGCGCCGGCTGGCCCAGGAGCTGACGACAGGCATGGTCAAGAACTGTGGGGAGAGGCACTGAAGGACATGAGAATCCGTGATTAGCGGAAGAAACTGGCCCTGGGACAAAATTTCCAATCCAGACATTCAGCAGAAGTGTTGAAGAAGAGAGACACAGTGTGAGGGCTGCAAACAAAGACACTGAACTCTGCAAAGATGCAGAGACTCAGCGACCACTGAAGAATTCAACTGAACTGGCAGACAACGAGGGCCGTTCGAAAGTTCTTATGTGTTTCAGCCCTAAGGGCCCCTTCCACTCTCCCTTGCAAGTTAACTGGTACGTCTGCTGTGTCTGCACAGCAGGACTGGTCTCAGGGCCTGAAGCTTCTCTCCAGGTGGTTTTGCATAGAGTCACCATGCTTCCCGCCTTGCCTGGCACAGACCCACTTCATGCTTGTTGTCCTGGCTGAAGGAGTAATGACATCTCATTTTACTGTCAAAGATGTCCAGGTTTGGAAAATAAAGTACACGGTCAGTTATCCTGCCTATGTCTTTGTCTACTTTTGAGCGTCTGGACTTGCCACAGAGATCTGATTTTCAGGAGATTACACCTTCATTGTTTTTCCCCCAAGAGTACTTCATTATAATCAGTATTCCTTCCTGTGATGTAGCAAAGGAGAAACCGGATGAAGCACTTCCTCCGGGGCAATTGTGTGTGTTCACTTAATTGTAAATTCACAGAGAAGAGGAAATACTTTAGTGAACTAACTTGTGGGCACCTAGGAAAACATGGGGTAAACTTCAGCTGTGTGGAACTGTACAAGGCGTCTAAAAGCAAACTCTTACACCCAGTACCCAGACAAACATTCCCTGGTGGTTCAGTGGTAAAGAATCCTCCTGCCAAAGCAGGGGAGGAAAGAGACGTGGATTCGATCACTTGGTGGGGAAGATATCCTGGAGAAGGAAATGGCAACCCACTCCAGTATTCTTGCCTGGGAAATCTCATGGACAGAGGAGCCTGGCAGGTTACAGTCCATGGGGTCACAAAAGGTCAGACACGACTGAACACACACACACACATCTATGAGGAGCTCATCACAACTGTCGTCTGATACACACACCATCCAAAAACTGAAACTGTGAAATAAGTATTTCATGACTCTTGGATGTTTCTTTGCTTTCTAAAGCACTTCCAGGAAAAAAAAATAACAGCAGATTAAACTTACAAAACACTTACTATGTTCAAGGTATTATCCTAAGAGCTTCCGCAACTCCTTTTTCAATCTTCACAGCGTTATGAAGTGTTGTTTTTATTCCTATTTTAGCTGAGGGAACTGAGGTCAGAGACTACTTTCCGAGATACCTGAGCAGAGAGGCTACAGGGTCTGTGCCTTAACCACTGGTTCACACCACCTCGTCACAGGGACCTCCTGATTACCTTGGAAGTCAGGGGCCAGGCAGACACCTTATCACAAATGCTGTAAAGCTTGTGTCCTTTCAGAATCAGTTCTGCAGACATCCAGCCCTAAATCAAGCACCTGCTCCAGAGCCTGTGCTGCCAATGACTGCTTACCTAACCCAGGCATCTTTTGTCTCTATGTGCCATAGAGCAGAAAGACGCCATGTTCCACAGCGAACAGAAATGCGATGGTTTTGAATGGTATTTGCTTGGAGCCAGTATCAGTTTATACTTTCTTTTTCATAAATAAACAAACCATCTGCCATGTACATGACACTGAGCTAGATACTGTGCGATACAAAGATGGGTAAGCTGCTAACCCCTGCCTCTAAGGGCATTCAAGAAAGAAATCATGATTTCCAGTGTCAGTGTTTATTGATGAGATTCTCTTCCTTTACATTTCAGCTTTCTAGAGATAAGTAGGAAAAGGAAAGGATCCTGTAACATCACTTCAGTGCAAATGAATGACATGTTTTAGCATCTAAGTTATGAGTTCCCATATACATGGATCCAAAATGCAATATAAGCGACAAAATGCCAGGCTTAAGTTCCTACTCTGCCATTTCTAACTGAAAAATATTTAGGTGCTTTAAGCATCAGTTTCTCCATCTGCCAAATGGGCTTAATAACACCATGTAGGTCTGTTGCGAGAGTAAAGTAATATGGCATGGAAAGGGTCATGCATATTTCACATTCATAGAAAACCCAATAGATTATACCAATTGCTGTTGTTATCAACAAAACTGCTAAAGCACATTATACATGGAAAGAAGGGAATAAGTAGCACTTGCAGTTTTCTTACATCTTGACAGTGGAGGTTTCTGGCTTCCAAAAACAGCACCCCATGAACCATGCTCCTGGTACTCACGCTCTTGTTTGCTTTGCTTCAACAAAGAGTCTGGGCTGCTCCAGTGACTTGTTTTTAAGCAACAGAATCCTGCAAATGGGATACTGGACCAACTCTGGACAAGAGTCTTAACTGGCCTGGCAGCTTTTACTTTTGCATTCTTAGGGGCCCTGAGTCATCCTGCTGGAGAAACACAGGAAGAGACCTCCTGGAGTGGTACTGAGAGGACCGGGAGAAGGACAGAGGCCCCGGGAGCCTCCAGTCCCATCTGTCTGTAGACACGGGAGAGCCTCAAGGGAGACCAGTGAAGAACCATCCAGCTGAGCCCAGTCACAGGATGTAATACAACTGAGTTTGTTGCTTTAAGCCACTAAGTTTTGGGGTGTTTCATTCCAAGCAACAGATAACCCAAGCAACATTACTGCCCAAATAACCTGACCTATGAACTTTGATAAACTGAAAAGCAATCACAGAGGATGGCAAGTTCTTCCAAGGGTGGGACCTTCTGGCTTATGCTTCAATCACTGCTCTCACCTCTCCACTTTCAGACTATTAGAGGACCTCAACAATACAGTTGGCCAGCCACTACACTTGGGTACCCAGTATGTCAGGTGCTCTACCTAATGCTGGGGGTCAGAGGGGCAAAGGCAGACAGGATTGCCATCATCAAAGACTTTACAGTCTTGACATGTAAGCAAAGACACTGCATAAAGTTCACTTCAACAGGAAACAATGATTTCTTTACAGTCCCCACTCCGGGTGGGGCTGATTTTCACAACCTTTAGCCTGTCCTTCCTAGAGTTGTCCCTTAAAAATAGGACCACCAAGTCTACTTTGCCTTCTAACCCCTAGATGTTCCCTCTGTGGGCCATGATGGATATGCAGGAAAGAAGATTCTGTACCTGTCCATGCTCAGCCTTTGTTGTTGTTGTTGAAGAAACTGAATTTTCCAGTCACACAAGGAGAACTGTGATCCAGCCAGGTGCTGACAGCTACGCAACTTGATGATTTCTTATTAAAATCAGACGCTCAATAGTGCTCTGATTATTTGCATGTTTGTTTTTCCTAGTCAGGAGACTTGTCATCACTGAAAAATGTGTGGAGATACGCTTAATCTGCCTCCACAGTCACTGAGATGATGTTTCTGTTTCCCTTGGAATGCTAAAGCCGTGTGAAGGCGAACTTTGCATCCTGACACAATCCAATCAATCTCACAAAACGCTTCCCTTGAGCTCACTTCCCTTTTGGTGATTCCTCTGTATTTCTCCTTCTCCCTTCTAGCCAAACTCCTTAAAAGAAATCTGCTTTCTCAACACTCATTCACACTTTAACCATATGCTTTCTAAACTCCAAGCCATATGGCTTCCCTGAAACTGTCCTCCCCAAAGACATCAGTGATGAGTTGTCACTGAACACAACAGGCACTTATCAGTCCTGACTATCTCGTCAGGACCTGGCAGACCGGACCCTTCTCCTTTCTCAAGATCTGGACCAGGAACCCAACGACCCCTACTGGTTTTCCTCCTAACTCTAGCGGACCTTGTCTACCTTCTCCGTAGACTCCTCTGCCTGTGTTTGTAACTTACAGGTCAGGGGACCTCAGGAGGCTCCGAAAGCCCCTCTTTGCTTCCCATGGGACATTCTCCTTTGGACTTGTCACCCCATGGCTTCAACAAATATCCAGGCCCCACAACTTGCATATCAGCATTTCCTGCCAGACCTCTCTTGATTCCAGTCCTCTGTATTCAGTATCTTCCATCTATATTTAATATCCCTCCAGCATGCCTCCAAATATATGCTCAATTTTCCCCATAAACCTGATGTAGTAAGTGGTACCTCCATCCATCTGACTGGCATGTCACTGCTCAAGAGAAAAACCAGAGCGTGCTCTTTACTCTTCCCTTACTCTCCACATCCACGCTGTAATCAAGTCCTGCTCATTCTGTCTCCTAAATATCTCCAGCAACTGTCTAGGTTATCTTCATTTCTCGCCCACAGGATAATCAACCACCTGCTAACCAGTTTCCTTTTACCAGAACCAGAGACACTTCATATTCCTTTGGTTGTGACAGCAATGAGGTATCTTAATTCTCTCACAAGCAAATCTTCTCTCATTACAAACACAAACATAGAGAAGAAGCTACAGTAACAACACTGGGTACCTCTGCAAACTTTCCCCATCATATAGAGAATGAGATTTCAAAAAGGCAGGTCTTCCGATAGCTCCCTTAGGATAATGCATTAGGAAAAAGCCTGATGAGAACTCCATGATGTTCTCATAAGAACTTCTAAGAGCAGACCCTTGCCACCTCTTCTTCCTCCTTTCTTACTCCTCTGAGTGCCTCTCAGCCAACAATCCTTTCCTAACCACCACTTCTCTGCAAGCTGTAGACAGCCAGTCTCTTCCGTTCTCTTTTCCAGGCTTCCTTCCACTCTGTTCCTTCCACTGGGAGAGAAGATTCCCTCACGCCCATTGCCTAACTCCTTAGTTAAATGCCCCTTTCTCTAGGAAACCTTTCCTGGTAAGTTAAGAGTGCAGTTGGCTTTGTCTCCTTTGAGTTCCTGGAGCCCTTGTGCGTCTCCCATCACTTTTACTGGGCTGGCCAAAAAGTTCATTTGCATTTTCCCATACCATTTTATGGAAAAACCTGAACAGACTTTTTGGCCAATGCTTTGCTGTAACTGTTGGCTTCGTTACTTGGTTTTCCCTAAAGACCATAACCTTTGGGAGATAGGGGACACGTCTGTCCTCACTGTTGCCTTTTTTAGGGACAGTAGCAATGCTTGGTACATATACATAGGTGCAACACACCAAGCTGGTATCATTTCTGAACTTGCTATGGTTTACAGAAGTCTGAAATTCTAACCTCTGGCAAGGTAGATAACATTACCTTGTCAGCTGGGAAAGCGTGGCTCCAAGAGAACATTAAAGTTAGGGCACAAAGACCTAAACCAGCTCTATTCCAAGCACACACGTGTCTATTCATGATCACTGATGTTTTCAATCTATCAGTTTCAGCTTTTGGCCTGAATGGGAAGAAAAGAAACTTCCAACTCAAGAGTGCCAGTGATGATCCAGAGGGTCTTCCTAGTGAACACAGCCAGTCTTGTGCTGGATCTGAGGCAATGATTCTACTTATGAAAGGGATTTTCAGTTCTACACCAGAAAAGGATGTCACGATAAGCCCGGAAGAAAAGTTTAGGGTTTCATTCTCTCTTCCACGAATTGCAGGTGACCTAGGTCTTCCCTGGAGGCTCAGATGGTAAAGAAATCTGCCTGCAACTCAGGAGACTGGGGTTCGATCCCTGGGTTGGGAAGATCCCCTGGAGAAGGGAATGGCTACCCACTCCAGTATTCTTGCCTAGAGAAGCCTATGGACAGGGGAGCCTGGCAGGTTATGGTCTACAGGCTTGCACAAGAGTTGGACACGACTGAGCAACTAACACTTTCCCTCAATCACACAGCATCCTGGCGACTGGTAACAGAGAGGAATCAGCAACGTGGAGCTAGCAGGGGGGCCAACTGTCCTGGATATCAGTGACAGACTCTCCCTGCAGAGCCGGGCAGCCAAGACACCAGGTCCAAAGGCAGAATCCAGTTTAGACTCTCTTCACTATCTAAGCAGTTTTATTTGAAGAGGAACAATTCTAGAGACAGGAGCTACCCAGGAAGGGATTCCTTGAAGCTAGTGGTTGCTAAAGATACCAGTAACTCTGCATGAATCAGTTCAGTTCAGCTGCTCAGTCATGTCCAGCTCTTCACGAGCCCATGGACTGCAGCACGCCAGGCCTCCCGGTCCATCACCAACTCCCAGAGTTTACCCAAACTCATGCCCATTGAGTCATCCATCTGCATGAACAGATGGAAGAAATAAAAGAAGCAGAGTCTGGCCCTGAGGGAAAGGGGCGGCTAGAAAGTAGCCTAAGTAGGTGCAAGCCAGGGTTCAGGGTTGGCTCCTGCTCTGGGGAGGGCTGGTTTAAGAAAAGCAAAACCTACAGCCCAAGGGCAATCAGTCCGGGGACCTAATGAGAAGGCTGGATCTCCATGCTCATGTGGGTCCCTAAGCATCTCCTACCCACAGTTGTATTCATGTCATGCTGTACAGAAAAACACCGGGCAAATCATGCAGACTGTTCTCGGACCCTGTTATTAATATGAATGGAGTTCCCAACACATTTCAGGCCTGGCCCTTCATCACTGCCGGCAGCTTGGTGGGGCTGGAGCTAGTGGTGGAAAAAAACCCATCTTCCAGGAGATGTAAGAGACGTGGGTTCAATCCCTAGGTTGGGAAGATCCCCTGGAGAAGGGAATGGCAACCCACTCCAGTATTCTTGCCTGGAGAATCCCATGGGCAGAGGAGCCTGGTGGGCTGCAGTCCACAGGGTCACAAAGAGTTGGACACGACTGAACGACTTGGCACTCATGGAGCAAACAATACCCAGGCGTTGGGTGCTAAGGCTCCCAACTGTGTGGCAGGCAGAGGGACCACCCATCACTCCTGCTTGAAAGTTGCTGCCTTATTGCGACACAACTTGACCTGTGCTAGATGAGGGTCTGTTAATAGCTGGAGTAAACGTTTAAAAAGCAACCTTTGATTTTCTATGAATTAAGCTGCAGTACTTTATTGGCCTGAAATTATTATGGGCTGAATCGTCTCAACTGGAAAAAAAGAAACAGAATCTTTCCAAGAACATATCAATGAGCAATTAGCTGAACACTAGAATCAAAGGACAGTTCCTTTCATTACTTGATTGAAAATAGGAAATTAAATCGGCACAAGATTTTGCGATAAGAGAGATACATAGGTGTCTGCCTATTAGTGGATGGGATCATTTTTCACATTCTAAATAACTTCCTGACCTATTCCTCCACCTCAGCCACCCACTTGCAAAGCTTCAGTCTGCGTTTTGTCTCCATAACTGCATTACTTTGAAAATCACAAGTTCAACAACACGGTTCTGAACCCATGAGCTCCTGTCCTTCCAGCTTCCTTCTGGCAACTGATCCCACTGACCATCTTAAAATTCTTTGACTTCTTTGGAACTTAAAGCCTCTTTTTATTAGAATTATTTTTGTTTAAATTACACCAATTTCAAATGTATAGAAAAGTGTAGAGAATAATATTCACGAACCCACCACCCAGGATACACATTAATACCGGACCTTTTTGCCTCATATTTTTTAAAAGAAATAAACTGTTACAGTTACTGTTGAAGTTGTCAGGACTCCTTCCCATTCCCATTCACTGTTTTCAAGGGCATATAAGCTGCCAGTAAAAACTATAACGTATCTTACTCTGTACACCCCTCCACAACTTGCTTTCTCCATTCATCAGTGTTTTCAAGATTGAATTTGTTTTAATTCCTCTCAACCCACTGGACCTCTTCTTTCCTATCCATCGTAAATTCCAGGAGCACACTGGGATGATGTATCCCCTCCAAAGATATTCAAGACTTAACCTTCATCAATGGAACCTTACTGGGAAATATAGTCTTTGAACATGTAACTAAGTTAAAGATCTCTGGATGAGGTCATCTATCTTGGATAGTTGAAAGCATCAGTTCTTCGGGGCTCAGCCTTTTTATGACCAAACTCCCACATCCGTACATGACTACAGGAAAAACCACAGCTTTGACTATATGAACCTTTGTTGGCAAAGTGAAGTCTCTGCTTTTTAATATGTTGTCTAGGTTTGCCATAGCTTTTCTTCCAAGCAGCAAGCATCTTTTAATTTTGTGGCTGCAGTTGACGATTTTGAACTGTGATGCTAGAGAAGACTCTTGACAGTCCCTTGGACTGCAAGGAGATCAAACCAATCAATACTAAAGGAAATCAACCCTGAATACTCATTGGAAGGACTGGTGCTGAAGAGCCAACAATTTGGTCACCTGATGCAAAGAACTGACTCACTGGAAAAGATGATGCTTTCCCTGATGCTGGGAAAGATTGAGGGCAGGAGGAGGAAGGGGACAACAGAGGATGAAATGGTTGGATGCATCACCGACTCAATGGACATGAGTTTGAGCAAACTCTGGGAGACAGTGAAGGACAGGGAAACCTGGTGTGCTGCAGTCCATGGGGTCGCAAAGAGTTGGACATGACTGAGCAACAACAATCCTGGATATGGAATGGATTCTTCATGCAAGGTCTGGCGTCCTCCTAAGAGAAAGGAGACTGAGATTTGAGACAAAAAGACCAGGTGGGATGAGGACCATGTGAAGACTGAGATTCAAGTCGGGCAGCTACAAGCCAGGAAACACTTAGGGCTGCCCAGTAGCCACCAGAAGCTATGAGAGGCACGAGACAATTCTCCCTCAAAGCTTCTGGGAAGAACCAACCCTGCCAACACCTTGATTTTGGACTTCTGGCCTCTAGAATTATGAGAGAAGAACTTTCTGCTCTTCTTAGCCTCCAAATCTTCAGTGATTAGTTACAGCAGCCACAGGAAACGGACATAAATAATCCCCTTTGTCTCTCCATCTTGCCCTTATCCATCTGGCAAAAGTCCAGCCATGGACAGACCCAGCGATCTGCTTTATCCTTAGCTGTGCTCAGACAGCCATGCAGACTCATCACTGTCGACCTGAAGTGGGTGTAACTGCACATCTTCCCCATCTCCTCCCTGGTAGGAGATGATCTTATTTATCACCTAGGAAGACTCAGGGTCACTTCCAACTTCCTACCTGACCAAGAAACCAGGCCCTCTGATTCCCTTGCTTCACTGGAGGAGGTTGTTTAGCTCTTTTTGGATGCTAACTCTCCCACCTCTGCTCTATATCCCAACTACCCCTGTCTTCTCAGCCCTCTTACCCTTTTGGTCTCATATTTTCTAACTCTTTCTACTGGATTCCTCACATTGGCTCCTCCTGCTTCTGTCCCTTTCATCATAAAATGCCAGCAACAAATTAGAAGGCACACACTCAGTCCCTCCCAAGCAAAATGCACATATACAAGCCCCTGAAGACACATTCATGTCCTCCACCATCCATTCTGGTCTTGTCTCTCTTCTCCACTTGACAGCCAGACATTTTGAGAACTTATTCTTCCTCATTTCCTGCTAAATTCTCACTCCACACTCATTTGGCACCTACTCCCAAAGAATCCACCTCTTGCTCAGTTCATCACTGAACTCTAGACGACCAGAATCACTGAAGTCGATGGGCAATTTTCCTGTACTTCTTTCACTTGACTTCTTCATGGCAACGAACACAGGTCATCATTCCCCACACCTTGAAATGTTTTCCATCTCCTGGCTCCTGTCTCCATGTCCTGCTGGTTTTCCTCCTCCATCTTTCTTTCTCCTTCACAGGTTCAGGACGCTCTGTCCAGTCACTAGCGATGACATTCTTCCTCTGTCTATAAGACAGTCTTCAGCCCAGTTTTCTTCCCTTTCCCTACTCACTCCCTCGCCAAGCTCACACATGGTCATCGCTCTAATCAACACCCAACCCCAAAGTAACACATCCAGAGCAGACCTCTCCTCTGCCTTCCATATATTCAATGCCAACACCGGGTATCACAAAGTCGACTTGAACAGGGACTAAAATTAGAACCATTTCTCCTGCGCTTCCTGCCCGCCTCCGCTCCTCCAAACCTGTCACTCTTCCAAAGGACTCCTTTTTCAGGCCACACCACATACCCTAGATCAACATTAGGGTGTCAGATATGACACTTCTCTCGTCTTCCGCCAACTGATCTGTTGCTAATTCCTGTCACTAGTTTCTTATGACGTCTCCTAAATCCACCCATTTCTATCACCAAATATTAGTCCAAGCTACTATCACCTGTACAGCGCCCGACCTCCTAATTGCTCTTCCTGCAGCCACGCCCACTCTTGTCTAATTTGTTCTACAGGATACAGGACCAGCGAGGCTCCAGTCTCTGGTAAGCATTCCAGCCTCAGTCCATCCCACATGCCTTGCTTTCCATTCTCCAGACACTGGTTTTTGCTTTCCTACTTTGCTCACTCCTGCTTTGTCCACCACAGGGCCTTTGCACATGTCATTTCTGCTACCTGGAGTGCTCATTTTCCAAATTCTTACTCCTCCTTCAGATCCCAGCTCAAATTTCTCTTTCTCAGGAAAGTCTCCTTGCTCCCTCAAGCTCCATCTTCCCACCATTCTTTTGAGTATCTTCCCTTCACTGTCCTATCACAGGTGTGATCTTAACCTTAACTGTAATCTTAACCTTTACTCTTGTAATTTGATCGTCTGCCTCTTCTAGTGACACCATGCATGCAAAACCCACAAGGTCTGGTTTCCGCTCACGGTCATACTCCATGGCCAGTTTCAGTAGGTGGATGACACTCGGGAAAAGGTTTTTTAATTATTTTTTTGTTGTTGTTTAAGCCCTAGGGATACAGGAAAGCTTTAGAAGCAACAAGGGTATTTTGGCACATGGTAGATTTCCAGGGCCAACTCCTGCAGCTTATGATTTTCTGTCAAGAGAAAACAAAAGCATAATTCAGTGGCATCTTCACAGTTTATTCCTGCCAGTTCTGCTTTTCTATAAATAAAGTCCTCATTTTCAAGGGATCTGGAGAAGATAGCCATGGTTGACTATTTGGGGGAGGCCCTCTCGATTGCGGACGGGATGCTGTCATCTGTCTCTGCTCCTGGGGCAGATGTGGTGTGTGTGGTGGACACCTGTTGCTGATTCTACAGAAGCTGGACGTGTCAGGCTGACTGCTTCACAGGACCTGGGCAGGGCCTCTGAGGGCAGGCCAAAAGGCATGTCAAGATCATCTCCATGAGGACCCATTATTTGGTGTTCTATCCATTTCTGTTTTACTCCTGCCATCGTGTAACGCTGGATGCTTCTGAGAGAAGCTCTCTGTCCTGTTGGGCTTCCACCACCATCCAGGGTTCAGTGTGCTGAAGACCTTTTAAGGACACCAGCCTTCAGCTTGGAAAACAAAGACGTCTGAGCAGCAGGGAACATGGAAATCGGTCTTTGATAAACTCATGTAACTGCTGATGCCAAAACTGAGGAAAATGTTGAGATCATCATTTTCCAATGTGCTTCTCGTATTGCTAATACAGCTTACAAAGCAAGATTTCTGGGTGCACCTTTGAAAATGCTGTATACACAGACACATGCATTCTGTAACTTGAGTTACAGCGAAACTACAGTATAGCTAATTCTGGCAAATTAGAAATGTAACTCACTGTGGAAATAACAACAGGCCAAATATGCATTGTATTAATGTCCTTTTGTGTAATCAAGAAAGCACGCAAGTTTAAATGCAAATACATAATATAAATGTAATATCTTGGCTTATTCTGTGTATTTAAAATTGTGGAAATTGTACATATGAAAATATGTTACATACACATATATATACACACACATATACATGCCACTTGGCACAGGAATCATAATATTACTCTGCCAAATCAATCAGTTTGGCCACTGAGGTCATAATAACTTGCTAAGAACAGTTAATACTAAGAAAGATTAAAGTTGCAACTTTGCCTATCTCAGGTCTTAATTCTCTGTAAAGTTTTAAACGAAAAAGTTTTCAGACTTTAACGGTTCGTGAGTAGTTTGATGCCACTGGATTTGCATCCAACAAAGGACGAGTTCTCTGACACCTTAAAGAAGTCAGCCCAACGGTTCAGGTGCCTTTTTGCAGGAGAAGCATCAGAGCTTCACCCTACGGTCTTGCCAAATGGACCAAGCCAAGCTTGTGAATGTCCACAGGAAATGCATCCACTACAGCATCGTTCAGGAGTTCATGCTGATACATGGCAATTATTTAAATGTATTATATAGGATTGTTTCATTATAAGCTATTTTCATAGCACAGTCAGGAGGACCACAAAGGAACTTGTGGAATCTTTATTATTTTTTCCAGTGCTTCCAGAACATTCCCTGTTTCTTTCCTGTTCACGTCTGACCCCTCACTTTGCCTGAGAATATATTTCATTTAGATTTCTCTTCTCCAAGGCAATGCTGTAAGTGCCCTTTTCTGTTTCACTCTGGGGGGATATAGAAGAGTCATCCCTTTAGAGTTTTGCTTGCATGAAAATCTCTCAGAAGTGTTTAGAAATATGTAAATGACCTTCACGCTTTATGACACCTTAACAAGTCTGTATAATGACCAAGAGCCAGGGAGAACGCAGTCAGGAGAAGAGACTGTCAGCGGGGTGACAATTTAGAGATTCACGAGATTCACTGGTTCATTCTAATCTCAGGGATGAACAAATGATGGCAACAGGACATTGAGGCTTCCATCTCAGAAACAGAACGCAGCAACTGGGGATGGCTACACGAAAAGTGGTACAGATTTTAAGACTTTCGGCAACTTTCCTATCTCGGTTTTTTCTCTTTCATTCCTCAAAGCAACCAGCATGAAAATTCTCAGATCTGCAGACAAGGTACGAGAAGCAGATTGCCTACTTCACACTTTGGGGGTGAGCCACAGGGGGAAGAGGACCAAGAAATAGAGGAGGTGATGATTCTAGGAGGAGGGAGAACAGGACATGGGGTAAGAAGGAACTAAAAGCCCCAGAGTAGCCCTGGATGACCTGTGTACTTACGTATCAAAGTCAGAATGAAACAAAGAGAATGAATCTGCATGTCCTCCACCATCTCATCTCAAACCCAACACAGGGAAATCAGAACTCTTAGCATTTCTTTCCCTATACATTTCTCTCTGTAATACTCTTACTTATTAAAAAAAAAAATGCACATAAAGTGCCACCATGAACATCCTATTAATACTTAGTCATGTAAGGTACCATTCTCACCCCATCTCACAAATGAGAAAACTGGGGTACAAGATTCAATCAACCAAGGTCATGCAACTAACAAGTTTCAGAGCTGAACTTGAAGCTAGGTCATCTGACTCTGGAGTCTGTGCTCGTCAGACCCCAGCCATGCTGAGTTCACCCAGATTCCTTTGCTGTCGAATAGGCTATGAACTAGAGAGCTATCTTTGTCATTTTACAATGATGCTTCACTTATTCAAGATTTTTCCTCCATGAATAAACCTATTCCTATCTGCCAACGACCATATACAACTTACTTTCTACTCTGTGTTGATTTTTAACCAGAGAAGGGAAAATAAGGATGAAAAGTAAGAAATGGATTGTCAACGCTGGAATGAAAGCATTCAACTCTGGGCAAGGCGGAGCTCTAAGTTCAGATATTTATAGATCAAATGAAAGTGGTGGTTGTATAAATTGAAAAGCAACAACAAAAAAACCCGAGACTCATGAAAACACATAGGATCTAAAAGCCATTCTCAATCACACTGAAGAATTATTCCACACGAGAGCAATTCTAAGGCTTGATTTTTTTTTTTTTCCTTTGGTTCAGGCAGCCAACTGTAATTAAATTCTACTAACAAACATACCAAGTTGAAGTCAAAAGACGCCCAACAAAAAATCAAGGTAAACAAATAATCTTACCTGCAGACGTGTGTTTGAACTTTTCACTTTTCTTCTTCCTCCATTTCCAAGGCTTGAAGATCCTTCCCAGGTTGGCAAACTTACTTCTCCTCCGGATGGGTGGGGTGTGGGTGCCTGGGACAAGGGAGTCAGAACGCATGGCCGCCAGCCTCTCCACTTCCTCAGCTTATTTTCCCGAGAAGGAGATGGAACAAGGAGAAAGAAAAGTGTTAAAACAGGGGCCTCACAGATGGCCAACGTTTTCCATGGTTACACATAGCAGAAACCATGTGACTGAACTTCCGTTTCTCTTTTTGCCTTTTGGAATGGAAGTCATACCAACGTGTTCTAAAGGCTGGTGACAGTCAGCCAAAGCCTAGGGGATGTGGAGCACCCAAAACGGATTTGGCCAACCTTAACCTAGGCTTGAGAAGGCGGACGAGGAGGAGCAGAGCCCTCCTGACACAGAGACTCCCAACAAGGCGAGGACAGGGCGTGAGAAGAGTGAAAGGACAGTCAGTGTAACCACTGGTCCTGCACTTTCTCAAGTAAGACTTGGCAGATGCTATCACTATAACACTGTCTGCTGAGAAAAGAGGGAGAAAACCTTTACTAACCGTCCATTCCAATGCCAACACTTTCCACCACCCACGACATTCTTCCCTATGATGATGCTTCAACCAGACGGGCAGAAGCACTAGACTCTATTGAACGAGTGGCTTCACCTTAAAATCCAATTGACTGTTTTCAGAATCACACTTCAGTAGATCTTATAATTGCTTTAATTCCTCTAGGTCTTTTTGTTCCTGGTGCTTTGCTTTAATAAAAAATTCTTAGAAACAGAGAGTTGAGAGTGACATTAGGTACCATCTAGACTCATCCCAACAACTTGACATTTGAGGACATGAAGATCTTCAAACTCATAATGCCTCAGGCACCCTTTCTTTAGGGCCACAATCACTCTGACCCCTTTTATCACTTGGGACAAAACTCTTTTCCAATGTACTTGAGCATCTATAGATCTCAGGGAGGTAAAGAGAAAGTAAACTCGTTGGCAAAATCAAGGCAGGTGGGAAGGACTTGCCTTTCCAGAAAGTCCAGTTACATCTAGAGCTGAGGCCAATGCAGAACCACTCCGCTGAGCCTCTAACGTCATCCTTCAGAAAAAAACTCGTGGACTTCGCAACACAGGCTGATCTCAGAAGCTCGGTCTTAAACAGCCTGATGTTCTACCTGCTGTCATCCAGCATGGTTTGAACTCAGGAGATTCAATTATTCAACAGAAAGAGAGAGAATAGCACTGAAACATATACACTTCCATGTGTGAAGTAGATATCCAGTGGGAATTTGCTATATGATACAGGGAGCTCAAAGGAGACATATGTATGCCTATGGCTGATTCCTGCTGATGTATGGCAGAAACCAATACAATATTGTAAAGCAATTATCCTCCAATTAAAATAAATGGAAAAAAAAAAACCCAGACATATATGGGATCTCAACCATATGCCAGGCAGTGTGTAACAGTGACAGATGATGGCAGGTTGGTAAAGGCTGTGGGCAAGACTCAAAGGAAGTAGATGAATTTTAGAGATGTCTGGGAAGCCAAGTCAACAGGACCCAGGACTGACTTTGTGGATGAGGGGGAGGAGGCAGATCATTCCTGATGCCCCAGGATCATGTCAGTGGACTGGCCCCCTCCATTCATGGAATCAGGGAACACTGTTGGGGCATGAGTTTGGGGGACAGTGGTGAGCAGCCACAATTTGGACACACTGCATGGCGAAGGCACTTAACCCTTTGATTACAGTGCATGGGGAGTCCCTCTCTTCCATTACTGTCTTAAGTGACCACTTAATACTGAGCCAGACACTGATCTTTCCTGGAGCAGATGCACTGAAGAACTGGACATGGTTGGGCAGAGTCTAGAGCAGGAGACAGAGCCATCAGTGTGGAAAATTCCACTGTCACGGGGAAACTGCCAAATTCAATGGAGGCAAAGAGGACAGAGGGGCGGACTCTTCTTCATCGCTGGAGAAGACCCCAGGGTGTGCCACTTGGGGCTGGATTTGAGAGAAGAAACCATTCTCCCTACATGGGGAAGAGGAGAAGTAGATCTCTGGAAGGAGAAAGAGACCCAGAAGGAAGAGAGAGAGCTGAAAGAATACGGCATGCCTGGGAGCTACAAGAAACCCAGGGAACCAGGCCAGTCAGCTACACCGGGTGAGCCGGGAGTCAGTGGTGAGAGGCAGGGGTGGGTCTGGAGCCAGACTCTGCAAGCCTTCGGAAAACTGGGTGTTTGGGTTCCATCCTATTTGCAGAGGGAGATGGATGAGAATCTGAAAATGGGAATGGACATGATCACATTCAACGAATACTCACGGGGTGCTCACTGTGTACCAGACACTTGGGCTATGTCGGTAAAACAGGAGATAAAAATACCAACTGACGGAGCTTACACTGTGGGGGAGGGTGGGGAGCAGGCAACACACAGTGTAACTGAGTGAACCATCGAGTATGTTAGGGGGCAGCTGCTTGAGGGGGAAAAGAAAAGGTAAGTACAAGTAAATGAGATCAAGAGTGTCTAGGTGGTGGAGGGACTCAGTTTTAAATAGCCTGATTGAGAAGACAGACGACCAGGACACAATCAGATTTGTTTCTGAGAAATATTATAGTAACAGCCACAGCATCTTGAACTGGAGTGTGAAAAGACAGGTGGCAGAGAGAGAACAAAGGAGGCCACCAGACACATCTGGAGGGTAGCGACAGAAGGGACACGGAGAAAAGATGTGATCCAGCAGAGAGAATCAACACATCATGGTAATTTTCTAGATCCACATGGGGGAGGACAAGAAAGCAAGAATGAAGTTTTTGCTTCCCATGACCAGGGAGATAATGAAGACTTGAAGTGTTTTAATGAACTCTGACTAGAAAGGAAAGAAGCAGAAAAGGATGGTTGCTCAAGGACAAGGGCTTTGAAACCAAATAATGAAGTCTTTGTTTTTGTTTTCTTTAGGGAGTTGGATTTTATTTCTTAAGCTCACGGAGAAGTCTGTCAGGAAAGGATGGGAAGACAGGATCACATTACTAGGTTGAGCAGCAAGAGCCAGTGGAGAGCAAGAGACTGAAGATGCAGGGAAGAGATTGAGAAGTTTGTGAGACAGGGTTCTTAGGGAGAAGAGGTGGGAGCAAAAGTACTTACAGAAATTAGTCATCAAAGACTTTACTCTTGAGTCATGAACATCTGAACCGAGGTCTCTGATCACAAATGGCACAGATCAGATGTGAGCCTCAGGATGATCAATCTGGCAGCAATGGATAAAGTGGGTTATCAGAGACGGAAGAGACGAAGATTAAGATGGAGGAGACTTCTTTAAGTAAGTCTGGATTACAGAAAGGCTGAGCGGACTGGTTTAAAAAAACCAACTGCAATGAGGAAATAGAAGCCAAATGGGGCAAGTAAACAGCCTCTGGAGCAATACTGATTTTGGAAATTATTCTCTTTAAACGGTACCAGCTGCTTGAGTTGGTACCCCCTTGAGCGTGCTAAGTCACTTCTATCGTGTCTGACTCTTTGTGACCCCACGGACTGTAGCCCACCAGGCTTCTTGTCCATGGGGATTCTCCAGGCAACAATACTGGAGTGGGTTGCCATGCCCTCCTCCAGGGGGCCTTCCTGACCCAGGGATTGAACCCGAGTCTCATGTCTCCTGCACTGCAGGTGGGTTCTTTACCACCAGAACCATCTGGATGTCCCCTCAACAATGCCCAACAGCTGGGAAGAGGCACATAGTGACAACTGTGGGAAGCCACACCAAGGAGGGTTTGAGTCCAGGATGGAAACCAACTCAAGACAGTCTGGTGATCTGATTCCCACCAGATCACTTTCTCTTTTGTAGCCATCACCTTTTAAAAACTTCTTACCTTAGCTGATAATCTCAACTTGTCCAGATTTTGCACCTACCTTCCTAATCTAATCTCCTGCCTTCAAACTTACATGTTAAACTGTTGCTAGATTACTTTTCTCAGAAATTTCCAATGGTTCCCCATAACTTATAGTAGAGAGTTCTAGTTTCTTGCTTTGCCCTTCAGGAATCTCCATCTGAGTTCCTGCCCAGAATGATCTAGTACTTCTCTAAACAGATGCTGCAGCCCAAATGAAACACTGCCTGGACCCAACAGACTCGGGGAGGGGCAATCAAACCACTGAAATTATATGCAAAATTTCATGTCTCTCTGAGTTATCTGCATTTGGCTGGAGGAGTTCCCATCTTTTGAGTCTTCAAACAGTCTAAGATACAGAAAGTAAAAAAATTTAAAGCATCCAAGGGTTTTCCTGGTGGCTCAGAAGTAAAGCATCCACCTGTGAAAGCAGGAGACATGGGTTCGACCCCTGGTCCGGGAAGATCCCACATGCCGCAGAGCAACTAAGCCAACGCGCCACAATTATTGAGCTTGGGCTCTAGTGTTCAGGAGCCACAACCACTGAGCCCACGTACCACAGTTACTACAGCCCACAAGCCCTCGAGTCTGTGCTCTGAAACGAAAGAAGACGCTGCAAAGAGAAGCCTGCTCCCCTCAACTAGGGAAGAGCCCACGCAGCAACTAAGACCCAGAACAGCCAAAGATAAACAAAAAAAAAAATTTTTTTTAACTGAAACATCCAGGTTGAAGCCTCTATGAGTTCAGCCAACTTAAACCATCTTTTGCTAAGGATTAAAAGGAGAGGGTATATACTGAAGCCAAAAACAAAAAAAAAAAAAAAAACAAAGCAAAAAAAACCCAGATATGAGTTATTCCGGATTGCCATGGAGTTCGCTCTCATGGCTGGCGCTTCCCAATGGTCTGTTCAGTCAGTGAATGAACGAGGGCACCTGACCCCACTCATTCACAGCATCCTGAGAGGTACGAAAATCAGCATCCCTGCCCGACTCAGAAAAAGGCACCGTGAGGATCAAAAAGCTCTTTCACAATCACAGCTTCCAGAAATGAATAAAAATTATTCTGAAATTACCATGTTAGAATAATTACAAGAAATTAGGAGTGCCTTTGAAAAATTTAAGAGTGGAAAAGAGCTGACAAAACATTATAAAGGCCCAATTATAACTCTTATCGTTCAATGAACCCTTATGAAGTATATTATTAAATTCAAGATGTTTAGTCCTTAGGTCTAGATTTTTTGAACAGATGGATTACTTTAACTGTTTATGTTCTAATCATCACACAACTTCTTCCCCCCCGTTCATCTGAAGGAAGGGGCTAGCTCTCAACCTGTTTTGCCCCTAGACAATGACCTTGGAAGGCTTGAAAGCGAAGAAAGAGACCAACTCTGAACACAGTCTGGGGAGGAAGAAAAACAAGAAAGCAGAACACGGATCAGAATACAGTGGCCTCTGTCCAACCAACCCCAGGGACAGGAGTGAACAGGATGGAGACGAGCAGGAGAGGAAAGGTCTGTTTATGAAAACAGCCTTCTCTTGAAACCCATCAAGAAAAGACTGCTTCGCCCAAGCCCACTGCTTTCAAAGGTGACTTCCTCTTGCTGCTGAGAGAGGAGACAGCTGTCTGGAGAAAGTGCTCACTGAGACACAAATCAGCTTGAATGTCAATGGCCAGAACTGAGAATGCTGACCCCCGCAAGGTGGGAAGGTGGGCAGCTGAGCTCATTCAGAGAGCTGAGGGAGGAGGGGAGGCCTGGATCTCTGGGGTCTTCCCTGCGCATCTATCAAAGACGCCCTCCTAATAGACCAGGTGGTCTGGACTCCCTTTCAGGACATGACTGGGATTGGCTTTATCAGAGAGCAGGATATGTCTGGGAGGAGGTGGCTTTTCATTCTCTTTAGCAAAGCAGGAGACAAAGCACCTGATGCATGCATGATTTTAACACATTATTGACCAGGGGATTTTTGCAGAAGCTAACGCCTGTGGCTGGTGATTTGTTACGGAAGTGAATATTGATACAGTCCAGTCAAAAACGTTTAGGGTAACAAAAAATGCATTAATACCTCTCTGGTCAATAAGTTTTTAATTACCAAGAACCCAAGTAGCTGTGTCTGTGTGTGCTCTGGAGTCACACACACACCCCCCACCCCAGCCCTCCAGGGTGGCCAGGCTGCTCCTGGTGGGCTCTTAGAGCCTGCAGGGGGTGGTGCACAGCAGAGGGCACTTCAGCGGGCATTCCCTTACGATGGTTATTTCTCAGCTTTCCAAAGCCTTACCCAAAGAAAGCACCAGCTTTAGTGTCCTGCTGGCCTAGAATGTGTTAGTCATTCAGGGTCCCCCTGAGAAGTCTGGACAGAAGGGAGCCAGTGTCTGTGCTGTCTGATGTCTAGTCAATGGACGAGGCAGAAGGGCCAGGACATCTGGGGCCTCCACTCTAGATCTCTCCACGTGACAAGTGCTCTTGGGATTTCTGAACAACTTGAGAGACTCTCAGGTTGGATTCTTGCTTCTCAAACCAAAGCAAACCCCAGAAGAGAATCCTTATGTAGCCAGATCTGGTAACATTCACTTTCCCTTCCAGTAAGATTGCAAGGGGTTCTGTTTTCATGACATCTCACCAGTCTAGGAATGGGAGCCCAGGATGGGGGTGGAGAGCTGTCAGTCAAGTACACTGAGCTGCCCAGGGCACAAAACTGCCACCTCTCTGCCTCAGGCAGCATGACCTTCACTTACAGCTGCAAAACAATGTCACACAGGTCCAAGGTCATTTAGAAAGTGCTCAACAACTATCGCTTTCCCCTTTTAAAAATGCAATTTCAGTTCCAAGAGACATCTTATCATAGGGACATGGAGAATGGTTATGAAGCATCAGGCATAAGAGGGCTGTGGTTTCCTTTTTCACTCCAAGACTGTCATAGCACAGTCTCCTTTAGAGGCCAGATTTCTTTCAAGAGTTTCTGTCCAACCTACGACTGATCTGTGTTAACCAGCAAGTATGTTTAAAAAAACAAAAGAGTGATTCATTTTTGTTCTAAAAATCAGGACCCACTGTCTAGTTCCAGGAGGTGCTGAATGGGAGGAGGACTGGGCATTAGAGGGGGCAGCCATGAAGGTGAACGGAGGCTCCGTTGCTCAGAAAAGATCACCTGGTTTAGGGGACACACAGGAGCCTGTAAGGGCTGGGAGGCAAAGCAGAACTGCCACACTGCCCATGGAGCATCTAAAGGGTTCAGTGCAAACACAAATGTGATTCCTGAAAACATGCCGTTGTTAACATCGCTGAGGACAAGGATCTGTGGCATTCAAACCTCTTCTCGCTCTAGCCTTCCCTTGATCTTCACGGTCCTTACATATTCTTCCACCCTCTTGTACCACCTGCCTCTTCCTCATCCCTCACCAGCAAGTTAAAGATGGATCCAATATTAGAATTAAGGTACGAGCTCTGATTCACGAGTGTGCTGTGTGCTTAGTCGCTCAGTCGTGTCTGACTCTTTGCGACCCCATGGACTGTAGCCCTGCTGGCTCCTCTGTCCATGGGGATTCTCCAGGCAAGAATACTGGAGAGGGTTGCCATGCCCTCCTTCCAGGGATCTTCCCAACCCTGGGATTGAACCCAGGTCTCCTGCAATGCAGGCGTATTCTTTACCATCTGAGCCACCAGGGAAGCCCATGAATACTGGAGTGGGTAGACTATTCCTTCTCTGGGGGATCTTCCTGACCCAGGAATTGAACCAGGGTCTCTTGCACTGCAGGCAGATTCTTAACCCACTGAGCTACTAGGGATGAACACAGCTTCATTGAACAAAGGTTTTCTCTGTCTTAATCCAAAGGCTGGTTAATCTGAGTGATGTGGGCTCCACTGAGGAGGGGACGGAGCTCTGGAACCCCTCAGCTACTTAGACACACAGGTGGCTGCCATCTCTTCCTGGACTCCCCAAAGGAAAAGCCAATCATACGCCCTGCAAATGTCACCCCCACTCCAGATGCAACCATCACACACTGCTCAGCCACTGTGCCTCTGGAGGGACAGAAAAATGTTCATATTTAGAAAGCAGCTAATCAATAATCCTGTTACAGGAAGGGTATTCTTCCCAGGAGAAGAACCAATAAGGGGTGCGCCTTCCAGTCCTGAGGGCTGGAAGCAGATAGAAAAAGTCAATTAGGCTACATGTACCCAGGCCAATGAAAAAAAAAAAAGTGCAAGTCTATCGCTAAACCGTGTCCAGCTCCATGTGACCCAATGGACTGCAGCCCGCCAGGCTCCTTTGTTCATGGAATTTCCCAGGCAAGAATACTGGAGTGGGTTGCCACTTCCTTCGACCCAGAGTTCGAACCTAGATCTCTAGCTTGGGAGGTGGATTCTTTACCACTGAGCCAGCAGGCATTGGCCAACTTCCTCCTTTCTGGCTCCAGAGATTTCTACCTGGCAGGGGGCAGTCCCACCCACTGGCGGGAGCTGGTCTTAAAGGGCTTTCCCAGGCTTGCCACTGTCTTCAGCACTCTGAACAGCCACCCTTCATTGTCACCTTGGCAAAGGCACACCAGGACACTATGACAACCCAGGGAGGAGAGAGGGGAATTCACGGATCCCGTGGGACCAGAGATGGCCCAAGCCATGTTTGTGTTAATCTGCTCTTGAAGCAGTAGTTGAAATCCAAGAGGAATAGGAGAATATCCCTAAATCCTAGGCCCTAAGATGTACTTTTGAAAATGAAAAGAGGGTAGCTCTACTGGTTCTGAACTTTAGAGGTCACTGTATAAGCAGCTATATGACTAACTTGAATCTGCAGACTGTGAACAGGATATGAGTTCCTTGTAACAGGAAGAGAGATTTTAATAAGGAGGTGCTTCTGTAAGTATTGATGTGAATGACGACCATGACGACGATGATGATAACAGTATAATAACAGTGACCAGTTTTTAGACACAAAGTCAGCCAGGCACTTAACCTAAGCACTCGATACATAATACCTTGCATAATCCTCACATTAATCTTATGAGCTACTGTTATTATTTAATCTCCACTTTACAGGTGGGAAAATTGAGAAATTGATGAATAGGAAGATGTGATTCTCAGCAAAGAGAAACCCAGGCTTTAAATGAGGATTTGTCTATTTTCAAGAATACCTTCCCACACTAGGAAAATCTGGCTCTTCAAATCTCTATGTTAGTGACTAATGTAATAGGGCTTCAGTGATGAGGGAGAAAACAAGCTTCTTTTTGAAGAGGCTACAAAACAGATGCCAGTATAAGTTAATCTAGACAGTACATTAAAAAGCGGAGACATTACTTTGCCAACAAAGGTCCGTCAAGTCAAAGCTATGGTTTTTCCAGTAGTCATGAGGAATGAGAGTTGGACCATAAAGAAAGCTGAGCACCGAAGAATTGATCCTTTAGCCCCTTGGACTGCAAGATCAAACCAGTCAATCCCAAAGGAAATCAGTCCTGAATATTTATTGGAAGGACTGATGCTGAAGCTGAAACTTCAATACTTTGGTCACCTGATCCCGAAGAACTGACTCATTGAGAAAGACCCTGACACTGGGAAAGATTGAAGGCAGGAGGAGAAGGGGACGACAGAGGATGAGATGGCTGGATGGCATCACCAACTCGACAGACATGAGTCTGAGTAAGCTCCGGGAGTTGGTGATGGACAGGGAAGCCTGGCGTGCTGCAGTCCATGGGGTCACAAAAAGTTGGATGCGACTGAACTCAACTGAGCAAAAGAAAAGTGGTGTCATTGGTCTTATCCTAAAATGTCATAAAACATATGCATATATAAAATGCACATGCATATAACATAAGCAAACATGCCCTGGAGGATACCCACCCAAAGTCACTAGGACAGGCAGAACCAATAGGATGCTCTCCATGAAGCCCTTGTGCCCCAGGCTACAATCAGGACCTCAGTAGGTGCCAGTCTGGCCTGAAACAGGCTCAGATCTGCTTTACTTAGAAAAGGTTATACACGGTGTATGGTGGCAAGAATCTCAGTTTTGAAACCAGGAGGATGTGGGTTCAGATCTGGAATCTACTGCCTACTAGCTGTAAGATAAGGGTTCTTTTTGGCTTCTGGGCAGGAGGTCTGCGTTTCCTGATTTTCCTCCCAAGAATCACCTCTCCTCCACTTCCAGTCCTGGCAACTCAGGAAAGCACGACCTCACTCCTGAGGCCAGAGGCCAGCACATGACCCAGAGCCAACCAATCAGAACACTGGATTCTCCACCCACCTTCCTACCCTTAAGTCATTCATTCAGGGATGAGGAAGTGAGCCCCCCCAGGCAATGAGACTAAATTATGGATTTTGTTGGGGCTATTGTTAGACCTGCGCTCTCAACTGGGATTGCCTATTAAGCTCTAAGCCTGATCAAAGCAGGGGCCGTAAATTTTAAAACCTTCTCTTATACTTGGTTAAATATTAAAAAAAATTTTTTTTCTAGGGCTTAATGGTAATTCACATGCTTTGGAAGAAAACAATTCTATTAAGTCGTGTACTTTCTATTTTCGGAGTTCTGTGCTGAGAGGATATTCACATTCCAGGACCACAGACAGTCCATGGACAAAGAACACTGCTAACAGATTAGACAGCAGGGGAATTTAAATTTATAGAGGTGTTTCCATTCATTGAGATAATAGATGTTATCCACAAAATTCTTCCTGAGATATTCAGAACAAAGTTCCTGTTTCATCTCCCAGGAATCTAACCTTCAACCACCAAAGAATGTAACAACTACAAAAATTTATAACACATTCTATTGCTCCTTTAATCTACACACTTGTGCTGGGAACGGAACCTTTGTATTTAAATTGTAAATGAACTCTCAAGTCGTTTGTTAATCCAAAGTGACAATCTAAACAATGTAATTCTGTGCTCATCTTAAAACCCCAGACTCTGGGGTCCCATGCTCTTGAGTAAGTACATAATGCCTCTCACAGCTTCAAATCAACCTCAATCAAACCTAGTTTTTCCTGCAGGGGTCAGCAAACTCTTTCTGTAAAGCCAAATTATAAATGTGTATGTTAAATTGCTCAGTCGTGTCCGACTCCTTGTGATCCCAGGGACTCTAGCTCGCCAGGGTCCTCTCTCTGTCCATGGGATTCTCCAGGCAAGAATACTGGAGTGAGTTGCCATGCCCTCCTCCAAGGATCTTCCCGACCCAGGGACCGAACCTGTGTCTCCTGTGTCTCCTGCATTGGCAGGCGGGTTCTTTACCAGTGTGCCACCTGGGAAGCTCCAATATGGGCCATTCACTTCTGCTGCAAATACTCGATTCTGCTGCTGCAACATGAGCAGCCTCAAACAAATGTACACAAATGGACATGGCTGTGTTTCAAAGACTGTTATTTATCCAAACAGGCAGCCGGCCTTTGGGACCATGTCAACCGTTGCCCTATAGCAAGGAGTTCTGGTAATCTTTCTGCCATCTTGAGGGGAGAGCCTGCCTGAGAATTGAGCCAACAGAGAAGAAAATAAAAGGTTGAAGGAGGGATTGCTCAGGTTAGCCCCTGAATCATCTGGGGCCCTGGGTCCAGCCATGCCTGAAACCATTCTAAACCCAGACATATTCCTTATATGAACCAGTGAATTATCCTTTTCACTTGAGCCAGGGTGGGTTGGGTTCACTTTCACTTGCAACCGCAAGGGTTCTAACAAATTAACTGTGTGATCACCAGCTTGCTCTCCTATAAAACAAGGACAATATTGACTGCAAGAATTAATAGGTATGTACTTAAAAGCACTCATTGTAGTACTTAAAAGTAAGGCAGACCACTTGGCCAATAAGGATTCCTCTAGGGGTACAATTCCTTACCTCTTCACCCTAGGATGTCCCTTAAGGAATTAGATGATTTTTATTTATTTATTTATTTATGTTGAGTTTTGGAGGCTCTGAACTATGCTGAAACACTCCAGGCTGATGTAAGAATCAACTGAAGCAAGTAACTGAAATTTTTTAAATCACTGGTTTCCATCTTAAACCGGTTGAACCAGAATGTGAATGCACAGTAAGCAGCCCAGGGAATTCTGATGCCAGGGTTCTGAGAATCACACATGGAGAAACAGACTAGACAGGGAATTCCTACAGAAGCCTAGAACCCTACTCCCATCTCCCCAGTTAGACTATAGCCTTCAGGAGGCTGGCTAAGGAGGACCATCCCTAGTGCAGAAAACTAAGTCATGCTTCAGTACCATCAGCCAGCCCCCAAATCCTCAAATCACTAGAATTTTTTGCATGCATGCTAAGTCATGTCCGATTCTTTTCGACCCTATAGACCACAGTCTGCCAGGCTCCTCTGTCCATGGGATCTCCAGGCAAGAATACTGGAGTGGGTTGCCATGCCCTCCTCCAGGTAATCTTCCTAACCCAGGGATCATACCCACGTCTCTTATGTCTCCTGCATTGGCAGGCAGTTTCTTTATTTCCAGCGCCACCTGGGAAGCCCAAGATGCCTAATGTTCATGGAGTGCTTTATTCTTTTCAAGTGCTTTTACCTCTGTCATCTCATTAGATTTTCAAAACCTCCCCTTTATGCAGGTAGGGCACCAAATTTCCTAACTTTTGTTTCCCTACAATGATGATTAACATCCTATTTTCTCAAATATCACAATTTAGCCTTTATGAGACTTAAGAAGGTCCATGACAAACCTTTTAATCCTTTATTTCCCAAGCTTAATTTAATCACAAATATAGTTGTTTGGTGTTTCCTTGTGGATAATGATTTCAGTCTCATCAGAGACTAATGTTCACAAGAAGAAAATTTGCAAAATGCCAAGGCAGTGTCTTTTTGTCCCCTTTTATGGTTGCAGGAAGTTAAGACATTGAGGGGTCAACTGACTTGCCCAGAATGCACCAACTCAGAAGAATTAAAGCAGTCCAGGGCTTCTGAGTCTAGAGATGGTCAACTTCATGCACATCTCTTATCTACTGGATGGCTCGAGAATGCTCAAGACCAGGCCGTGTAGGTGGTTGACTCATCCATTTTCAAACAATCTTTTCCTCCATTGAGAATACTGTCAAGGTTCACACAATTCTCAACATTTTTCCTCCCTAGAGCTCATTCTAAGATCTCATAATAATCGTCACTCAGTTATTATTGAATATAGGATGACAGAGAACCTTAGGAAACCTCACATTCCACTGAAAAGAACCATTTCTTGAGTCTCCTTTCTCTTAAGCTCAGATTTCTCATTTCTTTCTCTGATGTTGTTAGTTTCCTCTCTTACTTCCCATTAGTTCACAGACCAGCTCCTCAGCGCAATTTTGTCACTTGTGTAGTGACTGCACCTCTGGAAAAAACATTTTAGCAAGAATGTTGGTTCCTCGCTAAAATGTTTTCATTCCTTTTCCCTGTGTGTGTAATTCCATCAAAAACTCTAACTTGGGCCTTGACCATTACTCAGAAAGTAAGAAATTTGGCTTATATATTTCGTGAGACTTTCACAGGGAATTCCTAATTTCACTTGCTTCAGAACAGACACTAAGAGCCACTAGTCTTGTTTTCAGAGGTAAATGTCCTATTTCGTTTCTCCTCTCAGTAATTTCTTTGGGGACCTTTTATTCTTCTTCTCCAAGAAAGACATTCCATTTTTAAAGCGATCTCAGCAAGAAAGTCATTAGTTCATTTTCCCCCGTAAGGTCAGAATTCACATTTAATTTATTTTAAAATTCTTATTATTTTTCCATATGACTACATATATTGACCTCAGAGCCTTAGAATCTGGACTCTGAAACCACAGTCTAAGTGCCAGACATCAGTTAGCTTTGGGACAATGGGCAAGTTAATTAACCTCTCAGAATTACATTTCCTTCATTGCAAAATGGAGATAATACCTACCTCTCTGGTTATACAATCATCATATTAACACATATAATGAGTTTAGCGTATTAAACTCTAGAATAATAACTGGCACTTACTGTGTGTTCATTACATATTTCTTAACTTCAAGTCTAGTGGTTTGAATGATTTTGAATGATTTGGTCTGTTACTCTCTGAATTCATTCTTGGCTCCATCTGAATCTCATCTGAAGGTGAGGAAAGGTGGAGGGCTGCTAGGTCTTAGCTGGAGGGTAGCAGAAAGTAGAGTTAATGACTATCAAACAGGACTCCTGATCCAGAAAAAGGAAACTAACTGGACGGTACCAGGTCTAAGTGGGAAGCCTCAAGTTCCTGAAGTTGAATCATTAGAATTTTTGCATATTGTATGTCAACCATTCCCTCCCCCACCCCCACTTTACTTGCAATATTTGATTTTAATTGATAAGCATCTTTTCAGTTTGCCTTTGAGGTTATATAATAAAACTTATCATCACTAAATTAACTCTAATTGTGCTAGTCTCTCTCCCCTTTCCAAAGTTGTCTAGGCATTAAAGGATAAAGCATCAGGTCCAGGAAAGGAAAAAAGGGATCTCATAAGATATAGACTGAGCTCAGGCCTCTCTCCTGTCCCTTCTGGCAGTTGAAGAAGCACCAAGGCCTGTGAGCATGTGAAGTTACGATGCATTAACTCAGCAAACATTTGTTACACATGCATTATACAACTCAAGTTATGGGATGGGGATTTAAGGAACAAGAAGATGAAGTTCCTACTCTTTAACACCCTAAAATGGAAAGTATCGCACAAAAGCAAACCCTATTCCATTTTTTAGAGGAATCTGAAATTGATATGGACATATTAAAGCACATACAGAATCACAGATAATAGAAATTCCTTGCTCTGTATAACAGAATAATATTAAAGGTCATTATTTAGTACAAAAGTATCATCTGTTTCTGGACTCAAACTCAAAATGTATAAAGCATATCAACACTCGCAGATAATTTCTGACCACCCTAGATTTTAACAGGAAAAAGGACTTTGTACCTGAATCTCTGGATACAATAAGCTACAGTATCTAAAATGCCCTGCTATCTTACATTCAGTTTCTTATATGATCATGGCAACTAGTTTCCTAATGACAGAGCCATTCCCTTAAGTGCATGAGGCACCTCAGGTGGAATCCTTGTTATATTACAAATAAGTCAGAATAGTGAGGACCAGGCAGGTTAACGACATGAACTGCTGTCCCCACCAATCACTCTCCCGATTTATCAGACAACATTCCTGGACAGAATGTCCAAGCATTCCTTGGACAGCGCTTGATACCAGGACAGCAGATACCAGGCAATGCTGATGAGACATTCTGCTGCAGAGCTAATCAAATATCAGTCTTGGATAGTCTGAAATTGATTCTGAAAGCAAAGGAAAGCTTTGCCATTGAAATGCAAGATGTGTAGAAAAATTCCCACTTCCTGCTTCTGAACCTAACAAAGTAGTGGAAAATCTTAACTGGTTTCAAGATTTTCTCATCCAAAACACAAAAATCTACTGTATGCAAGAGGAGTTAATGGTCATTCTCACAGCAACAATTTGAACAATGTTTTATCATTTATTAAGCACTTGCCTTTTATCACATCATTTGATCCCTACAACAAACCAACAAGAGGTAAAGTGAATATTTTATCGCCATTTCACAAAAGAGCAAATTGACAGTGGCAGAGATGGCTGGCTGCCTGGTTTCCCTTCCTCTTTAGTGAAAGCTTCTTGGGGTTTTGCCCAGCTGAAGACTGTTTCCTAGGCTCCTCTGAAGATAGGTGTGGCTATATTATCAAGCTTTGCCTTGAGCTATAAGCTAAAGTGTTGCAAGGAACTTCTGGGAAATCTGCTTAAAGGGAAGGGATGTGCCATTTCTTTGGTCCACTTTTCTCTTCATCCGATTTCATCAAGCCGAGATGTGATGACTGGAACTTGGCAGCCACTATGAAGACAAAGGCCACCACCTCATAGTAATGAAGGAGCAGTAAGCTAGGTGGCACCATGGTCCTTAAAATCTTTGCAGAGCCATCATACAGAGTAGCTTTGAACTGATTGCCTCTGCTCTTTTTTGTAAGAGAGAAATAAGACCCCATCTTGTTTAGTCACTACTATTGAGTTTATGTGTTTTATGCAGCTGAATCTAATCCCAATACAAAGAATAGCTTGCTGATGTTTATACCAGTGTTAAGTGGCAGAACATCAAGTGCTAACATACATGTTCTCATTCCACACACTCTCTGGTGGAATTTTAGAACCTTTTATAACCTGTTTCTTAGTTTGTCAAGGAGCCAAATCCTTTAATGATTTTTAACACTAATATTCATTTTCAAAAGCCAAACTAGAGACTTCCCTGGCAGTCCATTGGCTAAGACTCCATGCTCCCAATGCAGGGGGCATAGGTTCAATCCCTGGTCGGGGAACTATGATCCTACATGTCGCCCAGTGCGGCCAAAAATAAATAAATGGATGAAAAATAAAAAGCCAAACTATAGGAAGATGTTCTTCCTCCCTCCCCCCTTCTCCCTCTCTTCCATCGTACTTTTGTGTCTCTCAGGTTTTTTTATTTAAATCATTAGATTTCCCAGGGCTCAGCTCTCCCTAGACAATGTCATTTACTGTCACGGCTTTAATTAGCACCGAGAAGCTGAATATTTCTAAGTTTATATTGCATCTGAGAAGGCTCTTCTAACAGACACCACACTTACTAGCCGTGTAACTCTGGCCAAGTTACTTAACTTCTCTAGGTCTCAGTTACCACACCTGTAAAATGGGGATAACGGCATCTACTTCATAGGGTTGTTGGAAAGACTCAATTATTTTATACAAATAATAGGTCGTAAATGGCTCCTGAACCTACCCTCTATTGTTACTACTCTTCCTCTCCAAATAATATTTCACAGGCCTTTATTTAAGACGAAGTATTTTTATCCTTGGTCTGATCATTCCTTCAGTAATGGCAATGCCAGTCCCCTAACTGCTCAGGGAGAAATCCATGAGTCAGCCTTGCCACCAGTGCTTCCCTCACCTCCCCCAGATCTAATTCATCACCAAAACGGGTCAAAACTACCTCTTAAATTATGTCTCAACTCTCCCCACCTCTCCCCTCAGGTCAGCCCATTTTCCACATCACGAGTTTCTGTGTTCTAATTCCCGCCCATCACCATCAGAGCTCTCATACACATCAATTAAAGCATGACATGGCTCTGCTCTAACCCCAGTGAGTCATGCTGCTCTCAGGACAAGGCCCCAGTCTCAGAGGGACCATCCGCCCCGCTCACGACTGGCTCCAGTTCTGATCATCTTTCCTTTTCTTCAAACACAAGAAACACGCCATTTCTGCAACAAGGCCTTTACATGGGCCGTTCCCTCCGCCTGGACAGCTACCTGCTGCACTTCTGAATGCCCGTTCCCCCTTTAACAGAGAAGGCTGCACCCCTTTCTGCCCATCTTCCCTCCTAACAGAACCCAGATCACAGAGCTCACCTGTCTATTCCTTTTCCACAAGATCACAAGCTTCCTGGAAGCTGGCCCCGCTCCCAGCATTAGTGGGTGGATCTCTGATCAGTTATTAAAGCGTGGGTAGCCCACCCATATCTGGCCATTGAGATATGTAAGCGGTGCCTGCACAGGTGGTCAGGCTTCTAAGAATGGCTTCTTTGGTCTTAGAGAGACACCAGGAGAAGGTCCTATTTCTACCTCTGATCATGGTGGGGTCAGAATGTAAGGCCTTTTATAACCTGAAAATCGTTCAGGTCAGAAGCATCTCACAACCAGCCTGGGAATGGAGTCCTGAAGCAAAAGAGGGCAGAGGAGAGAATCTCAAGGCAATGAAATCGGGCTTGAGCCTGCCTCACTTAACGATTTATGATGTTAGACAATAAATGATCTAATTGTTTAAGGCCAAGATGTCCAGGGTCTTCCCTTATACTGCAGCCAGAAGCATCATAACTGACCTGTCCATACTAGAATCCAGGAGACCCGGGTTCAATCCCTGGATCTGGAAAAATCCCCTGGAGAAGGGAACAGGTACCCATTCCAGTATTCTTGCCTGGAGAATCCCATGGACAGAGGAGCCTGACAGGCTACAGTTCCTGAGGTTGCAAAGAGTCCGACGTGACTGAGCAACTAACATTTTCACTTTCACTTTTCCATACTAGATTGAAAGCAGGGACCATTTATGACACATAGGAAATGATCAATGACTATTTTTGAGTGAATAAATGAATGAACGTTTCTCAGGGAAAGATAAGATAGGAAATGTTATATATACCCAAACCAGAGTGTTTCCTGGAATGTCTGGAGCCAGGAAAAACAACTGTGGTTGAGACTCAATCTTTCTTTACTTGTAGGCAGAGCCACGGCTGGAGGTGGGGCTGTGGTGTAGGAGACAGTCCACCTCTAAGATGTAGGAAAGAAATGACATGGAGAATTCTCACATTTTCAGCAGTTGAAAGGAGAGAGGTCTTCATGTCTCTTAGAAGAGTTGTTTAGTTGTAAGTGTTCTCCCAAATCTTCCTGAACTGAGACTTTGTTTCAACTCAGTCACTGCTTTTCACAAGTTTGTCCCATAGGCCAAATATAAATAAGAGATTTGCTGACCTAGATCAAGTTTCATACATTTTTGAAGGGTGACATCACAAGCTAAACTCCATTTCTCCATTTGCAACTCAACAGCATTAAAAACACAGGAACTCAAACAGTCTAACCAGGAGGGATTAACTAAATTAAGGGACAATCATTGACCATACAGCTGTGTGGCCATTAAAGACGAAGATGGACATCTCTAACTATCAACATGAAAACTGCCATAGTTTCTTGTTCAGTGGAAAATAAATTGCCAGTTATTTTATGTGGTATAATTTGATTTTTCTAAAAGAGAAGTTTTCTACTGAAAAATGGAAGTACAGTCTTTATAGATTAAACAAAAAATACACTGGCTGGTTAATAAGACATAGTTAAAATTAATTTTTGTCTTGGGGAAAATAATGTGAGTTTTTAATGTTAGCACTAAGTTGACCACAAAACCAAAGAGTAATTCAAATATATTCAAACTGTTATGCAACGCTCAAAGCAAGCACTGCATGCATCCTTTGATGGCTATAGGGGTATGTATGTAAATAGGAATTGCCTGAGACCTGGGGTAGATCCACTAAGCCAAAAGAAATTTGACACCATGAAGTCAATATTTTCACAGGCTTTCCAACATTATTTGCTATTTGTTGAACTACCCGTCAAGAAACATTGAGGGTAATTTCTTCATCTATTTCCTGTCTCTTTGCTCCCCAGAAAAGTAAATCTTTTTGCCATTCATACTGGCTCAAATGCAAATATAACTGTTCACTTTTACGCTTATTTAAAAATTCGATGCAGTTACAGAATTGAATGGATCTGAGAAAGTCAACTCAGGAGGACAAGCCAGGTGAAAAGAATACTTATTTGCAAATGGAGAAGACACAGGATATTTAAGTCTCACAAAGAAATCCTCTCTGTAATACTCAAGATACTCACAAGCACAACCCCAAAGCCAGTAACAGGATTTTTTAAAAATATTATCAGGAGAACTCAGCTACATACCTACTGGGGGGAAAAAAACAGCTGTTTATTTTTAGCTCTTTCTCAACAATAACTGAACTTGTAAGATAAAATATGAGGGGAAGTGGTTTGAAGGGGAAAAAAATTCTATTTTAAGGACTTTAACAAAGATTGGTTTCCCCATCAAACCACCTTTTATGAATTCAATTCACCAACATTTATCAAAAATCTGCACTCTGCAGCTTTGTGAATTAGATCAAGAGGAGTCTCTGCTCTTCAGACATACTTGCAATACTGTAACACACACAGGGTCATCTAATGACTTAGACAAGACTTGGAGAAAACAATTTTCAGGTTTTCTTGAAGACAGGATCATGCAGAAATGTCAACAGAAACATTTCTTGGGACCATTTTTGCTCTCATATTCAGTATAAGGTACACACAATTTTATTAAAAAACAAACTATTAATAGCACTTTGTTTGGGGTGCTCTGCTGGACATGAGGCAGGCAAGTAAGTTCTATCTTTATAGATAACACCAAGAAAGTTCTTTTCTCAACAATTCAAACGGACAAGTTGAAGCGGAATAAAAATCAGATTTGTACGAATCAAGCTTCAAAACTTCTGACAGATTGAACCAATACCATATACAGGATTTTTCTATCTGGTTCTGAGATTGACCAACGACGTTCAGTGCAGAATGTATCTCTTTAATAAGTGGTAAATATAGGTGGTGCTAGTAGTAAAGAACATGCCTACCAATACAGGGGACACAAGAAATTCAAGCTTGATCCCTGGATCAGGAAGATCCCCTGGAGGAGAGCATGGCAACCCACTCCAGCATTCTTGCCTGGAGAATCCCATCGACAGAGGAGGCTAGCGGCTGCAGTCCATGGGGTCGCAAAGAGTTGGACATGACTGAAGTGACTTAGCACAGCACAAACATAGACTCGGCCAGGAAAAATTTTACAAAATTATTCCCAAGCTATATAATGTCAGAAAAATAAATTCATGGGTAATTATTCTAGAGTATTAGGTAAAAATAATGTATTCCTGAATTCCTCTAACCTGATGCTGAAATCTGATATTTCATTCAACTAGTAGACTATTTCATAGGTCTCAGAATAGCAGTACAGAAAACTATATACATGTTCTATCATAAATATTCTCAAGCCACAATCTGAAAACTGATACCTTTACCTTTCTCAATATCCCCTATAACATCTTATTACAGGTTAAACAACCTCATAATCATGTAGAACTTGGTGTAAGATTAAGAAGTGCAAACACTGATTTCATTTTTCTTGCTACCTTTGCTTGGGCAATGGTGAGTTAAAAAGAAAGTTGGTGATTTTTGAAACTTATTTTAAAGACATGAGTAATGTCAACACATGGTATGAACCCTAAAAATAAATGAACCTGCTTCAGGTGATATAACCAATGTGCCAGAAATTACCTGGAAAAGTATCTTGGTAGGCAGGTAAAACAATCCTTTTCTCACGCACTCCAAAAGACCATCCCCTCCCAGCCACACATGAAGGGGACTAAACCTTTACCTTAGCTTTAAGGCTTTACCTAAAAAGCTAGCACCAACGGGGGGTTGGGGGGGGTGGGGGTGGAGGGGGAGACCAAAACATTGTACTGCTCTGCTTATTTAAAGGTCTAAATGAAATCTGTCACAATTAAACTAACGGTGGACTTCTATCCCTCTAGGATACAGTCTATGCCCATCATCTGTATGAAGTGCATGGATTTGCCTAAGCACAAGACTGAATGTGAACAGGGGAAACAGTAAACGCGTTCAAACTTTCTGTGTGCTTAGTCGTGTCCGACTCTTGTGGCCCCACTCGACTCTTTGCGGCCCCATGGACTGTAGCCCTCCAGGCTCCTCTGCCCATGGAATTTTCCAGGTAAGAATACTAGAATAATTGCCACTTCCTACTCCAGGGATCATCCTGACCCAGGGATTGAACCCAAGGCTTATGTCTTCTGCACTGCCAGGCTGATTCTTTACCCCTAGTGCCACCTGGGAAGCCCCATTCCAACTTTAAGGTCCAAATAAGACAAACATCCGTAGGGACCATCACTGTATTTCCAAATTTAACATAATTTGCTGACGTGAGAATATTTGAAATTAAGACTATCCTGAGAAATCAGGCTTGTATAGGAATAAGTTATTATTGCCTAGGTATGTTGGACCTTGATGTCTCCAGGCATTGTTTAACCATCAGTCTACACTTGGGGTTCTCAGTTGGGGTGAGGGAGGGAGGGAGGGTGGGGGAAGACACTGGTAATATTCTGGTTGTGACACCTGGGGTGGGGCAGGGGGGTGTTACTGTCGTCCTAAGTAGTGGGTGCTATCAGAGTCACCATTTTAGAGAGGCAGAAATGGAGGCTCAATCTGAAGAAGACCCTCAGGAAGTGGCCCAGCTGGGAACTGGGCTCAGTCACACTTAAGAGTCTACACCAGGGGTTGGAAAACCATAACCCTTGGTTTAAGTCTGGCTTGCTGCCTGTCTTTGTAAATAAAATGCTATTTTTCATTTATATATTGCCTATGGCTGCTCTGGGGCTACCAGAGCAGAGGCGAGGGGTTGCAACAGAGATCATATGATGAAAGCCTAAAATGTTTACTGCCTGGCCCTTTATGGGAAAAGTCTGCCGACACCATCTAATCCCTGCAACAGTAAGTCACATCAACTCAACACTCGTGCTCATACTGAGGCAGGAAGCCCTCTGCTTGCTACCTCCTAGGTAAGAAGCTTCCTTTCCTTTCGATAGGACCTCCTGCATCTGTTTTTGCAGCCATCCTGAAGGCTCACACTGTGCTTTTCTTCGGGAAAAGAGTTTACTCGAATCATGGTAATGTTATGCCAAATGCAACTTATGAAATCTAATTTCCTTGGTCTGAAGTCATTAAAAAACAAAAACAAAACAAAATTATTGATCTTTTACTGGGAACACATTATGTGCCAGGAATACAAAAACGTATAAAACGGCATCTTGCCCTCAAGGAGCTCACAGATGAGGGGAAAGAGGTTCACGGACAGCAGAGTGGCTTCCTGTGGACAAGGTTCTGGGCCCTGGGACTTCAAGGAGAGGGGCTCTCTTCCTGGGCCAACCAAGGTCTCAAAAGGAAGACATTTGAAAACCCATTTCTTTTAAAGAAAAAGGTCTCTGCTATAAAAAATAACAGAATTAGGTCTGATTTTCCTAATAAGTAGAACTATCATTCAGGCACGGTGTGACAGAGATAAACAGGATATATAAGCTCAGCCCCTGCATGTCACAGGTGGGAAAACCAAGAAGTACATAAGTGTACCCAGTGATGAGAGGAGATAATGATGCCAAAAGGCCTAGCAGCTGAGCATCAATAATGTGCTCCAGAAGCTGCAAAGCTGACTACTTGGTGACTCTGGCACATATTTGCCATATTTGTGGCAAGATATCGAATCTTTCTAAGCCTCAGTTTCCTCATCTGGAAAATGGGGACTGCGTTCAGAGGTCACCGTGGGGAATGAGTTGACGTATGGAAAGTGCAGAGAGCAGTGCCTAGATCATAGTGAGTATAACAGAAGTATGCACTACTGTGAAAACCAAAAATGAGGCATGGAGAAGTGAAAGTGTTAGTCGCTCAGTCGTCTCCAACTCTTTGCGACCCCGTGGACTGCAGCCTGCCAGGCTCCTCTGTTCATGGAATTCTCCAGGCAAAAATACTGGAGTGCGTTGCCATTTCCTCCTTCAGGGGATCTTCCTGGTCCGGGGATCAAACCCGGGTCTCCTGCATTGCCGGTATATTCTTTACCATCTGAGCCACCAAGGAAACCATGGAAATGAAAGAAATGAACCAAAATCTTTAAGTGAGCCCATATTCTACCCTGTTTCTAAGATCCCAGCCTGACTTTCTCTTATACCCAGTGCCCTTCCTGTTGCAGAGAAGGCAATAGGAAGGGAGCACCCGTTTTCTAGGCTTTTGTGTTAGACACGGTGGAGTAACTTTCTCTTCTTTATCCCTTCAGCCTTTATTTGCTACTGTCAAGAAACATCTCTGATGCCCCCTTCCGCTCCAGTCCTATTGCCACTACCCTTGGCCAAGTACAGATCATCACTACTCTGTTGTTCCATCCTGTTCTGCACCACCCCACCCCACCCCACCCGCCACCCATTTGCTCATGCTTGCTGCAGAGCTGATGCCAGGAGACAAACCAAAATACCCTTTCCACATGATCACCCCTCTGCTGTAGAATCTGCCATCATTCCGTGCAGCACGTCTGTGTAAGTCCAGACACTTCTGCCTGTCATTTATTAAATACATCTTAACTACCTTGTAATAAAAGAGAGACCTGATTTCAAATCCTAACCCCACCACTCACTACCAGTGAGACCAACCTGTTGCTTAATTCCTTGGAGGCTGTTTTCTTTTCTGCCAAGCTGAGATAAACAGTACTTAACTCTTGGGGCTCTTGAGAAGATTAAGCCCGCATTTCCCATGACTGGCGCTGGGCTTGGCATACAGCAAGTGACTAAGATGTCATTGTTGTTATTATCTAGCAAAGTATATACTCATGCTTCCTTCCCCTCCTTGTTCCTGCTCTCTGAATCCTCCCACTTAGGATTTCTGCCTTCCTGACTTCTGCCAATCTACCCCAGTCCCCTTCACACAGATGCCCCTCCTGGGCTTGAGTCCACACTGATCTCGAGCTCTGGTGACCCCACTCAGGGTTGGCACCTCTCACCCTGGCCCTTCATCCGTGATCCCTTTTTATTAAGATTTTTTAAATGTGGACCATTTTCAAAGTCTCTGTTGAATTTGTTACAATATTGCTTTTTTTTTTTTTCTTGGCTCTTAGGCATGTAGGGTCCTAGGTCCCTGCTGCTGCTGCTGCTAAGTCGGTTCAGTCGTGTCCGACTCTGTGCGACCCCATTGACGGCAGCCCACCAGGCTCCCCCGTCCCTGGGATTCTCCAGGCTAGAACACTGGAGTGGGTTGCCATTTCCTTCTCCAATGCATGAAAGTGAAAAGGAAAAGTCGCTGAGCCGTGTCCGACTCTTCGAGACCCCATGGACTGTAGTCCAGTGGGCTCCTCCGTCCATGGGGTTTTCCAGGCAAGAGTACTGGAGTGGGTTGCCGTCACCTTCTCTGCCTAGGTCCCCGAACAGGGATCAAACCTGAGCCGCCTTAATTATTGGAAGGCCAAGTCTAAACCACTGGACTGCCAGAGAAGTCCCCTTAATCAGTGACTCTTAACCCAGGAGCAACTCTGCCCCTCCCCTCCGGGGGGGGGGGCATTTGGCACTGTCTGGAGACAATTTTGGTTGCCACAAATGGGAGGTGGGTGTATGAAGGCTGTTTTTAAATACTTTCTGTATTTGATGATGCTCTGACCTCCTGTGGCCTAGAGAGACTGTCCCTCCCAGAACTAGCTAATTCCTAGAGATAGTAAGCAACTTGCCTGCCAGAGCACCTTTCCGATGCAAACCCAGTAATCAAAAGCTTATCCCCCAGCCATCTCCTGGATCTAACTCTCACACACCAAGTGAATATTTCCTCTGCCCTCAATCACCCCAGGGCCAGGTACTAAACAACTAGAGACCACCTTTATAACCATGAGCCAGTCAAAATTATCCAAACGAACCAATCCTAAACTCGCTCAAACTTACCTGCCTTGATTCACCCATCCTGTTCCAGCAAAAACCACAATAAAGGCTCTGGGCTACAGTACCTCCCGAGTCCTGCCTCCTGACCCTCCCTGTACTTCCCTGGGGACCCCTAGCGTGGCATGTATGCTGCTTCCTCTCAGGAACTCTAATATACTCTTCTTTCAAAGGCAGTTATATTCTTGTCTGTCCTACCATACTAAATTAAAACAAATCCCAGGTAGATATTAGTAATAGATGCTACTGGTATTTAGCGGACAGAGGCCAGCGTGTGAGTGCTCAGTAGTGTCTGACTCTCTGTGGCCCCATGGACGGTAGCCCTCCAGGTTCCTCTGTCCATGGGATTCTCCAGGCAAGAATACTGGAGTGGGTTGGGATTGAACCCACACCTCCTACCTGGCAGGCAGATTCTTTACCACTGAGCCACCTGGGAAGCCAGAACAGAGGCCAGCAAAGCTGCTAAATATTCTACAGTGTACAGAATACCACTCCCTGCCCCCAACAAAGGCATATCCAGTCCAAAATGTCAATAATCATGAGGCTGAGAAACATGGACCTGAAATGTTCCACATATAGAGACCCAGATCTCTAGAAGCCCCAGACCTGCCATACGGTTCAATCTTATAGCCTAACTTGGGAAACTGAAAAAGTACTTAATTGCTGGACTGAAACGAAGGTATAAGAACTTGCACTCATAGCTTCTTTTAGTCAAAAATCACTGAATAATACATGTTCAGCAAAAGTGAAAGTATTTCTCTTCGCAGTTACCATGAAGCTTAACGCCAGTAGCTTCCGGTCAGAAAGAAAAATTCATGACCGAAACTCATTGTTCTGTAGGATTCTGTATCTTTCACAAGAGGGAAACAATCCATCAATGTAGCATTTCTATGGGAAAATTCTGAAGCCACACATGAATTCTTCTCTAGGACATTCATCACCTGTGATGCTCCCCACCCCCCAAGAAAAAGAATAAAGCAACACTGTGCATGATGAAATCAATCTGGGTAAATAAGTATCAACACTCTGTTCTTGAAGTTCTCTAAGCACGTGGGCACATCAAGGCTCAGAGATTAAAGCAATCTACTTAACTTGGTTCAGCTCAGTTTTTTTCCAAATTAGCTTGATCTTGAAATTTTTTACATACCATCTATTACCATCCCATGGAGCATGTGTTCTGTGGAACACATTCTGGAAAACATCTCATTAAAACTGACAACAATTCCCAACACTGAATGTCAGGACTTGAGTGCTCAAGTTTTCTCACGCTGTAATCAGAGCTGCTTTGAGAAGTTCAATAGCAGAGGTGCATGACGCAGCTGCCTTTACGGAGGTCTTTGGCAGGAAGTTCAGTGGTTCTGCGGGTCTCTCTTGGAAGGGCACAGACCCTGGAATCTGGATGGATCATAATTTCCAAATGGCAAGGGACACCCTGTCTTTTCTGCCTTATTACCGTCTAAAAAGGACAGACCTCAGCATGTGTGTGCACCAGGCAGAAAATTTATTGTTTTCCCACAAGCGATATAGCTAATTTAAACTTTTGTGTGTCAGGGAGAAGTGAATAAAATAGGACCCTGCATGTCTGTCAGGAAGGAAAGGGAGTAAATTAAGAGCCAAGGCGGGGGTACCGAGTACCCCGATTAACCCATCTACTTCCTGACTAGTTCATAATCTCAATACTGACTGCTTTTATCCCCAAGTCACAGGCATATTTGGGCACTTAGAAGTCTGTGATACCTATGGATTCAGCGGGATAGCAAAGGACTGAATTCTGAAGAGGCTCTTGCTCCCTAGGGTCCTCGGCCCACCCCTCTGGCCTGACGGGGCAGCCTTGGTCTTTTGGGGGACCAGCCGTGGGCACGGAGCTGAGGTCTCTGGCATAGCCTTCAGGAGCCTGCTCTTCTGAAAGTGCACTTCTCTGTGACCTGCAAGTCTGAACAGGGCTCAGCTGGGTGTAGGGGGAGGCCACACACAGCCAGAAGCAGATGGCAGAGTCATCTGTTCACGGAGCTCAGGGAAGCCCTCTGCTCTTTCACCTTGATAGAACATGACAATGGTTCTCCCAGTCCCGCAAGCTCCACAGCCTGCCTGGCTCTGCATCCTTCCACCAAACATCATCACGGACCTCGGAGAGGAGAATAAGAGGAGAAAAGACAGGCTCAGGCCCTTCATCCCTTTTGAATGTGGAAGCTGGCACCACGGACTGAAAAGCACAACCCCCGCCACCGTTCCCCTCCTCCCTCCGTGTTTTCTGTTCTTGAAAAATTTCCTAAAGCCTTCTGAAGATTCTCGAGACCCTCTGGAAAAACAAGCATGATCCGCCTCTCCTTTCCCCACTTTCGCAAGGAGGGAAACCGAGGCCAAGACTGAATTTGTTTGAGGCCAGTTTGTATCGAGGCTACTGGCACCAGGACTTGGAAGCTGGGTTCCCAGAGGGTGCTTTGTTTTCCTAACCCTCCCCTGGAGGCCGCTAATTCCTGCTGTCTGATAAACACTGCCAGGAATTGCACGCTTAGAATTCTGCAATAAAAATAAGCCATGTTTGCTTTCTAAAAGCATAGTGGAAACACTCCCAGTTAAATCTCACAATAATTTATGGCTATGATATTTTCAAAGTAACTTTGTGTCATTTCATTCATGGTGAATTATGTACTTTGAGCGAGTCACACACACTGACCCATCTACTTATGGTTTAAATGCTAAGTGTCATTCCTATTTGGTCCTCAACTCTTGCTTATAAATCTAATGGTGAGTTTCAACAAGGTTCCATCAACAGTGTTAGAGACAGATATGTGCTCAGTCGTATCCAACTCTTTGCGACTCCATGGACTGTAGCCTGCCAGGCTCCTCTGTCCATAGGATTTTTCAGGCAAGAATACTGGAATGAGATGCCATTTCCTCCTCCAGGGGATCTTCCCAACCCAGGAATCAAACCCGTGTCTCCGGAGCCTCCTGCATTGGCAGGAAGATTATTTATCACTGAGCTGCCTGTTAGTTCAGTTCAGTTGCTCAGTTGTGTCCAACTCTTTGTGACTCCATGGACTGCAGCACACCAGGCCTCCCTGTCCATCACCAACTCCCGGAGTTTACTCAAACTCATGTCCGTTGAGTCGGTGATGCCATCCAACCATCTCATCCTCTGTCCTCCACTTCTCCTCCCACCTTCAATCTTTCCCAGCATCAGGGTCTTTTCAAATGAGTCAGTTCTTTGCATCAGGTGGCCAAAGGATTGGAGCTGCCTGTTAGAGAGGAAGCAAAAAGGACTGGACACCTGGCACAACTTCATTTTGAGCAGCTGTCTTTTTTACAGAGGTGCCTATTAATGTTGACATGAGATTAAATATTCCTCTTGAAAGAATCTGAAGCTAAAGATTTTCTATTAGAACCCATTTATACATGATGCCATGCAAATCTTCACCCAATATATACATTTTCCCCCAAATTAACTCTACCTTAGGGTGGCCCATACACATACACACACAGAAGAAACCGATGCCTTCCTTGTTACACCTTATTTATGTCAGAAGCTGCTCTATTAGATGTTTCATCAACACATACACACACAGAAGAAACCGATGCCTTCCTTGTTACACCTTATTTATGTCAGAAGCTGCTCTATTAGATGTTTCATCATCTTTATAAGATAAAAATTTGGGCTATAATGTCCCCAGTAATGAGTTGATGTTTATATTCCAAAAATGCAACAATCACTCTACACTGTATCTCATCTAAATGGAGCAGAGCAGAGAACAACTTTTAAACGGGAAAGTTTGGAGATTCCCCGGTGGTCCGGTGGTTGAGACTTTGCCTTTCAAGGCTGGGGGTGTGGGTTCCATCCCTGGCTGGGGAGCTAAGACCCCACAGGCCTCGGGGCCAAAAAACCAAAACGTAAGACCGAAGCAACACTGTAACAAATTCAACAAAGACTTTAAAAATGGTCACATCAAAAAAAATCTTTAAAAAAAAAGTCAGTCAACTGGAAAGCTTTAGGACTCTAGGGCACTCTGTGAGGGTAGCCCTGCCCAAACCAGAGCCACCTCGCCTTTTATCTGGTTTATACATGAGGCTCTTCTAAGATACTCACACGTTTCTTCCAAAGGGTAACTCTCGTCCTTATGTCTCTGGTCTTTACTTTCAGCTCTTGAACACAGATGCTCCTTTTCCTATGTATTCCCTCTTCTGTATTGGAAAACGTTGAAAAACTGACCTAGGCACACAGCCCAGTGACTACAACACTCACCAGTAACCCAAGTTACATCTACCGTCTGACCACAAGACACCTGCATTCATGTTCCCAATTCTGCCTCAAAGACAGGGAAGAAGGATGGGAGGAGACCTGTAGCTCATTACTTCTGCTTCCACTGCAAAGGGCGCTGTCAGCGGCAAATATGAAAACCTGTTCCTTTGTCTTCCATTTTACTTCAGGCGGTGGTGTTCTGACCACAGGCTGCTTCTAGGGCATGAATAATTCATACCATGGCTAACGGGAAATTGTAGCGTACTCTTCAATGTGGATACGCAAACAATAAGGCTCTGGGCCAGCAGAAAGGTTCACTGTGTGTTCATTTGGGGGATGATAAGCTTCTGTCTGTGAACTGTTTGGCTTCCCTAGTGAGCTCAGGAAGGGACTCATGTAGCATCATCATAGTGAGTCACTGCTGAAAACAGCCTTTCATTTGTAGCCCCAGTTCATCAGACCAGTAAGCTTTTAAAAGTGGACTTCCTATTACTGAGAGAATTAAACCAGGCTTCCCTTTCCCCTTTTCTTGCTTGCTCCTCTGTTTTTCTGCTCATAACCTTGGAGCGATACTACTGTTCAAGAAAGCCGCCTCAGAGGCAGCTGGTGCGTCACCAAAGACTGCTACCGAACTTGGCATAACACAAAAAACTGAGGTGAAGGGGCAAGAGAGGCAGAAAGTGATGGTCCTAAACATGAAAATTAAAGAACGGAGCTTCGTTCCCCTCCCAAGCGTCATCGCTGGGGTTACAGCTTGTTTGAAAGCTAATTATTTGATTTTATAATTACTTTTGTGGGTTGCAAAATAATTATCGTGGAGGCAAGTCTCCATGTGCCAAAATAGCAGAGGCGACCATTCTAAAGTTCACACCGAAACAATAACAGTGTCAAGACAGTGGGCTGTTAGGTGGGAATTATAAATACATCCCCTTTGTCACATGTGCTTGCCTGAAGCCCACATAAAGGTCACGGTGGGGGTGGGGAGCGCAAAGATACGCCACAAACCCAACTCGGATGAGTCGTTTCTTTTTAGGTTGATTTTCATTTTAAACCTGTCCCTCTGCCTACACTAGGATACCACGCAGCCTTTGAAAAAGACTAAAACTGCACTTCTGGTGAATGATATAGACAAGTGATTGAGTCCCTTTCAATCCTAAGATTAGATGTGTTGTTAAGAGGGTCAGTAGCGGTACTTCCTAATTACAGGAATGGTGATGTATCAGGTGTCGGCAACATTCTTCTGATCAAGGCCAGAGTAAATATTTGAGGGTCTGCAGATCTCTGCTGCAGCTCCTCAACCCAGTAGCTGTGCTACAAAAGCTACTGTGGACAGTACATGCTCAATCACGCATGGATGAGCCCCAACAAAATTTTATTTATGGACACCGACATCTGAATTTAGGGTAAGTGTCTTACATCATGGAACAGTCTGTTTCTTTTGATTTCTGTCATTGTCGTAACTGTAAAAAAGAAAGAAAGAAAGAAAAACCCCTCTCTGCTATGAAAACAGAGGGTTCACAGACCACCGTTTACCAGTCCCTGATGTAGATGGGTTTCAGGCAACTCAGCATCTTCAAGGAAGAGAAATAATGATCTCACAGGTGGAAGAAACCCAGGACAGAGGTGACTCAAGAGCAGGCAGAGGGTGGGTATAATTATCTCTCTTAATAATCCTCCAGGGTGACCATCATCCAAAACACATATAATTTCCTCTTGTGCTTTTAAATGAATTGAGTTTGTTTTCCGTGTTCCTTTCTTCCTGAATTTACCAGAAGCAATCACTTTCATATTTCATTTATCACTTTAAGAAGTGAAACTTCACTGGCTAAAACAAGTAGCCTCGTGCGTGTGTGTCTGTTAGTCACTCAGTCGTGCCTGACTCATAGCGACCCCATGGACTGTGGCCCACCAGGCTCCTCTGTCCATGGGATTTCCCAGGCAAGAATACTGGAGCAGGTTGCTATTCCCCTTCTGCAGGGGATCTTCCCGACCCAGGGAGTGAACCTGAGTCTCCTGCATCAGCAGGTGGGCTCTTTACCACTGAGCCAACAGGGAAGCCCAGTCTCCTCTTAGAAGTTTACATCTCAGAAGCAGCCAACTGTGGCTGCAGAGGTGGAAGTGGAGGGCTAGCCCAAGTGCCGGAGAAGGCAATGGCACCCCACTCCAGTGTTCTTGCCTGGAAAATCCCATGGACGGAGGAGCCTGGTAGGCTGCAGTCCATGGGGTCGCTAAGAGTCGGACACGACTGAGCAACTTCACTTTCACTTTTCACTTTTGTGCATTGGAGAAGGAAATGGCAACCCACTCCAGTGTTCTTGCCTGGAGAATCCCAGGGACGGCGGAGCCTGGTGGGCTGCAGTCCATGGGGTCGCTAAGAGTCGGACACGATTGAGCAACTTCACTTTCACTTTTCACTTTTGTGCATTGGAGAAGGAAATGGCAACTCACTCCAGTGTTCTTGCCTGGAGAATCCCAGGGACGGCGGAGCCTGGTGGGCTGCTGTCTATGGGGTAGCACAGAGTTGGGCACGACTGAAGCGACTTAGCAGCAGCAGCAGCCCAAGTGCAGCAGCATCAGCAGGTGACGTGGAGGAAGACATGACCACTGATGCTGTTTCCTCTTCCCTCACACAATCCCTGGTCACAACAGGATTTCCAACCCTAAAATGTTGTTCTGATGACTGCAAGGAAATAACATGCACAAACTTTAAAGTGTAACATAATGTACGTAAGTGTCTAGGTTTTCTCAACTTACTAGCTTTAAGCTAACTGAATCAACACTCTTCTTGACCAGCAAATCTCACTTCCTCTCTTAATAATTCTCCAGGGTGACTATAATCCAAAACACAGACAGCAACAACCATTGGAAAGATGTAGTGGAATAGGACTTTATCTTCGCTGATGTTAGGAATGTACAATGGTACAGTCACTTTGAAAAAGAAACGGCAGTTCCTCAAATGGCTAAATAAGGTGTTAACGTACGATCCAGCAATTTTACTCTTAGGTGTATACTCAGAAGTAATGAAAACAGACATCTACACTAAAATTCGTATGTAAATGTCCAAAGTGGAATTATTCATAACAGCCAAAAAACGGAGAGAACACAAATCACCATCCACTGACTGGTGAATAAGCAAAACGTGTCATATTCATACAATGATTCGGTGATAAACAGAAATAAAGTGCTTATGCATGATCCAGCATGGATGAACCATGAAAATGTTATGCTAAGTGAAAGCAGTCAGTCAAAGAACTACATATTGCCTGATTCCATTCCTATAAAATGTCCAGAATAAAGAAGGCTATAGAAAGAAAAACGATTAATAGTAGCCTAGGGCTAGGGGAGACCAAATGATTGGAGAGATGGGCTAAAGAAAGCAGGCTTTCTCTCAGCGATAATGAAGATGTCTTAACATTGACTGTGGTGACGGATTACCACCTTGTGAATATACTAAAAGCCATCAAATTGTACACTTTAAATGGATGAATTTTATGGTGTGTGAATTATATCTCAATAAAGCAACTAAAACTTCAATGACATTTTTCACATAAATGAAAAAAAAAACAAAAAACAATCCTGAAACATGTATGGAACCACAAAAGACCCCAAATAGCCAAAGCAATCTTGAGAAAGAGGAGCAAAATTGAAGGCACACTTCCTGATTTAAACTGTATTACAAAGCTACAGTAATCAGAACAGTACAATACTGTCACAAAAACAGACACACACATCAGTGGAACAGAATAGAAAGCCAAGAAATAAATCCATGCATATATGGTCAGTTAATTCACGACAAAAGAGCCAAGGGTATACGAGGAGGAAAAGGCACTCTCTTCAATAAATGGAAAACTGAACAGCTACATGCAAAAGAATGAAACAATCCCTGTTTTATAACCTACACAAAAGTGAAGTCATCATGCCCTCTCTCTGCCATGTCTTAAAACTCTGAGCACCTGTTCATTATTCGTGTCCAAAACATTCTTACTATTCGCATCAAAACCAGAAATGAATGTTGGGGACTAGCAAACAGGTTCTGACCCTCGCCCTCTCAATCAAGTCATACGTATGTATCTTATCTATTGATCTTTTTTATCTCCTTTAGACATATGGGTATATTTTAAGCTACAGACTTTACAAATATTTTAAAAATACCTTCTCCTAAATTGAGTGAATATTTATAGATGTCAGTGCATCAGAAAGATATTAGAGCAGAAGGAGAAATTAGCAGAACTACTTACAAGTTCAAAGTCACGCTGAAAATGAGGCGAACTGAATTACTGGTGCTTGAAACTGTTACTGGGCCTTTGTATGAGTACACCAGAATAGTAGAGTCTTGGTCTTTTGACACTTGCTGCTCAAAGTCCTGAAATGGCCATTCTTGGTTATGAGTGTCAGACCCAGGTCCCTTCTCGCCCAGTCCCTGCTTAAGCTCTACCAGCAATACCATCATAAAACATATGCAAATTTGCTTCAATATAATACAGGAGTAGGGAAATATGTGAGGGATCTATAGAGATCATTATCCTCTTCTGTCCACATTTGTATGCGTGCATTTTTTCATAATAGTTTTTTTAAAAGGTAACTCCATCATGCTACCTCTGCTTAAAAATCCCTGTACTACCTTCAGGGTTGCTGACCTGAAACAGACTGCCAGTAACTTCTCCAGCAAAAAGATGGATTCATTCAGGAACAGCTGAGAAATGCAACTGGAAGTCCACAACCCATGAAAGTCCCAGAAAGGGGGCCACTTTTACAAAAGGGAAAAGGAAGTTGGGAGGACTTAGCCAACAAAGGGTCTCTGGCTTTTCACTGGCTGAATCCTTGCCAGGAAGGAAGAGTCTGTCTTCTCCCTGTTGGGCTCTACTATCTTTCCAGGGCGTGAGAACTCCCCAGTTTGGTCTCCCAACTCTATTTCATTGAGACTTCTGTTTATCAATAAATATTTTTACAGTGCTCCCTGGATGAAATCTGAACTCCTTCGTAAATTGTACCCAAATCTTCCTGATTTCTCTCTTGTCCAAGTCGGGCCTGACACTCTCTACTTTCTGCCTCCAAAACAACACCTGCCCTTCTCATACACTTTCTAAAACTTCTGTGTGTCTGTCTACCTATCTCCCTGTGCTAAATTATAAGGTCTTTGAGCACAAAGACCATGCTGTCTCACTGACTTTTATATTCCCAATGCTTAACCTGGCACATAAAAATGCTGCACAAATATATCACTGGGAAAAAATGAAGAATTGCCCCAACATATGTTTCTGGACTACCTCATGTCATTTCCCCCACATTCCATTCCACTAATTCTACCTGCTGAACCTCTCCCCTTTCCTAAGTAAGTTATGTGTGCATGTGTGATAAGTCACGTCAAGTCATGTCCAACTCTATGTGACCCTATGGACTGTAGCCTGGCAGGCTCCTCTGTCCATAGGATTCTCCAGGCAAGAATACTGGAGTGGATTGTGCTCTTTTGCAGTTTAAATAATTTGCACATTGTTTTCCTCATCAACATGCCCTTCCTTCTTCACCTGAGAAAACGCCTCCATTAGGTTCTTGTCCAAATATCACCTCCTCCAGGAAGCCCTCCTGCCTTACTCACACAGTTAATGGCTTCCTCCAACTTAGCAGTTTATTTTCCTGTTGCTCTAAGATCCAAAGGCAACAGCTGGTTATTGTACCTGTTGGTATTTGAAGGGGTCCATCACTTTCAGCACACATAAGCTGCTAATTTTATAACAAACATTTAAGAGAATCAGTCAATAGCTCAGTTGTAGGAATTCAGTCCACCCTCTGTATCGCAGATGCAAAATCCACAGGTGTGGAAGGCAGACTGCATTCATTGCACTAGCCTATTTTATACAAGGTACTTGAGCATCCTTGGGTTGTGGTACCCATGGAGGGTACCTGAAACCAATCCCCTGCGGATACTGAAGGATGACTGTATATAATACTTTAACAGAACTTTAACAGCCCACCTTTGTTAGAATTTCCCTGCTTTGTACACCCCTTCCTAACACCCCACTAAGTCCTTCTTCACTTCTCTTCACTACTGTCTGAGCACATGCCTTTCTTTTTAGGGTTCCAGCCTTTATACCCGGCCCAAGTTACAGCCTTTCCCAGGCCCTCCTGACTTTAGGGAGGTGGATTCCCATCTCTACCCCTTGCTTTAGGCCATGCCTTCCAGAGCTCTCCCTTTGCCTCTGAGCGTCCTTCGGGCCCAAGTTGATAGAATTCTCCAGTAACTACTTCATCCAGCTGTTCACATTTCCTCTTCAAGATCTTACCTTGCCTATTTTTTTTGATTACTCTACTGACCAACAAGTGCTTAGTCATTGTAAATTTAGACATATACAAGAGCCCTTTCATCTAGAACGAGCATGTCATGATTGTTAAAACTCTAAAACCACCACAGCAGAATAATCTTGAAATGCACAACTGGCTCTTCTCCAATCTCACTTTTCCTTGCTTTTATTAGAAAGATACGCTTTCACTGTTAAATACAGAGTAGAATTGGTGCTTTCATCTCGGACCCAATCCAGGGATGTTTAATTACAGAAGAGACCAAGGAATGCACAATAGCAGGAGGAAAAATCCAAGACAAAATTGAACTTGGCGGTAACAATACAGATGATAGTAATCACAGCTAATATTTCTCCAGCACCTTCTCTCGCCAGGCACCATGCTAAGTGCTTCATACCAATTATCTCTTTTAATCCTCACAACTCCATGCAGTAGATAGTATCGTGGTATCCTAAAGTCACCCAGCTAGCAAGGGGAGGGGCCATTATTTGAAACAGGCAGTGAGGTTCCAGGAGTCAGCTCTGGACCACTGTTAGAAATGTCTGGCTTCATCAAGGGACAGGTACTGTTAGCAACCCCAACAACAAATGGTGGTTGGATCTTGGGAGATTGCTCACCTCATCTGTATGCACCTCAGTTTTCTCATCTGCAAAAGGAAGGATTTGACCCACAGAAACTCATAAAGCACTGCTTTCCAAAAGGCTGTCTTACGGCATGAAACTTACAGAGTAACACAGAAGTATTATGACAAACTGTTTTTGTTCTAAAAGTTCACACTGGAAGCCATTAGAAGACACATTAAATATTTCTAATCCCCAAAATAAAGTTTGGAAATGCATCCAGTAAGTCACTGGATTAGTGATTTTATATACAAATATTTGAAGAATAGAAATCATATTTAGTAAAGTGAAAACAACCTTGAAATATTGATCCATCACATGTAAAAGGCACTGAGTAGCAGTTACAATCAATGTCTTGTTTCTAAATCTACTATTTATCATTTGATTGCTTTGTAAATAGCCCACTATAAGACAGAAGTTTCAAAATATTTTTAAAAACTCTTCAAAATGTTTTATTTCTATTCAAATTATAATTAATACACAATTATTAATGGCATAATTCTATAATTCCTCACTAATAGACTCAAAAGGAATTCAAAGGAGAAGAGAAAACATGTATGAAATTATATACAGCATAGATCCTAGATTTCCCCCCAGAGTTTTTACCTATTTATAAAATCAAATTCTCCTACTGACTTCCAATAAAAGTTCAGTGATAATGTAGCTATGTCTCTTGGAGCTTTACAACGTACATAACTTATAATCTACTCATCTAAAAACTTCTCCCCCTCTATTTCTACTAATGACAGCCTCTCTAAGTAGGAAAAGCAGGTAAAATTAAATACTCTAGGAAATTGTACAATTTGTTTCAGTTCAGTATCAACAAACCTGGTTTATCGGGACTATACATGTATATAACACAGGCGCATACACATCACAGTACTTAATTTCCTACATTCAGTATAGGTACCACACACACATACAAAATAATCAACTTGAAGGCTCAGTGGAAAGCACTCTAGTTTCACAGACAGACAAGGATTTGAACTGTTTCTACCATTCACCTTCTTGTGGCCTTTACACCAAAGTACTATAGTAGCTTGTTTCCGCATCTGAAAAATGGCTTCAGTATTGAACCAAAACAGCAAAAAATGAAAGAGACACAAACTACCTTGGGCCTTTAAAGGTGAAAACATTCTACAATTTTTAAAATCATTTTCTATTTAAAAATCAAGTCAGCCAAACATCTTTAGTTCTAGTCAGCGTGTACCAGGAACTTAAAAAAAAAAAAAAATACTCTTAAGTAAAAGGGCAAGTGCTGAAATGCAATTTCACTTTTTATATATGTTCACTGAGCCAGGGATCGTCTTTCTTTTAAAGTTTATTCTCGATCAGCCAAATAGTTTTATAGATTGTCTTTAGACTGAGTTAGAAAAAGGTTTAAATATACCCTATATATGAGGAAATTAAGACTGAAACTCAGTGGGCAATTACCTCTATAAAATTCTCCCTGTGTAAAATTTCAGCTAAGGACTTTCCAGTTGGACCAGAACTTTCCTTGGTGGCTACTAAATGACCTCCGTGGTGCTGAAGGAGAAACCTAACACATTTGGGGTGCTGGGCACAACACAGGCACACCCCACCATCAGAAATGTCCTCCTCTATCGAGTCCTACCAGATCTGTTGGCCTTACTACAGTCTTTACTACACACTTCCCTTAAAATAGCTGGCTCTTCCTGGCATGCAGAAATAGATGACTCAAATTGAAAAACAGCTGCTGGAGAACTTCACTCACAGAACCTCCACTCATGAAGACATACGATCAAGGTCAGTCTCCGCGGAAAGTGAAATGTATCTGAACTTCCTTTCCTTTCACAGCGGGTAGCGCTGCTTTGGGCTCTAGCAGTAAAAGAAGGGTGAAGCTCCTGACCTCCTTTTCTCTCAGTGGCTAAAGAAATGTACCACACACACTGGGAGGCAGAATTAGCCAGGGGAGAATCTGGCAAAAATTAAGCGCCCCTCCATGAGGTTCCCCTACACAAGAATCCTTTGAAATCAAAGTCTTTAGTCCCATCAGGTGGTGTGTGAACATCCACAAAAAACAGCTCCGTAACACATTCTGGAGCGTTTGAGGTTGCGGAGATAACGCGTATTGTAAGCAGAAGCATCAGGTTCCTAATTACACACATGAACCCACATCCTTGAGTGTGGGTACCGACCTTTCCTTACTGCAGTAACGTTCAGAGATTCTAATTTAAATCAATTCCCCAAGGTTGTGGAAACAGCCCATTGGGGAAGCAATTCCGTCAAAGAATGACTCATTTAATAAATATTTCAGCCTTCATCTCATGCTCTATTATAGTAGACAGTAAAAGACTGGCTCTAGATCATCTCACTAATCCATTTACATATCCCATAGGTGTCGTCAGCTTCTAGAGGAACCAAAGGACCAAATGCATGTCAGTGTGTGGCTGTCCTCCCCTAGACCTACCAGGAGTGCTGCCTCGGGGTGCTGGGTGCCTGTTTTTCTCCAGCATGGTTTTCCTCCTGGATGCCTAGCGCCATCCCGCACAGCCTCTCTTGCAGTTTAATCAAAGAAAAGTATAATTACGCTAGCAGGACTCTTAATTTTGAAAAGACATTAGCCAAGCCAGTCACTTCATTACGCTGCACTTCAGAAGCCAGCAAGGAACCAGAGAAAACCCTAAGTAATAAGTGTTCTTCCAAAGGAACAAGCGAACCCCGCCTGGGGTTGGTGGCAGAAATCTGCCTGCCCAAGCAGGTGTGTGCAGCGTCAAGCCGGGCGATGAGCTTCAGGCTGGCCAATAGCTAATGCTTTCCCTGCAAAACCTGCCTGAAACTTTTCCCAGACCTTCAGGGGCCCTCCCGAGTCAGCTCTGTGAGCTGCTTCCAACTGCCTGGGAGATGCTGGACCGTTACACAGGCGCGCCCACAACTGCAGAGCTTTCTGCCCGCGCGGGGCTGTCCCTCCTGCTTGGCTCCTTCTGCCCAGAGTCGCTGAGGCTCGGTACCCTTTCACCGCCCCACTCTGACAGGCTTGGGGGGAGCTCTTTAGCTTGAACAGGCTCACCTGGAGGAAGCCGCTGCCGTCTCTTCCCCACCGCCCACATTCGGCCACTAGGCATCATTCCAGGAGGGACCCGCAGCGGCACTCCAAAAACCACGGCCATGTTTTACTCCGAATGGACATCATTCCACAACTCCACAAGTCTCCAGGGCGCAGGGCGCTGTGGCCGAGGCCAAACCACCTCTCCAAAGTCAACCCACCCGACGCCCACATCTGTAACGCAGCCCAGCCAGCAGAGCTCACATCCTATCATAACGCAAGGGTGGGAGAACAGCTAAGAAGCCCAGAAAGCTAGGAAAGCAGGCGGAATCGTCTCTTTAAAGCTAATAATGTTGCCCCTGATGAACCCCCTAAAGCCCCACCTTCCCAAAGGAAAAATCCCAGAGTTGCCCCTTTAACTGTTTCAAACCCCTCGTTTGGGGGGAGCGTTTGCCATCAATGGTCTAAGCACGGATGCGGTCCGGGTTTGGCTCTGGGCAGCGCTCCGCAAAGTGCCGGCTGGGCAGGCGTCATGCCCGGTTAGAAGGCGGATGTCCCCGCAGTTCTCCGGGTAGAGGCGCCCGCGGCGCCCCCAAACTGGGACCGGCAGGGCCGCCTCCTCTCCTCCCGCGTTCGCCGCCGCCCCGACGCGCCCCGACACTCACCGTCCCGGGCGTCCTCCCCACGACTGCAGTTGCTGCAAATGTGTTTTGATCTCCTTGCCCAGTTGACAATGGATCACAAAGGACACGTTGTTGTTGTTGGGGGCGGGCTCCTTCAGGGGCTTCATCCTCAGCAAATAAAAAAGCTTTCCTTTTGGGTCTCTGGGCGCTCGCGCCTGCACCCGCGCCCTCCCTGCAGCGCGGGGAGCGGAGCGCAAACCTCCCCGGCTCCGCGGCGCGCGTGGGCTCCGCCATCCGGCCCCCGGGCGCCCCGGGCCGGGCGCCGCTCCGGCCCCCGCGCGCTGCCCTTCGCGCCCCGCCGCCTGGCCAGCATGCCCCCGCCACGCCCCACAACCCGCGTCTCGACAGCCGCTCGACCGCGGCGGGGCGGATCAGAAGAAGGCGCCGAGGGGGTCTTGACCTTGCCGACCTCCTCGCCCGAGCCAATCGGGATCCCCAGGCCGGAGGAGGGTTTCCGGAAAGCACTCCTCCGTCCCACCTGGGATGCCGCGCCCCCGCCTCCCTCGGGGCCTCACGCGCTCCTCCTCGCTGGGCAGCCCCACCCCTCCGCGCGTCTCAGCACCAGCCACTGGAGCCTGCCGGGTTTTGCAGCTACCTTCACTCTCTAGAGCTGCAGGGCAGAACGCCAGCCTCTCCCACCCCCCGTTTCCTCCGGCCTCTTGCTGCCGATTGAAAGCAAGATGAGCCACACCGAAGGCCGCTGTGTTGGAAGCCCTCGGGGTGCACGCGCCTCTCTGGGGCCAGAACTCGTTACCATTCTCGGGGGGATCCGCCCCCCCCCAAGCCCTTGACTTTTCACTGGAGTCGACAACCTGTTACAACAGAATTGATGTTTTCACGTTCAATAGAAATACCCCGACCTGAAGAGGGCCTTACACCCACGTCGTTAAAACTTAAAAAGAGTGAAAAGGACCAGGAAAGGTTGTTTTTATCAGTCCTCAGAAACAACTTGCAGGTTTGGGATCCTAGCTAATTTGGGTGAAGATTCTCCAGCTGAGTTAGCACAGTTAATAAGGCTCAGCAAGGCAAATGACATCAAGGTGAGATCTCTAAGGAACAGTATCTTCAAGAAGGCAAATCCATGGCTCAAGAATAGCAACAGCTACAAGTTTATCCAGCTTTTGTTTGATCTACCTGTTTGTTGTTGTTTAAATGACACTATATCTGCACCATAATCCTGACTCCAGGTATTGTGAATCCCACCTCACCTCTTACAGAGCTAACGCTGAGAGAAGCCTCACAGCACAGTCACCTTATGTGTTTATTTTAAAAAGAGCTTTTTCAGCCCCCAGCAGAGAGAGCCTGGTTTAGTAGCTCAGTGAAAGACCCAGGAATCTGAACTTGTAACAAGCTCCCCAGGTGATCTCGATACAAAGCCTAAGTGGGCAAATGTTTTTACAGCCAGGTGTGGCGACTCCAAGCTTGTTATTCCCTCCACGCCCCATTCCCTGTGAGCCCTTGTCCTCTTTTCTGGCCAGTGGAAACAGTATCAGCTAAAGGATGCCCTATGACCACCCCTTGTTTCCAAGAACTCCAGAGTGAGTTTCATAATACCCTATGTCTTGTGAGAGTGCTCCATCGCTTCAGTCATGTCTGACTCTTTGCGACCCTATAGACTGTAACTCACCAGGCTCCTCTGTCCATGGGATTCTCCCAGCAAGAATACTGGAGTGGGCTGCCATGCCCTCCTCCAAGGGATCTTCCCCGACCCAGGGATCAAACCCATGTGCCTCCTGTGGCTCCTGAATTGCAGGAGGATTCTTTACCACTGGGCCACCGGGGAAGCCCCACCCTGTTGTCTTACACCACCACAAAAGACAGGTCATTGGGCAAATTCTCAACACATACAGCTCACCTCATGGGGAACAGCGTTCACCACCCACTGGGGATGTTAAGTTGCTGTGTTATAATATGCTTCCAATCACACCAGATCTCCCACTCATTCTCATATGCAAAGCATTCTGCCCAAGTCAGCATATTCCGAGCTTCATTTGCATTCTGTACTTAGGAACACCAGGTGTCCAGCTGCCATGGTCTGCTCTAGAAGGAGATGTCAGGGAATCCTCAGCTGGAGTTCTGTTCTCTTTAATTATATCACAACCCAGTGTCTCCCCTAGTGCCCATTCGGGCTTTCAGGGACCTCTCCGTTCTCACCTGGATTACCAGTCAAATCACCTACAGGTAAATCCTAGTTTCTTTTCCTGTCATATTCACATCACTTGGTCCTTGGCTGACTATAAGCCTTATCTTAGAGGTGGCGAAGGGCTTTTCAGGTGGCTGAAAGACTGAAGGCTGAAAGTGTTAGTCGCTCAGTCATGCCCGCAGACTCTTTGCAACCCCATGGACTGTAGCCTACCAGGCTCTTCTGTCCATGGGACTTTCCAGGCAAGGATACTGGAGTGGGTTGCCATTTTCCTTCTCCAGGGGATCTTCCCGACCCAAGGATTGAACCCGGGTTTCCTGCACTGCAGGCAGATTCTTTACCGACTGAGTTCCAATGGAAGCCCCTCCCAGGAGGCCCTAGGGTAAAAAAAAAAAAAAAAAAACCCACCTGCTAATGCAGGAGACATAAGAGACGTGCATTTGATCCCTGGGTTGGGAAGATACCCTGGAGGAGAGCATGGCAACCCCCTCCAGTATTCTTGCCTGGAGAATCCCTCGGACAGAGGAGCCTGGTGGGCTACGGTCCATAAGGTTGCAGACAGTCGCACACAACTAAATATGCACAGAGGTGGCCAAGGAGCCATTTGCTCTGCTGGAGGAGTGTATGAAGGAATTTATTGCATTGTTATGGGTCAATAGTTGTTATTCTCTTTTTTAAATCCTCGATCCCTCTCCCAAACTGTGTCACCTCTTAAGTACCTTCTGAGCAAAAAACACAGCTTTTTTAAAAAATGAATTTTAAAAATTGCAAGCCTTTTCCACCTTACTCTCTGCCCACAGATCAGAATAGCAGAGCTGCACAAACTCTGCTGCTGCTGCTAAGTTGCTTCAGTCGTGTCCGACTCTGTACGACCCCATAGACGGCAGCCCACCAGGCTCCGCCGTCCCTGGGATTTTCCAGGCAAGAATACTGGAGTGGGGTGCCATTGCCTTCTCTGGCACAAACTATACATGGTCTTATTAAAACAGTGAAGCCCCCAGCAGTCTTTCATTTGCTCACTGAATATGAGACCAGACCCAAGAGCTCAAGTGTCTCTATCTTAATTGACCAAGTTATCAATACACTGTAGTAGAGAGAATACTGATACGACCGCCAGCTTAGTCTCAAGGTGATGCTCTGCAGTTGTGGGGGCTCTTTATTCAGGTTTAGTGCGTAGAGGCCTAAGGTGAACCTCAGAGAGCTCTCCCCTTGTTCAGTGGTTCCTTTTCCTGAACAGTCCACCCTGAGTTTGCGCTTCTGACTATGCTGGCCAATAATGCTGTCAGCTAGCTACACATGGCTATTTACACTTAAATAAATGGAAATGAAATGAGATTAATGTTCGGTGCCTCAGTTGCACTAGCCACACTTCCAGTGCACAACAGTCACATGCATATGGTGGCTACTGTATTAAACGAGCAGGGGTAGAACACTTTCATCTGGGCTGAAAGTTCTGTAAGGCCTTTCTCTTCTTAGGAGGGGCTTCCCAGATGGCTCGGTGGGTAAAGAATCTGCCTGTAATGCAAGGGAGATGCAGAAAACGCGGGTTCGATACCTGGGTCGGGAAGATCCCCTGGAGGAGGGCATGGCAACCCACTCCAGTATTCCTGCGCAGAATCCCGTGGACAGAGGAGCCTGATGGGCTACAGTCCATGCCGTCACAAAGAGTCGGACAGGTCTGAACCGACTGAGCATGCACTGCTCTTAGAAGATGTATGAATGTTCATGTCTCAGGCTGAATTTGGAAGCTGAGATGCACAGTCATTTATTGTTATAAGAGAAGGTAGGGGGAGAGGGGACTGGGATGGAGTATACCTCAGTGCTGGCTGGAAGATGCTGAGTCTGGTGTCTGCTGGCACCCCCTGTCCTCTGACCCCCGGCAGACAGCAGAACAGGTACCTGTGCACACACATCTGGCACTTTTCTTGATCCTGCTCTGTGCCCTGAATGCCACCTCCGTGAAGCCGCCTTCTGACACCCATTACTCTAATATCCCGACAGCTCTCGATGCCAGGACACGTCTTATACAGAGTCTGTGTTTGTCCCATCCCATAAGACGAACCTGTGTTTAATTATGATCCTTGTAATTATGGCTCAACTCTATTGCTGCCTTTGATAATCATCTCCCTGCATTGACAGTGAGAGAAAATGATCATGCTATGGCATTCTTGAAAAATTAGATAGTATTGTAGGATTTTATTTTTTTTCCACTTTTAAGAGGAAGGAGGGAACCACTGAAGGGTAAGATAGTCCAGAGCATTTCTATCACTTACATCAGGGTATCTCAACACAGAGCCAGTGCAGCTTGAATGAGATGTTCACCCAGATGATCTAAATGGGAAACAAGAAATGCAGCCTGTCACGCTGTACCCCAGAATCTGCATTTGAACAGGACTGCCAGGTGATTCAGGGGCACTTAAATGTTTGAGGAGCACCAGCCTGGGAAGAATATTAATTGCCTACCGGTGGAGAACACACTTTAGTTCTGAAGAGAGCAGCAGACAGGACCCTTGACCTTGCAGGGCTTAAAATAGAAGAGAAAGAAAAGTGAAAGTGTCAGTTACTCGGTCCTGTCCGACTCTTTGCACGGCATGGACTGTAGCCCACCAGGCTCCTCTGTCCATGGGATTCTCCAGGGAAGAATACTGGAGTGCATTGCCATTCCCCTCTCCAGGGATCTTCCTGACACCAGGGATCGAACCTGGAGCTCCTGCATTGCAGGCAGATTCTTTACCATCTGAGCCACCTGGGAAGCCCCAAGAGAGGAGAGGATGCACTCAAAATACAGGCAGCTGAAAACATGTGTGTAAACTTGTAATTCAGAGCAGCCATGGCGATATATGCATTTGCTATCTGAGTGGGAGCCGTGTGTAAAGGGAATTCTGCAGTGAAGAGTGTGGCAGAGATGGAGCTGACGAGGGAGAATTTCCCTGGGAAAGTTGATCTGCAGCAGTTGCGGGCAGAGAGGGGGTGGGAGAGGTTGTGGCAGTGAGGAGAAAACAAGCTCATAGGCTAGAAGGAGTTCATGGTCGGGCTGGGGATGGTCATTAGCCTGGTTGGAGAGTTACACCCAGCAAGGCAGGGGCTGAAAACTGAGCTTTCCAGAAGACATCACCAGGATGATGATATGACGGCAACTGCGGACATTGAAACTCCATGCCATCACTTGGAGCCGAGATTTTGTTCCTCCTTCTGCTTGTCTGTGCTCCATCCTACTTTGAACAGTTAAACAGCTCTTAGGCTCAAAGGAAGTCAGAATCAAACTTAAGGGTAGAAATTTGGAAATGCTCATATAGTGCTTTAACTCTTATGAAAAAGAGAATCGAAATACAAAATAGTAATGTTGATATAAGGCAAAGTGGTAGAACCATTCAAAGAGAGGTGTACTTAGAAAAACAGTACTACACATATTTGATGTAAGAAAAGATTAAAAAATTTTTTTCTTCCTCAATTTTTTTTCTTTGATTTAAACTCAACCTATTTGTTAAATTTTCTTCCTGCTTCTCCTTTCTTGTTCCTATCTTCCCTATAGTGGGTTGAATGGTAGCCCCCAGAAGCTGTGTCCATGTCATGCTCCTGGAACCCGTAAATTGATGTTATTTAGAAAAAAGGTTCTTTGCAGATGTAATTAAGTTAAGGATCTCATGCTAAGGATACCTTTCTGAATTACCTGGGTGAATCCTAAGTCCAATGGCAAGTGTCCTTATAAAAGACACACAGAAGCGAGACAGAACTCTTTTTCCCAAACAGCAACAGGATAAAATGTCTGTTGTTGTAAGCCACTAACTTTCTGGCAATTTGTTACAGCAGCCCTAGAAATCTGATACATTCCCTAATTATTAACTCACATATAAGAAGAGCCTCTATTATATTTCTCACGTAACAGCATCTATTTTTTCTAAGTTTGATCTAAATGTGTACTATGTTAAAGCCAGAACTGTAGGCTAATGTACAAAGTACACATTTAAGAACAGCATTAAAAATTACTTCCAAACGGTTCACAAACACAGAATTGTGCTGCACTACTTCTGTTGCTTGTGTGTATGTTGTTTTTGTTCTTGCGTTTTGTTTTTATTTTGGCAGATGCTGGGATGGAAGCATGAAATGGAATGTGTCATTTAAGAGAGGGATACAGCTTCCAGGCTTTCTTACATTTAGCATAAAGCATTTATATTCTGAGCAAGAAGACATGATCAGAGCTTGCTGTGGGAGGCTGTGAAAATTCTTTGGGCAATTCAGTCATGCATCAGCAGAGCTCACATGCAGCTCTTGTGCACTGGTACAGCTGTATGGGTTGTTTATGGCTGGCATCTGTTCTAATAGGCCTTTTTGACTCTTGCAACTCTAGTTATTAAATATTTTGAACGTCACTCCTGCAGATAAAGGTTAGAAACCAGCTGTACAATTGGCAAGCCTTGATTCTCCTAATAGAAAGGCTTTCTACCACATGTTTTCCTTCAAGCTGTGTTTTAGAACCCATAGCAAAAGTTCTTTTGACCCAAGCTTTTATCTTATTATTTCTTAATCCAACCTGACAGGCTTTTGGTAGAAGAGCCAGGGAGCGTCATTGGACAGTAGGTTTGAAGAAACAATTTCACAGCTGTTTTTAGAACTAACATTCTTAAAAATATAGTTGAGACATCTGAATGATGTGAGCAGTTTTTTGGTGTGTTTTCGTGTTTTTTTGTTTTAATTTTAGCTAAGAATTTGTTTTTTTCTTCCTCCTAAAACTTTGACTAGAAAGCAATTTTACTTTTAGGGTTGTAATAATTATGCTTACTAAGGGTTTGTTTTGTGCAAATTGTAAAAACACTTAGCAGATAACAAAGTGATGGGAAGGGGAGATTGGAAGCAGTTACACAAAACAGGTAGAGAAAGAAGTGATTGAGGGGAAACCATCTGAACAAACTCCTATAGTTTCTTGATAGCAGTGTTATTTTGGAATGTTTCTTTTCCTGCATTACCATGAATGGGAAGAGGACTGGAGTGCTCCAGTTCTTTTGCCCAAATAACAGAATCTTCTCCATAACAGGCCGTGCTTTGTGGCCTGTGAATAGAATTTTTGCCACTGTGATTAAAGAAGGCAGGAAATTTTCTGCGAAGTCTTGTCTTTGTCAAGCATCTTTAAAGTCTCTATTGCCAATGGTCAAGAAAGGCCCTTAGTATAAATTTCAAACTTTGGGATCGACTATTCCTGCTTATATCCATGGTAAAAAAAAGATAGATTTGGTAGAGGTTGTGGGATCATTAAAGATTAGTAAATGAGAGGTCTGTTGTTCCAAAGTATTTAGTTTCTTTACATTTCGCCTCAAATGACAAATCCCATTTAAATTGAGATTTATAGCCTTATACACATATCCTTTGGAGAAGCAAATGGCAGCCCACTCCGGTACTCTTGCCTGGAAAATCCCATGGATGGAGAAGCCTGGTAGGCTACAGTCCATGGGGTTACAAAGAGTCACGACTGAGCGACTTCACTTTCACTTCACACATATCCTTATGATTTCCTTTCTGAACCAGGTGACTTCTGGCAGATTTAGATATTTCTGGATGTTTATTTTATAGTAATAAAAGCCCCAGAGAATAAAGACATTATAAATGTAACATGGGTGTGTCTATATTTCAATGAAATAAAGAAGTCCAGCAGTAAAGAAATGACTGCCTAAATTAGAGCATGTGTAGAGCATGTGTATAGCATGTGTATAGCATGTGTATAGCACAATGCCACTCAAGTAATGAGTTATATTTAAACAAGGTGACTTGGAAGGATTTCCACGATGCACTGTTAACAAGAAAATTAACATTCAGAGAACTGACCGTAATACTGTCTCATTTTTGTAAGACAAGTATTGTAGGAATTAATATTGTTCTCCAGATATTTCTGATCTACCATCTTCGGGCACACGGTAGAGCTGCAGTCTGTGCATCTAGAGCCCCCGGAGGCGGGTGAAACCAGGTGACCAATTCTGATCTGTGTATGATAAACTCAAGTTCAAGGTGGTGGCTGCTGCTTCCCTTTCGGTTCTGGAGTAAACCAAACCCACCTGCTGACACAGCAGGGTCATGTAGTTCGTGAAATGAACTTGTGTTGCTTCAAGCCACCAAAATCTTGGAGTTTTTTTTTTTTTTTCACTGAAGATTAATCTAGCCTATGAAGACTAATACATCAATGACAAATGTGTGTGTAGCTGTGTGGGGATGCATTGGTATATTATAGATCACCTTATTTAATCATCACACCAACTCCGTAAGATGGAACTATTATTTCCATTTTATGCTTCAGGAAACAGAAGTGCAATACAATTAAGTAAATTCCCCAGGTTACACAATTAGCATTCTGCCAAGTAGAAATCAGATCCAAAGTATGTTTAATGGCCAAGCGCACCTCTCCTCCTCCAACCATCCCACTGACATGCAGAGAACTGCTAGGCAGTTTTTCTTCAGAGGACCCTCAATACTATTTTAGGACAGAAGCATATGGCATCATGAAACCCAACCAAGAAAGGTTATGAGACTGCGGGCACAGGACACAGAAACCTTGCCTGCCATGCAGAGCTTAGCTGCTGGTGGTAAAGAGAACAGGGGTAAAAATAGGATGCACAGAATCTTATCTATCATTTCTATTGGCACATCCGTGCCCTTTCAATCTTGAAAACAGACGGCAGCTGATACTCACTGTTATCCTTTTAGGGCAGGATGGTATTAACAATGTAGTGAGCCCCTCCGGGCTGTTTAACAAAAGCTCACAATCAGCTTAATGATAATTGGCTGTTAGGACAGAGTCGCAATTGTGTTTGTACAGAGCAGGTGCAGGAGCAAGGTAACAGGATAACGTGCCACTGGCAAGAAATGCAGGTTGGCCCTTTATCCAAGTGGGAGAACTTCAGTTATGCATGAAACGTCACTGAGTGTATGGGGAAGCTGTGAGTAGCCAGCGATGGGGAGCTTGTAAGTGGGTAAAGCGGGTGTATAACTGTGTGACATGTAAATTACTTCTCCCACGGAAAAGAAGATGGTCTAATTCACTGAGGGAAGCATTACAATACGCACTAAGACTAGTGAGGTGAATGATCAAAAAAGTATCTTTGCTTCTAACAAGCCAGTTTGTACTCATCTTCCCAATGTGCCAGGATCATGTTATCTCAGGAGTTCCAAAAGGTTTTTTATATATATATAATAGAGAAGCCTGCTGAAGAGGAATTATATTTATTTTTATACATTTTACGTCAACAGAGCTTTTTCCTTTGTGATGTATATTTTATCCATAGAAATTATTGTATAATAACAACAGTTTGTTGCCATCTTACATGTAAAAGGGAATTTATTTACAGGAATGGAAGGAGAAATTAAAAAACTAAAAAGAGTCTAAAGAGAGGATCATATTAGAGTGTGCTATTGGGACTTACTGGAGGAGGGCATGGCAACCCACGCCAGCATTTGTGCCTGGAGAATCCCTATGGACAGAGGAGCCTAGCGGGCTACAGTCCATAGGGTCGCAAAGAGTGGGACACAACTAAGCACCTAAGCTCAGCACAGCACAGCACTGGGACTTAAGAACAGAACAGATGCACAGTATATATAGATAAAGATATGCTTTAAAACCCATTCACTCAGTGTCACAATGATTATTTTGCCAGAGAAGACAGTCCGTTGCAGGCAGGGAGGCAGAGAGGGACATATCACTTGGTGAGCTTCCAGTGTGTTTAAGAAACTCTGCTGGGCTTTTTACTAATGGGTATATTAATTGTTTGTATGTATGCATTTATTTGTAGGATGTATTTACCTGATAATAAACTCTAGTGTTCTTGGCTGGAAAATTCCATGGACAGAGGAGCCTGGTGGGCTATACAGTCCATGGGGTCACCAAGAGTTGGACATGACTGAGCAACTGAGCACACAAATATGTGAAATATTATCTATGAAAATTATGTGTCATATAGATTATATATGTTATTATTTTTAACTAAAAAATTAGCATTGAGTCCTGACAATAATTCTAAGAGTTGAGGTGTTCTGACCACCACCTGACAAGGAAGAAGGCAGAGAGATGAAAGAAGTGACCCAAAGCTGTCAGACGTGGACAAGGACGAGTCCAGATCTGAAATGAAGGCGGATCTCCCCATCCAGAGACCATCACGCACCACGATTTCATGCTACTGTCCAGAAATCTGCACACAGGAAAGAGGCTATATTGAAGGTAAAATTATCTTTCCAAGCCAACCTTGGAAGAAATTCCTGGAGGACTGCTTAAAGATGAAGGGCAAACCTGTAACATTTACTAGGATCTACCGATCTACAAAGGAAGTAAATCTATCTTTCCATTTTATGGACTAAAAAAAAATTACTGAAATGAACATTCTTTCATTCCCCAATCTGTAAGTAATTTATTTTTAATACCATGTAAAATCATGCCTTTTTTCCCTTTGAAACTCCACAGGCGAAAAAAACAGAATTATCAAACCTTGACAAAAATGATCAGTGTTTAGAAAACATGTGAGTTATGACCAAAAAATGAAGGAGATACTCAGAATCTATGAATATTAAGTCATTATATTTTTATATTTTACCAAACCTAATGAATAGAAACTATTTAAAATAAATTTTGCAAAAATTTTAAGTACATGAATTCCTTTTTTTTCACATTCCCTTTGTCTTCCTTTTCCAAAACTGACAATATGTCAGAGGAGCCCTGGAGCCCCCAAGTTAGGTTCCCCTGATTTCAAGGAAACAATGACAGGGACTTTCCTGGTGGTTCAGTGGCTAAGTCTGTGCACTCCCCACACAGGGAGGCCCGGGTTCGATTCCTGGTCAGGGAACTAGATCCCACATGCAACAACTAAGAGTCCACATGCTGTGTGCTGTGTCCAGTCACTCAGTCGTGCCTGACTCTGCGACCCCATGGACTGTAGCCCGCCAGGCTCTCTGCCCATTGGAATTCTCCAGGCAAGAATACTGGAGTGGGTTGCCATGCCCTTCTCCAGGGGATCTTCCCGCCCCAGGGATTGAACTCATGTCTCCTGTCTGCATCTCTTGTGTTGGCAGGTGGATTCTTTACCACTTGAGTTCGCATGCCACAACTAAAAGATCAAAGATCCCCCATGCCGCCACTAAGACCCGGTGCAGCCAAATAAATATTTTTTAAAAAGAAGAAGATAAGAAAATAACCATGACTTCTCAGGCTTGCCCCCCCTACCCCCCTAAATCTGTCAATTCCTTAAAGGCAAAGAAGCCTTCTGCTCTTCTAAATCCTAATCTCAACTTTACCTTAAAAATAAAACACTCTTGCTTTGCTTGCAAGAGAATGGTATAGATATTGCTCTATAGCCTGCTTGATGTTCTAAAATTCTCAGAAAAGCTCAAAGGTATCTAATGCATATGAATTACAAACTTCAATCATACAGGTTTCCTGCTAATATAATCCTGAGCTTGTCATACAGAGCACACCAGCATATTTGTATATTAGCATCTGATAATTTTGTTTTAAATGGTGCATATTAAGTCAACCTGTGTTCTTCAGAACATTTTGCACACAGTTTGGGAGCTATTACCCACCATTCATTTAGAGTGAATGCCCAAGGCAAGCAATGGCAACACTAAGCTTAGTTTTGGTCTTTTTTTTTTAGCTTAGTTTTTGACAGCTGCACGTGATGAACCAATACCTGACATAGCTTCAGTCTTAGGGACCCTTTCCATCAGAGATAGGCTTTGTGATTTGTCTCACTGTGTTTTTACAAATGAGAGCTATACATGAAACACACAAGGCTCATAGGAAATACTTTCTGCTTAAATTTTCCCTCAAGTTTTGATAATATGTAAATAAGGAGACATACAGATATTTCCACAAGTAATACTGGAATCAAAAGAGAGCTGAGCTTTTTTGCCTACAAATAAATATTGGCGACTAACAAGGAGAGTGAGCAGAAATGTATAGAATGCTTTGTAGTGAATGGGGGCATTCTGCTAAGCCAAGACAGAAACTGGATAGCTGAGCTAAAGCAGTGAGCATTTTTGCCTTTACCTGAGACACTGTGTTGGTTTGCTAAAGATGAGCAGTGTGCTGCTGTGTCCGCCAAAATGGCCTTAGCCCAAAATTGTATAAAAGAAGAGAAAGATTGGCAACCCAGGAAGGAATGGGTCCATTATCCACAAATGTATAGTTCTGGATGTTAGTTATAAATACAAGCATAAGTTTGATAATGTGAAGAGACAGCCAAGATTGCTGAGATCACTAACTGTTGGAGCAAAGAAGGAATGAGTCAATAAAATCTTCATCTCAAACCAAGATTAATGCAACTCTTCACATTAATCACCTGTCAGGGTCACCCAGAAAAGACCCTGATGCTGGGAAAGGTTGAAGGCAGGATAAGGAGACGACCGAGGATGAGATAGTTGGATGGGATCACTGAGTCAATGGACATGAGTTTGAGAAAACTCCGAGAGGTGGTAAAGAACAGGGAAGCCTGTCATGCTGCAGTCCATGGGGTCACAAGGAGTTGGACTCAACTGAGCAACTGAACAAGTGTCCCCTGGACCACATCTTCCGTGATGGTAGTTTTATAAATTAGAGGAATTCTGCACAGACATTTTGATTTATCTATGGCTCAAGCATGACATGAAGGATTAGAAAACAAAGATTTCAGACCAAAGTGAGATGAGAGAAGACCAGAAACAAGAGTGCACTTCCCTAAAGTGAAGACTTCCTATTTAATGGATTTCACTAGACTGCCAAAGTTTTCTTGAGAGACGGAGTCTGAATCAAGAAAAGGAAGAGACTGTCCTTTTATGACAGAAGTCATATTTCAGAACATCACAGAGAATCCTTGAGAAAGATCTGGCGATGTTTATCTGAGCTATTGTAAACTGTAGTGCTGGGGAAGGGGTATGAATCATTGGGGTGTACAGTCATATTCTGAAATTCAGTAGCCTAAACTCAAACCATTCTTGTTACCAACTCATGCAAACTGCAGCTCCCTCCCAGGCCCCGTTCCTCCCAGGGACCTGAACTGGAATCCTCCGTGTGATCTACGACCTTTATATTCCACACAGAGTGACCAAGGCTTACATTCTTTGTTTTAATTCTCCCATCTATGATAAAAAAAAAATCCCTGAAGTGGGTAGTAGAATGAGATGGTACCCCACCTCATTCTTCAGCAAATGAATTAAAGAGACTTCTTTTATTAATTTTCATAGTTAAGAACCTATCAAAATAATTTATTAGGCACGCAGCCTAGACAGTATATTAAAAAGCAGAGACATCACTTTGCTGATAAAGGTCTGTATCGTCAAAGCTATGGTTTTTCCAGTAGTCATGTATGGATGTGAGAGTTGGACGAAAAAGAAAGCTGAAGGCTGAAGAATTGATGTATTTGAACTGTGGTGCTGGAGAAGACTCTTGAGAGTTCCTTGGACTGCAAGGAGATCAAACCAGCCAATCCTAAAGGAAATCAACCCTGAATATTCATTGGAAGGACTGATGTTGAAGCTCCATTACTTTGGCCACCTGATGCGAGGAGCTGACTCACTGGAAAACACCCTGATGCTGGGGAATATTGAAGGCAGGAAAAGGGGGTGACAGAGGATGAGATGGTTAGATAGCATCACCAACTCAATGGATATGAGTTTGAGCAAACTCGGGGACATAGTGAAGGGCTGGGAAGCCTGGTGTGCTGCAGTCTATGGGGTCACAAAGAGTCGGACAGGACTTAGCAACTGAATAACAGCATTAAGCAGGCATCTGTATATATCACAGCATTACTTTCATGAAATCTTCTACCAATGAACAACTTCTTTGGACACAGCCTTTCCCCAGATTCTTTCCTAAATCTGCCCTAGGAATCAGTTCTTCCAAAAAGCCAGCTGAGTTAACTTGGGTTGCAAAGATAAAACTTTCAGAGTGGCTTGTCCTCCATGAGATCAATACATTCTTTGGTGGTAAAATGAAAGGACTGAACTAGTAGATGGTTGCTAAGGTCATTCCAAAAATGCGGCTCTCTTACTCTAACAGATGTTAAACTGCAACAACCAGAAGAGAGTCCTGAGGAGGAAAGAAACATAAAGAACCGATTGTGTCCTTGATATAGAAGTAAGAGCTTTCAGCGAACATTTAAGCTTTCTAAGATATCAAATCTCAGCTGACAGCTAAGACAGGTCTGATCTGTAGCCACATCTTCTATCACCTTGTGTATCTCCTGCCACTTCGTGGTCAATTACTCCAGGGCACTCACAGTTCTCACAGTACCATGCTGTCTCCTGCTCCTGGACCTTGCAGTCCCCCCTCTCAGGAGCCTCTTTCTCATTCTCCACATCACAGCATTAGCAGTGCTCAGCACTCAGCCAGACAGAACTACCTGCTCATCACTAGTGCTTCCTAGGAACCTACTGCTGATTGAAGTCTCACTGTAACATCCTATAAACATAAGTTCTTACTTGTGATGTATTTCAAAGGTACAGAAAAAGAGAGTGGATACTATACTGTCCATGTGTGCATCACTCAGGTTTTAAAATGTTAACACTCTCTCCTAGGTGCCTTAGTGCTTTAAAAACAATATAAAGGGATAAAAATTAGAGATATTGCAAAGACCATCAATCTTCCTCCCCACTCCTCTTTCCCAGAGGCAACGTATATCCTAAAATTGATGCTTGTGTATCCCATCTATTTTTTATATTTTTACCATACATTTGCAAGTATTTTGCAATACTGATTTATGGGTTTCCAGGGTACATAAGGGGTTATCTCATTTTAAGAATCATTTGGTAATATTCTATTTTTTTTAAGTTTATTTCTTATTCATATTACACATCCTTTACTGTTTAGCTTGAATGTGTGTGTTTTGGGTTTTTTGGCACGACACACGGCATGTGGGGTCTTAGTTCCCTGACCAGGGATTGAACCCGAGACCCCTGCAGTGGAAGCACCAAATCTTAACCACTGGTCCACCAGGGAAGTCCCCCATTTTGTAATATTCCATATTTAACTCCACATTATGTTTTAGGATTGTTGCATGTGGATTCATGTACATCTAGTCCATTCATATTTCCTGCTGGTATGCCAATGTTAGTATCCAATGTAGGATTATAGTTTATTTATGTATCCCTCATGAAAGATTATGCAGCTGGTATCTCAGCTTTTGGCAGTAACAAGCAGGTCTCCAGTGGGCATCCCGATAAGGTTCTCTTTAGTGCTCCTGTGCATGTCTCTCTAAGAAATATAACTACAATTGGAACAGCTGTGTCATAGGATATGCATATCCTTAGCTCAACTAGATATTAACAGGTAACTCTCAAGATGATTGTAACAGTTACCATCTCATCAACAGCATCTGAGAGCTTCCATTTCCACATCACTGTCACTTGGTATTACCAATCTTTTGTTTTTCAATATACTGGTTGTGATTTAATCATGATATCCTGATTACCTGCTATGCATTCAGATTTCTTCTTCTGTAAATTGCTTGCTCATATTTTTGTCCATTTTGATCAGTTGTTTATTTTTTTTTCTGTTTTGGGACTTTTAAAGAAATTCTTTCCTATGATGAGGTTATACAACTGTCACCTGTGTTTCTCTTTAAAATTCATATTATTTGGGCTTTCTACTTGTCTTTGTACTTCTTGGTCTCTGATTGATTGATTTTTCTTTATTCTTCTCCCTTTCTTTGGTTTGGAAGTTGTATGCTTTATTTCTATTTTCTTTATAGTAACCATTAAATATTTAATATATTCTGCTTTTACCTAGCAGGCCAATATATCTATCAGGTTGATATATTCAGATGGCTCAGCAGGTAAAGAATCTGCCTGCAATGCAGGAGACACAGGAGATGCGAGTTCCATCCTTGGAAGATCTCCTGGAGTAGGAAGTAGCAACCCACTCCAGTATCCTTGCCTGGGAAATCCCCTGGACAGAGAAGCCTGGTGGGCCCCAGTCCAAAAAGAGTAGGACACAACTTAGCAACTAGACAACAACAAACTGTAAAAATATCCAAAGGCTTGAATCTGATCACCCCTCTCCACCTTCCATGTTATTAAAGCCTCGCTTTTACCTTGTTTATAATCCCCCTTATTTAAAACACATTCAAACGTTCCAGCATTTTTGTTTTTGTTTCACTTTGACACACATACTTGTCAACTTCACATCTGCTTCTTGAATTTCATTCTTTCCTTCGTGGTTCAATTTCTTTCTTTCTGAATAATATGTGATTAGTTCATGTAGTAAAGGTCTATGAATAGTACACTCAGGGTCTGTCTGAAAACATGCTTAGTTCAACATCAATCTTGTATAATTGAATTATAATTATCCAAGAAATACATGTAAATAGCTTACATTTTTAATGGTGCTAAATGCAGTCGTCTCATTTCCCTGGAAATAACAATTTTCAGCTTTTGAAAGTGAAAGTTGCTCAGTCGTGTCCAACTCTTTGCAACCTCGTGGACTGTAGCCTGCCAGGCTCCTCTGTCCATGGAATTCTCCAGGCCAAAATACTGGAGTGAGTATCCGTTCTCTTACCTAGGCAATCTTTCCAACCCAGGGATCAGACCCAGGTCTCCCGCATCACAGGTGGATTCTTTACCATCTGAACCACCAGGGAAATTTTGGGGGAGAATTATCCCTTATGGTATTTACCTACATGTTTTTAAATAGTGTGCTTATAATACTCTCTTAATTCATTATTATATTTTCTATTAATGATCTACTGTGGTAGATATCAATTAAATGCTAATAGTTTATCTCAGAGATACAAAGCCAGGGTTCTAAGAGTGAGAAAAGGGAGGAGTAAGGCAAAGAAGGATGGGAAGAGGTGTTAAATAATGCATTACTGCACTGGCTACTGCTTCCCAAGAAGCCAAAAAGAGATAGTGCAGTGGATCCCAGGTGAATATGGAGAAATGGGGCTTTGGAGCAGTTCTTTGGGAAGAAGATGCCTGGCTCCCTCCTCTCTCCCAATTCCCATCTCTTAACTTTGCATGAGTTTTCTCATCTGTAAAATCAGGGCTAGTAATAGTACCTACCACAGGGGGTCATTATGAAGCTTAAATGAATTAAAAGATAGAAAGATGGAAGTCACTCAGTTGTGTCCAACTCTTTGCAACCCCATGGAATAGTCCATGGAATTCTCCAAGCCGGAATACTGGAGTGGGTAGCCGTTCCCTTCTCCAGGGGATCTTTCCAACCCAGGGACTGAACCCAGGTCTCCCACATTGCAGGCAGATTCTTTACCAGCTGAGCCACCAGGGAAGAGAAGCAACGTGAGCTGAGCCTGGTATACAGTAAGGACTAACAACAGTTAGGCGTTATCGTTATTTTCCATGTCTCAATATATTTTTTTTATTCCTCTGGGCTTCCTTCTGAGTGATTTGCTCAGATCCTTCAGTTTTTTAATGCTCTCTCTGGCTGTGTCCACTCTGCTATTTAATCCAAACACTCAGTGCTTAGTGTCAATGACCATACTGATCATTCACTTCTAGATGGTTTGTCTCCGTTTCTAGTCTGTCTTTCGTTTGCTTGTTTTTCATAGGGGTCTCTTCTTTCATGATGGCTTCTGTTATTTAATTTTCTTATCGTAAGCATCTATATTTTATAATGATCTTTAGATTTTCTTCTTATTTCTAGCTCTGCCTTTGCTGCATCTGCTGGCTTTCCTTATTGTGGTCTCTTTCTTAATGTGATTGGGAACTTATCATTGTGAATTTATGCTCAACAGATTGGAGTTTCATTCCCCACAGAGTGATTTTTCATTTGCTTCTATCAGTATCTCAGTGATTCCAACAGCCCAGGGAAAAAAGTTACGTTCACTTTTGGTGCTGGGTTTCCCGAACCCTAGCAGCAGGATATACTTGAATCCCACATTAAGAGTGGCACAGGCTTGCAGTCTGAATTTTTCCCAGGGTCCTTCCTGCCTCTACTCACATCTCCAGAACGTAAGTTTCTCACTACCTCCCTGCCCTTCCAGGCAGAGTTTTCTTGGCTTTGTTTCCCTATTTTCCAGTTGAAGCGAGGCCAGACCCTTGAGGAGCCTTCCCTTCAGCAGAGTCTTAGCTCATTTCTTCAAGCCAGGCAAAGACACTTCTCATGTCCCTGAACTGGGCATTGAAACTCCAGCCCTCAGCACCTAGGGTGTACAGCCAGGTCAGGCATCCCAGCGGAACATCAGTGCGGCCAACTGCGCTGCTAAAAGTTCTGGTTAACTCCCTACGTGCTCGTCTCCCTCAGTGGCCAATACTCGTCTCTCAGGCAAGGACCACAGTCTATTTCCCAGTCCCTTTGCTCTGCTCGGCTCTCCCAGCTTCTAGCATGGTTCTGGCACCTGGTAAACAGGAGCTCAGTGAATATGGGATGGGTAAATGAGTGAATGAATGGCTATCATGTAGGTCAGTTTAACAGCTATGTAAACATTTCCTCCAACTTGTCTCTTGGCAGCACAAGGTAGACTATTTCCAACACACAGATCAGAGATGTATCTGAGAATTCAGAGGACTGGAGACACTTGGAAATGTATGTGGCGCCTACTTGCTCTGATGGGATCTTCAACTAGTTGTCTTCCTCACTGTTTGAAACATTGTTGAAATTAAGTAACTGAAACTGTATTAAAACCCAAGAATAGCACTCAGGCACTATATATATCTTCTGGCTACCTAGTTATGTAGTGCACTGTAATGAGGCAAGAAGCTTTTTGGAAATTTAATTAACATCTTTCTAGATCTTCAATTTCTTAAAAATACCAGGATGCTTCATTTTTGAGTTGCTTACAGTGCAAGAGGAAGGCACTCTGATTAGTCTTTCCCTATCTATCATTGAGAGGTTGGGGCAGGGAATTGGAAGAGGGAAAAAGAAATAAGAAAAGCCTTGTCCTTTATTAACCTAGAACATGTCTTTTTCTTGAACTTACATTTTGAATATGGTAAATAAAAATGCATGCATTGTCAGCAAATTTTGGATGGCAAAAAAAAGCAATAGTAATTAGGGTCAAAAGACCTTTAATGATAGTAACACACGCGCGTGCGCGCGCGCGCACACACACACACACACACACACACACAGGAACATAGCTATATCAATACCACAACTGAGAAAGACCATGCGTTCTGCTGTGAAATTTGCAAGGTTTATCACGTTAGTGTCAATACTTGATGTTTTTATTATTTGAGATCCTGAGCAAGCTTTTAATGAAGTGTGTGTAGAAAATATTGTTCTTGTGATTCCCTTCCCCTGGCTCCAATATGATAGTTTAATCTAATTAAACTAAGTTCATTTCCTTCTCAGGCTCACCCCAGAGTGCTGGCCACTTTTGATAATATGCCTTGTCATCCAAGTTTCGGATTATTCCTCTGAGACCAGCCAGCTCCATATGGCAACAGAATGCTGACGAAGTAGTTTGAGTTCTTTAGTTATAGGTTTTTTTTTTTTGTTTCTGTTTTTTTAGAAGAAGAAGATGTACAAACAGGACTGTGTCAGAGAATAAACCAAGGAGCCAAACAGAATATTCGTAATGAGATCAGAGAAATGGCAGAAGATTACTTCTCTGGATTGTTGGCCTCTTCAGAAAGTATTCTGTGGCACAAGTATTTTTGTCATAATGGAAAGAGCTGTTGTCATGACTGGGCGCTGACTTACTGGTCAGCTCTGTAAGTGGACGATTTTCCCATGTGGGGCAGTCGTGTGGAGACACACGGTACTGTCTTGCAAACCATGGCCATCCCTAGAGTCCTTGTCTTAGAAACTATTGGAGTCATTCCAAATCAGCATGTCAGCACTGGTCTCACCTGATTCACAAAAGAGATAGCTGCCCAGGGGGAGTGATTTGCTAGACAGGCCACACTCCTGAAACAAGGGACAAGCCACAGGACCCACCACCCACCTGTAAATGGGAGTGTTGAGCTCCTTGGGGCATCTGGTCAACCTCACATGCCAGGCATATGGTGGGATGGAGTTTGAGGATTATAAAATATACCAAAAAGGAAAAACAGGCATCTAGGGCCACACGGATTCTGGTCTAGGTCAAGGGCTCCCCACTCAGATAGCTGCTACCGCTCCAGTCCCAGTTACCTAATGAGGTCTTAGAAAACATCAATAAAAATGCTCCAAAGAGGGGCTCATGGGGTAGGGGACTGAGGGGATTCTCCTAGGATGGAGGACCCGAGTCAGGAGCCAGGAATTCCATCACTGTAAACAGCCCACAGTCCTAATATTCCATCTAGCTGTTCTCACAGACGCTGGCATGATCGGCAGCTCAGAGGTCATTCCCAGCTGAGACTTTCCTGCCCAGGTAGATACTGCTTCACTCTTCCCTCTGTGTTCCCACAGCATCTTCTTCCTGCCTCAGCTCTCAGTCGGCTCTGTGATACGTGGTTCTCTCTCCCTCTCCCCTTGTAGGCTTGGAGATTGTGTGGAGAATAATTACATATTGTGTTTCTTTATGTCTGCAGGGTCTGGACACATGCAAGAGCAGTGATGTTTGGAAAATGAAGGAATGAATGGCTTTTCCACCTGCCAGTCACCTCATGTAGTGTGTGTTCCATATGCTGACTGCGAATTATCATGTATAGGACACAAAACTATGGCAGGCATTGTGATGCCATGTTAAATATTTGTACTAAGTGATTAAAAACAGGAGTTTCCTTTTTAAGCCTTTACTGCAGCAACAGGTTGAGCCACAAGCACATTGTTCCAGGGGATTGATATTCCTTAGTGGGCTGTGGGGAAGGTCAAACAGGTATATGGGGGCTTTCCATACTAGTCACATTGATGGTGTCTTGAATTTGAACCCTGCTTTCACATCCATTATCTCTGTGATCCTTGCAAAACCCTGTAATATGGGTAGGCTCTTTTATTTCACAGGAAAAGAAAGCAAGACAGACTGATTAACTGATGCATCTCTGGTCCCCAAAATTACAACATTACTGTCTTGACCAAATAAGATCTTTTTCCCCACTACACATTTGCTGTCCTGATGCTGGCCAAATCGTTTAACCTCTCACCAATCTTTTTAGACTTCTTATCTAAAAAGAGGGAAAATGTACTCTGTATAGTGGGGAGGTAAGATCAAGGAATTAAAGGGATGCTTAAATACTTTGTAGATATTATTTTGTATCTAAGTGGTGGTGGTGGTTGTTTAGTGCTAAGTTGTGTCCGACTCTTTGTAGCCCCATGGACTGTAGCCCACCAGGCTCTCTGTCCATGGGGTTTCCCAGGCAAGAATATTGGAGTGGGGTGCCATGTCCTTCTCAAGGGGATCTTCCCAACCCAGTGATTGAGCCCGTGTCTCCTGCTTTGCAGGTGGATTCTTTACCACTGAGCCACCAGGGAAGCCTATCTTGGTGGTAGTTTTCCACAACTGTCTTATGGACATGAGATCCCAGGTGCCACAACTAAGGCCTGGTGTAGCCAAATAAATAAATTTTTTTAAAAAACAAAAAGACTATACTTGGAGATGTGCCCTGTTATCAGATAGGTTTGCACTTTCCCATGGTCATAGGCTAAGAGACCCTTTTATAAATGCCCACCCTGGGCCACCAAAGGGCCTCAGCTGGAGAAAGAGTAGCTAATCTGATCCAGCACAATTGCTGAAAACATCCATGACATTCACGCCCACATACTGGGGATGGGCGTTGCCCGTTCACGTGACTGGGACACTATGACAATTGCTAGCAATCTTCAGGACTCTAGCATTCTGTTCTCCAGGGACAGAGCCGTGAGCCCTCTGCTCGCATTCAATCTCTAGCCAGTCTCCACCCATTCAATTGATTTTCAATTTTAAAACATGCTATTTCTGCTGCTCCATGCCTACCACTGCCACTGTCATCACCCGCGTGGAGATTATCTGTGCTTCTCCCACCTCTTCTCCCTGAACACTGCTGCTGAATGAGCCTTATTTGTTCAAGGACAATTTTTATCCCATCCTTCTCCTGCTCTAAAACCTCCCTTGGCTTACCCAATCAAGTCCAAACCCTCCCTTCTGGAACTAGAAGCCATCTTAATCTGCCATGAGCTCACCTATGTAGCCCAGATCTCATTATTTCCAAACAGAAACATTTGTCCTCATCACTTTGCTTTTGCTCACACTTTGCTTCAGCCTAAAATGTCCTCTCACCTGTTTTTTTTTCCTCTGTCTAAACATTACGAATCTTTTCCTTGTCTTTCCATCATTCACATTCTTGTCCGCAATGCTCTTTTCTTCTCTGATCTATATCATATGTGGATATAACACATTTTGGAGTTGAATTAAACACTGTTCTGAATTGTTCTCCATTTGTTTCACTTGATAATTTACTCTTCTTAAAAAGACCTTTCTCATTTCTTACTTTCCATATGGAATAAAATCCAAATCTTTAGAAGTCTGGATCCTTCTTAATCCAGTTACAACAGATCACTGACTGTGATCCAATATTCCAAACCACATTCCTTTAAAAATCACATATACAGATCAATTTTTTCTGGATGTGAAAACAGTACATTCTTATTATAGAAGATATGTAAAGGACGTGTATGTGCATGCTAAGCTGCTTCAGTTGTGTCCAACTCTTTGCAACTCTATGGACTATAGCCTACCAGGCTCCTCTGTCCGTGGGATTCTCCAGGCAAGAATATTGAAGTGGGTTGCTGTGCCATCTGCCAGGGGACCTTCCCAACCAAGGGATCGAAACTGCATGTCCTGCAGCTCCTGACTTGCAGGCAGATTCTTTACTGCTGAACCACTGGGGAAGCCCTTATAAAGAATAGTCTTAAATAAAGAAGTAGGAAAAATCAATCCCTCCAAACCAGCCCCGTTTAGCATTGATAGGTGCCCTTCAGATGTGTCTCCCACCAACCACTTTCATATCCCCCTGCCTTTATTCACATCACTCCCTCTGAAAGACATGGTCCTGCTAGGTCCTCTCAAATGAGCGTGACTCAAGAACTGTCTGAATACCACCTCACCTGTGAAGCTCTCCTTAAGTCTCATCCTCCCAAGTAAGTCTAATCCTGCTTCCCCACCTCAATCTTCCATGGGTTTCTAACATACTGGCATCATGTTGTTCAGCTCAAAGTGACTTGGCAGTTACTTGAACCCCATCTTTGGCCACCTGATGTGAAGAACAGACTCACTGGAAAAGATCCTGATTCTGGGGAAGACTGAGGGCAGGAGGAGAAATGGGTGACAGAAGGTGAGATGGTTGGATGGCATCACCAACTCAATGGACATGAGTTTGAGCAAACTCCGGGAGATAGTGAAGGGCAGGGCAGCTTGGTGTGCTGCAGTCCATGGGGTCGCAAAAAGTCAGACACAACTTAGTGACTGAACAACAGCAGAATTGTTTGCATTCCTGGAATCCACTTTCCTACATCTATTGGTCTCTTTTATCTTCCCAAATCTCAGTAAGCCTCTTCTCCTGATGGTCTTTGGAAAGAGATTAAATGTTGCCTATTAACTTTCAATATGATCACTGCTTTTGATTTTGTCATTCTCATAGACAGTAACCAGGTTATACCCTCCACTTATAGAATATTAGTTAAAATTAGTTTCTAAATATGCTTGCATATCTCTGTGGAGGTGAATAGCATATTGAAAGATACTTTTTTGGAACACTGGGAGGACAGATTAGAAGTGAGCAATGACATGTATCTAAGGTTAGAACTATGAATCTACATTCAATCCTGACATGGCACGTTCTTAACATTTGCCCTCCTCTCTCCATTACCACTATCCATACCCTTTGGCCATTTCAATCCAACCTAGACCAAATTTTTAAGTGTTAAATTATCTCATACCCCCAGCCTCTTTCAGTATCTGAAATGCCTGTCCATTTACCTAAAGAGCCAACGCTCTTGACGATATGGTTCCAAACTCTTTATGTTTTTCATCTAAAATTTAGACACATTTCCTTATATTATTCTAGGTTCTACTTAACACCAGTCTCTTCCATGGGCTTCCCTGGTACCTCAGAGGGTAAAGAATTCACCTGCAATGTAGGAGACCAGTTCACACCAAACACTTTCAAGTCTCCAGTTTTATTTTTGTAATTTCCTCTGTCTGGGATGTACCCACTGTCCCCTTCATCTCCATGTATCCAAACTTTTCAAAATATCGAGACCCCATTGACATACCATCTCCTCCTGGAGTCAGGAAAACTATACACATATGTTGCCCTTATTTAGCATTTCCTTCATCCTGCCTTGTGTTAGTTAGCTGGCAACATATCTGTCTCCCCTATTTGTTCATGATCTTTTTCAGAGCCGAAACCAGGCTTTCTTTCTCTCTACTTGGTGCCTAAGATGGTTCCTTGCTGTGAGCACTAAATAAATTTGTACTTATTTGACAAATAGATTTAAGGGACTAGACCTGATAGACAGAGTGCCTGATGAACTATGGACAGAGGTTCGTGACATTGTACAGGAGACAGGGATCAAGAAAATCCCCACGGAAAAGAAATGCAAAAAAGCAAAATGGCTGTCTGAGGAGGCCTTACAGATAGCTGGGAAGAGAAGAGAAGTGAAAAGCAAAGGAGAAAAGGAGAGATATTCCCATCTGAATGCAGAGTTCCAAAGAATAGAAAGGAGAGATAAGAAAGCCTTCCTCAGCGATCAGTGCAAAGAAATAGAGGAAAACAACAGATTGGGAAAGACTAGAGATCTCTTCAAGAAAATTAGAGATACCAAGGGAACATTTCATGCAAAGATGGGCTCGATAAAGGACAGAAACGGTATGGACCTAACAGAAGCAGAAGATATTAAGAAGAGGTGGCGAGAATACACAGAAGAACTGTACAAAAAAGATCTTCACGACCCAGATAATCACGATAGTGTGATCACTCACCTAGAGCCAGACATCCTGGAATGTGAATTCAAATGGGCCTTAGAAAGCATCACTACGAATAAAGCTAGTGGAGGTGATGGAATTCCAGTTGAGCTATTTCAAATCCTCAAAGGTGATGCTGTGAAAATGCTGCACTCAATATGCCAGCAAATTTGGAAAACTCAGCAGTGGCCACAGGACTGGAAAAGGTCAGTTTTCGTTCCAATCCCAAAGAAAGGCAATGCCAAAGAACGCTCAAACTACCCCACAATTGCACGCATCTCACATGCTAGTAAAGTAATGCTCAAAATTCTCCAAGCCAGGCTTTAGCAATACGTGAACCGTGAACTTCCAGATGTTCAAGCTGGTTTTAGAAAAGGCAGAGGAACCAGAGATCAAATTGCCAATATCCGCTGGATCATCGAAAAAGCAAGAGAGTTCCAGAAAAACATCTATTTCTGCTTTATTGACTATGCCAAAGCCTTTGACTGTGTGGATCACAATAAACTGTGGAAAATTCTGAAAGAGATGGGAATACCAGACCATCTGACCTGTCTCTTGAGAAACCTGTATGCAGATCAGGAAGCAACAGTTAGAACTGGACATGGAACAACAGACTGGTTCCAAATAGGAAAAGGAGTACGTCAAGGCTGTATATTGTCACCCTGCTTATTTAACTTATATGCAGAGTACATCATCAGAAACGCTGGGCTGGAAGAAACACAAGCTGGAATCAAGATTTCCGGGAGAAACATCAATAACCTCAGATATGCGGATGACACCACCCTTATGGCAGAAAGTGAAGAAGAACTAAAGAGCCTCTTGATGAAGGTGAAAGAGGAGAGTGAAAAAGTTGGCTTGAAGCTCAACGTTCAGAAAACTAAGATCATGGCATCTGGTCCCATCACTTGATGGGAAATAGATGGGAAACAGTGGAAACAGTGTCAGACTTTATTTTTTTGGGCTCCAGAATCACTGCTGATGGTGATTGCAGCCATGAAATTAAAGGACGCTTACTCCTTGGAAGGAAGGTTATGGCCAACCTAGATAGCATATTTAAAACCAGAGACATTACTTTGCCAACAAAGTCCATCTAGTCAAGGCTACAGTTTTTCCAGTGGTCACGTATGGATGTGAGAGTTGGACGGTGAAGAAAGCTGAGCACTGAAGAATTGATGCTTTTGAACTGTGGTGTTGGAGAAGACTCTTGAGAGTCCCTTGGACTGCAAGGAGATCCAATCAATCCATCCTAAAAGAGATCAATCCTGGGTGTTCATTGGAAGGTCTGATGGTGAAGCTGAAACTCCAATCCTTTGGCCACCTCATGAGAAGGGTTGATTCATTGGAAAAGACCCTAATGCTGGGTAGGATTGGGGGCGGGAGGAGAAGGGGACGACAGAGGATGAGATGGTTGGATGGCATCACCGACTCGATGGACATGAGTTTGGGTAGACTCCGGGAGTTGGTGATGGACAGAGAGGCCTGGTGTGCTGCAATTCATGGGGTCGCAAAGAGTCGGACACGACTGAGTGACTGAACTGAACTGAAACCTCAAACTTGGAATATTGTTTAGAAAAAATCCCAATGGACTGGAAATTCGGGGGCTTGAGTTTTGTTCTCAGCTTCACTAGTAACCGTCTTCTGATTGTGGGATCTTGGGACACCATTTTTCTCAGCTGTAAAACCGAGAAATTGGTCTTCATGTTTCCCTAGTGGCTCACTGGGTAAGAAATCCACCTGCAATGCAGGAGACGTGGGAGACACAGTTCAATTCCTGGGTCGAGAAGATCTCCTGGAGGGGGAAATGGCAACCCACTCCAGTATTCTTGCCTGGAGAATCCCATGGACAGAGGAGCCTGGTGGGCTATAGTCCATGAGGTCACGAAGAGTTGGACACAACTGAGTGAACACGTGCACACACACACACACATCTTTAGGGGTCCTAACTTTAATGATCAAAGAAGAAATTTGAAACCCCTCATTGACACTGAATTTAAGATCTTCACTTACACGGTTGCTGGGAATATACCCTTAATTTGCTGCAGCTAGGAAGGAGAACGTCTTTTGAGAGTCATGAGTTGAGACACTGCACAGATGAGAAAATAAAGGCTCTAACAGTGGTAAAATCTGGAGTTTGGGCCCAAACTGGTTGATTTTTAATTCTAGTGTTTTTTATGCAGGTAAACTCTCCCTTGAGACCAAACCTAAAAAAGGAACCTAGATAAGTTAATCTTTGAAATGAATAAATAACTGACAGACCTTAGAAAAGTCATCATTCATGCCTCAGAGGAAAGAACTAAAACTAGATTTAAGCAGTGGTTGGAAAAAGTTGTGTTGGGGAATGAAATCTACTTGTTCCAGGAAGAATATAAGGTGTGTGGTTTGCAAAAGCAGCAACATATAGCAAGAAGAGGTCAGATTATTCAGGGGAAGATGCACAAGAAAAAGGCTTAAGAATAAGGATGCTGGGATAAACCTAGACACACAATACATAAAATAGATAACCAACAAAGACCTACTACATAGCACAGGGAACTATACTCAATATTTTGTAATAACCTACACGAGAAAAGAAACTGAAAACAATAGATATATGGGTATGTATAACTGAATCACTTTTCTGTATACTTGAAACAAACACAACATTGTAAATCAACTATATTTTAATTTTTAAAAAAAAAAAGAATAGGGATGTTTGGATCTGCCACTTAGATGAAATGTGCCTTTTCAGTTACCTCAATTTCAAGTCAATATGCTATCATTTAACCTCATTTCAAAGACAATCAAGGAAAGAGGCTTATTGAGATTTGGAAAGAGAAAGGAGAGGCCAATTAGATGTAGGAACATGAATTCCAGGGATGCCAACAGTTTGATGGGGGTCAAATAACTACCAAATTGTTCTGACCTGGACAAGGCCTTGGGAGTAAAACACAAAGAACTAAAAAAATATATGTATATAAATATATGTCAAGACAAGTTGAGGCCCATGATAAAGCCACTTGCTATAACTGTCCATTTACATGTGGTTTGTACTCTGAAGTTCCCTCCTTCTGTAGTTCAGGAACTTTCTGGTTCAACCAGTTCCCTGGTCATGAGATTCAAGGACTGGAAATGAATCTTACTGTTACCCAACAATAATATTCTGAACTGGAGAACTCCTAACCCTTTAATTGGGAGCATAATGTCTAGAAGTTAAATAATATGTGAAGAGAAGCACCTATGCTTGGAGATGCTTTGCAGAATTTTTCCCACATAACCAAAAGATCAATCTTTCCAACGTTGAGTTTTTCTCAGATGACTTAGATTCTATCAGGAGAAAGAAGGGATACATAAGTCATTTCTTTTAGTTTAGAAGTTTTCCTCCTCTTCATGGGAAGAACCAGGAGGAGCCAAGTCATGCAACAATAATAAGGCGTGGCTGAACAACTCAGTTTAGTCTGCTTTGCAAGGGAGGCAGAGGCAGGGAGTAGGCTTGATGGTATAGTCTTTAGAATCTTCATTCAGATTACTTTTTTATGAGTACTTTATGCAGTTAGAGTCACAAAACCTGCCTGAAAAATCACAGAGTCCTTGGCAATTCTAAAATTAGGCATGGGAAGTGCCAAATATTAACACTGTTTTCTAAATGTAGCTCTTATGCAGGCCCCACTGTTGCACGTTGTGGCTAAGGACTCCCGATGTGTAACCCTGTTGGATAAGCATTCCCACCAGTAACCTAGGGGGAAGCTTGCCAGGTTTCTGTCAAGCAGAATGGATGCACATCCCCAGACATCTGTATAACCTGCACACAGCTCAAAAAATGGGAGGAAGAGTAGGTGGAGCGATGAATACTGATGCGCAAGTTTAATTTTAAAGAAACTGTGTAGGCAGATTCAGTCCTACATGGGAATTTCTGAAAAATTAAAATAAGACTAAGGAAAACTATTTTAAAGCATATAAGTAGCAGAAAGACGGTCTCCTGGCCATCTTTATCTTTGGTCTGCACCCGTGTCTCTAGGAAACAGTGGAAAGAATTTGTGGAAGACTTAGATGGGAGTCTCAAATAGACAGTTTTCACAGAAGGAGACTCACAGACTTAGAGAATGAACTTATGGTTGCTGCGGGGGAAGGATGGATGGAAAGGATAGTTAGGGATTTGGGGATGGACATGCACACTCTGCTATATTTAAAACGGACAACCAATGAAGACCTATTGTATAGCACAGGGAACTTTGCTCAATGTTATGTGGCAGGCTGGATGGAAGGGGAGTTTGAGGCAGAATGGATACATGTATATGAATGACTGAGTCCTTTTGCTGTTCATCTGAAACTATCACAACATTGTTAATCAGCTACACCCCAGCAGAAAATAAAAAGTTGAAAAAAATAGGCAATTTTCAGCCACTCCGGTATTCTTGCCTGGGAAATCCCACGGACCAAAGACCCTGGTGGGCTGCAGCTCGTGGGGGTCTCAAGAGTTGGACATGACCTAGCCACCAAACCACCACCACAACCCACAGACATGTGGTGGGTATTTTTTTTTTCAATTTGCCCACTTCATCTCATCTCCCCCTGCTACCAGCACACCTAGAAGTCATTCTGTTTGGGACTCAGAAATGGCAAGTCCAAACTCACCACAGTTTCAGCCCCTAACACCTAACTACACGCTCAGTCTAACATTTCTAGGGCACATCTAAATACATGCCAGGCACAGCATCATGTTCTCTGGTGGCAGAACCCAGGAGGGCTCATTCCCTTCCAGAGTGTACAATATTAAAATGATAAAGCAACCAGCAGAATAACCGCAGTGCCAAGAATGACTATGATTAATTAGCATTGCAAGAAAGACCCAAACTGTTACTAGAGGGAAAAGTCTCTGGCTTGGAGGATCAGTACATAATCCCTGGGGAAGGTCACACTTAGACCTGGGCTGACAGCATGGGAAGGAGGTCAAGGGGATTCTAAGTGCAGAGCAAAGTGTGAGCAAAAGCAGAGAGGTCGCCAGGCACAAGCATATCCGCTTCTATCAGTTCAGGTCAGTTCAGTCGCTCAGTCGTGTCCAACTCTTTGCAACCCCATGGACTGCAGCACGCCAGCCCTCCCTGTCCATCACCAACTCCCAGAGCTTACTCAAACTCATGTCCATCGAGTCGGTGATGCCATCCAACCATCTCATCCTCTGTGGCCCCCTTCTCCTCTCACCTTCAATCTTTCCCAGCATCAGGCTCTTTTCCAATGAGTCAGTTCTTCGCATCAGGTGGCCAAAGGATCGGAGTTTCAGCTTCAGCATCACTCCTTCCAATGAATATTCAGGACTGATTTCCTTTAGGATGGACTGGTTGGATCTTCTGGCAGTCCAAGTTACCACAGGGCTCTGGTAAGTACCTGGCTCTGCTGCCAGGGGTACTGGGGTTGAGGGGAGGGTAAGACTGAGGAGATTATGAATGGTCCTCTCAGCCTGGTCACCGTAAGGCCTCTGAGGGGAAGGACGTGACAGAGCAAAGAGAGTGAAAGAGGAAAAATGATGGACCCTTCTAGTATCTATCTCACGTGCACATGCACACACTCACAATTCATGTTTTTTGTTTTTTTTTTCTGTAAGCTTGTGGAGTCCCCAGGATTTTCACACTGTAACAAGAAACTGTTACAACAAGGAATTCTCCCACCTTCCTTTTGCTGTGACACAAAACAACTCTCCATCATTTGACCAGGATACCATAATTACGTTAACCGGTTCACCAGCAGTCCACGGAACACTTCTATCTATCCACTCGTGGCTAAGAAATCAAGCTGACTGTGAAAATCATTTCGTTCCTGGGCAAACAGAAAGGAACCACTTGGAAAGTCCACCTCAGAAGGAGAAACAAGTCTGAAGTCAGTCATTTCCCTATCAGCTGTGTTATTTAGCAAGGATTTGACAGCTAGAGGATGAGCGAACTTTCACCCTTTGATTTCGTCTTGGAGAGATTCAGAGTGTCTTTACAGAACTGCCAGAATACACTCTAACACGGGTTGCGCGGGCTTTTTTGGTGGGGGTCATTTACTTGAAAGGAAAACTCGTAGTCTTGGATCTCCTCCATGCACAAACATAGAAAGGGAATGTTTCTTCAAACAACAATCCCTTGTGTGAGGCTCACGATGCTACTCAACTTAAGTCAGCACGACACAGTGTAAGCAAGGAATGCTTACAGGTGTAGGCAGGCTGGATCCACTGCCAGTCTCTGGGCAGGCGGGTGGGCAGAGTCTCTCCCCACATCTGAGGATCCACTGCCAGCTGCGGAGCAGAGCTCAGGAGGGCCCCTGGACCTCGATGACATCTCTCTCTTAAACACATGTGCACTACGGCCTCCCGGAGGTAAGATCCACGAGCTGCTCTGGGTTCTTAGTTTGTGCCTAGTGCAACATCGCTACCTTGAGAGAGAGGCACTTACTGGATTCAGAAACACATTAGATGATTATCAGAGTGATTAGAAGGAATCAGGGCAAAGGGAGAAATTCAGGGGCAAGGAGAATTTTTCAAGTAGCAAAAAAAAAAAGGACTCAAACTCTGTCTTCCCCTGCCTGCAGAAAGAGAAATACAGCATCCCTGGCCATGGCAGCCCCGGTCCCTCAGGAACAAGGAGCTCCATGGCCGGGCAGGAGGCAGGAAGGGGAGATGGCCATCTGTCTTGCCGTTCAGGTGAGATGTCTCCAGGCCACTCTCTCCTTCAGCGTAACTCCTGTCCTCAGGCTTTGCAGGGGGCGAGATGGCGAAGCTCATGGGAGCACGCAAGTGTCCCAGAGTGAAGACCTGGGTGTGTAAAGGTGAGGGCAGGAGGGGCCACCTCTACTGGGGGGGGTGGTCCTGGAGAGCCCCCACCAGCAGGTGATGTGGGAACAGGACAGGCAGGCATGGAAGAGAAGCCCCAGAACCGGGCAGGCACGGAGGCAAGAGAGCCTGACCTGCTTCAGGAAGAGAGGACACTGCAGATGCCTGGAGGGTGGAGGTGTGGCTGGCAGGAGCGAGTGCAGGAGGGGCGAGTGCGGCAGGGGCGAGTGAGACGGGCTGGGACCTGGGGCCCTTTGCTGCGGGGCTTACATCTGGACAAACACCTCCTCCAGCAACTGAATGCAAGAAACCTACAAGGGACTAAAACATTACTGCATGAACGTGCAGTTGGGGCACATTATGAACGCCAAGATACAAAAAGACCAAAAATCCAACTGCCACTTCTGGGGTTTGGGGAGCAAAAGCAGGGTCCTGTGTGTGATCCCTGACACAGCACCACCGAGGGGGTGGGCAGACCAACTAAGCCACCCTTCCACCTCTACCGTCACCCCATTTAAGGGACCAGCTCGTCCCCCTCTCAGGGAGCAAACGAGGGAAACTGTTGTTGGCTTTTGCTCCCCGGTGTGGCAGTGTGAATCTCAACAAAGCCTTGCCTGAATACCTCATCTGACCTCTTATCAATTTCTATGGTCTAAGAACGTGGGTCAGTAACACAAGGGCTGGCTCCTGCTGAGGGCCTCGGTGCCTTTAAGGAATTAGGGCTTGTCTTTAAGATACTGGGGAGTCAGGGGAACTTCACATGAGAGTATGACATGATTTGATTTAGATTTTGAAGACTTACTCAGGCAGCCAGTGGGAGAAGGACCCATGAGTGGATATCAGGCAGGGGACCAGCCAGTGCTGCTGGCGTCAACCAGTAAGACAGGATATGGGCAGATTTCCTGGGGTGGAAGGGACCGTCTTGGAGGATACTGGGACATATGGGCAGATATATTCTGAAGGGGATGATATGCTTAAGTTAGGCACAGGCCCCTTCCGCAGCCCTGGGAAGGGACCCAGCAATGTGTTCACAGGGACATAGCATCTCCTCCATTTCCCAAGTCAAACATTTTTGCATTTTTTCTAAGAAAGACCCCTTTAAAACAAGAGATATCATTCAGACACAGGGAGACTGAGGTTCAAAGATGTTGAAGACAATGACATTGGAACAGGTCAGGGAAAGAGAAGCAGGATAGACAATGCAGAGATATTGCTTCTTTAAAACTAAACGTTGTATGGTATACAGCGGAGATCAAACAAAGACAAGGTCTAGAAAAGATGGTTTCAGTGAAAATAGCCCCTTTATCTATATTAGTAGCTTGCTCCTTCAACCTTTGTCCTTACGTAACCGTCAATTATTTTGTTCTCAGGGTTAAACAGATTCCACAGCACAAATCCTTGCAGACCTTATTTGACTGGAGATTTCAGTGTTCTATGTTTATCACTGTAAAGCCAAGGGCAACTTTATAAGTTTCTTGGGGTATGGGTGTGAAGCTATTAAATGTGGGGATAAGGTCAAAGAAATAAATCCTAGATAGTTGTCCTTTCAAGTTAAGCATCTTGTTGTTTGAACTTTGTGTGCACGCGCGTGCGTGCGTGCACGTGTGTGTGTGTGTGTGTGTGTGCGCGCGCGTAAGACAGAGAAGCAGGGAGGAGGAGGAGAGAGAGAGAGATAGGCATGTGGTAGAGTAGAAAGAACACTGGATGAGGTATCAGAATTTTGTTGTCGTTCAGTCACTAAGTTGTATCCAGTTCTTTGTGACCCCATGGGCTGCAGCACACCAGGCTTCCCTGTCCATCACCATTTCCCAGAGTTTGCTCAAACTCATGTCCATCAAGCTGGCGATGCTCCAACCATTTCATCCTCTGTCACCCCCTTCTCTTCCTGCCCTCATCTTTCCCAGCATCAGGGTCTTTTCCAATGAGTTGGCTCTTTGCATCTGGTGGCCACAGCCTTGCAGCTGTAACATCAGTCCTTCAGAATACTTGGGTCCATAAGCTCTGTAATCCTGCCGATGAATCTCTGAACTTTCAAGGTCTTGGTTTCTTCTTGAGTCAAATGAGAGGTTTGAATTAGGTGCTCTAGAAGGACTGTTCTTATTCTAAGATTCTAAGTTTCATGTAAGTCAAATTTTATCTAATATTCACCCAAGGAGTTTCACTTTTTAACCAGATTGACTATTACCTTAAAGGGTTACACCTATACTTGGTTTTATCAGAATACTCACTATGCCACTCGCATACTGCCTCTCAAAGGAAATCTAACAGTCAGCAATCCTGCTCTCTTGTGCTGAAATACAAAATGACTGAAGCTTAGGGATGCTTGGCCAGCCTCCCTCTTCCATCACCTCTTCTGCTCCTGATTGATTGCTAAGCCTCTTCTGTATTTCATAGATGTTGGCAAGTCAGGTTCTCAGAAATAAAGTTCAGAAGGGGAAGGATGAATTGAATTATCCTATTCCTCCCATCCCACATATTTCTAAGAGCAAATCTGAATGCTGCAGCTCCTTAGGAAGCAACGGATGATCCCAGAACCAACTGGCCCATTTTACACAAAGCCCCGGCTTCACACTAAAGGAAAGACCCACAATACAGAAGGGAAGGCTCTTGGTCAAACTGAACCTTCGATACTAAGTAAGCAAAAATGAGTTCCTCATTAGTTGAATCGTCACAGCATTATAACACTTTTATGTATTTTCCTTAAAAATGGGTAGGAGAGGAAACGTCGCTGCAGATTTTCTATGTAAATAATATTAAAGCATCCATAATTTACTAACATACACCCTTTTCACTCTGGGTAGTATTTTGATGAGCTGTTCTTTAATGTTTCTGACTCTCTGTGACCCCAGGGACTGTAGCCCACCAGGCTCCTCTGTCCATGGAATTTTCCAAGCAAGAATATTGGAGCAGGTTGCTACTTCCTTCTCCAGGGAATCTTCCCGACCCAGGGATCAAACTGGCATCTCTTGCGTCTCCTGTATTGGCAGGTGGATTCTTTACCACTGTGCCATCTGGGAAGCCCTCTTTAACATTGAGCTCCAAATTTATTCTCTTGTCCCATGCCCACCTTGAAGGACACAGCATGCACACACTGCTAAACGTTACAGAACAATGGCTTGGAATCTCTGAAACCTTCATGGCAAGTTTAAAAGGAACCAAAATATCGACGGCTGCTTTCTCTTTTCCCAGTTGACCATTTCTTTTCCATGCTAGCCTACACCTCTCACACACATTGTGATGTATTTCCAGCACCCCACCCATATCCTATTTCCATAATAAGAAAGCTTTCTGGGAACTGGGAATGCCAGCAACTGTACACAGAGGATTTTTTTTTTTCTGAATAAAGGAGAAAAGGAGCAAGAAGTGCTACAGAGACAAGACCTCAAACCGATGATGGAGAGGGAGTCCATGAAAATGCAGGTTCCATATCTCAAGTGGAGTAACTTGAAGATGTGTTGTATACGGCAGTACCTGGCTTGACAATACCTTTCACTGTCTTTCTTCTCTTCTCTGTCTTATTTCCCCATAGCTCTGCCAGTATTTCCTGAGTGTGCCTCTCAAACTACTGGTACTCAAAATCTTATCTCTGGGTCAACTTCTTGGATACCCCAAACCAATATCTAACCCACGGCTCCCATAACTACTAAATATTCTGAGCTTCTGAGATATTAGAACTGAAAGGCATCTCACATCCTATTAGACTACCCTGATAGGTTTGGCTTCCATAAAAAACAACAACTGAGATCCAGACAGACTGACCCCAAAGTCACCTAAGCGGTCAATGGCAAACGGCAAATACCTTGACTCCCCCAGGATTCCATTGGAGAGTGAGGCTTAAACCTGGCTAAGGATTCGGGACAGTTTGCAACCAAAATACTACTTTTAGCAGAAGTCTGTCATGGGATTTGAATTGAAGAGTAGAAAAAGTCCACGGTGATATGCTGACTATAAGAGAATAAAAAATCAAGAAGATGATATATTCTGTGACGATGACAGGAGTTATAGAGAAAGGCATCATTATTAGTCAAAGAGAGATGAGAATATATAGGAAAATCTTCCTAAGAGCTAAAGGAACAACCCCATCCTCCTCAACTCTCAAATTCCTACCGTTCAATATTTTGAATGTACATTAAAAATGCGGTAAGATTTCCCACCTTTGGGAGAACAACCCCTCCAAGCCCTGGACTCTTGGGTAATAGTAGGTAAACCCCTTTTTCTATACTCTGCTTTTGGTCAGTGGGGGGAAGGTTTTGCTCTTTATCTTCTGTTGTAATTTGGTCCTTGACTTTGACAGTTTCAGATGTTGCTGTAGGAAGTAAACACTAGAGCAACATAGATACACAAAACCTTTAAAAAACAAGACCCTGACCTTTTTAAAAAGCGCCTTATGAAGCACATGGTTGTGTTAAATGACACTGTAGGAGAGAAAGCATGCCTCAAAAAAGTTTCTGAGCAAGATAAATACTATCCTATGTGTGCGTCTGTCCTCATTTGCCCAAACATCCACATTCCTTTAAAGTGAGATCTCTCTGAGGGCTTGACATATTAAAGTAATACTGCAATTTATCGACTAATAACACAGCTTCAAAGGAAAGTAATATTCTTAATGGCACCTCATCAAGTCTTTTATTTATTTTATTCCTCTAAAGTTTCAAGAGACAAATTGGAGACACACAATTAGTACTATTTGATTCAAGTCTTGATTTTGGTTGTCATGAATAAAGAGCAGCTTTTATGTTCAAGGTCAAAATATGGAAGGTTACATTTATTCCAAGACTCCTTTCAAACAGGCTTCTAGAGTGGGAGTATGGTAGGCAGAATAATGCCCCTCCCAACTAAATTCACATTCTAGTCCCCCAGCCTGTGAATATATGAATATATTACCTTACACATAGAAGTGACCAGGGCTCTTGAGTTGAAGAGATTGTCCTGGGTTATCCAGACGGGCAATGTAATCACAAGAGTCCTTATAAAAGGGAAGCTAGAGGGTGAAGTCGGAGAGGAAGGCGATGTGATGACAAGCAGAAGTTCCAGGGATCCCATCGCAAAGAAAGAACCAGGGGCCAAGAACACTGGTCTCCAGAAGCTGGAAAATGCAAGGGCCTGGATTATCCCAAAGAACTTCTAGAAGGAACCAAGTCTAACTTTAAACCATCGAGATTGATTTTGGTCTTCTGATCTCCAGAACAAGAAAAGTATAAATTTGTGTTTCTTTAAGCCACTAAATCGGTGGTGATTTGTTACAACAGCAGCAAGAAACCAATCCAAGGGGTGTGTGAAAGCATTAATGCTGACCAATCTACGAGGTGCTTCAACCCCAAGCATGCTAACTGTCCCGACCTCAGGGCAGCAGGGTGGAATAGAAAGAGCAAAGCCTCAGATCAAACAGACATCCCTTGAGTTCTGATCCTGGCTCTGCCACTTAATGTCTGTGTGCTTTGGGGCAAATTATTTCCCCTCTCTGAGCCATAACTGTCTCAGAGGTAAAGCAGTGGTTGTCTGCATTTCAGATCCAATAGAATTACATCTCTATGGCAACAGCAATAAATCATCCAGCTAGAGTAAAGGTACCAGTAGGTTGCCATGAGGTTTATGAGATGATGTGTCTAAAGGGTCTGTGCAGTGTTTATCACCCAGTAGGTGCTCGGCAGAGGCCAGTTTTCTTAACCTCACCCCATCTTGCACAGCAGCGGTGTGTATAATCCTGCAGGGAGCTTGCTAAAATGCAGGTGGTGCACGAATCTACACCATCAATACCTTTCCGCCTCACCTGGGAAAGCATCAAATCTTCTTAGCGGGGTTTGTAAGATGCCTTTTTAACAGCTTTATTGAGACATAATTTATATACCCTAAAATCCATGCATTTTAAGCATACAACTCAGTGAATTTCAGTGTATTTACAGAGTCATACAACCATCACCACAATCAAATTTTTTTAACATTTTCAACATCCTAAAAAGCAAACAAGTGCCCATGTACCATCACTCCTTGTTCTCGCCCTGCCCTACACAACCACAATCTATATTTCCTCAGATGGATTCCAAATGCAGTTTGCCCTTGCTTCAAGAATATTCAAAATTTTAACAAATAGACACCCATGAGCTTACTGACCATCACGTCAAAATTCCACACCAGCTTTTCTTTTCTTAAAAATGAAAACAGTGTCTACCTAAACCCTTTCCCTGAAGGGAACTGGGTTTTATTGGTCAGAACTTCCAGTATTACAGGGAACTGAAATTTAAAGAGTACACTTTCAAATTGTGATTTTTAAGGATGTACAAATTTAAATGCTCCCCTTCTCCTCCTCAACCCCTACTCTAAACCCCCAGTCTCAGTGGAGAGAAGATCCACTGTTATAGATATGCGTATTAATGGACCCAAAGTCCGGGGCAGGGTGGCAGGTGGGGTGGGAATCGGCTTCCCTAGTCTATGGAGGCTTCCAGCCCCCTTTCCCTTCCCTCCATACTACTTGGGTGTCTTCAGTGATCTGAGTGCCAGATCCTTTCCATTTTGCTTACCCCAGGCTTCCCTGGTGGCTCAGAAGGTCAAGAGTCTGCCTGCAGTGAGGGCGACCCACGTTCGATCCCTGGGTCGGGAAGATCCCTTGGAGAAGGAAATGGCAACCCACTCCAGGATTCTTGCCTGGAGAATTCTATGGATGGAGGAACCTGGCGGGCTACAGTCCACAGGGTCGAGAAGAGTTGGACATGACTGAGCGACTTCACTTCACTTCTTCACCCCAGTCTTCTAGGAGGTCTGGTGTATTGTTGCTGATGGGCAGCTAAAGTTGTCACCATGGGAGTTGGATCCTTGGGGATGAAGTTGGACCGGAAGTTTCTCACCAGGACCGTAGAGTGTGTCATAGATCACAGGGTGGCCAACTCTGTGTCTGTGACAGACTCTGAAATCTAAGTACTGACAGGAACACAGGTGAAGTGTGGTGTGCAAAGAGGCCAGGAGACGAGTTTCAGGCCCCAGGCTATCAGGAGCTGCAGGTGAGCACTGGAAATGCTATTGGAAATTCATGAAATCAGCAAAGAAACAAGTGAAAGAGAGACAGGCTGGGACTTGAGACCCTTGGACAATGCTTCCAGGAGCAACAAAATACCAAGAAACTTTAAGGGACTAAAAAATAACTGCGTGCATGGGCAGTTGGGTGGAGTTATGGACAAAAAGATACAAAAAGACCAAAAACCCAACTGCCACTTCTGAAAAGCCACACAAAAGCAGGTAAGGAATGAGGTTGCCCTCCTTCCCTCGAGCAAGCAAGCAAGGGAAACTGTTATTTGTTCTTGATCTCTTCTGATCAATTTCTATTGATTGAGGAAGCTGAGAACCCTAGTCAGTAACAAAAGAGATCCCAAAATACTTCCTCCAGCACTGGCAGGTTAGTGCTGCTCACCCGGAAACACGAACGCATTGAGTTAACTCCAAGGGAAGAGCCCCTGGAGGAGGGCATGGCAAACCACTCCAGGATTCTTGCCTGGAGAATCCCATGGACAGAGAAGCCCGGCAGGCTGCAGTCCACAGGGTCACAGAGAGTCAGACACGACTGAATTGACTGAGCACGCATGCACAAGGGCCAGGGTGGAGAGCACAGGGGCTCAAATCAGTGGATGAGCTGCCCCAAAGAACACAAAGCATCTCTTCATGCCTGTCCCAGCCACCTCCTTTCTGTTCCCGATTGTTCTACTGACTGTTACCATACAGTTTCCATTCATGGAGATACGGCTAAGAAGACAAGTTTTGCAATGATCATTGTTTCCTTCATTCTTAGATTCATGCCCATGAACTACTCACAGCATAAAAAGGGCAACATTTATATGGCATCCAAAATCTTAATGCTTTATAGCCTGTCATCATAATACTGCTGGCCAAAAAATTGAGGTGGGAGAAGAATGGCTTTGGGGTGGATTAATTTAACTTCTAAAACAGGCTGGCACTTAGGGTTTAACATTTACGTAGCCCGATATAGTTATTAGGCAAATTGCTTCTGTATCCATCTACCACAATAAACAAGGATACATCCGTTTCTACCTTGCCACAGTTTTTTATTTTTAATCAGAAATGAGGAGAGAACTTCAGAAGTAACAGCACCTGTTGGTTAATTACTGTGAGGAAGAGAAGTTCAGCATCAACTAGGCTAAAACTGAAATAATTGTATTTGGCAGGCAGTCTTTAACGTTTAAGTATACAAAATTTAATTACCCAGCCACAGATAGCACATTCAGCTACTTATGGGCGCACTTTGGAAGTGACTCATCCAAAAAGGTCCATTGGGGTGCAGTTATAACCAGAATCAGATGTTCCACAGAAGTCAGATTATGTTTATTTTATGCTAGGAGACAAGTGGATGGTAACATCTGCTCTTGACATCTTTAAAGCAAAATTTTCTGTGTGTGTGTGTGTGTGTGTGTGTGTGTGTGTACGTGTGTGCAGGGTTCTGAGTTCTCAAATATATGTCTAAGTACTCAAGCATTTTTGTTGGTGTATCAATACTGGTTGTATCCCTAGTTTATGTTATATCTGTAGCTCACTTAGAAGAGTAAATAGGGAAGTTAAACATTTTTTTAAATAAATTAAAAAAAAAAACTGTGTGGAAGGAAAGACAGTAAATATAGAGAACCTCTGTAGGGGAGAGAATACAAGACCAGTTGCTAAATTTTCAGAGCTAGATGCTAACTCTGTCTGCAGTCAACACAACAGGAATCTAAAGCGTCTAGCTCTTTCTTTTATCAACAACATAGAAATAGGCACTTCAGGCTCTTATTAGAGAAGTCAAGTATGAATTCACCGCAGTCTGATACTCACCAGACTCCAGCAAGGCATCTGACTTTGAGAGAGGAGGCCTAGAAACAGGAACTCCGCTTTTCCAGGTCAGAGCATCTCAATGCTGACTACAAATTTGAATCACCTGGGATACTTTAAAAACATCTATGCCCGATTGCTAGCCAGCACATCTGATTTAGAATTTTTCAAAGGCTTCCCTTGGTCATCAACCACTATTCTAGAACCTTGCTTCTCCAGTATTAGCATCTCCTGGAAGACTGTTAGAAACGCAGTACCTCAAGCCCTGCTCTAGACCTGCCCAGTAAGCGTCGGCTATTAGCAAGATTCACAGGTGATTCTAATGTACTTGGAAGCTCGAGAACCCCTGATAACAAGGAGGTTCTATGAGTTCTTCGTATTGTCAGCTCATCACAGAGTGGCACACCTCTCTGCTGAAATGCCTTCACTGAACCTAGCTTCTTGATTTGCCTGAAGATCAGTGTAGTCAGTCTCAATTACACAATTCTCACCAAAGACGTTTTCCCCATGATACGCCCAGTATACTTTAACCAATTGCATTTAACTATGCAATGAAAGTTCTCTTACATTTTAATGACAGAAAAAGCTCATGTCACCAGATAAGTTTAGTTCCTACTTACATATCATTTTAAAGCCTGAAGACAGTCTAATCCGTGAAAATCTCTGAAAACTGTAGGTATTCTATATACGTTGGTTTGGTGGTACTCCTATTTTATAAACTAAATCTTGCGGAGGCCGATTACATAAACTACTTCATTTCTTCAGCCATGAACAATGGTCTACAGGAATTTAAATAGGTAGTATCCTTGTTAAGTCCTTGAAACACATCCTCAAGTAACCATTAGTGGATGCGACTGGAAGGGGCTCCACTTTCATCTCCGCTTTAATCCCTCCTTTCCACTCAACACTCTTGGGCTGCAAGATCACCGCAGATGGTGACTACAGTCATGAAATTAAAAGATGCTTGCTCCTTGGAAGAAAACCTAGGATAAACTTAGACAGCATATTTAAAAGCAGAGACATACTTGGTCGACAAATGTCTGTCTAGCCAAAGCTATGGTTTTTCCAGTGGTTATGTATGGATGTGAGAGTTGGACCATAAAGAAAGCTGAGTGCAGAAGAATTGATGCTTTTGAACTGTGGTGCTGGAGAAGACTCTTGAGAGTCCCTTGAACTGAAACGAGATCAAACCAGTCCATCCTAAAGGAGGTCAGTCCTGAATATTCATTGGAAGGACTGATGTTGAAGCTGAAACTCCAATACTTTGGCCACCTGATGTGAAGAGCTGACTCACTGGAAAAGGTCCTGATGCTGGGAAAGATTGAAGGCAGGGGGAGAAGGGGATGACAGAGGATGAGACGGTTGGATGACACCACCGACTTGATGAACATAAGTTTGAGCAAGTTGTGGGAGTTGGTGATGGACAGGGAGGCCTGGCGTGCTGCAGTTCATGGGGTCGAAAAGAGTCAGACATGACTGAGCGACTGAAATGAACTGAACTGAACTTCCACTCAATGGCAAGCCAGTGGTGAGAACTGGGAAGAGTGTAATGGTTCTCCAAGTGGGGTCCCAAGACCAGAGCATCAGCTGGGCGCTTGTAAGAAATACAAGTTGTCAGCTCACACACCCAGACCGACTGAATCAGAGACTCTAGGGGCGGAGCTCAGCAGTAAATCACTGAGACCCTCAATGACTCCAATATATGGGTAGTCTGAGAACCACTGGGAGCAGTCAGTGTGAGGTGGGCTCAGAGAATCTTCATTTCTAATAATTTCCCACGTTAAGCTGATCAGGAAACTTACTTTAAAAAAACACCGAGGAAGAGCAATGAGAGAAAACAAACAAACAAACACCATAAACATTATGTAAAGCCCCTCTAGGAGGCTTCAAAAAAATTCTTGAGAATTTTATTTATTTTTTAAAAACTCAAAAATAAAGAGAAAAAATATTTTCCTATTAATGCATACAATGGCTCCTTTGAAGCTGCTGTTTTCTAAGAAATTCTACCCTTGGCTTGTAAGGACTAAGATCCTAATGCAATTTTGGTAGAGAAGTTACCTCCTGAATTATCATTTAGCAAATGGGCTTCCCTGGTGGCTCAGACTGTAAAGAATCTGGCTGCAATGTAAGAGACCTAGGTTCGATTCCTGGGTCAGGAAGATCCCCTCGAGAAGGGAATGGCTACCCACTCCAGTATTCTTGCCTGGAGAATCCCATGGACAGAGGAGCCTGGTGGACTACAGTCCCTGGGGTTGCAAAGTGTCAGACATATGACTGAGTGACTAACACACAAATGGAATATGGTGAGAAGGACATGAAACAGAATGAGTTTGAGTGGAAATCATGGAAGCCTATGGTCACCTTCCCTCTTCCCCTTTGGTTATGGCCCCTGAAGGATTTCTTTAATTCTAGTGAGTGGAAACATCACACAGCAAAGACTCCACAAAGGCAATATGGAGTCAGTTCTGCCAGATTTGGAAAGCTCAGTACCCAGGGCTCTGCCCCCACCACCAAATCCAGAATCTCTGCTCAGGCATCTGCTAGCTCTTGGCAAAACAGGGCCTCCTGTTTTCAAGATAATGTTTTAAAATGGCTCATAAAAGTTTTCTTGGACATAACCAGTCCCTGCAAAGCAATATTTTGATGATTAAACTATAAATAAATCAGAAACATATGGAGCTAATTTCCCTGGGGTTTGGCAAAACACTTTGGACTTTATTCCATCCAGAATATTTGAAGGATGGTTTCAAGTGTTCACAGAATCAAACATGGCTTCATTTTCCCCAGTTCCATCCAGAATATTTAAAGGATGGTTTCAAGTGTTCACAGAATCAAACATGGCTTCATTTTCCCCAGTTCCCTTTCACGCCCTGGCAGTTTAAGAACAGAACCAAGATTCCTTAAGGTTTCTTTGTCTTTGCCTTTGTTCCGAAATTACCAGATCTCAATACAAACACAGAATTTGTTCACCTAAGTGTCACAGTTGACTGAGTATATAGTACAGTTTGCCAGCAGTATTGTAACTCTCTCTCTCTGGGTTTCAGAATAGTTCAAGAGGTTTGTTTCTAATTTACAAAGGAAAGGTTTCAGACTTGAATTATTTCAAAGAATAGCAGCTCCTTTGTAGGTGAACTCTTTCCCACTTACCTACAGAGATTCAAGATATCTGTTCTTACAACCTCCAGCCTTTGAACCCTGTGAGCAGAAATGTTTTGATGGAGTTCACAGCCCTGGGGGGCATCTTCCGTGTGGCCAGAGAGAATGCCCACCTTCTGGACATCTGAGGGTGCATTTTAGAAAGAGAGAACGAGCCCGAAGTTTCTGACAGGAGTTTTTTTCCCTATTAGATGTTAATATGTTTATTTGTTTTTTAACATAATAAACAACTCTGGCACTTTTTAAAAGAAACATTCTGTTTTAGGGAACTATTCTATGTCCAGGCACAGTACTACTAGGAGTCCTGTGGAAATAACCCTTAATATCTAAGTGTTAAGGGAAGTGTATAATTTCTTAATACCTCAAGGACATAGGCAAATGAGTCTCGGTGATACATATTTGGGAAACTTAGTGAGAGACTTCATATCTTTAAAAGTGTTCAAAGGTGTCTGATACCCGAGATGAAACACAAAACAAGCAGTATGTCGTTTTACGTCAGGTTATCCAAATCTAATACACAAACAGCGTGGTCATGTTTCCTCTATTAATGAGAACGTCTGTCAATAAACCATAACACTATTAACGTGAAATGAAGAGTGATTAGAACAATTCTTCTCTTTCGAGTTGAAGTATAATTGACCTGCAATATTATATTAGCTTCAGATGTACAACATAGTGATTCAATATTTTTATACGTTGCAAAATAACCACCAGGATAAGTCTAGTTACCATCTGTCACCATGCAATGTTATGACAATATCATTGACTATATGCCCCGTGACACGTTTGTTTTATAATTGAAAGTTTGTGCATTTTCACCTCCTTCACCTGTTTCACACATTGCCCCACTGCTCGGACAACCACCAGTGTTTTCTCTGTGTCTATGAATCTGTCTCTGTGTTGTGTCTGTGCATTCATTTTTTAGATTCGACATATAAGTGAAACCATAGGATATTTGTCTTTGTCTGACATTTCACTCAGCATGGTACCCTCTAGATCTACCCATGTTGTTACAGATGGCAAGATTTGATTCTTTTTTATGGCTGAGTAATATTCAGAGAATAATTCTTAAGGAGCATATATTACATTCTAGGAAACCTTGAAATGTTCAAACTTTTAAAATTAAACAGCACAATATAACATAAAGTGTCCAATTTCTGCAGCTACCAAATAACTTTACCCCCTTGCACCATTAAAAAAAAAGAAAAAAAGAAAGAAACCTAAAAGCTGGGAGAGAAGAAGAGCATTCTTAGGGGAGAGAAGAATTTGAACAAAAAACATGTAAAGTAGGAAAACATTCAGTGTAAAGATGGGATATTGGAAAAATTAAAAAGAAGAAACTAGAGAACAAGATAGGGTACTATTAACATTAATGAGCTCTTTTTCCAAGATCTTAAACTACAAAACTTGTCTCTGTAATTACAACCTCCAGAGTCACTCTGCCTGGGTCTGAAACCTCTGCTCTGACACCACCAAGCAGGGTGTCCTTGGGCAAGTTACTTTCCTTCTTTGAGCCTCACTGTCCTTATCTGTTAAATGGGCATAATAATCCCTGCCTTTTAAGGCTGTTGTGAGGATTCAATGAGATCGTTTAGCTAGATCCTCTTAACAATATCTGGAATACAGTGAGTGCTTCGAACATAACTGGCATGTCTGTTTTCAAGCCTGATCTTTAATCCCACTTGAACTGCTGTTCAAGAGATAATGAAAGACAGGAAAGCCTGGTATGCTGCAGTCCATGGGGTCACAGAGTCAGACACAACTTAGTGACTGAACAACCACAATAATCACCACATTATGGCATTCCAATCTAGTAAACTGGTTTTATGCCTGCTACTACATAGCCTCAGGCAAGGTCGTTCTCTCTCCCAACTCCAGTTTGCGTCTCTGTGGAAAAGTGATTCCCAGGGTCTTTCTGATATGTACGGTAGATCTATGAAGTCACTGTGCACACTGAATTAGTGAAACACTGAACTGTTCCTAGGGGAGTATACGGTTAGGTTCCTGAGAGGCTCTGGCTCCACCGTTTTCATCAGCTGATCATTTATTCCTTGTCTTAGGTGTGTTTCTGTGTAAAGACCTCTTGTGTGTGTGCAAAGCCACTTCAGTCGTGTCTGACTCTTTGCGACCCTATGGACCATAGCACACCAGGCACCTCTGTCCGTGGGATTATCCAGGCAAGAATACTAGAGTGGGTTGCCATGTCCTCCTCCAGGGGATCTTCCTGACCCAGGGATAGAACCGACGTCTCTTATGTGTCTCCTGCAATGGCTGGCAGGCTCTTTACCACTAGCACTACCTATATTGTTGATCCATTAACCTCGAACTTGTGGCCAACACCACTATGACACATCTGAACAAGGCATATGTAAGACACATCCTGTCTCCACAAAGCACATCACAGCCCTCGTACACTTAGGAACACTAGACACACTTCAGTACTACACATGGGGACTATTTTAAATAGCAAGATCCCCAACAAAAAGCAACAACAAGAACAACAACAACAAAAAGCGTGGAGCATGAGCCTAAAGAGACCACAAAAATGACACTTGTTTACAGTATGAGCTGAAAAAAATGGTAGCTAAAGGGGCAGCTGTGAATGGGGAGGGGTGAGGTAGGAGGGGGCACGCCTACCCTTTTCTCCATACGTCTGTTGATCACCTGCTCTTCCCTGACTTTCTGCTTCAAGCCTTTTCAGGCCTGTGAATTCAGAAAAGGCATCAGTTCCCCTCAGTTCCCATATTTGTGTGGATATCTCAGCCAAGAGCTGGGCTCCATATCGCATTCTCTGAAATCAAGGATCTGAAATTCAGAGAGGAAGTAATGTGTACATATCACTTACAAATCATCTTCCTCTCTACCCACAAATTCTGTTTCTTGAATAAATAAAGGTGTGTGTGTGTGCACATGTGTGTACGCTTCAGGCAACCATGTTGCTGAATATCACGGTTCCTACTGAATGGGACCTGGGAACGTTGGAGACTGACTAGGGAAATAGGGAGAGGTATGCATGACCAGCTGGGCACAGCAGAAACCCGGGTGGCGGGACCAATCTCTGATTTCCTTAAGGAGACAGAACATTGAAAGGAAGTGGGACGCTCTGCCCATGAAATGCCATAATACTTTTGACCTCAGAGGCGCATCCAATCCCAAACAATGTTAAATCCATCCTCCAAAGACAGCTGTCACTGTAGACATGTAGTCCTGCCAGCGACAATCTGCTAGTTCTTTACAGAACACCCAGGTGGAAGTGAAAAACACAAGGTCCTCATTCTCCCTCTTAGTTGAAATATGCCAGGAGGGCCAACTTCTCTTGACTCTTGGCCCCGGTCTACCAGGCTGTCTTTCAAGGCATGGTCCCCCTATGGCAATTAAGACATCATTTTCCTGTTGAGAGATGCCATCTTCTTTTATAAACCTGACAAATTCCTAGAACAAGAATATACCTTTTAATTGATAGGTGTTATGGGATGAATTATGTTCTCTCCAAGTTAATATGTTGAAGCCCTAAATCCCAGTACCTCAGAATGTGACTGTATTTGGAGACAGGCCTAGAAAGAGATAATCAAAACTAAATGAGGTGAGAGGTCTTCCCTGGTGGTCCAGTAGTTAAAAATCCACCTGCCAATGCCGGGTACACAGGTTCAATCCTTGGTCAGGGAACTAAGACCCAATTTGCCTCGGGGCCACTAAGGCTGTGTCCTTAATGAAGATCCCTTGAGCCACCACTAAGACCTGAATCAATCAATCAATCAAGTCATATGGGTGGGGTCCAAATCCAATAGCACAGGGGGCTTCCCAGGTGGCTCAGATGGTAAAGCATCTGCCTGCAATTCGGGAGACCCAGGTTCGATCCCTGGGTTGGGAAGATCCCCTGGAGAAGGAAATGGCAACCCACTCCAGTACTCTTGCCTGGAAAATTCCATCGATGGAGGAGCCTGGTAGGCTACAGTCCATAGGGTTGCAAAGAGTCAGGCATGACCGAGCAACTTCACTTTTACTTTTTTCACTTTCCTGATAATAGGAAAAGACACATAGGTGTTCACAAGGCTGTGTGAGGGCACGGCAAGACAGGGACGATTTTCAAGCCAAGGAGACAGGTCTCAGGAAAAAACAACCCTGCCAACATCTCAATGTTGGACTTCCAGCCTCCAGGGCTATGAGAAAATAAATCTCTGTTGTTTAAGCCATCCCAGCTAGTGGTATTTTGTTACAGAAGCCCTAGCAGACAAATACAATGGTTACTAGTTATTCATTAGCTATGGATTATCTAAAGTGATTTTCTTCTGCATTATTAAGAAGGAAATTCTGTTTCTTAGTAACACAGAAACTGTATTAGGTGCTGCTCTATTCACATATTATTTTATTTACTGCCATACAACCTCCCAGGAAAGTACTTCACTATCCAATTTTACAGAGGAAGAAACTAAACCTTAGAAAAGTCAGGAAACTTGCCCAGGCTCACTCATTGAACAGGTGACAGAACTGGAATGAGACCCAAGTCTATCTGAACACAAAAGTCTTATTCTTTTAACCAAAGCATCTATATTTCTTTGAGGATGAGATTCCAAGAGCTTCCCAATTTACATCTTCTGACCAGCTGTCCCATAAACTATTGAACTGTCCCAGAAGTGGACATCTGAATTGCAACTTGGCATCTGAACTGCATTTTCCAAACTGTCCCTTATACTGAAAGCATTTTCTTACAAAAGTCCTTTGTAAGACTACAAGCCCTGGTTCTTGGTGTGGAAAATGTTGTTTGTTTAGTCGGTTGTGTCCGACTGTTTGCGACCACATGGACGGTAGCCCACCAGGCTCCTCTGTCCATGGGATTTCCCAGGCAAGAATACTGGAGTGGGTTGCCATTTCCTTCTCCAGGGGATCTTCCCAGAAACTGAACTTGAGTCTCTTGCTTGGCAGACGGATTCTAGAATGTGAAGAAGTGGGCACTACAATCTAGGCAAATTACCAAATTTTAAAGAATTAGAGAAGAAGAAAAACACACTAAAAACTGAAACTATTCAGAGCACAGTGTTCTCTTCCGTGATTTGGAAGGCGCCGATGGCTCTTGCAGTGTCTGGAGGTCATCCTAGCAATTTCTACCCTCATCATATTATTGAAGTGCAGAAATGCAGATTTCCAGCAGGTTTCAAACAACAGAAATCTTGATAAAAAAGAACTCAGTGTGCTGACATTAATTGAGTGGGGCTTTCTTGAGGGGCTGCCGTGCCTTGCAAATGGGGCTCCATAAGGTGTTTTCTTCCATTGTGAATATTTATAATACTATGCTCTCGATTGTATTTCCAAAGTGGGCTTTAATTAGAAACCTCACTACGCTACGCCGTTTGGCTTTGTTGACATTCTTTAGTTTTGTGTGTTGAGCATCAGAAGATGGGTGTCAGGGTCACAACAGAGACAGGAGTCTAGAAACTCATCATCAACTAAGGCTTTTCAATTCCCAAATATGATACATAATCTCAAAGATTTAAGAACCATTGACTCGGGAAGGATGGTGTGGGATGAACTGAGAGAGGAACACTGAAACATGTACATTACCGTGTGTAAAATAGATAGTCAATGGGAATTTGCTGTATGATGCAGGGAGCTCAAATCCAGTGCTCGGTGACAACTTAGAAGGGTGGGATGGGGCTGGAGGAGGTTGGGGTTCAAGAAGGAGGGGACATATGTATACCTATGGCTGATTCATGTTGATGTGTGGCAGAAACCAACACAATATTGTAAAGTAATTATCCTCCAATTAAAAATAAATTTAAAAAAGAAACCACTGACTCAAGATCATTTTTATTATAGTACCCAAATATCCTTTTGCAGTGATAATTGTATTAGTCTAAGGAGTTTTTATGATACATTCAAATCATATAATCTGCTCAAAACTGGGAGTAGGATGGGGAATTGGGGAAGGACAGCAGAAACTTGATAACATCTCTATAGGCATTATTCTAAGCACACTTTCCCTTTGGTTCTGACATCCCCGTATTTTGTTTAGTGCACCTCCTGTGGTCAAACAAAATAGCAATTAGTGATGAACTCTTCCAAATTCACACCCTGTCTATTTCTCCGGTTCTCTAGAAGTCAGCGGTGGGGGCGGGGTGGGGGGGAGAAGATCTATTGTAGCATTTCTTATTCATAACAAGTGAGCTGTTATCAGTTTGCTTATTGATTTTTATCTCTATGCTGCAAACCTCAAAATGCCATAGCCCGAATTGAGATCCCACCAAACCTGTTCCTTTACTCATCCTTTACTTTTCCCAGTCATCTTTCTTTTGGATCCTTGACAACATTTCCCTGCACCCACCTTCCCGGAATTAACTGCTGGTTTGATTATTTTTCCTTTCCTGTCTCTTTAAGTCAGAAACTTCCTGAGGTTCCTAAGAGCTGGCTGCCTCCGCAGGCATCCAGGTCTCCCAGCAAGTCTCCATGGCAGTAAGATTTGCAAATGAATCCCCCCAGATCTGAGAAAACAGCAGCAGTTGTCTAATCAATCTCTGAGTTCCAGCCATCTACTAGGGGATCAGTGGGTTTCAAGATAGCCAATGAACCAAAGTCCTAGGATTGAAAAACCCAATCAACTGATACTGGCAGCTCCAGAAAGGAGGAAGTCCCCAAACTGAGCAAAATATAAAACCAATACTAAATCCAACTAACAAACACACAAACAGCAATTAAATTATTTATGATTCAAATGCCTACCTCACAGATTTCCCAAGCTCTCTGCTCACACATGTATCTTCCTCTGCTCTCTGCCTCCCCAAAGGCTGTGCTTTCTCAGCATGAACAACAGTCTTCTCAAGAGTCAGGCTCTGAAATACACATGCTATACACGCCCAGACAGCCTTTCGGTGCCAGGCAGCCCCTTCTCCTTTCTTCCCAGCCCCAGGCCAGCTCATGCCAGCTCCCAGACAGGCGCTTTTTACCTTCTGCCCTTGTTCTTAAAAGCCCGGCTGGAGTCTCAGAGTATTTGTTGAGCTTTTTAACATGCAGTTTGTCTCCTTCTGCAGGGAATTACTCAGTGAGCCTGTCACCTGACTCCCAGCAGCTCCATTATATAATTCAAACGGTGCCATTTGAGTTGTGATCAGAAAACCACACTCCTCCCTACCCCCCACGATCTCCTTCTCCCTTCCTTGGAACGGAGGGCAAGACACTCAAAACACCAAACAAAGACGATCACCCTTTCTTGCAACTTCAGCAGAGCCACTGCATTTCTGCAGTGTATTTTTTATTTCTCCTGAGGTTTGAGTTTTCTTGGGCAGTGTGCGTGTTAAGTCGCTTCAGTTTTGTTCAGCTCCTTGTGACCCTCTGTACTGTAGCCCGCCAGGCTCCTCTATTCATGGGATTATCCAGGCAAGAATACTGGAATGGGTTGCCATTTCCTTCTCCAGGTTTAGGACCTTCTGAATGTCAGTGCTGAGTTAGGGGATTTCTCAAAATGTAACATCTCGAGATGTAGCTGTGGCAGTATCCTTGATTTTCATTTAGGGTGGCGGTTTGTAGATTAGATGAATCAGTGAATGGATTTGCAAATGACAGAGCTCATCAGCAGTTGAACAGCCTCACACAGATTTAATGACACCTGTGCAAATGAAATCCAAAACCTAGAATGTTTTTTAGCCACAGTATCTAAGTTCCCTGAAATCTCAAAGGGGTAGATTGAGTGGAGAGGTCTTTAGCTAAAACCCTGCCCTGACCGTCAACATCCCTCTTCCAGCCACTTCAAAGAACCATGACATCCAACTGAAAACCGCAAGCTTGATGTGCAACACCACTTCATGGCCAAACCCCCAGCCTCCACTATCAAGCACGTGGAGATTCTTAAAGCCAATCTATATAAATATCTGGAGCCAGCACTGTCCTGGGTGAAGGTAATAAAAATCAGTCCTAATTTCCCTTTCTTAGCATCTGTCATCTCTGTTCAGATGATGTGTATTGAGCGGCAAGTATGTTAAGACAGAATTGACCCAGGAATGAGAGATCTTTGAGAAACTTGGGGGGCATAAATCAGCATAACAGTTAGAGTGTCCATCGCTCCTCCTTGTCCAAGTCTTTGCAACCCCATGGACTGTAGCCCGCCAGGCTCCTCTGTCCATGGGATTTTCCAGGCGAGTATACTGGAGTGGGATGCCATGCCCTTCTCCAACGGAGCTTCCCGACCTGATCAAATCTGGGTCTCCTGCACTGCACGCAGATTCTTTATTGTCTGAGTCACCAAATGATCAACATAAAAAAAATTAATAAATACTCCAACCTGTTTGCTTTTTCCTTGTCAAAGCCAGATGAACTGTATACAGTGGTGGCTCTGGGTTCCTAGTCTCCTCCCAGCCAGTGGAGACTTGTTGCTGAAGATGGGAAATACTCCAAAAAGACTGTTAAAGTCTAGGGAACAAACGCTAACATTGGCCACCTTCTTTTGGTTTTTCTTTGTCTGACCTCTTTTCTCCCTTTTGCATTTCCTCACTCCTATTGGCCACAGGAACCTCCCCTGCCCTTCTTGCCTGCCTGCAACAGTGTATTAATAGTTGATACCACGGCTATACTAAAGTATGTGACATTAGACTGATACTGTGCCCTAAGAATGGGGCTTTCCCAGAGGCGCAGTAGTAAAAGAATCCACCTGCCAATGCAGGAGACACAGGAGATGCAGGTTTGATCCCTGGGTTGGGAAGATCCCCTGGAGAAGGAAATGGCAACCCACTCACTCCAGTATTCTTGCCTGGAAAATCCCATGGACAAAGGAGCCCGGTGGGCTACAGTTTACAGGGTCACAAAGAGTCAGACATGACGGAGCATGCTCTTGCCCTAAGAATAGTTTGCAAAATACTTTGTAACTGCCCACATATCCCTCTGAAGTGGGCATGGGGTAATTATTCTTCTTATCCAGACCCAAAGAAAGCCAGTGACACAGAGGGAAATTAGAAGTCAATTTTCCTACACTCAGAGCTCTATTTTGCAAAGGAAGACCCAGAAATACATTAAAAAAGATAACTGTATAAACATGAATGACAGATTGATGTCTGTTTATATCTCTCCCTCCAGATGTGGTAAATACAGAGTATTGTGGCCATTGCTATGGTAACTACTTGTTTATTAATGAGAATAAGGCTACATAGTAAAATGTTAGAAAACATCAGGTGGTGAGGAAGAAAAGCAATAATGCAAAATAAACACTTGGTCTCTGTACACTCCTTCAACACTGACACCACAAAACTCCAACTTCCTAGACCAGTGTCGTCCAACAGGCAAACAACGTGAGCCACGTATGTAATTTAAAATTCTCTAGTTGTTGTATTTCAAAAGAAAAAAAAAACTAGTGAAACAGATTTTGGTAATATTATCAGCTTGACAAACACCAGCTGTCCAGCTGAGGGGCTCATTCTACCTCCTACTTCAAATCCAATATATTCAAAATATTATTTCAACATGTGCTATTATAAAATTATTAACAGAGAATTTATGTTCTTTTCTTCAGACTAAGTCTCTGAATTCTGATATGAATTGTACATATTTTACACTCACATCACATCCCAATTAAGAGTAGTATCTACATCTCAAATGTTCAATAGCCACAGAGAGTCAGTGGTAACCATATTAGATGGCCAAACTTCAGACTATATTTGGTCATTTTGGCTTGAAATTTGTTCTCTGAGTACCCATTTGTCTGTCCACAGATGGTGATTGCAGCCATGAAATTAAAAGAAGCTTGCTCCTTGGAAGGAAAGTTATGAACAACCTAGACAGCATATTAAAAAGCAGATACATTACTTTGCCAACAAAGGTCCGTCTAGTCGAGGCTATGGCTTTTCTAGTAGTCATGTATGGATGAGAGAGTTGGACTATAAAGAAAGCTGAGCACCGAAGAATTGATGCTTTTGAACTGTGGTGATGGAGAAGACTCTTGAGAGTCCCTTGGACTGCAAGGAGATCCAACCAGTCCATCTTAAAGGAGATCAGTCCTGGGTGTTCTTTGGAAGAACTAATGTTGAAGCTGAAATTCCAATACTATGGCCACCTGATGCGAAGAGCTTACTCAGTGGAAAAGACCCTGATGCTGGGAAAGATTGAGGGCAGGAGGAGAAGGGGACAACAGAGGATGAGATGGTTGGATGGCATCACCAACTCAATGGACATGAATTTGGGTAGGCTCCGGGAGTTAGTGATGGACAGGGAGGCCTGGCGTGCTGCGGTTCATGGGGTTGCAAAGAGTTGGACACAACTGAGTGACTGAACTGAACTTGGAACTTTTAGAAAAATGAACTGCATTCATTTGGTTCTAGCTTTATGGCATAATTCAAGTGGTGTCCTCTTGGGTGGAGCAAGAAAATATCAAATAAGCTTGAAACTGAAATAGTATTAAAGATTCAGCTTCTTTCATGCCACCAGAGGATCATGAAGATTAAAAAGAACAAATCTCAGGTTTATAAAAATTCCTTTCTTGGTTTGCCCCATTTGCCCAAATTACCCAGAACCATGCTTGACTACACTTTCCGTGTACCTCCTCTTTCTGCCCTCTCCTCTCAGCACCCCTAACAGATCACTCAGCCATAACAAGCCTACCTGTCACCTCTTCTCGAGTCTGGATCTCTGCCTGGTCACCCTGCCTCCACTCTCCACCCATTCACGTTCATATTCTCTCCTGCCTTCAGCCTGGGCATGCATTGAAAGCAGATGTTAATCATGGAGCTTCTCAACTTAAAGCTTTTAATATCAACCTGTTATCTTTTGAATAAAATCCATACTCTTTGAATAAAATCCATGTCCTTCCATACTAGGCAATCATCAGCTGGCCTTTGGGGAACTTCCTGGCCCATCTCCTGGCTGCCCAGTCATTGATTTTACTTTCTTGACTGTGCCGTCATCTCCCTGACTCCACGCCTTTGTTTAAAGTCTGCTCCCTCTGCCTGGAATGTCCTTCCTTAAAATACCCAGCCCTCACCCAACAGCAAAATCCTGCCAACCTAGTTCCAATATTTACTGGAACTTCTTTTTTGTGGGGGGTAGCTTTTCGGCGGGGGGGACTGCCCTACAGACATACAAAATCATAGTTCCTCGACCAGCGGTCAAATCTGTGCCCACCTTGGTGGAAGTGTGGAGTCTTAACCACTGGACCACCAGGGAAGCCCCTATTGCAGCTTTTCTTGCTCTTGCAAACTTAACAGCCAACTCATCTATGTTCTCAGGTCACTTTTATAAATAAATGTGTTATAACATTGATCATGTTCAATTACAATTATATGATATGCTAGAAAAGGATTTCCCCAAGAAGGGGAACCACATACCATTTACTTTGGAGTTCACCTTGGGACATAACAGGATCTCAAGAAATGCCTGAGGAATTCCAATACTCTTTTCTTTCCAGTTCTCTTTCTTCTAATTGTCTAACCACTTGGTACAATTGGACCCAAGCCTCATTTTTTTAATAGCTGTGGTATCTTGAATGCCATTTCATTCAACAGGTGTTTTAAGGTCATTCTTATAAACTCTGGTTATGACAAGTAGATATACAGGTATGCCTCTAAAGAATGCAAGATTACATACTTGTTCGTTAACTCCTTTGTCAACAGGCTAATGTCTGTGTCTTTGCTTTTACAGTTTCAGTCTCTCCATCTCTTTAAAGCTTTCAGTTCTTAGCAGGTTGGGAAAACAGAACACCTGTATTTTGCGGAGAATAAGAGTACAGTGGCTTTGAGTAAGGGCATAAGAAACACTGCCCCATCGATATCACAGGATGCGACATTTAGTTTTGTTGCTCAGAGAGTCATTTTTATGAGCATGCTGGCACCCCACTCCAGTCCTCTTGCCTGGAAAATCCCATGGACGGAGGGGCCTGGTAGGCTGCAGTCCATGGGGTCGCGAAGAGTCGGACACGACTGAGCGACTTCACTTTCACTTTTCACTTTCACGCATTGGAGAAGGTGATGGCAACCCACTCCAGTCCTCTTGCCTGGAGAATCCCAGGGACGGGAGAGCCTGGTGGGCTGCCGTCTATGGGGTCGCACAGAGTCAGACACGACTGAATCGACTTAGCAGCAGCAGCTCTAATGGTTTCCACACAATTAAATAGAGTTGTGCTTTAGAAAATAGAGGAATCGACACAAAATGCTGCTAAGGACGTGGAGCCACCAGAACTCTCGTTCATTGCTGCTGGGACTGCAAAGTGGCACAGACACTTTGGAAGACAGTTTAGTGGTTGCTTTCAAAACTAAACATACTCTTGCCTTCAGTTCAGTTCAGTTCAGTCACTCAGTCATGTCCGACTCTTTGTGACCCCATGGACTGCAACACACCAGGATTCCCTGTCCAACACCAACTCCCGGAGCTTACTCAAACTCATGTCCATCATGTTGGAGATGCCATCCAACCATCTCATCCTCTGTCATCCCCATCTCCTCCCGCCTTCAATCTTTCCCAGCATCAGGTCTTTTCCAAAGAGTTGGTTCTTCACATCAGGTGGCCAAAGTATTGGAGTTTCAGCTTTAGCATCAGTCATTCCAATGAATATTCAGGACTGATTTCCTTTAGGATGGACTGATTGGATCTCCTGGCAGTCCAAGGAGTTCTCAAGAGTCTTCTCCAACACCACAGTTCAAAAGCATCAATTCTTCGGTGCTCAGCTTTCTTTATAGTCCAACTCTCACATCCATACATGACTACTAGAAAAGCCATAGCCTCGACTAGACGGACCTTTGTTGGCAAAGTAATGTATCTGCTTTTTAATATGCTGTCTAGGTTGTTCATAACTTTCCTTCCAAGGAGTAAGCGTCTTTTAATTTCATGGCTGCAGTCACCATCTGCAGTGATTTTGGAGCCCAAGAAAATAAAGTCTGTCACTGTTTCCATTGTTTCCCCAACTATTTGCCATGAAGTGATGGGACCGGATGCCATGATCTTAGTTTTCTGAATGTTGAGTCAAATGTTGCTAAGGATGTGGAGCCACCAGAACTCTCATTCATTGCTGCTGGGACTGCAAAGTGGCACAGACACTTTGGAAGACAGTTTGGTGGCTGCTTTCAAAACTAAACATACTTTTGCCTTACAACCCAGCCATTACACTACAAGGCATTTACCCAGATGGACTGAAACCAAATCCACACAAAAACCCACACATGGATGCTTACAGTAATTTTATTCGTAATTTCCAGAACTTGAAAGCAACAAAGATGTCCTTCGGGAGGTGAATAAATTAAGTGTGGTGCATCCAGGTAATGGAATAGTGTTCCATGCTAAAAATGAATGAGTCTGAAGCCAGAAAAAGACAGGGAAGAACCTTAAATGTCCATGACTAAGTGAAAGCAGTCAGTCCGAAAGACTCCATACGGCATGATTCCAGCTATATGGCTTTCTGGGAAAGGCACCACAATGATGACAGTAAAAACATCAGTGGTTGCCAGCAGCTGGGAGGGCTGGAGGGATGAGGAAGTGGAGCATGGAGAGATTTTTCGGGCAGAGAGACTGCTCCATATAATACGATAATGTAGGTCATTATACATTTGTCCCAACCCATAGAGCAAACAGTGCCAAGGATGAAACTTTATGTAAACTAGCGACTTTGGTGACAGAGATGTATCGACACTGTAGTACTGTGTCAATGTAGATTCATTCGTTGTAACACGTGTAGTGGTGTGGTTCCTGATGCTGATGATGGGGGAGGCTGTGTGTGTCGGGGGGGTGGGCAGGGGATATATGGGAATTCTCTGTACTTCCTGCTCGATTTTGCTGTGAGCCAAAACTGCTCTAAAAAATAAATCTTTTTTTTTTTTTTAATTGGAGGGACCAGAGAGTGGTTTGCTGGTAGGTGCCCAGGCACTCTGCTCACTGGCTTCTGGCTTGATGTACAAGCTGTTTTCCTGCTAGGTTGTCAGTTGCTCAGATTTATTAATTGCTTTCTCCACTTTGTTACCAACACACCACTAAATCAACGGCATGTACTTAGGGACTAATAAATTCTCATTTAAATGAAATGAAGGGAAAACACACTTAATGCTTCGAATGATAAATACATATTTCCACCCACAGACACAGCATAACGGCCTTAGTGTCAACAGAAAAACTCTTACTGAGATGGTTTCTGGAGGCTCTGGAGCCTTGGACAGTCTCAGACTTGGAGGAGGGGTTGCCCTGGGAGGCCTGCTGGGGCTAGAAGAGCCGCTGAGATGGGAAAATTTAACTCTTGCTTTGACTCAAGCCTGGAAGTGCTCTCTGTGGCCCCAGGGACCAGCCCTTGGTCACACAACCTGGTGGATTTACCAAGACGCTGCTCAGAGCAGGGCTAACACTGTTGCGCAAAGTACTTGCCCCGGCGAGCCACAGTTTCCTCATCTGTAAAAGGGGGATGAGGATATGGTGGGTTATTGCGGGAGGTCGTGTCTATAATCACCCTGATGTGGAGTGATAGTGTCAACTGATGGACCGTGCTTAGTATTACATATTATTAGATATCACGTGATACTAGTAAAGCATTGGTGATGCCATGCAGGAGCTCAAATCATAACAGTGCCCTTGTGAACCCCTCTTCTGCTATCTCACCACACTTTCTTTCTACTTAATTTGCTGTTGGCACATAGGAAGATGGTGGCTTTACTGGGCTTTTAGGACCTCTGTCTTCCTTCTCCCTTTCTTAATTTTTTTCTTCCTCCCCCACCTCTTCTCTTCCTCTCTCTTTTTCCCCTTATTATTTTTAAAGTGAGTTTATTTTGTCCCTTGCTATTCTTGGCCAGCCAACTGAGACTCTTTGTATTGAGGTCTTCTTGCCAAAACCACATTAAGCTCACCAAGTTGCTAAACTTAGGCCAGCCTGTTTCTGCTCTCTTGGAAGGCCTGCGATGCCATAAATAAGAGAGGGAGCAGGTCAAAGGATGCTTGTTCACAGCAAAGGGGGCTGCTTCACACAGAGCTTAGAGCCTGAGAGGAGGAAGAGCTCAGGCCTCAGGCATCATCTATATAAGAGAACAGCTAATGCCCCATTCCCTGCCAAGTCATGGTGACTGCCAATCTCAGAAGCTGTCATTCAAATTGTTTTTTGGCCAGTTCAGCATAGTGTCCCCATGACAGCTCTACTCTGGGAGAACAAGAGAAAAAGGCATTTTCTCAGAGGAGAAGGCGGTTTCCTTTTCTTTCTATGAGATACATAGCCTTTATTTCTCTCCAGAGCACCATGTGGAAGGTATGTGATGACCTGCGTCCAAGAAAGACACAAGAGGGGAGAGGGGACAACACAAATGGCCCTAATAATGGGGCAAGTGAGTGAGGGTTTGAAAGGCGGAGAATGCAGTAGAGACGGCCCTGGGATTGAATTCTGGTCCTTCCCCCTGCTCACTGGAGACAAGTTAATTGGCCTCCGCTCTTCCTGCATGATATGCTAATAATAATAAACTGGCGAGGGGGGAGTCTGGGGTGACTTTGTTAGCATCTATCAGGTGGCCTGGTGCACAGCAGGTGCAGAATGACCTGGCCCGGTAAATAGAGCCTCCATTCTTCATGCCCAAAGGGTAAAGAGACTCCAATGCCCTCTTTGCTAAAGTTCTTTGACGGAAGTTAAATGAAACCTCCAGCAAAGGGTAAAGACCACGTGTGCTTCTCTTCCCACTTACAGCCCCACCCCCGGCCCCAATCCTCCACGTTGCAGACATTTTCCCCCAAGATGGACACAAGTGTATCTCCCATCCCCCATACTTGTTTATGCCAGCAAATATGGAAAACTCAGCAGTGGCCACAGGACTGGAAAAGGTCAGTTTTCATTCCAACCCCCCAAAAAAGGCAATGCCAAAGAATGCTCAAACTACTGCACAATTGCACTCATCTCACACGCTAGTAAAGTAATGCTCAAAATTCTCCAAGCCAGGCTTCAGCAATATGTGAACTGTGAACTTCCAGATGTTCAAGCTGGTTTTAGAAAAGGCAGAGGAACCAGAGATCAAATTGCCAACATCCGATGGATCATCAAAAAAGCAAGAGAGTACCAGAAAAAACATCTATTTCTGCTTTATTGACTATGCCAAAGCCTTTGACTGTGTGGATCACAATAAACTGTGGAAAACCCTGAAAGAGATGGGAATACCAGACCACCTGACCTGCCTCTTGAGAAACCAGTATGCAGGTCAGGAAGCAACAGTTAGAACTGGACATGGAACAACAGACTAGTTCCAAATAGGAAAAGGAGTACATCAAGGCTGTATATTGTCACCCTGCTTATTTGACTTATATGCAGAGTACATCATGAGAAACGCTGGGCTGGATGAAGCACAAGCTGGAATCAAGATTGCCAGGAGAAATATCAATAACCTCAGATATGCGGATGACACCACCTTTATGGCAGAAAGTGAAGAACTAAACAGCCTCTTGATGAAAGTGAAAGTGGAGAGTGAAAAAGTTGGCTTAAAGCTCAACATTCAGAAAACTAAGATCATGGCATCCGGTCCCATCACTTCATGGCAGATAGATGGGGAAACAGTGGAAAGAGTAGCTGACTTTATTTTTCTGGGCTCCAAAATCACTGCAGATGGTGACTGCTGCCATGAAATTAAAAGATGCTTACTCCTTGGAAGGAAAGTTATGACCAACCTAGACAGCATATTAAAAAGCAAAGACATTACTTTGCCAGCAAAGGTCCGTGTAGTCAAGGCTATGGTTTTTCCAGTGGTCATGTATGGATGTGCGAGTTGGACTATAAAGAAAGCTGAGCACAGAAGAATTGATGCTTTTGAACTGTGGTGTTGGAGAAGACTCTTGAGAGTCCCTTGAACTGCAAGGAGATTCAACCAGGCCATCCTAAAGGAGATCAGTCCTGGGTGTTTATTGGAAGGACTAATGTTGAAGCTGAAACTCCAATACTTTGGCCATCTTATGCAAAGAGCTGACTCATTGGAAAAGACCCTGATGCTGGGAAAGATTGAGGGCAGGAGGAGAAGGGGACTACAGAGGGTGAGATGGCTGGATGGCATCATTGACTCGATGGACATGGGTTTGGATGGACTCAGGGAGTTGGTGATGGACAGGGAGGCCTGGCGTGCTGAGGATCATGGGGTCGCAAAGAGTTGGACACGACTGAGCAACTGAACTGATACTTGTTTAGAGCCTCACCACTCCCGTCAAGTGGTGGGATCAAATTCCTCTCCGTCCAAACCTGGGTGGACTTGGAACATGCTTGCAGCCTGTGCAGCAGAAGTCATTCTGTGGGACCCCACAGGCTAGGTCTTAAAAGGCAACGTATTAGCTGGAATCCTTGCTCTTGAAACTGGCAGGTAAGCAGCTAACTGCATTGGGGCTGCCATGTTAACGAGGAAGCCTGACCTGGTCCATGTGGAGAGACCACAGAGAGAGTTCCCAGACACCCGCCCCCCCCTCCATGTCACTGTCTGTTTGCAACCTCAAGAGACACTTGGAGCCAAAACCACTCATCTGAGCGCTTGCTCAACTGCTGATCTACGTCAACGAAATGTAGATGATGAAACACAACAAAACCCAGTTGGAGGAATTCCCCAGCAGTCCTGCGGTCAAGTCTCCACCAGTTTTCGATCCCTGCTCAGGGAACTAAGATTGCACATGCCTCGTGGTGCAGCCAAACAAAAACAAAAAACCAACTGGAAGAGAATCATAGCCTCTATTACATTCTCCTGCTGCTGCTGCTGCAGCTAAGTCGCTTCAGTCGTGTCCGACTCTGTGCGACCTCGTAGATGGCAGCCCACCAGGCTCCTCCGTCCCTGGGATTCTCTAGGCAAGAACACTGGAGTGGGTTGCCATTTCCTTCTCCAATGCGTGAAAGTGAAGTCACTCAGTCGTGTCAGACTCTTAGCAACCCCATGGTCTGTAGCCTACCAGGCTCCTCTGTCCATGGGATTTTCCAGGCAAGAGTACTGGAGTAGGGTGCCATTGCCCTCTCCGCATTCTCCTAGAGCACCATAAATGAGGTTTAAGGATTAACTGAGGAGAACCAGGGTTTAAATTGACCCTACTGCTTCAGCTTGTGACCCTAACAAATCCACATGTCTAAAAAAGTGATAAATATAATGCACAGGTCAGGATTATTATCAGGGTAAATAAGGTGGTTCACATCAAGTACTCAGCATCATGACTGGCACAGAACAGACACATCTTAGACATTGTTTGTCATCACCCTTATCACTACCACCAACTCTGTTTCAATCATTACTATGGGTTTTGCTTCCAAGGCATCTTAGCTGGCTGGATTTTCTTTAATCACACTTCCTTCTATTTAGACAAGTTTCCTTCAACCCATAATCTGTATTTGTCAGCCTTCATGCTAATGTCACAATCATGAGGAATTGTTTCAAAAAATCCAATCAGTCTTAGCTGCTTCATCTGTCTCACCCACAATCAGCCATCACTTTGCCCTCAACGTGTTTGACTGTCTTAGTCATCATCACATATGAAAGGCCGAATATTCTGCAGCAGGAAGTCTGTTTTGACTAAGGATGCAGAACCATCTATCTAACTCTGTTGGGCCATTCAAATCAGCTTTTCCTTTAGTGATGTGGAAGGGCTCCTCAAGTACCTACAATGAGCCAACAGAGGAGAAAATTAAGGCTCAAAAAGATGTAAACACCACTATAACTTCATTGTTCATTCACTAAACCTGAGTATTCATTTCAGCATTCAACAAATAGCTATTAAAAAAAACAACCAAATAGCTATTAACAGCTTACTCTGTGCCAGTCTCTGGACATACAAACATGAACAGTCACACTACTTCTGATTTTTATTTTCTCCCAAATCATTAATTTATCACTCATTCAAAAGTAAACATTTTGTTTTTCCATGTGTTTTTTTTCCCCCAAAGTCTCTGCTGCTATGAAGCTTATAGTTTCGCCTGAAGGGCAGACTATAAACATGCAACATGCAACATGCAACAACAGTAGCATATGCTAAGAGCTTTGTGAGGGGAAATAGAAAGCTGTGCTTAGTGATAGGACTTAGATTGAGGGAATGGTTAGGGAGGGCTTCCTGGAGGAAGTGGTTTTATACGGGGACTGAAGGAAAGGTGGGAATTAGCCAGATGGAAGGTGGGCAGAAAAGGAGAGTGATGTAGGCAGGATCAACTGCTTATGCGAAAGTCCTGAAACCAGAGTGAATGTGGAAATGACTGACGGACTAGAAAAAAATCTCAGCCCAACGTCCACCAGGAAGTCTTCATTATCACTTTGAAATTCACTCCCAGAATTTTCCTCTGTCCTCCTACTCTATCTGGCTTACAAAGTGCATGTTTAATAAATGCTTGGTGAATTGATTTTTCCCTTATAATAGTCCTTTTTTAAACTCTTTATTGAATTTGCTACAATATTGCTTCCATCTTATGTTACAGTGTTTTGGCTGTCAGGTACGTGGGGTCTTAGTTCCCCAACCAGGGATTGAATTGGCATTCCCTGTGTTGGAGGGTGAAGTCTTAACCACTGGACCTCTAGGGAAGTCCCACCCTTATAGTAAACTGAGAGAACTATTATTTTAGGGAGACAGATATGGTTTTTGAAGCACATAGCTACATATACATGCATACATACACACACCCCAGCACTTTTAATAAATTCAAAATATGGGAGTTATTGTCAGTTCACATAGTTTTTAAAAGCTCATGTTTATAGATGTCATTATCTTATTTCTACTTTATTTTTTAATTAAAAAAATAATTTTCCTAGTTAACTCCATTTCTGTTTAATCCTCTTTAGTATGCTTTCTATTTCCAGGCAGCCTGCTTCTGTGGTTTTGTCACTGGGCAAATAAAGAGGTAAAACTGTAATTGGGCAGATTGAACTAGACACTTAGAACTGAGTGTATCGAAGAGCCCAGAAGTTGGCATCAGCCTGTCTTCTTAAAGCAACCACACTGGGGTTTCTGCTATCTGTCGCTACCTTAATTCCTAGACACTGTGACGTCTGCCTTTCTGTGGCTGCTGTCTGGTAATAAAAGGAGAGCTGTCCCCTTTGTCATCTGTAGAACAGAGGGTAATGTCCCTTAATTAACGAAAGGAAGTGGTGCAATGTAGTGAGAACACTGCAATTGTTTCCAATTAATCCCACATGCAGTTTGGCAAAGTTAATAATCCATAAAATGACCTCGGATCTAAATACGGAGAACAATCAGCTTTTATCAGTCATTTTTCTATCTTTCCAGCATCAGCAAGAAAATTCCAAGGCCAGATGCATAGACCGTCTACAGATTTACAATATCATATGTTTTCCTGAATATAATCTCAAATAGAAAAGAAACTTACACGTACCATTCAGATCTTACAAATTCCACAATGTTTCACAATCTCTATAATTCACCGCATGTTGACAGATATCAGTTCAACCACCAATGGAGCAGTTATTCGATTGTTTACATCACTAGGTACCAAAGCAAATGAAAGTGTGAAGGTCATGGTCATGCAAGAGCAGGACAGACCTTTTCCATCTGATATTTCTAAAACCTTCTAGGACAGAGAATGATGGTATCACATGTACCCACGAGCCCCTAAAAAATGTCTCATGGAGCATCTTACCTCAGCTCCATATCTTTTTTAAAGAAACTGGGGTAAAATACACATAACATCAAACTTACCATTTTAACCACTTGAAGGTGAATAATTCAGTGCCTTTTAGTACCTTCACAAAGTTGTGCTATCGTCACCTCTACCTATTTCAGCACTACTAAAATAGTTTAATCAACCAAAAGGGAAACCCTGTACCCAATAATCACTCATTCCTCATTCCTCCCCCCACCCTGCCCAGTCCCTGGCAAGCACTGATCTACCTTTTGTCTTTATGGACTTCTCTACTCTGGACATTCCATATAAACAGACTCATACACTATGTGGCCATTTGTGTCTGGCTTCTTTCCCTAAGCATAAAGTTTTCAAGGTTCACTCATGTTGCAGCTTGTATTAGTACTTTTTCTTTTTATGGGTGAGTAATATTCCATCACATAGCTATACTGTTTTGTTTATCCATTAATCAGTTGATGAGTATCTGAAGCATTTCCAGAATTTGGCTGTTGTGAATAATGCTGTTGTTGAACATTCTCATACAAGTTTTTGTTTGAACACTTATTTTCCATTCTTTTGGGTCTCTACTTCGGAGTAGAACTGGGAATTCATATAAAAATTCTGTGTATAACTTACTGCCACCTTACCTGCCTCCTGAGAAATCTGTATGCAGGTCAAGAAGCAATAGTTAGAACTAGACATGGAACAACAGACTGGTTCCAAATTGGGAAAGGAGTACATCAAGGCTGTATATTGTCACCCTGCTTATATAACTTATACGCAGAGTACATCATGTGAAATGCTGTACTGGATGAAGCACAAGCTGGAATCAAGATTGCTGGGAGAAATATCAATAACCTCAGATATGCAGATGACACCACCCTTATGGTAGAAAGTGAAGAGGAACTAAAGAGCCTCTTGATGAAAGTGAAAGAGGAGAGTGAAAAAGCTGGCTTAAAACTCAACATTCAAAAAACTAAGATCATGGCATCTGGTTCCATCACTTCATGGCAAATAGGTGGGGAAACAATGGAAAGAGTGATAGACTTTATTTTCTTGGGCTCAAAAATCACTGCAGATGGTGACTGCAGCCATGAAATTAAAATACGCTTACTCCTTGGAAGAAAATTTATGACCAACCTAGACAGCATATTAAAAAGCAGAGACATTACTTTACCAACAAAGGTCCATGTAGTCAAAGCTATGGTTTTTCCAGTAGTCATGTATGGATGTGAGAGTTGGACTATAAGGAAAGCTGAGCGCCGAAGAATTGATGCTTTTGAACGGTGGTATTGGAAAAGACTCTTGAGAGCCCCTTGGACGGCCAGGAGATCCAACCAGTCCATCCTAAAGGAAATCAGTCCTGAATATTCATTGGAAGGACTGATGTTGAAGCTGAAACTCCAATACTTTGGCTACCTGATGTGAAGAGCTGACTCATTAGAAAAGACCCTGATGCTGGGAAAGATTGAAGTTGGGAGGAGAAGGGCACGACAGAGGATGAGATGGTTGGATGGCATCACCGACTCGATGGATATGAGCTTCAGCAAGTTCCAGGAGTTGGTGATGGACAGGGAAGCCTGGTGTGTTGCAGTCCATGGGGTCACAAAGAGTCAGACATGACTGAGCGACTGAACTGAACTGAACTTACTGAGGAACACATAATAATTTTTTAGTGAATACTATCAGAATTCTACAAAGGTTGATCAGATTGGCAGGGAAAGTTCACCTCTGATGAAATGCTCTGATGGAAGTGCATTAGGACATTGGGATATACATGCTTATATCACAACGGGTCGGGAAGATTTTTGTGGGTATCTCATTTCTCTGCTGGCCCACAAACTACTTTTTTTTTTCAGTCAAGCTTTGTTGACAAGCCCTTGGGCACTGGAGTTGGTATGTCTCTTTCAGTACCAGGCATGTATGACCTAAACTAGTTCCTTAAACTCTAAGAGTTTCATCATTTGTAAGTGGGAGTAGGTGTGATCTACAATATGGGTATGATAACTTTAAATAGGGAAATATATTTAAAAGACTTAGTATGGTGGTAGTTTAGTCACTAAGTCATGTCCAACTCTTGTGATCCCATGGACTTTAGCCCTCCAGGTTCCTCTGTCCATGAGATTCTCCAGGCAAGAATAGTGGAGTGGGTTGCCATTTCCTTCTCCAGGGGATCTTCCAGACCCAGGGCATGTGTAGCGTATGTATTTCAGAGCCTGACTCTTGAGAAGACTGTTGTTCATGCTGAGAAAGCACAGCCTTTGAGGAGGCAGAGAGCAGAGGAAGATACATGTGTGAGCAGAGAGCTTGGGAAATCTGTGAGGTAGGCATTTGAATCATAAATAATTTAATTGCTGTTTGTGTGTTTGTTAGTTGGATTTAGTATTGGTTTTATATTTTGTTTAGTTCGGGGACTTCCTCCTTTCTGGAGCTGCCAGTATCAGTTGATTGGGTTTTTCAATCCTAGGACTTTGGTTCGTTGGCTATCTTGAAACCCACCGGTGCCCTGGTAGATGCCTGGAAGCCAGAGATTGATTAGACAACTGCTGCTGTTTTCTCAGATCTGGGGGGATTCATTTGCAAATCTTACTGCCATGGAGACTTGCTGGGAGACCTGGATGCCTGCAGAGGCGGCCAGCTCTGCAGAGGCAGCCAGCTCTTAGGAACCTCAGGAAGTTTCTGACTTAAAGAGACAGGAAAGGAAAAAAAAAAAATTGAACCAGCAGTTAATTCCGGGAAGGTGGGTGCAGGGAAACGTTGTCAAGGATCAAAAAGAAGGATGATTGGGGAAATGAAAGGATGAGTAAAGGAACAGGTTTGGTGGCGAGATACCTAAGCTATCTTGATTGCAACCCTATATACCAACAGTTCAAGTGTATATCACGCATATCAAGCCAGACAGGAAGTGGTGAGACAGCAGAAGTGGCATCCAGGTCTCTGACAACTCTGAGAACTCACCACTCCTTCTGTTTAAGGTCGGGAGTGCATCATGAATTCTAAACTAAGTTCCGATCAGTCATCTCTAAAGCAATTTTATCTCTACTGAATATTTCATCATCTGAAATAGAAACTTTTCCAGCCTATTACTCTGTTATTTAAATTGTTACTAAAGAAAAGTCAGGCAGGTTTGATCCCTGGCGGGAAAGTGCTAATCGTCTTGCCTGGAGAACCCATGGACAAAGGAGAGCCCACCTAGCTTGCGAGGTGTTACTCTGTGTCCTGAGGACTTCAGCATCTGCACTTTGATCACAAATTGTATAGTGAACATATGGGGACAATATTGCCAGTCTAATTCATAATAAAATGGGGAAAGAAACCATAGTCTTTTCATCCAGCACTTTGCTGATAATAAAACTTGAACAAGGAACAAGCAGCAGTTTGGGGTAGAAGAAACAGTTCTGCACCCATTGTCAGGATACCTGAATTTGAGCTCCCCCACCAACTTGGGCCACCCCGCCTCTCACTCCCTGGTCTTCTTCCGTGCTTTCTCGGGTTGCACACAGCTCTGAGATGCTGAAGCAGGACATAGATCGGCCCCAGGCTGAGCAGCTGGAGTTGTCCACTATGGACAGATACTCCAAGATGAACCACATATTTCTCATTCTTGAAATCAAGGAGAACTTCCCAATATACATGTGCACAAAGGCTCCTTGAAAATGGTGAGTGATGTCAAATAGAGAGTGATGTCAACCTACTTGGGCTTCCCAGGTGGTGCTAGTGGGAAAGAACCCATCTGCCAATGCAGGAAACATAAGAGAAGCAGGTTCAATCTCTGGGTTGGGAAGATGCCCTGGAGGAGGGTGTGACAACCCACTCCAATATTCTTGCCTGGAGAATCCCATGGACAGAGGAGCCTGGCAGGCTATGTTCCGTAGGGTCACAAAGAGTCGGACACGACTGAGCACACACACACATACAAGTCCATTAACAGGTGAATGGAGAGACAAACTGGGGTGTATCCAATACAACAAAACACTACTCAGCAAGAACAGAGAACTGTGCAGACCTGCGATGTGGATGAATCCCAAACTAATTACACTGAGTGAAAGAAGCTAGACAAAAAACAGTTCATACTGTATGATTCCATTTGTACAAGATTGTAGAAAATGCAAGCTAATCTATAATGTCAGCAATCTGGTTGCCTGGAAATGGGAGTGTAGGTGAGGGGTGGCTGAGGGGGTGGTTAAAAGAAAGCACGAGGAAGCTTAGGGGAGTGAGACACACATTCATTATCTTGACCATATAATGGTTTGTGAATACACACATATGCTAAAGATTCTCAAGTTGTATGCTTCAAATATGTGCAGTTTATTGTATACCAATTAAAACTCAATTCAGCTATTTCAAAAAATAAACCCCTCAAAACCTCAGGGGGCCTGGAGTTGAAACCCAACTTCGTGATCCACTAGCTGTGTGACCCTGGGTGAGTTACTAACCTCATCTCTAGGAGGCGGGTGATAATCATTTCTACCTCACAAGGCTGCTGTGAGGGTTAAATGAGTTTATCTCTGTAAGGTACTTAATACAAACTAGCTCCTAGTATTGTTTTCCCAGAACCACCAAGAAAGGATTCTGTTTTATCTTTAGCATCTCATTCCCTTAAGATTTGAATTCATTAGTCTACTTAAGGCATATTAAAGGCAGGCTCATTCATGCAAATTTTTCAGATCTCTATTCAGCACCCATTGGGGAGCTTTTTCCAGATCACACTCTAATCAAAACACACTCGTTCCCCAGTCACTCCTTAGACCCTCCCCTGGATTTCTTCTCCTTCCTGACGCTTATCACCACCTGACACTACATGATACACTTCCTTGTTTATCTGTTTCTTCTGTCTCCCTCCACTGGAACATAAGTTCCCTGAGACCAGGGACTTCTTTGGGTTTTCTGACATAAAAGTTCACTCAATAACTATGTGCTGGGTGTCGAATAAGTGAATGACTGCATTATCTCCAAGTAGCTTTGCTGGTGATGGTAGCAGGGTGGTGGGAGCTGGCCCCGTCACCATGGCACTGGGGATACTGGCAGTGGGCACACAGGTCCCTGTCCCCTGTGACCAGAGCAGCGGGCCTGACTCCCAGCGAGAGCTGGGTCAAGGGAAGACCTGAAGTTGGTCAGCTCAGTGAGGTCCTCATCTCACGTCATTCCCGGCTCTGCAGGAGTAAGAGACTGCAGAGACTGAATACGGCATTTGAAAAAACAAGATCAGGGCCTGGGACTGTTACTAAAAATGATAAAGAATAGAAATCTAAAGTTTTAGAAAGTTGCAAACATGTAGGCTTTGTCGGGATCCATCCCTAGACTGTTTCTTTATTGTCAATAAGAAGATAAATCGGATTAAAATTGGGTCCAAGGTACAAAGTCACCCCTGCCTTCCAGGTGCCCTGTCAAGTGAAACCAGCGGGGTTTCCCTTGGGGACTCAAGACCTGCCCAGACCGCCTCTCGTCCCCTTCTTCAGAGCTCCGTGAACGCAGGTAATGCAGCTGAGCCTCAGAGGAGCCAAGTGTTGATGGGCTTCCGTTTGCCTGTCTCGTCCTCCTACCGCCATGCGTCCTGCAAACGCTGTTTCTGCAAGTTTGACACTTTCCGGGCAGGTGTCAACATGGCATTAATATCAGTTCGAGTAACATCTTCTAAAAAGATGCATCTAAACAACACTGTGGAAGGTATGCTTGGACCTGCAATCGTACTGCAATCCATCCTCATGTGGGTACGTTTATTTGCTGCCTTTGTGTAAGTAGATCACAGAATGTATTCTGCCGTGAACTCTCTCCTTAGGAATCTCCAAACAAGGCCTCATAAATAAGGAGCACACGTTTCAATGCATACAAAAGACTTCTTGAATTAGCATTTGTCATCTTTTGTGTTTTAATTATCTCATTTGATCTCTTTATTGTTGCAATTACATTCTAATTTTGTGTGCAGACAGTCGAGTGCCTTAGGCTAGATTAATCAATTAATATTATAATAATTATGATAGCAATAGAAATATAAGTAGATAGGTCACTCCAGTAGTTCCAGATCCACTTCTTGAACTATGAATAAAGGGAGTCTGGCTGTAGGAAATTCTTTTGGACTGTTTTGAAGTCAAAAAAGCGAGATTCTTCCTCAAATCCTAAAGGCACATAAGAGGTCTGGATTATTTTTCTGGTTTTGTTTTAGTTCTAAGTCAACACTTTTTTTTTTTTTTGCTGCAAATATGCATAGTTCTTTAAGGAACAACACCACTGTCTCTTTGTCCTGTTTTCTATAACCCTGAGTCTGAAATCACAAGGCAGTGGCTTTGACCAATGGCTCTCAATGAACAGGGAGTTTGAGCAGGTGGTCAGACTTTGTTGTTGTTCGGTTGTGAAGTCGTGACAGACTCTTTGCGACCCCATGGACTGCAGCAGGCCATGCTTCCTTTCCTTCACCATCTCCCAGAGTTTGCTCAAACTCATGCCCATTGAGGTGGTGATGCCATCTAACCATCTCATCCTTTGTCATCCCCTTCTCCTGCTAAAGTCAGGAACTTAGCGTCTAGGAATAATTTTCTCAGACAAAATAAGGAGACGTATCTCAACCATGGGGTGACCTTTCGGCTCAGGGAATAATTCTAAAAGATTTCCAGAAGCCCATTGCCTGTCACCGAGGCACACAGGCTGGCAGACACCATGAGTGCAGGGCCCAACACAGAACTGAGTTCATGCTTACAGCTTTGCAGGAACCCTCTGGTTAGATACAAAGCCAAAGGAGGAAGACAGGGTCCTACAATCTTTTTCCATCCCAAGAAAGATTTCATCCTCCAGATTACTGCTCCTCTATCAAAGTACCCCCAAACCAAACACTCACTTACACAGCTACCACATCTACACACTCACATGCAAACACATACATGCCATAAATCAGATAAGAAGTCAGTATCTGAGATGCTCCTTTGCCTTTGTCCGAGCTTCTATAAGATCAATAGATAGCATCCTGTGCTTTTGGTTATTATTTGTTCTGTAAACCATGGGTGCATTTTGTTCACACATTGGATTGAGGTCAAGGGTAACATTTACTGAGCCTTTGCTATGGTCCCCACAGTGACTTGTACCTCATTTAATCCCTGTTGCAACCCTGTGAGGAAGCTGCCACAGGTAGGGAAACTGGTGGACAAGCGGGGTAGGTAACCTGGTGAGGTAAGGATGGGTTTTGTACATCTTGAGGGTCCCACAAAGAGCAGTCCAAACACACACAAGGTGACCAGCAGGAAACCATTAACTACAGGAAACCGTGTAACTACAGATATGATCAAGTTAAAACGAGGTCATTAGAGTGGGTCCTAATCCAATCTGACTGGTGTCCTAATGGGAAGAGAAGAAAGCCAAAGACAGGCATGTACATCAGAAAGATAACCTGAGACCCACAGGGAGAAGGCCATGTGATCACGGAGTCAGAGAATGTAGTGATCTGTCTACAAGCCAAGGAACACCAAGGGTTGCAATCTGCCACCAACAGCTAGAAGAGGCAAGAAAATATTCGTCCTTAAATTCTTCAGTCAGAGAGCAAGGCCTCACTGGCACCTTGATTTTGAATATCAAGCCTCCAGAACTATGAGAATAAATTTCTGTTGTTTTAAGCCACCTAGTTTGTGGAAACCAATATACACACCAACCCATATTTTCACTTTTTATATAAGATCAAAGAATAGAAGTCCTCTCTGACTTCAAAAGAACAGGGCTCATGGTAAGTAAAGAATTACTCAGCTGCAGCTGGGGCCCCAGTAGGTGTGGGCTAATGCAGCTTATGTAGGAGCTCTCTTGAGGCGTCCATGGTTTCCAGGGAATGCAACTCTAGTTGAAGGATCCATTCAAGGTTTGGCTGAAACTGAGCAGGACCCTGTGTGGATCCTGGGCACAAAGCCTTTCTGTGTTCACATGTCTTGCTTACAGGAAGTAGGCTTCAACCAGCCTCCCTGACCTTCCTGTGTTCCACTGAGTAAGTTCAATTAGCAGTTTCTAATTAGGAGCGCCTAAGAATTTATGCTTTTGAGCTGTGGTGTTGGAGAAGACTCTTGAGAGTCTCTTGGACTGCAAGGAGATCCAACCAGTCAATCCTAAAGGAAATCAGTCCTGAATATTCATTGGAAGGACTGATGCTGAAGCTGAAACTCCAATACTTTGGCTACCTGATGTGAAGAACTGACTCCCTGGGAAAGACCCTGATACTGGGAAAGATTGAAGGTGGGAGGAGAAGGGGATGACAGAGGATGGGATGGTTGGATGGCATCACTGACTCAATGGACATGAGTTTGAGTAAGCTCCGGGAGTAGGTGACGGACAAGGAAGCCTGGTGTGCTGCAGTCCATGGGGTCGCAAAGAGTCAGACGTGACTGAGCAACTGAACTGAACTGAAATAGGGAAGGGAGGGGATGCAGAGACAAGAGAGGAACAGTCCAGGAACAATAGTGCAGGCTTTGGGGCAGGAGCCTGCCTCCATCCCCCAAGGGATACACAGAACAATACTTTTGAGCTATTTTACAGAAACTGCCATCAGGTGGGTAAAGTTGACCTTATCTGCCCACAGCACATAAATCCCAGAACAGTTGGAACCAGTAGGTTGATGATGCTGACTCCTGATTACCTCACCACCAGCCAATCAGAAGAATGTCCACGAGCTCATCACATCCTCCTCTCTGAACCATCCCTCTAAAATTCCCCACTACACCCCTCCTCCAGGTGGGGACACACGGTTCTGAGGGCATTAACTAGCTATGGCTGTCTTTGTCTTGCAGAGCAATAAAGTTATCCTTTTCTATCAATATTTCACCCCAAATTCTGTCCCCGAGATTTAATTTGCTGTCTGGATACAGAGGCTGGATTCTACTTCAGTCCCACCCTTGCTTAATCCGTGTTCTCCAAAAAGGAAAAGTCTGGACCTCGTGAGAACATGAAGATATTAAAGTGTGAACCTCGATCAGGGAGAGAGAAGTTATCCTGAGGTGTGGTCAAGTATGGAATACCCTGGCATGAACTTCATTTGTTGGCTCTTTCTGATTTGACTCAGGAGTTCTGTACTCTGGCTGGTGCTGGTTCCTTAACGATCTTTACAGACCTATAAGAAAAACAGTCCTTCGTGGAAAATATTTTTTTCATTCTGAGATTAGGCCCTTTCTATTTTTAAAATGTTAATATGTCATTTGTTTTGTGAAGTGAAGGTGAATCTAAATAGTAAGGTGTTTTTTATTTTTGTTTTAATATCCTTCCTGAACAAAATAAAGTTGATATTTCTATGTAAATCTCTGTTTTTGTCCTCAGACTTGAACGTGAGTCAGAATTTTCTGGAGGCAAACTTACAGATTTCTGGGCCCCCATCCCCAGAATTCGTGATTCAGTAGTTCTAGGGGACGGGCCTGGGATTGGCTTTTCTCAAAGTTTGCAGAGGATGCTGATATCACTGATCTGGGGACCAGAGAAAGGGATGCCAGGAGGGGAAGACTCCTACTGTCTGAGTGATGTCTGAATGCCAGGGTAGTGGCCTGGGTCCCCGCTCACTGAATCTCCCAGTGATGAGAGGCTGAGATCACCATCGAAATGAGTGAGCATCCCTCTCCTCTCTGTCCTTGGCATACCCCTGCCCACCTCTGCTGGCCTGCGCTTGGCAGGAAGTATACCAGGGGAAGCCAGGACACACACTCCTACGTCTTGGTGCTTATGTGAGTCCGTCTGTGTGGGATTCTACTTTGTGAATATCTCCCCTATTTAACAGGAGTCTCTGGATTCTCACAGGAGTGTTTTCATCTCATTCATCCCTTTACTCATTCACCCATCAATCCAGCCTTTAAACATGTCCTTGGTGTTTACAGTGTGGGTAGTTCTATGGTGTGTGTTGATTTAGATTCCACTTCCAGCCTTCTCCTGGATTTATTTGGGGGCTCCGGACATTTATACTAACTTGCTATGGTAGACACTGCTGAGCTCTTTCTTTAAGTAAGAGAATCCCCTGTGTTTAGTAGGACATACAGCCATTGTTAAGTTTGCCAACCTAACATGTAGCTATGTTTGACCACGAGACTAAATTCAGGCTAAAAGAGGGATGAGTCAAAGTAATGTGTGTGGCTTTGGGGTTATCTTCTCTAATGAGAAAAGTGCTTCTCCAAACTTCCTCTCTCCTGTCCCACTGTCTGAAAAGTGACAGTGGCTAGAACAATTCTGGAAGCCACAGATTGAAGGTGGCAGAGCCACTCCACCAGCCCTGGACCACTCCTTCCTACGCTGTTATGTTGTTGTTGTTCAGTCGCTAAGTCGTGTCCAACTCTTTGTGACCCCATAAATGCAGCACACCAGGCTTCCCTGTCCTTCACTATCTCTCTCAGTTTGCTCAAACTCATGTCCATCGAGTCAGTGATGCCATCCAACCATCCCATCCTCTGCTGCCCCCTTCTCCTCCTGACTTCAATCCTTCTCAGCATCAGGCTCTTTTCCAATGAGTTGGTTCTTTGCATCAGGTGGCCAAAGTATTGGAGCTTCAGCTTCAGCACCAGTCCTTCCAATGAATATCCAGGGTTGATTTGTTAAAAACAGATTTCTATCTTGCTTAAGCCATTGTGTTTCGGGACCTCTTCATTATAGCAGCTTAGCCTTTACCTTAATTAATACAACGGCGTTCGTGACTGTCTTTAGCATTTGTCTGGATTCAAGATTCAGCTCAAACTTCTAGAGTCATGATACTGATACATCCTTTCTAATGCCTAGAACTGGCCTTAAATTGATATTTGTTTCCTCTCCTTCCCATCAGAGTCCCAGATTGAGTCTCTTGTGTCTCCTCTGCAGTGACTTACAATCTAGGGGACTTGTCTGAGGGAAAAATAAATGTTGAAGGACTGATGTAGCTGGAAAACCTGATATACAAAAGCTGCTATAAGAATCCAAGCAAGGACAATGATTACCAAATACTTAAGTAACGGAGGCCTGATCACCAGCTCTCTTTCTTTTTGTATAGTCCTAAAGAAACCCTCCAGACACACAAAGAAGCTCCATTTGAAGGGAGCATTTGGAGTTTCACACATTGATTAGCAAGTCTTTTATACTTGCAGTATTTTGGAGATAAAATATTTTATTTAAAAAACAAAAAGTTGTGCAAAAAAAAAAATTTTAAGGGCGGCAAGAGCCACGGTGATGACTCAAACGGCATTGTCCTTTGCATCAACATTTTAAAACAATGATCACTCAGCCAAGAAGTGTCACGAAGGCATTTACAGAAAATTAAAATGATTACTTCTGACAAGCTTGAATGAAGGAGCAATCTCAGTAGAGGCTGATCCGTCAGAAACTATTCAAGAATATCATCTGGGGATCCTTGATGTGGACAATATAGTGAAGGAGTTGGCTTTGGCTGTGAATAAACAGTCCTCAAAAGAAGTGTGCTTGGCAGGGGTTTACGTGGTGTGACATGAGTCACTGGGCCTTCAGACGTGTCTGTCTCACACCTGAGAGGCACTGGGTCGCCTCAGTCTTTCTCAGATGAAGCCCCTGTCCTCCATATCCTTCCAATACTGGGACAGAGCATCCTTTGCAGATAATATTTTGGGTCCATACATCCTCTGGCTGCGAAATTTTATCAATACCACCCTCGCTAGCAGTAAATCCACACCGAGTGTCATAGTGGATAGTTTGGAAGGACTGGAGGATCAGGAGCCAGGGACCCCACAGCAGAGCCCAAGTGGAGTTTCAGGCGTGGCGACTTGCTAGGTGAATGCTCTCAGCAGAAAGACAGTGAGCAGGGGCTTCCCTGGTGGCTCAGATAGTAAAGAACCTGCCTGCAATGCGGGAGACCTGGGTTCGATCCCTGGGTCGGGAAGATCCCCTGGAGAAGGGAATGACAACCCACTCCAGTTCATGGACAGAGGAGCCTGGAGGGCTACAGTCCATGGGGGTCACAAAGAGTCAGACACCACTGAGTGACCGAGGGGCAGGTTAGGGCAGGGAAAGGGTTAAATGCAAGGCTATGACCTCAGCTAGAGGGCAGTGCCATCCTGACCCATGACCCAGGAAGCTCTGAAGCATGGATTGCTCTGCAGAGTTGGTCCCACCTTTAGGCCAGGGGGCCAGCCCTTTGTCCCCCTGTGCTAGTCATTCATTCACTGGCTGCCAGCTGCTCTGGGTGGGACATAAGTGGAAAGTAAGTGGGTGGGCATAACCTCCCAGATGAAGCCGGTCTGCACGGTTTAGGGTGGGTCTCCAGAGCAGTGCTTCTCATACTTAGCTACACATTGGATACTCCCGGAGATCTTTAAAAAAATAACCACTGTACTTCTTCCATAATCAGACCTCATGATTTAAAGCACTTCTGCCTGAAACTCCCTGACGTCCCCCTCTGTTCCTGCAAGCCTCATGCACTTTTCTTTGGGCAGCTGTTCTGCAGCCCTGCCTCAGACTAGGAAGGCATGTAAACTCCACTCTCTTCCAGCCCCTCTGCCTCTCTGTTACAGGATCCATCACCCTCTATGAAAGTGGTCTTTCTACCCATCCTCCTCGCCCACTGGGCCGGGCTCTCCCTTGAGGATGTGGACAGTTTTACTGTGTCTCTCTCCCAGCTCCTATCCCACTGCCTGGCACAGAGGACACCGTCAGCATTTGTTACGTGAACGAATGGGTGGGCACAACTGCAGCGCTTCAGATGTGTGGTACGGACACAAATGCTCCAGGGTGTCCGAGGAGGAAGTAATCCTTCAGGGATGGAGCAGGCTTTGAGGGAAAGGGGGAAATTAAACCAGGATTCTGAAGAAAAAAGAAAACCAAATCCCTGTAATGTCCTGGTTCTCCATCATTCTAGGATCCTGGGGGCTAATTTCAAGCCAGTTTTGGGGGTAGGGTGCAGGATGGAAGGTGAAGGAACCGCCTGGCAGAAGCACTAACTGTGCTTTTCAACAGACGAGGAGAAAATGGCTTTGGAAAGAGATCTTGTCCTTGCCCTGTGGTCACCTGAAGATGATCACTCAGCCATCAGCGGGCCTTCCCCCCAGGAGGCGTCTGCCCTTCTCTTCCTCAACATAGTAAAGAATCCTGGGTGAAACAGTGGGGTATGTGGGCATGGAGCCATCCCCCCGGCAATGATCAATGGCTCTGCGGTCCCTCCTCATCTGAGCCTGACAGAGGGGCTCTGAAGCATCCACAGAGCCCGCAAGTAGCCGGGATTTGAATGAGAGCCAACAAACCTGCTGAGGTTCACGGCTGGTGAGAGAGAAATGATGCTTGAGGCAGGGACAGAGCAAGAGACACCTGCAGGCGGCATCAGTGGTCTCTCTCTCTTAACCGGGAGGTTTGCTAACCTGCCGGGATCATGTTCCCTGGAGACGGCGGGGGCTATGCAGAATGGGTACATCTGCCTTCTTACAGGTGGGCTTCTGGATGATTCTGGGTTTGCCTTTCATCAGACTGCTCTCTACAAACACACTTTACATTCTCCAATGGTCCTGAGTCCCAGGCTTTGTCATCAGGGCATTCGGTGTGTGGCTGCAAAGCCGTGATAGAAGGTGATGCTAGTGGTAAAGAACCCACCTGCCAATGCAGGAGACGCAAGAGATGTGGGTTTGATCCCCGGGTCAGGAAGACCCCCTGGAGGAGGAAAGGGCAACCCACTCCAGTATGCTTGCCTGGGAAATCCCATGGACAGAGGAACCTGGCGGGCTACAGTCCATGGGGTCACAGAGAGCTGAGCACGACTGAGCACAGAATGGTGCATCCATGGTACAATATAAATGCATGCATCTATTCTATTCACTGTGGTGTTTAAGGGACCAGGTCTAGAGATTATCATACTAAGTGAAGTATGACAGATACATTTTATTAAACTTTCTGTGCATGTATATGTGGTACTCAGAAGAATGCTCACAGCATTCATGAGATGACCAACAGGGTGCAAAAAACGAGAAACTGTTGACTTATCCCAAACAGACTGTAACATAATAATGAACATGATTTCTTCTTGTTCACATTGATATTCTTCTAGAGTAGCTACTATATCTTCTGTACCCCCTTCTGTACCCCCTTCTGTACCCCCTTCTGTACCCCCTTCTGTACCCTGCCTTCCCCAGTCATGAGCAACCAATACACTCTCCCTGCTTACTGATTAATTAATAGACTCTCGTGTTTACTCAAATATGTTTATAATCTGTAGGCAAAAGAGAAAAATTTCACTTTCAACCTACGGCTGATATCACAGTTTAACTGTGGTAGATCAATGGGTTCGTTGAGCCCTCAATTAAAAGGTGATAAAGTTTTGGGGAGCTATCTGGGCTTGAAATTTGCATCACAAATTTCCTGTGAGATATTTGACTGTATGTAAAGTAAAAATGACATCTGCTGTGCATCTGTATTAGTAGCCACCGCTAGGAAGGCACATGCCAGGACGAATGAGCAACTTAGACGATGGATCTGAAAGAGTATAAAACCCAGAGAAACGACCCATGCTGGCGTAATGAGCTTCTCACAGACGATTTCCATCATAAATGGTATGTATTAAAGGGTAATGCGAGAAAGAAATGGCTTAAAAATGTCTATTTCCATTGTGATCCTCAACTTGTAATATAAATACACAACAAAAAGCACTTCTGCATCTTAAAGATGGGTCCAAACGAGTGTAAGCAACTGCTAAACATGATGGTTTACTATAATTTAAGAATTTTCATTTCACTTTGCATCTCATTAAGAATTCATGGAAATTAGTGCATTGTCAAAAGCTTGGCAAATCAGTGTTAATGAGAAATTTAACAAGTTGAGTGTGGTTGTTTATAGAAACACACAATAAAACCAATAATGAGAACTTATATTTGTATTTGTATATGGCTTAAATAACCAAGTATGAATGTATACATGTTGGCATATATGTGTGTATACTCATATACACATCTGTCTTTTTCTATCCAAATCCATATCCATAAAAACATGTGTATGTATATGTTTATATACATACACATAATCAAGAACATACAGTTTCAATAATCTACATTATCAGTCAATTTAACATGAAGGACAAATCTTTTATATATTCTAAAATACTTCCATGAAAATAGAAACCATAATTTGTATTTGGTGATTATATCTTTCAAGATTGAATTAATAAATTAAAAAGGTGCTCCTTATTTAAGACATCTGGGGTGTAAAAGTTAAGGAGGAACTCACTCTCCAGTGGCAACTGACACAAACCCGAGAACAGGTGCGTCCTCAAATTTTGCACCCTAGGCACCTCACCTGCCCATGCTTAGTCCTGGTTTGGACCTTGGGCAAGTTCCTTCATTTCTCTAAGCCTCTTCTGTAAAATGAATTAGTTAGTGCCAAACTCAAAATGCCAAACTCGACATCAAACTGAAGGAGACATAGAGTATTAAGGAGTTTCTCTGCTTTAAGGAGAAAACACTGCTACCCCAAATTGGTAACAATTAGTATTAGGGATACTATTTTCAGGTTCCTTGGACTTGAAAACATAATTCTTCCCTCCTTAGATTTAATAACACGTCCAACAGGAAATCAACCCTGAATATTCACTGGAAGGACCAATGCTAAATCTGAAGCTCCAATACTTGGCCACCTGATGCGACTCATTGGAAAAGACCCTGATGCTGGGAAAGACTGAGGGCAGAGGAAAAGGGGGCAACAAGAGATGGCTGGATGGCATCACCGCCTCAATGGACATGAGTTTGAGCCAACTCCAGGAGATAGTGAAGGACAGGGAAGCCTGGCATGCTACAGTCCACGGGGTCGCAAAGAGTTGGACATGACTTAGCAATTGAACAACCAATATGTTTTAGGCACTGGCCAGTCAAGATTTATGGAGCCTGCTCACTGATGGCATTGTAACATGTTGTCTTATGCTCAGAATGACATCACATAAAATTAATAAAATCTTAAAGTACAGTCAGACACCCTCTATATGCCAATGAAGTAATAATAGATAAGCTGCGACAGCACTCATAAAACATGGCTAATTTTATGTACAATAGCAGAGCAATGTCAACAAACACAATTATAAAAGCACTGCCAAAATCTCAGCTAACTCCTTTCACTAAGTGGAGGTGTAATTATGTATAAAACAAATTGTGTTTGCAATTGAAAGTTACGGATTTGTGAGCATGATGACAATGGCTACAGCGTGAGAAATGCTTCTGGGCTGTTCAGAAGGACTGATGGGGCATTTTCAACCGTCAACCCTTAGTGACATTTCCTTAGTGCTGTCTGACAATTCCTAGATGAGGAGAGGAGGAGATTCTTGGCTGGGTCAAAAAGACAGCCTTCCCTCTGAGACCCTGAACAAGTGCTGTCTGGTGGAATCACTCTGTGGTTTCTGGTAGAAGTGATTTTCCTGGACTGGCTTATAAAAGTGGTCCACTGTGCTGTGCTATCGTGTGGCCGGGGGTAACAGGTCATGCAGCGAGAACATGGGATGAAAGCTCTGAGCAGATGTGCTATTCTTGTCTTGTACCTGATCCTATCACAATGGGTGATGCTAAGCTTCATGCCCTACAAGGCAAGATCATGTTTTTGTAGTTATTTTTGCTTCCCCCATCAAGCACAAAATTGAATTCTATTTTTAGTGCTGCCATCAGAATAGTGACGCCTGGATTGCCAGTCACCTCTGCATCCCTGAGTTCTTGGTTTCTGAACACTGGCTCAGTGGGTGAGGGTCAGTGTTGGAATGAGGGGCAACTGTCTTTCACTTGTGGCTCTGTCCTTGGAGTTGACCAAAGGCAGCAAGTTCATGATGAGCACGGATGAGTCTGTCATGGCTCCGTCTCTCCTTGGGGTCGACCAGAAAGGTTGTAGGTCTGAAGCTGGGCTCTGACCTATACTGTGCGGTGGCATTGGAACGACAAAACCCTAGTCCTGCCACCCATCTCCGGGAGACAAGTCCACTCAAGAGCATTTGTGAGCACACTCACTCATAGGGAGGCTGATCTGAAATAACATACTGGCATGCTACCTGCAGAACTATCCCTGGTCATGGATAAGGGGCTGATTAAACCAATGTGAGGATTAAGGGAGGGAACCCATGTACAGTACCAAGTTCCTGGCACATGTTTTTGTAAATCAATGTATAGTTTATTTTCAGTGTTGTGCTAGTTTCAGGTTATAGCAGAGGGATTCAGTCCTACTCTTCAGGCAAGAATACTGGAGTGGGTTGCCATGCCCTCCTCCAGGGGATCTTCCCGACCCAGGGATTGAACCCACATCTCTTATGTCCCTTGCATTGGCAGGCGGGTTCTTTACCACTAGCACCACCTGGGAAGCCCCATACATATATACATATGTCTATACATATATTCTTTTTTAAAATTACTTTCCTTTATAGGTTATTACAAGATATTGAATATAGCTCCTATGCTATATAGTAAATCCTTGCTGTTTATCCATTTTGTATATGGTAGTGTGTCTCTATTTATCCCATACTCCCAATTTATCCCTTTCCTGTCCTTGAACCTTTGGAAACCATAAGTTTGTTTTCTATGTTGGTGCATCTGTTTCTGTTCTGTAAATAAGTTCATTGGTACTACATATTTTTTAGATTCCACATGAGTGATATTATATATTTGTCTTTCCTGTCTGACTTACTTCACTTAGTATGATAATCTCTAGGTCTATACACGTTGCTGCAAATGGCATTATTTTACTCTTTTTATGGCTGAGTAATACTCATTGTATCTATATACACATATACATATATATATATATATATATATATATATATATATATATATATATACACACACACACACACACATACACACACATCTTTATACATGCACACCACATCTTCTTTATCCATTCATCTGTTGATTGACACTTAGGTTGCATCCATGTCTTGGCTATTGTAAATCGCTGGCACCCTTACTTATTGTTAGTGGAAGTTAGAATTATAATCACAATTGTACACTTTGCTGCTCATTTTCCACCTAAACTGAAAAAGGTAATAGAACTAAAACCACACTGTGGGTGAAGTGTCACCACAGCCTCTAATGCTGATATGTTGAAAGTAAAAAGCAGGAGTCACTGTGTCACTTTGACAATTTATTCCACTCAAGAGCCCAGGAACAGATGTATCCAATTCTCCTGAGATTTATGAGTTATTAATCATTTTGAGTTAATAATTGTAAACTGACTGACTGTCAACATTATGCTTTTGTTAAGGGTGCATAAAAAGGAATGCCTAGCATTCTTATTTGGACCTGTTATTTCCCCCACAAGATACATATCCTGACTCCCTAGATGATATTGCTCTCCCAACTGCACAGACAGGGCAATGAACTTGTCGCACAGACTCTTGACGCTCTTCTCATCATCTATTCATTCCCCATTCATCATTCTACAAACATTTATTGAGTGGTCACTCTGCCCCAGTTGCTGTAATAGGTGCCGGGGGTAAAGAGCAGAATAAGAAACAGTCCCTGCCCTCTGGTTTGGAAACAGACGACAAAGGCTGGCATGTCCATGGGTAATTTAAAATGCTGCCTGCGAAGAGATAAAAGAAGAGCAGAGGGAAATGAACAACTGGATGGCCCTGGCTGTCTGGGAAGGTTTTTCTGAGAGTTGGCATCTGAGCTGGAGCTTGAAGGATGAGTAGAAATTTTCCAGGGGAAGGAAGCAGGAGAGGAAATCTGCACGGAGGTAGTGCCCTGTTTTGAAGGAGATCTGGGGAACTCCAGGGCTTGGTATGGAAAACTCAGTCTGATGAGAGCGGAAACATAAGGCTGCATGACATGAAGGTTGGGGATGACCTGACGACAAGAGAAGGAGTTTGGCAAAGGAGGGCCACAGGGATAGTTTTTTTTGGGGGGGGGGTATACTATTTTATTAACATTTAAAGTTTAAGAGTTCAAGTATATGCTAGCCTTATCTTCAGATTTTTTAAATGAAGATTAAAACAAAGCTTTAAGGGTGCAACGTATTGGACCAATGTATATTAACCAGCTAGACAACCTAAGAGGTGGAGTAACTGTTTAGGAGCACAAGTACAGGGACAAGCCCTGGAATTGGAGGGAAAACCCACCATTCAGTTCTTGGTTGTTGACAGAATCTCCCCTTGACTTCAGAGGTGGAATGAACTGAGGAAGTCTGTCTGTGTACAAAACCCACTGAATTCAGGACCATCAGTAACAGGATAGATTGGCCAGAGCCAATTTGGATTGTGGGGGCCCAGGGTTGGCTGGAGACTGGGAAATGTTGCAATCAGAAGCCCAGGATTGGCAGAGAGCAGCCATCTTCTGAAAAATCACTGATTTCAAACAAGTTCCTGAGATGCTTTACAGAAACAGGGCACAGAGGTAGTTTTTTTTAAGTTATTTGAGTGTTTCTTTTAGAGCAGTTTTAGGAAACTGAGTGAAAAGTACGGCAAATCTTAATATCCCCACCCCAGCACTTTTTCCTGTTTTTAACATCTGGCATCAGCCAATTCCCTGGAGAAGGGATAGGCTACCCACTCCAGTATTCTTGGGCTTCCCTTGTGGCTTAGCTGGTAAAGAATCTGCCTGCAATGCGGGAGATACGGGTTCAATCCCTGGGTTGGGAAGATTCCCTGGAGAAGGGAAAGGCTACCCCCTCCAGTATTCTGGCCTGGAGAATTCCATGGGCTATACAGTCTATGGGGTCGCAAAGAGTCAGACACGACTGAGCGACTTTCACTTCACTTTCTATCAGCCAATTAGGCACCAGAGGTTTGGAAGCAAGAGCATAAGGATGGTTTTGTGATTTTAGGAAGACACCTGGTATCCGCGTGCTGACGGAACTGGAGTCAGGACGTACCAGTGGCAGGAACACCAGGCACAAGGCCATGACCAAGCTCCATGTATGGTGAGGAGAGGATGAATCCAGGCAGAGGTGTCGGGGGTAAGAGGGAGGGCAGATTTTATCCTGGAGACTTTTACCTGCTAAGCAGCTAGCAAGATGTGCCATCTGAATGTGAGTGAGTGAGTGGGAGGGAGGAGTCTAGTTTGGGCAACGATTCCAGCCATCCATGCATTCCAGGCATCCATCCATCCATGCCTCTCTGCTCCAGATTCACCCTCCAGTACCAGCCACAGCAAGAGGAACTTGCCTCCATCTGCACTGCTCCTCTAGCACGTGAGTGGAGGGTGCCGGGTCGACGCTGCAGGAAGAAGGAAGCTTCTCTTCCTGACGTGATATGCTGAGCTGTGCTTTTTCTTCCTCTTGTCACATGGTCAAGCCATGGCACAGACGTATGGGGACATGCAGTGGCTCCCTGCCCCAGAGGCACGCCCCAGATATGTAGTCCCTGGCTTGATCTGGTACCATATCGCCGTGGCCCTCCCTATGCATGCATGACCATGCTCCAAGTCTCAAGCTCATCATGGTGTCCTGACTCTCTGTGACTTGCCATCAGCCAGGGCTCCCCCGCACCCCAGAGTGTGGATTCCCGCTGCCCAGTGACTGTCAACAAGCTCTGCCTTGGACATCTAGTCAACTTCTCCATCACCCAGTGGGCTGCAACCACACCTTCTCCAGTGAGATCTGAAACGCAATCTAGGGAGGAAGACCTACTTCCAAATGTATCCTTCTGTGCATATTCCACCCTCCCCCCGACACACCCCAGCCTTAGGCTGCTGTTTAGAGTCCTCTTTACATTTTATGATTGCTCAGGAGACTGCCTGCAATGCAGCAGATGCAGTTCCGTCTCTGGGTCGGGAAGATCCCCTAGAGAAGGAAATGGCAACTCACTCCAGTATTCCTACCTGGAGAGTCCCATGGACAGAGGAGCCTGGTGGATTACAGTCCATGGGGTCACAAGAGTCAGACACAACTTAGCGATTAAACCACCACCACCTCTACCCTAGTTTAATAATTCTTATATCAAGCTTCCTCCCTTCAGTCACTCTGAGGTTTTTGTCTCGTGGCTGGAATCCACCAGCAGAGCAACTGAGTGGATGGTGGCCCTGATTGAGACCGAGGAAAAACACCTTTTGGTAGTAAAGATAGTGAAGTCATATTTGCAGTTGCTGTACTTCAGGCGCTTGTGGGACTACCAGGTGGAAAAATCAAATAGCTGATTGGGACAGGAAACTGGAACTCAGGCAGATGTCTTGAGCACGTATACAGTGGATGAAATGAAATCATCCAAGACATGGAGAGTCTCAAAGGTCAGAAAGACCGAGCATGGAATCCTTAAGTTTCCCAATGTCCAAGGATGAGGCAGAGCCAAAGAAGACTGAGGACCGGTCCTAGAGGAGGGAGGAGAACTAGCAGAAGCCAAGGAAGAAGGCTATGATAAGATAACTCAGACCACTTAACAGATCTGGCTCATTTTCAGAGTTTGCTTGAAAGTTCAGGATGTTCTCAGGAACAGCATCCCCGAGAGGTCACAATGTGTAGGATGTAAACCTGTCACCTCCGGAAACACCTCCCGCTTGCTAAGAGTGAGATGGTATTAAGAAATGCTGGCGTGTGGCTGCCTTTGCTTCACTGGGAATGCACCCACAGGCTCACAGGTTGCGGTGTCTCTGGACTCTAAATGTCACTCAGATTCCTTGGGGCCTGAGCCCCTGGGAGCCTCTCTGACACTGAGAAGGCACTCGGAGAGGCAGGCAAAGCATTTCGCTCCTGCAGAGGTGGAGTTTAACAAGGACACCGGAAAGATAATTCCACCCCTTAGGAGTTTTCTTGGACTTGAGGGTATGCAGACTGGATCTGAAGTCAGTTGGGGGCCCCTGGCATGATCTGAGAACTGTCTGATTACTCATACATTTCCTGGGGAGATGCAGCCTTAGATGGAAGCCATTGGCATTTGATCAATTGTACCAAATTCTAAGCTGCCCGGTGCCTAACTGGCATATGGCTCTTGGATTTGTAACAAGAGGGTCTTGGGACTTTGAGTGCTAAAATTTGCATGCAGTTTTTGACATTTTATGTGCCCTTTGGATACAGTGAGAATTCATGGTCAATTTGCCTGGCAGCCTGGAGGCATACATAAATCACCTGACAAATCTCTGAATCTAGTGCTCTTCTGTATTTCGTATGATCTCTTTCCACTGACAGCTAGGAAATCATCTTCTGGGCTCTTATGAGACGGGGCCATCTGATTTTTATGTTTTGGTCATATGTCTGCATTGGGTTTTTTTGTAGCACGTTCAGTACCTAACCTGATATAATAAACTGTGCTTCCCAGGGACTGGGTGCATAGACATGAAGCCTTTTGAAGTACAATGGATCTATCCTATGAAACATATTTATGATGACTCTAAATGCCGTTTTTTAAAAAAAACTGTCATTTCTTGACACACAAGGACTAAACAGAAACTATCTATTAGAGAAAGCCAGCTGTTGGGATGGGGGAGGTTGAGGGTGTGGCCAAGATGACCTGGGCATGGACACTGTCTTCTTCCCTAGCATTTTCTTTCTTATATGGGTATTTCCTAACTTTATAGACACACGTAGAAATTATAGCCAGTTTTGCTTGTGCTCCAAAATCACTGCAGCCTTGAAATTAAAAGATGCTTGCTCCTTGGAAGGAAAGCTATGACAGGCCCAGACAGCATACTAAAAAGCAGAGACATCATTTTACTAACAAAGGTCTGTATAGTCAAACCTATGGTTTTTCTAGTAGTCACGTATAGATGTGAGAGTTGGATTATAAAGAAGGCTGAGTGCCGAAGAACTGATGCTTTTCAACTGTAGTGCTGGAGAAGACTCTTGAGAGTCCCTTGGATGGCAAGGAAATCAAACTATTCAATCCTAAAGGAAATCAACCCTGAATATTCATTGGAAGAGCTAAGGCTAAAGCTGAAACTCCAACCTTTGGCCACTTGATGTGAAGAACTGACTCATTTGAAAAGACCCTGATGCTGGGGAGGATTGAGGGCAGAAGGAGAAGGGGACGACAGAGGATGAGATGTTTGGACGGCATCACCGACTCAATGGACATGAGTTTGAGCAAACTCTGAGAGAGAGTGCAGGACAGAGGAACCTGGCGGGCTGCAGTCCACGGGGTCGCAAAGAGTCAGACACAACTTCCTGACTGAACAACAAGAACAACAAAAATTACAGCTGACAAAAACCTTTTCAAAACCAAACAACAGATTCTATCTTTGGATAACACAATCTGTGTATGTACCACATATAATGAAATAAAATCTCTCACAGGGACCCTCTGATTAGTTTTAGAAATGAGGTCCCCTACAAGCCTGCCTTTGTCAGCTTTTGAGATTAAATGCTTGTTGGAGAAAGACGAGACTCATAAACATGTCTCCTTATCCTCACGGTACGCTTTCCTTTGACCTTCCTCTCTCATTTGTTGGTGTTCAGGCGGTTGAGTTAACAGAGCCATGAGGTGAGCATTTCCCAGTAGGGGGTGGAGAGGGTGAGCCGCCTTGAATCCTGTTGAGGCTACTGTGTGAACACGTTCGCAAAAGGGACAAAAACAGTAATAAAGGTGCCCACTCCAAACCCTCTGAGAAACAGCAAAACACCAAAGACTGCTGCTCCTCAACTGGGATCCTGATGGGTTTTGTGGATTCTGTTTTATAAACAACAACCTATTTGACCGTCTCAGAGGCTCTGGACCTTGCGTTTGAACTAAAATCAAACCAACCAACCAAACGAACAAGATAAAAACAAATTTGTGTCATTTCCCACAAAAATAGCCACAGTATTATTTAACATGTATTGCCCTCTAGCAGACGATTCAGTATTGCAAGCACTTTACTCAGCGTTTTTCCTTACCAGCTCTCTGGCATACATATTACACCTATATTGTAGACCTTGAGCTGGTCTAGGAAGACAAGCAGAAGAGAGTCTGCCCTCTTAGCTGGACTGGGCTCCCAAGTGCTCAGTACAAAGGCTGGACTGGGCTCTAATCCATGCAGAACTGAAGAGCAGATGGGCACACGCTAAGGATGCAGGCCAAGTGAGATTAAGCAGCTCCGTTCTACAGAACTCACTGCCATGACCAGTGAAAGGGCAGCACAGCTTGCCAGGGCAGGGCTGGATGGACGCTGAAGACAACTGGAACCTTAGGATGAAGGACTGGGAGGGATCACAAACCATTGTTTGCTTTGTTAGAAGTGGGGGACATCACGGGGGTCCTGACAATGGGCATGCGTGAGTGGTAAGCTTAGATGCTACTGAGCCTAACTCCTGGGGAAATTTCAAGTATTCATTGGTGATGTGTGAGGGAATGCCCCCAAGTCTCAGACGGACAAGCAAGATGCCCTCCTTTTGCTTTGGGCATTGGTCCATTTTCAAAGTGACTCTCATGAAGACTCTGCCCGGCAAATGCACTGAACAGTCACTGAACTTGGAGGCAATGCATGGGTTATTGTATCTACGTTGCACTATTACAGGTGAGCAAGGTTCATTTCAGTTACTGGTAATACCAATTTCTTCAATCTACTGATTCTGAAAATACTGCATCAGGCTCAATGCCATGCCCTTCATATTTTTCAATCCACTTCCACGTTCAATTAACATGATTACAAAAGTAAATTTAAAACTAATTATGCCTGAATATAATTCCATCATTCACAACTCAGCATTTGCAGATACCAGAAGCCATAGCTATTATGACAATAGTTCCTAATAGCCTGGAAATGTGACTTAATTGCAGTTTAAGTTGACACCATGATATAAATAGTGACACTGCTATCATTTGGGGATCATTACTCTGTGAGGAAGAACAGGGTGCAATCAAGTTATGATAGAAAGGTCATGAGGTTGCGTCAATATCAAGACAGTAACCAAAGTGGTGAGGCAATGGGAACCAGTATGACCTGGAAAGGGTTGAAAAGGCTGCAGTCTAAGAAACGAAAATCTTTCTGAAAATGCATTTTACTGACATCCAGTAGGTGCTGGGTCCCCAGGATTTTACCTGTGTGATAAGCTGGGCCTTGCCTTGCCTCTCCATCCCCATTGCCCAGGTACTGCCATATACAGATCCTCCTGCCTTTCTCCAGCCCTCCATTCTTTCTCTCTACACAACCATCTGTCACATTTTACTAAAGTGCAAATCTGACAGCGTCATTTCTCTGCTAAAAGTCATTCAGCAGCTCTTTCTGACTTGAAAGATAAGAGATTCTCACATTGTCAAGCAAACCTATCAGGACGTTGGAGATGCTGCTTCCTTTGTATCTTGTACCCTCTCCTTCCTCCCTTTCCTACCCACTCAGGTGCGGACTTGCAGCTGCATGAAAGCACTATCCTTAACCACACCACCTGCCCCAACCTGTGACTGCATTTGCCTGTGTACCCTCTATGTGGAGAGGCGTGTGTGCTAAGTCGCTTCAGTCATGTCCAACTCTTTGTGACCACATGGACTGCAGCCCTCCAGGCTCCTCTGTCCATGGGATTATCAGGCAAGAATACTGGCGTGGGTTGCCATGCCCTTCTCCAGGGAATCTTCCCAACCCAGGGATCAAACCCATGTCTCTTATGTCTCCTGCATTGGCAGTTGGGTTCTTTACCACTAGCACCACCTGGGAAGCCACATGGAAAGGCAGCCAGACTCTTTTCCCGCCAATCTCCAGCCCATAGTCACCTGCCCACTTCTTATCTGCCTTTCAAGACTCAGTTCAAACTCATCTCCTTGCTGATGCCTTGCTTGACTCCTCCAGGAAGCGTTATCTCCTGCATCTTACTACCACACAGCATCCTGTTTTTAATCTCTGCAGTTGCACTTATCATACTTTTTAATTCATTTTAATTATGCATTATGTCCTTCACTAAACTATACACGGTTAAATATAGTCACTAATCTTTATGCCAGAACTCAGCTCACTGCTTGATCTATAGACAGTCTCTATAGGATGTTCAATTCTATTTTTGATAAAGAAAGACTTTGGTCTAAAGAAGAGATGGTCGAGGACTTGATAACTCTCTTGGAGTATCTGAAGGATTGTCTTATAAAGAAGGATTTGGGCTCATTTTACCTGGTCCTGCATGTGAAGCTTGGTCGATGCATGGAAGACACCATGAGACAGACAGTGGATCAGTATAAAGAGGAATATCCTAATGCCACCTGCTCAAAGAGAGAATCGGCTGTCTCTTGAGACAGGGCGTGAATATCGGAGCTGAGACATTAAGGCTAAGCTGGAAATTTGGTAAAAATTACTCAAGTATCAAGTGGATGAGCACACTTGCTGTCTTTTTCCTTTTTGATATAACGATTAAAACATGGCATGGATGTCCCATTACCCAAGTTGTCTATATCTCAAAGATAATAAACCCATGAATGAAATTGTCGGGACCCAGATCTGTCTATACTATTCTCCTGAGATGCTTGATACTAATTACTGAACATTAAAGATATCAGTACTTGTTTTTACTGGGATAGTTACTGAATATATGCTGTCAATCCAGAAAGGTTTGTAACATACTTTAACATTTAAGATTTTGATTTTTTCAAAGGATGTTTCATGTTTACTGGGGTGTTGTCTACGGATTCTTGAAGATGGAAGTGAAAAGAAAGTTTTCACTTTCTTAACTTGATTCCATAATGGTAGCAATATTGTGGTTACAGTTTTTCTTTTCAATTAATAGCTTGAATTCATTCAAATGTCATAAGAGTTCACCTGTATATTTTGAGAAATAATAGTAATTTATATGGTGAAGTTTCCAAAGACTTCATTATGGTTGTGAAAGATCCATTACTGTGCAAGATTTCTTATATTACATCATTTTATGCTACTTTTATTTTTTTCTGCAGCATATGAAATGGATAATATGATTATGGTGAATTTGAGATGCTGGACCATAATGGTAGTATGAAGCTAATTGATCATTTTTCCCCTTTTTATAAACTCCAGTTTTATTGCAGCAGCCAAACCTTATCCAGTCCCAAATTAAGCTTCTTTATATTATTACAACCACATAAGAACAAATTTCTATTACCTAAATAAAGCCCCAGAGGAAATTTGACTCACACTAGTTGGAAAGTATCCTCTTAAAGATGTCTATGGCTGCTTAAACGTGATGTGCCTGAAAATTCATTTTGCCTGCAAATTAGGCAAAGTCCTTCAAATTAAACCTCAGGGCAAAGAAACTGACTTTCTGAATGAAGTTTGTTGCATTATTGAACAGAACACTAATTGCGTCTTCCCATTCTCTAGTCAATCTAGTAATACACCACCATACTAGAGAAACATCTCTCAAGAATCTGAATCTGCCAGATCACCAAGCAGGCACCAGCCAGGTGGGGGCATTTGATGTTTACTTCACACCTATTGACCTCTAGGAACACATGACTCCTTTGTACCACCACCTATGAGTCTGACCACAGTCCAGCCAGCAAGAGAGATGCTCATCTAGAGTTCAGGGCAATCACTGAACAGAAATGTATGGAAGTGACAGGATGTTAAGGTTTATTTTAGGGCTTCCCTGGTAGTTCAGCTGGTAAAGAATCCACCTGCAATGCAGGAGACCCCTGTTCAATTCCTGGGTCAGGAAGATCCCTTGGAGAAGGGATAAGCTATCCACTCTAGTATTCTTGGGCTTCCCTGGTGGCTCACATGGTAAAGAATCTGCCTGCAATGCAGGAGATGTGGGTTCGATCCATGGGTTGGGAACATTCCCTGGAGGAGTTGCATGGCAACCCATTCCAGTATTCTTGCCTGGAGAATCCCCATGGACAGAGAAGCCTTGGTGGGCTACAGTTCATGGGGCCACAAACAGTCGGACATGACTGAGTGGCTAAGTACAGCAAGGCTTATCTTTAGAAGTTACTATGAAGATGTATTAGGATAGCTTATGATTTTGGCAGGTATGTGAAGTGTTGAGTCTTTTTCACCTGTTGCCAAGTTTCTGTAAGGTTCTATGTGTCACTCATAAATCTATTTTCTCACGTAGTGATTTGCAGTTCTTTGTACTTGCTTCTCCATCATACCACCATTAAAAAATATTTATGCAACAAAGTCCAAACACTATTTTAAGTTGTATAACAGAAAGGTTTCACTGGGTCAACTAGTTAACTAGGTGAAATCCATACATGAAGAATGGAATCAGATGTATATATTTTACATGTAGCTCAGTCCCTAAAGAATCTGCTTGCAATGCAGGAGACCCGGGTTCGATTCTTTGGTTGGGAAGATCCCTTGGAGAAGGAAATGGAAACCCACTCCAGTATTCTTGCCTGGAGAATCCCAAGGACAGAGGGGTCTGGCAGGCTATAGTCCATGAGATCACAAGAGTTGGACACGATTTAGTGACTAAACCACCACCATCACACATATTTTAAAGGTTACTCTCTGTCTAGCATCTATCACCTATCTATAGTCTAATCTCCTTAAAAATGATCTTTTAAGGCTAAAATTGGAAAAATAGTGTCCAACTGGTTCCTTCACCATTTCTAAAGAAGAACACACCAGCAGAAGGGACATAGTAGATGTGAACCTTAAAAAAATATAGAATTAAGAAAAGGAGAAATTGAGAGTTAAAGAAGGTTCCCTAACTAGATGGCTTAATGATCCAATCAATCCACAAAGAGGATAGAGATGCATCAAACTGGTCTAGACTGACATCACTAACCATCAAGATTATCCTGGGAGTAGGTCTTGCTAATGTTTCATGCCTGCCGAGTGACACTGAAATTAAAATTTGGCTTCTCCTAGAAATTTCCTCCAAGAGAAATCACTGACTATCCTTTCTCTTTGAAGCACCACTGCAAACAGCAGTACAGTTTCAAATATTAATTGAGGACTCACTTAACTCTGTACCAGTGTCCCAGGCTAGAAGTTCATTTTAGATTGACATTTTGAATGTGGATATTGACTTATCTACTTCAGTATGAAGAATGGGTTTAATAAGGAGGAAGGGCTGAGTCAGGATATCAGAAAAGTAGAACCATAGTCTGGATTAGAGATTATGAGAGTCTGTATACAGTAGAGGCAAAAAAGAGAGGATGAAACTGCGGGGGGTGGGGGAGTGGGGTGGGAGCGGGTATTAAGAAGACAGAATTAGGAGGACTTGACCAACATGGATACATACATGAACCAGGGTCTCAAGAAGATTCTCAGGTTTCTTCTGTGAGTTTGGTATTACCCAAATTTGGAGATACTGATAATGCTTGAATGTATTGGGAGAAAACAAAACTTGTGGATACTCACGCATGCATGTGTTGGAGAAGGAAATGGCAACCCACTCCAGTATCTTTGCCTGGAGAATCCCAGGGAAGGAGGAGCCTTGTGGGCTGCCATCTATGGGGTCGCATAGAGTTGGACACAACTGAAGCGACTTAGCAGCAGAAGCAGCAAAGCTGAAGACTATAATTGGACCAAATTTGACTTTCCCAAGGTAGTTCTATCATGTTAGACATGAATGATTTTTAAACTGCAATAACTATGTGTTAGTTGTTCAGTCGTGTCCAACTCTTTTAGACCCCAGGAGCAAAAAGGCTCCTGTCCATGGAATTCTCCAGGCAAGAATACTGGAGTGGGTTGCCATTTCCTACTCCAGGGGATCTTCCTGACTCAGGAGTTGAACCTGGGTCTCCTGTATTGCAGGCAGACTCTACTTTCTGAGCCACCAGGGAATACAGAAATACAAATATATTAACAACCTTTCATAGAAGTTTTATATAATGAAGAGCGAAAAAATAAAACTGCTTATAAGTTTCAACTTTATCTCTTTCCTTGCCACAGGTTTAGGTTTGGTTAATTTATTTTTAATTTATAAAACCGTAATTCTTTTTTTCTGATATATTAGTTCTATGAACTACTAAGAATTCTCTCATTAAATAAATAACCAAAGAGTTTGTCATGTTATAGAAAAAGCCTATTGTTCACTGAAAACAAATGTGTCAGCAGCTTAAAGGATTTTCAAAAGCGAAGAAGTCCCACTAAGTGTAGGAAATTTTTTATTGGATCTTTGTTTTTTACTTAGTGGAAATATTAACATTTTGGAGGCATAACAAGAGAAACACTGTAATACTCTGGTCACCAGTAATGGTCATCTGTTAACTTGTCTCTCCCCAAGTCATTTCTCAAGGGAATTACCCTTTCCCCTTCATTGTGGTTCTGGAGGGCGGGTCCATCAAGGGTGCTATTTTACCACAGTGGTGGAGCCAAGGATAAGTATGAAAACCTAATTTCCTTAGACACTGTGATTGGTTCAGAGTAGGCACATGACCTAACCAGGGCCAATCAGGGTTCTTTTGGGAGTTTTCTGGAGAGAGTTTCTCTTTCAGAGACCATGAACTGTATTTATCTTAGGGCTTTGGACCAGGCTTCCCTGGTGGCTCGGGCAGTAAAGAATCCGCCTGCAATGTGGGATACCCAGGTTCAGTCCCAGGGTCTGGTAGATCCCCTGGAGAAGGAAATGACAACCCACTCCAGTATTCTTTACCTGGGAAATCCCATGGACAGAGGAGCCTGGAGGGCTACAGTCCATGGGGTTGCAAAGAGTTGGACACAACTGAGTGACTAACACCACAACAACTTTCCCTCTGTGTAGACATAAATTGCTAGGGAATAAAAGAAACTGAGAGATGAAGTGACCCAGACAGTCTTAATGACATCAATTGAGGGCCTGCATTCATCTTTGCCTGAACTATTAATATCTCCTGAGCCAACAAATTCTCCTATTTTTTACAGTTTGAATTTCAAAGGAAAGCATACTGGATACTTATATACCCTGCACTGAATTGTGTTTTTCAGCTCTCAGAGCTATAACATACAGATTATCTGAGAGAAGGAAAGACCTTAGTTTATTACCAATAGCACTCCTAATTTACAGATCTGAAAGCATCATTAAACATGGGAGGGAGTAAAAAGGACCCCTGAGTAATCTAACTATATGATAAAAGAGAACTTGGAAACAGAATTTATGTGGATTTTGAGTTGAGTATCAATGCTACAATGCTTTGATGTCCTTCCCAATTCCTAAGTTCAATAATTTATGGTCAAATACCACTGAGCACAGGAAGTAATATGTATTTTTTAAATCATTCTGACTAAATGGTTAAAATCAGAGCTGTCAATAGGCCAACTATCTGGGAATTGGTTTTATACTCAGAACACAACTGACCTTTCCCCTCTTTTGGGTCATGTACAATCAATGAATTCCAGGCACATAAAAGCTGTCTTCATTCGTCTACCCCATAAACAGAAGTGTGGGAATAGAGTAAGAACAAAAAAAGTTTGCAAAGTCACTCTACCTGTGTTCTAGGACTTTAAAAGCTAGAAGCAATAGAGTATAATGAATGTATAAGAGTGTTAGTCACTCAGTCGTGTCCAACTCTTTATGACACTGTGGACTGTAACCCTCTAGGCTCCTTTGTCCATGGGATTTCCCAGACAAGAATACTGGAGTGGGTTGCCATTTCCTTCTCCAGGGGATCTTCCCGACCTAGGGACTGAATCCGAGTCTCCTGCATTGCAGGCAGATTCTTTACCATCTGAGCCACCTGGGAAGCCCCAGAAACAATGTTAGGAATCATTTGTTCACCTTTTAAAAACATTATGTCAGGATATTGTCACACATATTTCCTAGGAAATTGAGTTAATGGGATGTTGCGGTATAGTGATTTTCTAAACCCTTATTTTTCTACTGCTATCCCAAATGTATAACAGGTGTCCACAGAATTACATGAAAAGCTTTAAAACAAAGCAATGTTAATTTGTGGTTGTGATGTGAAAACGACCAACTCTCCTTTCCACCTGTGCCACTGACATCCTGTCTTTGGACCTCTCTTCCCCATGCAGGTGACTCCCATTCATCCCTATCGTCACCTCTGGATATGCTCTCAGACCTTCCCCTTCCCTAATTCTGGGTCGGTGGTCCTTCCCCAGCGCTCACGAATGTGGGGTCACGTCACACACAGCTGTCACTGTCCTTGGCTTTCTCTACTAGGCTGGAAGCCACGTGAGCCAAAGATTGTGTCAGACTGAGTTCTGGATCCCAGAAGCATAGCACGCTTCCTGTCACATATGATCAATGAATTATGTGTTTGAATTAACACATGAATGCTGACTCTGGCTCTAAAATCATTGAAGATCTTACTTAAAAGATATTCAACACACTACTACATGCAAATGGATCTCACCATGATACTGTGCTTAAATGGTTGTTTACCACCAAACCTCTGACTTACCAGAGTGTGAGGACATTAGGTCTTGATCACCTGTTAGTTCTGTAGTTATTAGCCCTGAATGGTCATTAGAATCCCCTGGGGAAACTTTAGAAATGTATAGATCCATTGTACTCATTTCCACCAGGCTCCCTGGGGGTGAATGCCAGGCATCAGAATTTTTCAACAGTTCGCTAAGTGATGTTAATATTTAGCCAAGGGTTGAGACACACTGAATTAGCTAACAGGCGGGAAGGCTCCCACCTATTAGCTTTCCTGTGACATTCCTGCTGTTTCTCTGGAGGTTACTGGGATCACGGCCTAATAAAGAACATGGACTGAGGGCTCACCATGTGCCAGGCACTTTCCATACATTATCTTCACCAAATCCCAACTGTTTCCATTTATATTAAGTAAATAAGGCTCAGGGGGTTAAGAAGGAACAGAGTTGAATTGGGATACCTTTTTCTCAGAAGTCGGACTATGTCCTTTATATAATAGTACATCATGCAGCTTGGATGGTATTCTGATTATGCTCAACAGAGAACTGGTCGGTGACCTCAGGTATATAATTGGTTCACCCGATAGGTAATGAGCTACTTATCCTTTCCTGGGTCAAATTCTATTAATCAACAAACCTTCCTTTTTAAAAATATCTATCTGAAGGTTGAAAGCAAGATTTTGTTCTTAACCGTTTTAAGGCAGTCACTTCCTTCAAAAGATGTTAAATTTAGGAAACATGTGGTATCATCAGGAAATGAGAAGAAAACAAAAATCCATAGATATGACAACTGAATTCTTGACCTATTTAGAACTGTTTAGGAATGCTAATAGACTGAAATCTCTTCATTCGCTCCAGGCTTTTCACGTATTCTAAAACACAGCTGGTGAAAAAAATATCACAGTGGCCAAAGATTTTAAAGCTCCTTTGTTTACATGAACTTGGGGATGGCTGAATTTCTTCCTATTCATAAAATAATTAGAATTTTCATTTGTGGTTCAGAAAAACGATGTGCTAAGTTAGAGGGGGGAAGCCACATGCTCCCCTGGGGCCAAGGAGAAGGTGCTTTAGAAAAAGGCATTGGGAAGCTTAGTGTACACAGTGTCCTTGTCCTTAAATAGCAAAGAGGAAACAGAATTGACAGGAAGTAGGGAAAAGTCCAGTCCCATTACCCTTGTAAGGAAGTGAAACTCTTTCAGTTTTGCACTTGACCCTGGGGTGGGGTAACCTTTCCTCTTGCCGAGCCACTCGTAATGACGCTACCTAAGGGAGGTGTTGGCGACAAGAATGCTCACTTCTTGCCTACTGGCTCATGGCACATCCTCCACCTTGACTAACCTCTACAGGCAGTGGTGATGACTGCCCTGTTCTAAGCTCCGCCTGGTCCTGACTCACTGGAGCCTCACAGCGAGCAGGCAAGAAGTCTCCACTTTACATATAAGGACCTCGAGGCACAGACGGGCAAAGGAATGTGCCCAAGGGCTGGGCGTGGATGGCAGTGTTCTAGCTCCAGAGCCCACATACTTCACTCCAGCCTCCATCTCCTCCCACTAGGATCTCTGCTTCCTTTCGTCCATGGTCCCTTAGCCAACTTTGCCTCAAACCTGTGAACAGAGTGCCTAGAAGCTGGAGCTCTTCAGAGCTGGTGGAAGAAAGTAGTCACAGAAGACCTACTTGGTCTGGAAAAATGGAGCTGTGGTCTTTAGGAAGCTCAGAGTTCTCCAGGGCTGGGCTGCTGGGGAGAGACCCGCTGAGATGGGCAGTGGGTTTATTGGGCTCTCGTGAAAGCACAGAGGGTCCATTCTGTGTGGTGAGAAGTCTCTGTGTTCCCCAGGCCAGATATGCCTTCTCAGTGAGAATAGGTTGATTGGACTATGTATGTCTCAAGAGGAAGAAACTGATGCTGGGCAGAGAAAGTTGGGGTCTAAGCTCCTTGGCCTGGGCAGGCACGTGCAGAAATAATCTGTAGAGAAATAAGAGAGGCACTGGGACATTCGAGACAATGGCCGGGTGATGGAGCCGATCCTGTGTTCACCAGAGGGGGCTTGGGGGGAGGGGAGGCGGTGGGAAGTCATCAAATGGGAGTGAATACAAGTCCTGCAAGGTGGGAGGAAGATTGTTGGTTAAACTGTCTTTTGTGCAAGGTTTCTCAGCCTCGGATCTACTAACATTTGGGGTGCGGCGATTTTCCCTGTGTGTGGGGACTGTCCTGTGAAGTGTAGGGGATTTAACAGCATCCCGGGCTTCTCCCACCACCAAAAATGCCCCTGGACATTGGCAAATGTCCCCTGGGGGGAATTCCATTCATGTCCCCCTCCTCACTTGTTGAAAACCACTTCCTTCCAGCCTAGACACTGGAGTTCAGTTTCCGGGGACTAGGTCTATCTGAGCTGCTGACAGTCTTTCCTCTCTTAGGCTGTGCAATAAGAAGCTTGATATAAAAATTCCTGAAATTTCATCTTTATTTTTTTCCTCCCTTCAACCGATCATTCTTCCTTCCTTTGCATTGGCGCATCTTCCCCCTCTCTTTTAACATATTATCATCTCTGGGGGAAGAGTATAAGAGGAGACTCTTGTCCTTAGCCCTGGAGAGGGAAAGCGCAACCCACTCCAGGACTCTTGCCTGAAAAACCCACAAACAGCCCTGCGGGCTACAGTCCACGAGGCACAAAGAGTCAGACATGACTGAGTGATGGAGCATACTTGTCTTTAGGTCTCCTCAACTCTCTTCACTTCCTATGAAGACAAGGTGCAGGGCTCTAAACCAAAATTACCTATAATCATGTTCTTGCTCCTGATGTGTAGATATTATAGCAAAGTGAAAGAGAAAGTCGCTCAGTCGTGTCTGACTCTTTGCAACCCCATGGACTGTATAGTCCATGGAATTCTCCAGGCCAGGATACTGGAGTGGGTAGCCTTTCCCTTCTCCAGGGGATCTTCCCAACCCAGGGACTGAACCCAGGTCTCCTGCATTACAGGCAGATTCTTTACCAGCTGAGCCACAGGGGAAGCCCCAAACTGCTCTTATAAACAGAAAACAGAACCTTCATTAGTTAGCTCCCCAAGTCAGAGTGTCGGGGTTTCCAAGAGCCCCTTCTTTGCCTCACTCCTGACTCAACATCCTTTCTGTCCTCATTCACGCAAAACACGAAGTGAAGCGGAGACACTGGCCTGGGCTCCTGCTGCCCTTCCCTCTGCCTGGGGGAGGGCGGGCCCTGTGCTTACTCTGCTTGCAAGCACGGGGCAGCCTTCCTATGGTCGCCTTAATCAGCACATCTCCTGTATTGCTCTTTGTAAAATAAGAGGAAAAAATAATAGTGTAAAAATAAAAGCAGGGGCTTCCTTGGGAGCCTAGTGGTTAAGAGTCCGCGCTTTCACGGTGGGAAGTTCAGGTTTGACCCCTGCTCGGAGAACTGAGACCCTGCACGCCCTGTGGTGTGGCGAAAACAACAACAGAAAGCTATGAACACGTAAGTAAATAAAAATAGGAGATAATGCTTGTCTGACCAGTGTAAGGAAAACACAGGAAAGCAGACTTACAGGTCAAGTTGGCACGTAAAATGTTGAATTAAAATGAAACACACACACAAGAGTTAGGCACGATTAATGAGAAGTAGATACAGAAAGAACAAGGTGAAGGATATTCCATTTTTGGAGTCAAACACTAAAAACTGGCTTTCAACTGAAAAAAAACGATAAAATAGTAAAATAAGTAAAGAGCATATAAAAGGGCCAATAATGTAAGTGACCAGGAAATCTAAAGCCCCAAAACCTCGTAAGTGAAAAGACGAGAAGTCAAAATAAGGCTAAGATAATAAGTCACTAGATAAAGTAGCAGCAGCAGCAGCAGCAGCAGATAAAGTGATCAGAAAGAAAAGGAAGAAATAAAGAATAAGGGGAAAGGAGCACCCCAAAACAATTAACAGAAAGTAAAACGAGGACTTCCCTGGTGGTCCAGCAGCTAAGGCTACTCTCCCAATGCAGGGACCTGGGTTCAATCCCCGGTCAGGGAACTAGATGCCACATGCCTCAACTAAGAGTTCACATGACTTAATGAAGACCCGGTACTGCCAAATAAACAAATATTTTAAAAAAGAAAGTAAAAAAAATGAACTAAAAGCAAAGAATGGGGAAGGGATCAACACAACACATTTTCAAAGGTTCAAGCAATTTAAGAGACGGTAGTGAACTTTAAGAGAAAAAATCAAGTGGGTTGAAAACTTGAAGCCAGGCAGCATCAGGTGACTAGACGGTGGTACCGCTGAGTCTGTCAGAGATGGGGTAGCCAGATCAAATATTTGCCAGATAGTTGCTAGATCCGGCAACCAGTCCTCTAAGAGGGCCAGCCAAGGAGAGGTCCCCGACTTGATTTTTCAGCTGCCAAGGCAGAGGCCACTGTGATGCAAGGGCGAGGACTATATGCCCAGGGACAAAGGCTGTGTAGGCCCCCTGGAAGCCCACACCTCTCAGCTGGAGGGACAGAAGGCAGAGCTCTGGGGTGCAGACCAGGGAGGGGGCTCTCTGCACAATGAGCTTGCTGATGCCACAGGACAGCAAGGTCTCCTAAGGGCGACATTGCACGCTTTCCTCCCCCAGTTTTCAGCCACTCATTCTCATCTAGAAAGTCAGAGTTGATGTGAACCTAGAACCATGCTTTTTGGTGGGTCCTAACCATTCCTTTGTTGTTTTTAGTCACTCAGTCGTGTCTGACTCTTGTGACCCCATGGACTGTAGCCCTCCAGGTTCCTCTCTGCATGCGATTTTCCAGGCAAGAATACTGGATTGGGTTGCTATTTCTTTCTTCAGGGGATCTTCCTGACCCACGGAGTGAATATGTGTCTCCTGCTTTGCAGGCTGGTTCTTTACCACTGAGCCACCTGGGAATCCCCAGGGAAGTCACCAATCAGGCAATCTTTTCCGAGTCTTTTCCACACTTAAGCTATTCTCAGTCCATCCAGAAGAGGGCGCAGTCAGACATACCTTTATCCCTAAGAAACACTAGCCTGCCTCCTTCCCTACTTGGTTGCTTAATAACTGTACTGTCAGAATTTTATGACTAGTTCCAAGTATCTACATAGAGAAACACCTTTAATTACAATCTCATTCACTTGGGCAAATTAAATGAAACATACTCGTTTGGCTATTTTAGCAGTTAATGGCATACAGACATGATGAAAATTTACATTAACTAGGGTAACAGGAGAAGCACTGATTTGTCATCTTTCTTCTGGGGTACTTTCACTTTTTTGTCTTTAAAGTGATCATTTCCATCAGGATTCCTCATACCGTCCCAGTACTAGGAAAATAAAATCATGCTGCATTTATTTGTATGATATTTATCCATCATTTACTGTACATCAGGCAAAGGATAGATTTTGTGTGAGGAATGAGATTAAGACTCTACCTTGGGACTTCCCTGGCAGTCCAGTGGTTAAGACTCCGTACTCCCAATGCAGGGGGGCCCGGGTTTGATCTCTGGTCAGGGAACTAGATCCCACGTGCTGTAACTAAGACCCAGCACAGCCAAAGAAATAAAAAAATAACAATAAATATTCAAAAGTCAAATGAATGGAATTTTAAAAAAGACTCTACGGAATTTAAAGTCTTCTTGAAGCAAGAAGACACAGGAAAAGAGGCCATTTCAGCCCAGTGTAATAGATGATGTGATAGAATGGCGCATACACGCTCGGGGTGAACACAGCAGGTGAAGATCACAGCCTTGGGGGGGAGGGGAGGTTTCGCTGGGGAGGCAGCAGGTGAGGGTATGTAGACTGCAAGTAGGCAAAGCTGTAGGATGGGGGGGGGGGGCTCTGCTGGAGGAGGTGTTTCAGGTCCAGGAACAGCAAATGCAAAGGGCTTGAGATGAAACACAGAAGGGCAAGTGCCTGAGTCCCCAGCAGGAGACAGAAGAGACGCAGGTTCGATCCCTGGTTCGGGTAGATCCCCTGGGGAAGGCAACAGCAAAGCACTCCAGCATTCTTGCCTGGAGAGTCCCATGGACAGCGGAGCCTGGTGGGCTACAGTCCATGGGGTCAGAAAGAGTCGCACACGACTGAAGCGACTTATCACATGCACACAAAAGAGACCCCAGAGGGCTCCCTCATCCCTTCCACCATGCGAAGTTGATCTGAAAAGACGGCCATCCTGAGACCTGGGAGCAGGCTTCCACCAGATACAGACTCTGCTAGCACCTTGATCTTGAACTTCCCACCCTCCAAAGCTGTGAAAAATAAATTTCTGTTGTCTTATAAGCCATCCAGCCTTGGTATTCTGTTATAGAGGGATGAGTGGACTAAGATAGGAGCTAAAAGGAACAGAGGAGTTGCGTCTGAGACATTTAGGAGGTAGGCTTGACGAGACAGGGTGGCTTTGTCCTCAAGAATGATTGCCGGGGTTCTAGTTTGGCAAGTGGGCTCTTGGGGTCACCCACTCACGGAGACAGGAGATGTGGAAATGAGTGGGCAAGCTGAGTTTGGGACCTGCTGAGATCGTGGGGTCCAGGGGATACCGGGCTGAGGGGCACAGGAACATGATGAGGGCTGGAGGAGAGTTTGAGAGACATCAGCTCCCAGCTGGTATTTGGAGATGGGGGGTGGATGGAGCCCCCAGGCAGAGACCCTGCAGAGAGAAGAGAGAAGCGTGGAGGGCCAGGCAGTGAGGAGCCGCACGATGCAGGGGGCATAAGGAGGCACAGGGAGAAACAGATGACCCCAGGAATGGCCAGAGAAATGGGAAGGATGATCCTCAGAGAAAGTGGTGGCCTGAAGTTCAGGAAAATGCTGTTTCCGGGGGAGAGTGGTCCACAGCGCTTGATGCACCGGAAAGTCAAGTAGTAAAGACACCACAGTGCCTGCTACATTTTGGAACAAGGACATAAGGGCTCCTTTGAGTGGAGAGGACTTAGAGGAATGATAAAGCCTGAAGCCAGACTGAGGATGTAGCTGATGAAGGGGGTAAGTGATGAGGTTTGTAAGGAGGGGAGGTGGGCACAGAAAATTAGGTGAAGTGCGTGTGTGTGTGTGTGTCTGTCTGTCTGTCTGTCTGTCTTTGGTAGGGGCAGTTAGGCTGATCGCCCGTGACATCAGTAATAAGAGGATGGGTGATTGAAGGGGGCTTTATATTTTAGCATTGGAGGGACTGGGCATGTTTAATGCGAATCTTCTAGAAGAAAGGAGTTGAAGGAGAGGTTGTTAAATGTTTTCTGAGTCTACTGTGGAGCAAAGGGACACAGAAACCACGGCTGGCATGACTTTCATTTATCATTCAGTTCAGTTAGATGCTGTTCTCAGAAATGGCTCCTTCAAGAAGAATATACGTGACCATCTTGATTTGAGGACTTGTATCTGAATCCAGCTTTTCCACATCTGCTGCTGATCCAAGTGACTCGATTTAGGTGGAATTCACTGTGACAGCGCACTGCTCAGGAAGGCATAGTGGGGCCTTACAGTTCAACATCAAGAAGCCACCAATAGAACTTCCTGCTACTTCCCTTTGAATTCTACCCTTAGCCCATAGGAGACAGGCTCAAAACTGACCTTTCCAATTCTCTAGAGTGATCTTCCCATCACTCCCCCAAAACACAAGAGTGGTACTTAAAAGGCAAGAAAGACCTGCAGAGATCAAAACCGACTCTGTAGGAACAAACACATAGAAGGAGCTGTCAGTTTGCTGGAGTTTTAAAAAAGGAGACTTTTATTCCCTAAAGAAATATGGTTAGAACTGTTTTCGGCACTGAAGAATGTTTCTCTGCTTTTATTTTTAACTACAGTCTCCCGGGGAGTACAGACTACCTCCAATGCTTTGATCTTGTTTTGTCCCAGGGGACTGTCTGGCATTTTGTTCCTCTGTGAAGTGTTAATTGGACCTTGGGTGGAGTGGGGGGTGGGGTAGGTGACCTGGGCCTGCTCGGTTCAGAAAGGGATGCTCAGAAGTCTGGTACAAGTAAAATAAGGACAAATAGTAATCAGGCCAAGAGAATTGTGCAAGGAGTATGTGGTCCCTATTTCTAAGGAATCAGAGAGGAGAAACTTCCTCATAAATCTACCAAATGATTCTAAACCAATTACAACATTTGTGCCGCGTGCAGTTTCCAGGGTAATTTCCTCTGCTTTGAGACTGCAGCCTCTGTTAATACTCAAGCCGAGTTACAAGGATAATGTCTACAGATGGGTTTACTACTTTACAGTGGAGAGATACAGTCTAGATCTTTACATACACAAGGATTTTGACTGCTGCACGTGAAGTCACTGTGGTATTGGAGGTTATCTAATACATATTTACTCAACTTGCAATATTAATATTCTGTTAATTCCCTTAAATAGCTCTGAGCGGCTCCAATTAACATGAGGATGTAGAACTTGCTGCATTGTCTCTGAGGAATAATAACGTCTCGCGGGGCCGTCTGGGTTCATCTTCAGACACACACTTCCTGAGGGCTACTTTTTATTAGGCTGTCTCCCCTTTCATGAGGGCTCCCTGACATGAACTCTGCAGGTAACTCCATTTAAAGTAGAGTTTTTCTCCACCCTGGCTGCACATTAGAATTACCTTGGAGTTTTGGAACATATATGAGTAAGATCCACCTGAGGCCAATTAAATCACCATCTCTGGGGGCTGGGACCCAGGCATTCTGAGACTTGAAAATCAAGGATTAAAGTTTCAAAGAAGATGCTCTCATGTTGATGGGGAGAGCTGCATGAACACAGACTCTCCTGAACTTGTAGTTTAACAAGGCAACAGTCACCACTGTGATGGAGGCTCGTTGGCTGAAGGACCCTTTTATCACCATGGAGTAAAACTCAAAACTTCACTGCTCTTGCTTATTATAGTTGTGTTCATAATGAAAATAAAAAGAAACATTATAAGATGAGAGTAGATTAAATAAATAGAGGGTAGCCCCAAAGTGGAAGGTTATATAGGTATTAACAATTATGCAAATTGTTTATTCACTTTCACTTATTTAGCAACTACATTTGAGACCCTATTCTGTGTCAAATATTGTTCTAGGCTCTAGCTATTGCAACGAGCAAGAAAGAGGCATTAATAATTTTTAAAAGGAGTATAAAAACAGCATGCATATTATTGTAGCATATATGCATAAAAATACAGGAGATCTACATTAAAATGCTGATTGTGATAGTTATCTCTGTGTGATGGGATTAAAGCTGATTTTAGTTTTCTTTCAGGGTTTGGATTTCTTCTGTGTTGGGTAATTATCTCTTATGTAATTTATGTATATCAGGTATATTCCATTCTGCTTCTCAGCCCACAAACCTCATGGGAGCACCTTAAAATGACTTGTCACGTAGCAAGACTTATTCGGTAAAGTCGACAGGGTGGCTGGGCTGAGGTCAGCTAGAGTTTACAGAATTTTGATATCTCTTTAAACCTGGTCATGCAAACCTGACTGCTGAGGTTTAAAGCATATTAAACAATAACTTCAATAATAATCATAGGCTTTCTGACTCTACTTTTATCGGCTTGCTTTTCTGTGCAAACGCCTGAGATATTAGAGGCTTAAAAAGTATCTGTAATTTGCAATATTGAAAGTAGCCACGAGATGGCGATAACATTTAAAAAGTGAAAACTAAAGGGTTTTTCAGTGGAAATTCTGCCAGTCAGGAGTAGGAGACGTGTTCCCAGGCAAATTGCCATTAACATGAGATAATTGTCCCACATGCTACCTTTCTGTCTGGGGTCTTCCTTCCCTTGCTCCAAGCTGGGCAGAGGGCACAGTTGGCCTCAAGTAACTAGGAAGGTGGGTTCTTGAATCTTCTCTGCCTGGAGCAAGGGGGCAGCTTTGAGGAATCTGGAGGGCCTTGCGACCTGATTCAGAAAGGGGTTTTAGTCTCGAGTGAGCTGCCTGTGTAGAGAGGACCTCAGCTATTTGTCCCCAAGGCTGGAAAAGATGGAAGGGTTTCTCTGATCAGCCTGAGGCTGGAAAAGAGAGGCTGACACTGGGTGGAAAGCTACTGGTGTTGTCATCACACAGGCTGCAGAGTCCCCAGGCATGGCAGGTCACAAGCAGGAGGGATGAGGGGGACCCCAAAACAGTTAAAAATCATGTAGATAACGATGGAGGGCTCCAAGGGCCATCTTGCCATAACTACAACCTGCTCAGGGATCAGCAGACCAGTTTATGACATATCTCTCTATTTACTAACTTTGAAGCCATTCTGTTGTTCATGTCATCCTGGTGGCCATTCCTATGGAGAACCTGGAAAGGTAGGGAGAACAGGAGAAACTAGAAGCAGCCATTTTCTACAGCTGACAAATCCAAGTTTGTTGAAAGATAACAGCAAAGTCACTGTATATCCCTGAGATAGACATAGACAGAAATACAGGTGTAGCCTCATCCAGCCAGCAAAATTGGCTTACTGAAGGCCTGGGAGTTCAGTAAACCTTCCTTTCCTCCTCCTCATCCCCTTGCCAGTGGGAAGAGTACATTCCCACTCGCAGATTTTGATCTTGATGTCGCAACCTGCCTTGGACCATGAAGTGATTATGGCACACACCTCGCGGAGGCACTTCAAGAGGCATCGCACGTTTCTACTGGCTCTCTTACTCTTTCTCTCTCAAAAGATCTGCAAAGCCCAGATACCTTTACCGTGGGTTCTCAATCAGAAGACTCAGGGAACAGAGCTACAGCTTATCAGAGAGCCCACACATAGCAAGAGTGAGAAATGATTGTTTCAAGCCACTGAGATCTTAGAATTACTTGTTACTGCAGCCAAACTGACTAGTATAAAGTCGTTCTGGAGGAGTTCATTTTCTAGATAGCTAAAGGGTTTGTTTCTTAGAGTGAAACCTAATTAAAAACACACGTTTTATTCACAGCCTTCAAAAAGGGTCAAAGGGATGAGTGAAAGAAAACTCCTTTTTTGAAAGCTTTGGGTTTTTAAACTTTATGATTAATTATAATGTGCTAACCTAGATGTAGTTGATTAAAATTTTGATTTCTGTTCAAAACTTTTCTATTAAATGAGAGATTTCTTGAGATTAGGAGTAAGGTAACAGCCATCTCTGTCTCTCTGACATCCAGTATAATGCCTGGCACATACCAGACCCCATACATGTTTGTGAAAAGCACGTGCAAATGAATGAAAGAATAATAATAAAGAGCTAATATCACGTTTTCAGTGCTGGAGCATTGCTTCTGTTTCGACTAGAAAGGTAACATCAGAAGTTTGGGCAGTTCTGGACAATGAGAGTCAGTGATGTAGTGGAGGAGAGAGGGCCTGAGTGCTGAGCTTGCTGGTGGGTTTTGGATTAACCGTAAGACTTGGGGCAAGGAAGAACACAGCATTTAACTGCACTGCACAGTTCCAAGGACTCAGCAGCTTCACTGTCTGCAGGCACTGGGCATTCTAGCACAGAAGTTGCTTCCATCTTCCTGTTGGTGTATGCTCAAAGAGCCCAGAAGTCCAAGAGGAGAGGGACTGGTGGACATGAGCTTGGGGAGCCCAGGAGATGGCTTGATTTCCCAAACTGGGAAGGGAGGAACGATTAAACCACAGGAAAACCCTGGGGAAATGATTCACAAAACAAACCGCTCAGGAGGAGTGGCAAAGAGAGAAGGCAAACGCATCCTGGCCATTTATAAAGCCAGACTACAATTTTAAACCTTCCAGTGAGACAAAAAGGCACAGCCCCAAACACTCCCACCCCAGCTCACCAGGAAACCAATTTCCCAGATAATAGGAGCTCTCTGATCAAAGGCAAACAGGCATTTCCCATCAAATGGGTCAATCTGCCTACACGAAACACCCAGGTTCATAATTCCTCAGCGTTCTGAGAGGCAGGGAGGGATCTGGACAGCTGGAAGGCAACTGTCCCCAAACTACCCCCCCCAAAAAAAGCACCAGATGAAACAGGCTACCTGAGAGCAGGATGAAAGCTTTCCTTTAGCACAAGGCTGTGTGGCCCGATGCGAGGAGATTCCAAGGAGCCTCCCTGCACCCTACAGGGGTGTGTGGTTCCCTCTGCCCGCCTGTGACAGCAGTGGTCACCGCAGATTTGCACAGGAGTCGAAGGATGCTCCTATCCATCCCTCAGGACCGATGCTTAGTTATCAAGGGACACCCAGTGGCTCCTTTATCCACCAAATCATCCTATAATTAATTATGTATGATTAGTCTTTTCTTGGGCTTCCTTGCTAGCTCAGCTGGGAAAGAATCCACCTACAATGTGGGAGACCTGGGTTCGATCCCTGGGTCGAGAAGATCCCCTGGAGGAGGTTATGGCAACCCACTCCAGTATTCTTGCCTGGAGAATCCCCATGGACAGAGAGCCTGGCGGGTTACAGTCCATGGGGTCACAAAGAGTCGGACATGACCGAAGAGACTAAGCACAGCATATCAGAGTCTTTTTTTAAAAAACAAAACCAAGTTACTAGAGAACAGGGATTTGTGTGTGTGTGCAGTGTGTGTGTTTGTGTGTGTGTGTGTGTGTTGGTGGGTGTGTGTCTGTCTGTACCCATGTAATGTGTGTAGTGTGCACAGTGCCTGGAGATAAGAGGTACTCAGTGATGTTGAATGATGAATGAATGATACACTGGTGCCATTTTGAGGTATACGAATTTCCAAGAATTCAACAATCTAATTCTGTAACTTTCTGGAATGAGTCATGAGGCTCATCTTTGTGTGCATATGATCCCTTTAATGAATGTTGTGCTAATTCACAAATGTATAAAAAGAAACGGAAATGGAAATACGATCCATAAAGATTTCTATATGTCTGGGCATAGCACCATGCCAGGTCCCGGAAGGTAAAGATGTCTGGCATAGGTCCCTGCCTGGAAATGCTCACGATCAGCCATGAGAATGTGTGCAGCTGAAAACAGAGAGAGATGGTGACCTTACTAGACAGGGCATGATGGGGCCAAAGGACGGGTACAAATGAAGAGATAAAGATGAGATTTAGGGGGAAAGCAAAGGGACGAGGAGAAGATACCAAAGCAGAGAGGACAAGTGGGACAGGATCTCCATCAAGATGCCCTTGATGCCCCTGATGCCCTTGATGCCCTAATCCATCAGCCCTAGAGCCCCAGCTTCATCAACCTGAGCCAGTGCTGTCCTTGTAGTGGGGAGAGGCAGCAAGAAATGGACCACCCTCGCGAGCAGCGAACTCTGAGAACTCAAATCCCTGGGGGCTGGGAGTTTGGGGCACTTTTTCCCTCTGTTGTGCACATTTTTTAAAGATTTTGTACTTCAAAAAAAAAAAAAAAAAAGCCTGACATTCTTGTTTTGGTTTATCTGAGAATACAGGCTCCCGAACTGGCTCTCCCTCAGGCAGGGGCTGGCGTGGGTGTCCTCGGTCAGGCCTGTCTCCGTAACTGATCACCTGGGTAACCTGGGCAGACCCTGTGGCTGGCGGAGCTGGATCCCTGCCCCAGGGGGCAGCAGCCTCCCGCAGGAGTCATTAATGCTCCTGCTGGTCCAGCGCCTCCTCCAAGCAGGAGGCTGCTGGGGAGCCATCAATCACCTCTCAGAGGGCGATCACAAAGCTGTCCTGGTACATCTGGGATAAGAAATTACTTCTAAGCTTTCCTGCACCAGCTCTCATCCACTTAGAACATAACGCTGAGGGCCTGACAGTGCCTTATGGCATATTATTTTTCCATTGAACACATGTAAAAACCTTTCAAGGAAGATAAGGGACAGGAAACCATCCTGCTTTCCAGAGTCGATGGCCACAGCTCCGGGAGCACGAGAAGCTTGCTTCCACCAGGAAATGCTGGCAAGAGTCCTGGTACTTCTCTTTCCTTTCTTTATTTGGACTATTTTCTTCTTTCTCGAATTGTTTTCTCACTGTTTCCGAGGCCCTATTTTGCCCCTAAATTGATTTTAAGCAGGTGAAAATGTCGCTTTCCATACAGCAAAGGCAGTGGTTAGCATTTGCTTTTATATATTTTCATATTTCTTTTCAGAGGTCTGACTCTATGGTAACGAGACCAATCTCCACAAGTCACAAACAGGTCATGACGTGGGTTTGGGTAGTCAGTTCCATGGATCTGCTCAGTCTGTCTGCCTCCCCCATGGGGAGACATCCTCTTCTTATCGCTGTCCCTTTCTCTTAAGCATCTTCAGTTTGTCCCTTTTGATGCCTAATTCTCTCCTGTCTAGGAACTTCTGCTTTCTCTTACATTTTTCTCCCACAAAGCTACTATCTATCTTTTCAACCCTGTTTCCCATTCAAGGATTCCCCGGGCTTGGCAGGTAGCAGGACCTGCCTCCCTTCATCACACCTTGTCTCCCCCCGCCCCCACTCAGGTGTAAACGCACCAGTCAGTGGAGCCCCAGCCCCCAGGAAATGCCACGTTCTTACAATTCACTTTCCTTAACATCTCTGCAGCACTTGACCATGTTGAATTTGTATCTATTTGGTGGAGAGGGGGAACATATTGGGTCCTTAGTCTGCAGGACACTTCTGTATCTTGCTTCTTTTCCTCCCTCTCTGATCTTTGACTCTGTTCTGACTTCATCCCTGCCTCCAGCATCGTGAATATTTCCAAGGGATTGGATTGTAACATCTGCTATTCCCTCTCTTCACCCTCTGCCTACACCCAACACTGTAGTTACATGTACTCATTTACTCACATGTTTGAGTTTGTTGTTGTTGTTCAGTCGCTCAGTTGTGTCCGAGTTTTTGTGACCCCATGGACTGCAGCATGCCAGGCTTCCCCGTCTTTCACCTTCTCCTGGAGCTTGCTCAAACTCATGTCCATTGAGTTGGTGATGCCATACAATTATCTCATCCTCTGTCATCCCCTTCTCCTCCTGCCTTCAATCTTTCCCAGCATCAGAGTCTTTTCCAATGAGTTGGCTCTTCCCATCAGGTGGCCAGAGTTTTGGAGCTTCAGCTTAGCATCAGTCCTTCCAGTGAATGTTCAGGACTGATTTCCTTTAGGAGGGACTGGTTGGATCTCCTTGTTGTCCAAAGGACTCTGAAGAGTCTTCTCCAACACCACAGTTCAAAAGCATCAATTCTTCAGCACTCAGTCTTCTTTATGGTCCAACTCTCACTTACATACATGACTACTGGAAAAACCAGAGCTTTGACTATACAGACCTTTGTCAGCAAAGTGAAGTCTCTCCTACTGTCTAGGTTTAACAGTGTTTAATACTATTTACACTCACAATTACACAATTACACTCACAATTACACAATTGCACTCATCTCACACACCAGCAAAGTAATGCTCAAAATTCTCCAAGCCAGGCTTCAACAGTATGTGAACCGTGAACTTCCAGATGTTCAAGCTGGATTTAAAAAGGACAGAGGAACCAGAGATCAAATTGCCAACATCCATTGGATCATCGAAAAAGCAAGAGAGTTCCAGAAAAACATCTATTTCTGCTTTATTGACTATGCCACAGCCTTTGACTGTGTGGATCACAACAAACTATGGAAAATTCTTCAAGAGTTGGGAGTACCAGACCACCTGACCTGTCTCCTGAGAAATCTGTATGCAGGTGAAGAAGCAACAGTTAGAACTGGACATGGAACAACAGATTGGTTCCAAATCGGGAAAGGAGTACATCAAGGCTGTATATTGTCACCGTGCTTATTTAGCTTATATACAGAGTACATCATGAGAAATGCTGGGCTGGAAGAAACACAAGCTGGAATCAAGATTGCCAGGAGAAATATCAATAACCTCAGATATGCAGATGACACCACCCTTATGGCAGAAAGCGAAGAAGAACTAAAGAGCCTCTTGATGAAAGCGAAAGAAGAGAGTGAAAAAGTTGGCTTAAAACTCAACATTCAGAAAACTAAGATCATGGCATCCGGTCCCATCACTTCATGGAAAATAGATGGGGAAACAGTGGAAACAGTGAGATACTTTATTTTGGGGGGCTCCAAAATCACTGCAGATGGTGACTGCAGCCATGAAATTAAAAGAAGCTTGCTCCTTGGAAGAAAATCTATGACCAACCTAGACAGCATATTAAAAAAAACAGAGACATTACTTTGCCAACAAAGGTCTGTCTGGTCAAAGCTATGGTTTTCCAGTAGTCAGTTTCAGCTGAAGCTGAAACTCCAATATTTTGGCTACCTGATGTGAAGAACCGACTCATTTGAAAAGATCCTGATGCTGGGAAAGATTGAAGGTGGGAGGAGAAAGGGATGACAGAGGATGAGATGGTTGGATGGCATCACCAACTCAATGGACATGAGTTTGAATAAACTCCGGGAGTTGGTGATACACAGAAAGGCCTGGCATGCTGCAGTCCAGGGGGTTGCAAAGAGTCAGACACAACTGAGCAACTGAACTGAACTGAACTGAACACAGTTTACTAGGAATCCTGACTCTCGTTGCATCCCAGATTCCTCTCTAGGCCCTGGATGGAATGGGGACAGACTGAGCCTGCTGCATGGAGCTCACACCCTCCTGGGGGCAGCAGACTGTGAACAAGTAAACAGATACGTGGCAGCTGGTGAGAGTCCTGAAATAAGTAAAGCAGGTAGAAAAAGAAAGGAATGCTCTCTCTCCCTCGGGTTGGGGAGGGCTCCTCTGAGGATGTCACATTTGAGCTGAGGCACGAGTAATAAAGGAGCTGTGGGCATCTCCAAGGGAAGGGTATCCTGGGAGGTGGAGCAGGGACAGATGACATTTGTACAGACGACCCCGAACTAGGGCCACAGTTCATTCCTCCTTCCCTGCCTCCCGCTGCCTCTCAGCTGTCCTCGCTGTCACTGCAGATACCGCTTGTCTGGGACCAAGTCAACTCTGCACAAGAACGGGCTCTCTCTCTCTCTCCTGATTTCTCTGCCCCTTCTACTAGTGCCAGGCTGGCTGGTTGCTGAGGAGTCACCCAGCAGAGACCACTGTACTCTCTCTAGTATTCAGTGTCAGTAAGCATCCCCAGCGCCCTCTGCTTCCTCACCCTCCACCCTTTCACACAATCCCCTGATGCCAGGCTCCTTCCTACGCAGCTCGGCCCGCGAGCCACAGGCAGACGGGTAAGTACTGTCTATTGCGAACTCAACACTGTTCCAGGCATAGGCTGAAGCACTTTGCACACACTGGCTCATACCACTCACAAGGCAGTTTGAATGGCTCTCTTTTACAGATGGAGAAACTGAGGCTTCATAGATCAAGGCCATCTCTATGTCTTTTCTCTTCTTTTTTAAAAAAAAATCCTCATGGAAAAGACCATATTTCCTAGCTGACAAATAAGAGCCCCAAATCCCTATTGAACCACAGCTCTCCCACTCTTCTCAATATGAAATCTCTGACCCTTCTAATCAATAAATCTATTTCTCTTTCACCTGTCATGTTTTCTTACTGTGACTTCCCTGTCTGACACGCTTTGCCCTTCACATTTTGCTTGTTCACACCTTGCCTCATCTTCCCTCCTCTCCTCAATGATACTTTCTCCACTCACTTAGGCCACAAAAAGGGGAATCAATTTTATCAGTTCTTGATCACGCAAAAATTTCCTCACAGCAGCTGTGAGCAGACCTGTCAAGACAGAGTATGATGCGTGAAAATGTAAACTCCACAGACAGTCTCGGGGTTTGAATCCCAGATCTGTCCCTGTGGGGCCACACAATCTCTGGGTTCCATTTCCTCTTCTATAACCTAGAGCTGATGCTAGCAGTCCTGCCTCAAAGGGCTGCAATCAGGTTAAATCCGCGAATGCACAGAACCATGTGGTTAGTCTGGCACAGAGTGCATGCTCAGTGTTTGCATCCCTCACTAGCATGGTATTTGGGGAATAACGTGGCCTCAATGAATATCTTTTCAATTTTGATTCATTCAAATCAATAAATATATGCTTGTGTGTGTGTTTAGTCACTTAATCGTGTTTGACTGTTTTCAGCCCCACGGACTGTGGCCCTCCAGGCTCCTCCATCCATGGGATTTCCCAGGCAAGAAGTGGCTTGTCATGCCCTCCTCCAAGGGATCTTCCCAACTCAGGGATCGTACCAGCATCTCTTACGTCTTCTGCACTGGCAGGTGGGTTCTTTACCACTAGTGCCAGCTGGGGTAGTCTTCTAATTATTAATACTATGAAAATGGAGAGAAGTATAAGAACAGAAGAACTGATGCAGGGGACCAGAATCATCACCCACTATTCATGGATGAAGCGGGATAGTAACGTGGGCATTGTGGGTTCTAATCCTGATGCTTTACCTCTGTGTCACTGGGTTTACCATCTGAAAATTGGGGACAATAATAGTATCTGCTACAGAGAGTTCCTATGAGGACCTGGTGACGATGATAAGTGTAAAATACTTAGTGCTCAGTGATTGCTGGTTCTCAATATCACTGTGGTTGAGTCATCCCTGCACATGTCTCTGACACAGAGGTCCTGAGGGCAGGGTCATAGGTCAGACTTGATGGAGGTCAGGAGGAAGGAAAGAATTAAAAGCTTCTGGAGGAATCCAGGGGGTTCTGGGCACCTGGGAAAAGTGAGGGAAGGGTGCAGAAAGGAGCCTCCCCATCACTTGACTCAGAGGCTTCCTCGCATGGCTTACGTTTAAGTGTGCTGAGTAGCCTTGGACAAGGACACTCCTCTCAGCTCCACCCTCCTGCTCAATTTCCAGGTTCACCTGGACAAAAGAGACCCGGGCTCTCTCCCCAGAGAACTTAACCCTCCCTAGGTCTCTCCTCTCCCACCTGCCCACTGCTACAGCCTTGTTTCTGATCCATATTTCAACTTTCTTGTTCAGACGATGACTCCAGAGCTCGGCACCCTCTATGGCCTCCAGCCACGCCTCTGTAATCCTCTCTGCACTTGAGTAAAGTTAACCTGCGTGAAAAACATGACTGCAAGCAAGAACTGTATTAAACTATTGAAAGCGTGAACCACCGCATGGCGTCTCCAGACTATTATTAATAACAACCCCCTGCTGCTACTCGTGTCATCTTAATGCTGTTGATACAAGAAGAGGCAGAGGTGAAATTTCAAGTGGATGAAAGACTGATTGCACGGAGCCATAAATTCCAAACGAGTCCATGGAAACACAGTGCGTCTGAATCTGTCTCAAACCTCTTTAACCGCCACCTCCTGTTTTAGACAACGGTTCTAAAGGATAATATATAATACTTTCAGGACCGAGGGAAGTTAAAAGGGAGACAAGACAGCGAAATGAAGCTGAGCAGTACATGTGTGGTTTACATATTTCAGGAATGATTCAGGTCTCAGGGGTCTTCTGTAACATCCCCAGGGCAACCACATTACCAGGCTGAACTCCAACTGCACTCATATTTGTTGACTCCCCACTTAGCCCTTGGTTATACACAGTATTCCACATGTAAATTAGCTTGAATCACATCCCTGCAAGACGGTAAGTTCCCCAAGGACGGGAGACTTACTGTCTTGTTCTGGCTGTCCTGTCCAATGCTCTAAGACCCTGGAAATAATTTCAATTTCCCTCTACTTCTTAGATACAGGGGTTGAATTATATCTGTAAGCCCCTGGTAAATAGCAGTGCGTGCTAAGTCACTTCAGTCATACGTGACTCTGTGCAACCCTATGGACTACAGCCTACTAGGCTCCTCTGTCCATGGGATTCTCCAGGCAAGAATACTGGAATGGGTTGCCCTCCTCCAGGGGATCTTCCCAATCTAGGGACTGAACTTGAGTCTCTTATCTAACCTGCATTGGTAGGTGAGTTCCTTACCACTAGCACCACCTGGGAAGCCCATGGTAAATAGCAGAGGTCTATCATAGATCTCTATAATGGTGATTCCCAATGTTAGCCCAGAAAACAGAAGAGCAACTAAACAACACTAGGGGCTGTACTTCAAGGTCAAGTTGGAGCAGGCTGCTCCCATTACTGACCAGTCAAGCACAAGATAATAAATGGATGGTTTCTATTCCTTGGGAGCAGCACAGAACATTGAAAAAAAGCCCTTGACTTGAGATCAGAAGGCTGTTTGACTCTTGGCTCTGTGTGGCTCTGGGTGATCTTGGGTAAATCCACTAAACTCTACTCTTAGAGCTAGACAGGGCCTCGGCAGTCATGGTGCAGGTACTGAGGTAGTAAGTTGAGGTGACTTGCCAGACATAACTGAATTAGTGACGGAGTGGGGACTCTCACTCTTGGAAAACCAAGAACCATTTGGAGTCTTGACGAGGGATAAATAACTTTTCCAGATAAACTGTAACATGCACTCTACTGAACACACTAAGTATAAAGTCCATGTGTAAATGTTTGTGGGAATTCAGTCCTTATGCCTCTGAGTCATTTGGTGTTAAATCATCTAAATGCTATTCTTCTGAGAGCAATTGATGTCCAAAGTGTCCTTTAAGCTTGGTTCTTTACTTAAGTCTTTTTTTCTTTCTTTTTTGATGAAAAAATAGGAAGCTCTCTGCCAGGAATAAACACATTTGAATGCCAGATGCTTTAAATTTTTCTTTCAGAGTTAATATCTGCCAAATCTGAGTTAGTTCTAATGCTCTATTTTAAAACAAGAGGAAGGTAGGGGTTGTTCCCAACTTCAACCATCAGAACATCAAGCTGAAATAAGTAAAGTGTAACTTTAAGTCATTCGAGTAAATGTGCTTATTTTAGTGTAATGTTTATAAGGATTTTGGAAAGGGGCATGCCTGGAGAATCCCCATGGACAGAATAGCCTGGTGGGCTACAGTCCATGGGGTCGCAGAGAGTCGGACACAACTGAGCGACTAAGCACAGCACAGCATTGTTATTCTGCTTGTTATGGTTCAAAGTAGAGACCCACCGGATTTGCTTTTCTCCTGTTTTACAAGAGGTCCTTTTACTTTGATACGACATTTGGGGAAATGTTTGGGCACCTTATTATTGCAGCTAAAAGAGGGATGTAGATGGGTGGTCCAGGGGAATGAAGTGCATCTGTGGGGTGGGGGGCTTATGTAACCCACAAATGAAAAGATCTTTAGCCAAAAAGGAATAGAAGTAGAAAGAATGGATGCAGGCACAGGGTACGCCAGTGTTACTTTGTTTTCAGCATGAAGAAAGACATGATTAATGACCATTGCTTTCTAAAACTCTTCTCATAGTTTAAACTGTAGTTACTGAAACAGAGCTTTGCATCTCAGTGAACTGCAGTGAGTCAGGCTGTATCCAGAAATGAGGCCAGCTCTGTCCATAGCCTCAACTCTCAGATGCTTTCTGATGGACTGTTCTTCCAGAAGAACAAGCCCTGAGAATCCCAAGTCTCTCTAGACCTTTGCTACTCACAGTATCTCCAATTGTCTAGCAATGTTGGCATCATTAGAAAGTCAGAGTTTTAGGTCCACTTAGTGCTATTGAATCAGAATCTGCATTTAGACAAGATTGCCAAGTGATTTGGGCTTCTCTCATTGGAAAAGACCCTGATGCTGGGAAAGACAGAAGGCAAAAGGAGAAGAGGGTGGCAGAGGATGAGATGGTTAGATAGCATCACTGACTCAATGGATATGAATTTGCACAAACTCTGGGAGATGGTGAAAGGCAGACAGGGAATCCTGGCATGCCGCAGTCCATGGCATTGTATAGTTGGACACGGCTTAGCAATTGAACAACAAAAAACAACCCAAGTGATTTATATGCACAATAAATTTGGAAAAATATTATTCTGGAAAAGAGGTGGGGAACTATTTCTGTAAAGGACCAGATAGTAAACATTTCAGGCTTTGCACACCAGAAGGTCTCTGATGCAAATACTCAACTCTGTCATCACAGTACAAACAAATTGGAGTGGCTGTGCTCCCATCCACGTTATTTACAACACTAGGTGGGGGCTGGATGTGGCCTGGGGGACTGAGAGTCACAGGCATATGTTGTTACAAACAAAACAGAAAACCACGCCTCTTCCCTTCTTTGTCTGTTCTTCTCTCTGCCTATGCGTCACTTCCCTCTCCCTAAATAAACCCCTCCTCTTCCTTTGATTGCATTCCCTTTCACTGACTGGGGAATTCCTACCCCTGTTTAAGGCTCATTTCACATACTACCTCTTCTCTAGGCTTCTATTCTGTGCACCATCAGAATTAACTGGTCCTCTTTTATGTTTCAAAAACTCTTTACAGGAGCATCTAATGCTGTGCTTGTACTTAACATAGAAACTTTTTCTCTTCCACTAACTGCCAAGCTACTTAAATACGCTGTGTGCACCTATTGGTTTACTTGCCTTTCCTTCCCCTAAAATGTGCTCTCTTTGAACAGGCACTGTGTTGTGTTGATGTTTGCACATCTGGTGCTCACCATAGTGATACGTGTGCTCGGTTGCTAAGTCATGTCCGACTCTTTGTGACCCACGGACTGTAACATGCCAGGCTCCTCTGTCCATGGGATTCTCCAGGCAAGAATAGTGGAGTGGGTTGCCATGCCCTCCTCCAGGGGATCTTACCCACCCAAGGATAGAACTTGAGTTCTAGGCAGGCAGATTCTTTACCACTAGCAGCACCTCGGAAGCCCACAGTGATATAATGTATACCAAATAAATATGAATTACTTTCTTATCTTTGACCTAAACTAGTTTTATTTTAAGAAATGTATTTAGAATTAAAAAGAAAAACTGACTTAGAAGAACTGCACAATCATGGGAGTGCCAGGCACTGAAGATACAAAGTTGTGGCCCTGCCCACCTCGAGGTGGGTATATTGGGATTTTTCTATCAGCTGTTATTGGAAAATCCAAATGAACTTTTTGGCCAACCCAATACTTGGATCCAGTACATCTAAAGAACCACATGAAGAACAAGAAGAACTTGTTGATAAAGAACTTGGGACATCTTCATAGCATCAGGGAAAGAAGTTGAACTAAGAAAGTCACAGGATTGAAACAAACCAGGTTCACAATTCATTGATGTATAATAGGGGCTTCTCCTTTGTAAGGATTAAAATATTCACATCTTGTGTCCCCCTACTTTCTTCCTTGTATCAAGATCCTGAGAGAACTGAGTAACTAAGATGCTGCTCTATGGACATGAAATCAGAAAGAAAAGTGAAAAGGTAGGAGTGTAGGAGTGTGTGTGTGTGTGTGTGTGTGTGTGTGTGTGTGTGTGTGTGTGTGTGTGTGTGTGTGTGTGATATAACCTCTTTACAAAACTTAATATCATAGAGATGTTCAAACATCCAGTAAAAGTGGAATAAATAGTATAAAAAGCATGCCCATCATTCACTCACAACAATATTTTCCAAACTTTTTTTCATCTCTCTACTTTTAAAAAGATATAGGATCTTTAAAACAAATCCTAGCTACCATGTCACATATCACTAATATTAATACTACAGTGAGCACCTTTAACAGATAAGTTTTCTCTTATTAACAATGTACCCACAACACCCTTATGTACCTCCTAGCTCTGTCCAATGATAAAGCTTAGAAGCAATGAAGATCCAGTAGTAACAAGTACCCCTAGCATCTAGATTGTGGTTTTTAAAATCACTTCTCACTTAAAACGGGGTGAGGGCTCCTTGGAGAGATGGATGATACTGGGCACAAGATGGGAAATGTACAAAATGAGCTATGAACATGTTATTGTGCCAGAAAGCAAGGATGCTATCAGACTACTGGAGCCAGTTCAAAAAGCAGAGGAGCGAACTTGCAGGGCCTCCTACCAGCCAAACATGACACAGTTTGAGCCTCAAAAGGAAAGATGACAACAGTGAATTAAAACACGCTTGGTATGTTAAAACCCATGTGATCATAATGGTACAAAAACTCACTGGTCACCAGCTCATTATTCTGACTACTTCCCTAGCAGCTCAGCTGGTGAAGAATCCACCCACAAAGCAAGGGATCCTGGCTTGATTCCTGGGTTGGGAAGATCCGCTGCAGAAGGGATATGCTACCCACTCCAGTATTCCTGGGCTTCCCTGGTGGCTCAGTTGGTAAAGAATCTGCCTTCAATTCGGGAGATCTGGGTTCGATCCCTGGGTTAGGAAGATCCCCTGGATAAGGGAATGGCTACCCACCCCAGTATTCCGGCCTGGAGAATTCCATGGACTATTCCAAGGGGTTGCAAAGAGTCAGACATGACTGAGCAATTTTCACTTTCATAAATAAAAAATGAAAAATAATGAATCATATCACCTGCCTTTCATACATCCTGAAATTATATTTTGGAGTAACCAAATGTTTGATGTGGGAAAAAGAATCATTAATGGCTGTTAAAATATTTAGATGTAAGTTTGATGAATAACTTCAGAATGGATGACAATACTTAATAATACCTGACAACATCAGGCTGACAATACCTGAGCCGATTAATCAATCTTAACATCACTAGAAGTGGGACAAGCAAGTATTCTATGACTACCCATGAAGTACTCTTTGGCAAAGGACTGAGCCTAAATCTAATCAAGTCTGTTTACAGGAAATGTGGGGAAAAAAGCAACATGTTAAATGATACTATGGGGCTGAAATGGACTAAATCTAGCACGTAGGGAATTCTACAGATGGAATGACCTGGTTAGTTCCACAATAAATGCAGTGATCAAGAGGGGATCTTATGGATGAAATGGGACTTACACACCAAAGGCAAAGCGAGATTTTTTTTTTAGATCTTTTTGTTTGTTTGTTTTGGGTGTTTTTTTAAGAACAAATTAACTGCAAAAACAAAATTTGTAAGGCAGTTAGGACATTTAAACACACTGAAGAGTCTGAGGCATTTTGCTGGGGAAGGCCTGAGGCATGTAAATACCAGAGTCGGGTGGTGTCAGATCTATAGACTCCTGTGCAGAGGTGCGCTGGCTCATGGAGCTGAGTGAATACCAATTCGTTACCTGTCCCCTTTTGCTTGAATCTGGCTTCCCACCCTCTGTCAGGAAGCCTTTCTTCTTTGTCAGGCTTCAGCTTTGGCAGTGGCTGTCATATGTTTTTGACTCCTCTCTGGATTGATTCAATGTGGATCTCTGCATTTATTTACTGACAGTCTCCCGTGACTTTTGGAACCTCTTCACAAACCTAAGTTCATTCCTTATGGATGATAATTACAGTTCTATTCCGAAGGTGGTAATTTTATTTCCTGGGTCTAAGAACTCCTTTTCCTCAGGTACAGATATTAGCAGCGGGTTTGATAGTGAATTGGTAAAGAAAGTCACTTCAATAAAGATCTTTAGAAGCTGATAAAAGCCACCTTCCAACTCTCCCATCGTGAAATGAACATGTGTTGCTCTTTACCTTCAGACGGAAGGGAATGTGTGTGTTAGGAGGTTTTAGGTGTTATGAGGATGGGGTTCTGAAGCTTTGATGTACTCAGAAGGGGAGACCTTGTGCTTCCCCATGCAGAGAAGGAGAAAGAGAAGAATGCGTGTGTGTGAATTATGGATGTACCTGCTGTAGACCCTCCAAGTAAAATTTCCAAGGAATCAGGCTCCAGTGTGTTTTCTGGATGATGATCACTTTAAACGTTTCAAAGGCTGACATTTTCTAATAAAAATCATTCTACCAAGTCCCTCTCCAAAAAGGGGATTGATAAAACCCCATTGATGAAACATGTAATCATACATTAACGAATCTTCCATTTAGATGAACTGAATCAGGCTGAACGGCAACACACTGAATAAAAAGGGGGAAAAAGAAAGCACAAAGCATTCCAAACAAGATACACATTTCTCTGAAAGCAGTGTTGTCAACGAATGTCTTTGAATTGATAGAGCAATGTGTTATTACACCTACACATGCTGCCACAGTCTCTGACATCTTATTGAAGAAAATGTGTATGTTTTTTCTGAGCCAATTAGGGATGCTGCTGATGCATGGCACGTGTTGGAGTTCTTGCTGTGCCTCTCTCCAGCTACGGTGATCATTCAGCCAGCTAATTTGCTTTCCCCCTTTCATTCTATCCAACAAAATGTCCTGAGGGTCTGTTACTGGCATTGGCCAGATGCTCCAGGGGCATATAAATTATCAGACTATAAAATAAGGTCATATATGGCCACGTCTCAGTTATCTTATAGCTCCAGCCCCTAGGACAATCCTTAGCACAGAGAAGGAGCTCAGGGACTTTTTGTTAAATGGATCTGAGGCATTGCACCCATGTTCCCCTTTCCAATCCTGTGTATGTGTGAAAGAGATACAAGAATGCATAAAGTTATAAAAATAGAATGTACTAAATCCTCCAAGCAGGTAAGTAAGAAGAGCCACAGATAGAGGAGGTGAAAGGAGAAATTTTGATCCGAAAGAACTCATGCACGTGGTAAAATTTCAAGAACAGAAGGTATGAAGGGCACTTTAACAGAGTAAACATTGTTAATAAAGGCACCATAGTTGGCAGGAAGGATGAGGACAGGTTTGCGAAGAGTCCAGTTTAGTTGTCATGAAGGCATAGGGCTGAAACTCAGATAGAGTTTCAGGGGACGGGAGATAGGACCAGCTGGTGGAATTGCGGTAGGTCCATCACTGTGGTACAAGAGGAGGAGGTGGGGATAAACAAGAAGAGAGAGGAACAGGAGCGGGAGGTGGGCTGGACTCGGAGGCAGAGGTGCAGAGGGCTGCAGAGAGGGCTGGATTATCCGAGAAATGTGCAAAGGACGGAAATAGTGCTGGACCGCCTGGGAGAGGTACAAGGGCTTGAGATGGGGCTGGGACCTTAGGGGCAGGAGATAAGGTAGAGGTGTAGGGGGTGGGAAACAGGACTAGGTGATTAGGTAGAGGTCCTGAGAATATGAGACTGGCCTGGACTATTAGGCATATGGCACAGGGCTGGGAAAGTAGTAGTAGTAGTAGTAGTGAAAGTCACTCAGTGATGTCTGACTCTTTGTGATCCCATGGACTATAGAGTCCATGGAATTCTCCAGGCCAGAATACTGGAGTGGGTATCCTTTCCCTTTCCTGGGGATCTTCCCAAACCAGGAATTGAACCTGGGTCTCCCACACTGCAGGCAGATTCTCTACCAACTGAGCCCCAAGGGAAGCCTGCTGGGAAATTAGGTGGAGACAAATAAGAGAAGGACCCAAAGGTCACAGGAAATTTGCTCCTCATTCTGAACGCCCTGGGGAAGTGCTGTCAGCTCCAGACCAGGACTAGATCACAGCCTGTGAGTCTCTCTCCTGGCTCAGAGTGATGACAGCTGAAGTACAGTCACGGCTTCAGATCTGAAGGAGGTGGATGTGGATCTGAAGGAGATGTGGGTGGCACTGGGAAGGGGCTTGGATGAGGAAGAGAGTAGGCTGGACCCTTGCTATGAATATATCATGAATTCATGGCACACGTTACTCAAGACCTGGATCTTAATAGGAGGCACATTCTAGGCTACTTTCACTTTAGAGAGGTTCTAGATAGTCTGTGGGTAGGATTGGGGTTCCTGGCTTTCAGTGAGGGACTACTGAAAGCTGTTCATTTCTCAGTGTTCTAAATGAACAGAATGCCTGCCTGGGGTCTGGATCCTGGGCACGTCTTACACTGTCCTTATGTTTTCATCCACTGTTTCTAACTCTCCGCATGGTCCTCTGGGGAAAGACCAGGACGTGTGCTTTTTGCTATTTTTAGGATGGTAAGAAAGAACGTGATAGCTTTCTTCTCTTTTTCCTCCCCTGCTTCTTTTTCTCTCTTTCAAGCTGTATTTCTATTCCGTGCATCCATTATCTGCCCTGGTGCTATTTTGATGAAAACTGGTGAGAACGTCTTCATCCACACATCCTGTTGACTGTAGACTGCCCCCACTTCCTCAGTGTTTCATGGCGCCTCTCCTCCCTCTCTCTATTGAGTTTGCCATCTCCAGAAATGTCTTTTCATACAGAATTCAAATTCAGAATGTAGACTCTGATAGAAGCATGAAAAAAACAGGAAAAAAAGATGGTTATCATTCTTTGAGGAATTATAAAGATGAGGAAATGTTCTAGGGGTACTCTCTTGCACATGGTCAGTATATAAACTTATTCCCAGAAAATCCGTCATCTGAGATGGGAGCATTAGCTGCTGTGCGCTGTGTGGAAATGTGAGTCTGCAAACAAGAGGGCCTGGCATACAGACTCTGCCCTGCCTTCAACTCCATGTGAGTTGTGGCCCAGTTCTTCCTCCTCTTCCTTCTTCTTTAATTCCTCTAATAATCTAGCTACATCAAGCAAGAAACAAAAGGCGTGGAAGAAATAAAAAAAACAACCTGCAGCTCTGTTTTTCCATTGTTGCAATGCAGGTCACTATGACTCCAAAGCTCTTACCATTGATAATGACCGTGAATTCAGGTTTTGTGAGGAGCTCCTCTGTGCCAGGCATTGGAAAGGGGCTGAAATAACTGACTGGGTGCCTTGAGGGACCTTGCTGTGGTTAAAATTCTAACTCCTCCAGTTTCTAGTAGCTTGTTCAAGGACACATTAATTAACCTCTGGTACTGGTCAGTTGCCTTCTTTGTACCTCAATGTCCTCATCTATGAAGTGGGGACAATGACTGAGCTGGAATCATTACTGTTCCTGTGAGGATAAGTGACTTAATGCACGTTAAGCACTTAGAATTGATGCTTTTGAACTGTGGGTGCTGGAGAAGACTCTTGAGAGTCCCTTGGACAGCAAGGAGATCAAATTTGCCAATCCTAAAGGAAATCAACCCTGAATATTCTTTGGAAGGACCGATGCTGAAGCTGAAGCTGAAGCTTCAATACTTTGGCCACCTGATGTGAGGAGCTGACTCATTGGAAAAGACCCTGATGCTGGAAAAGATTGAAGGCAAAAAAGGAGAAGAGGGCAGCAGAGGATGAGATGGTTAGATAGCATCACTGACTCAATGGACATGAGTTTGAGCAAACTCCAGGAGAGAGTGAAGGACAGTGGAGCCTGGCGTGCTGCAGTCCATGGGATTGCAAAGATTCTGACCCAACTTAGTGACTGAACAACAACAACAAGCATTTAGAAGAGAACATGGCAAAATGGAAGACTCAGCAAGTATCTGCTAAATGACTTTTCATTTAATCCTCGGAAGAGCCTGACCAGTTAGGTACTGTTATTTCCAGTTTGCAATGAGCCTGGGGAGATTTGGCTTTCCTCTGGCCCCTGGAAGTAGCCAGCACCACAGACCCCAACAGACATATGGGGTAGAGCATGCCTATATGATCAGAACTGCACATAGGATATGTGACCTACATTTGGATCTTGTCCTCCAAACTGAAGACCAGAGGGCCACCAATACAAATGTCCAGACTGATGGTCAGAGGGAGCCCTGGACCAAACATGCTGCAAATTCCCTCCTCCTGGGGGTCTGATTGTTTTTCCACCAGTCCCTGAAGCAGCTTAGTAGCCTTGCAGTTGCACTGTTGGTAACATGTGAGTCCAGACAAGCCATGAAATCATTCCTAGATTCTCCTCTCATTTCACATATGATTATTGTTGTTTAAGATGTGTCCAACTCTTTGTGACCCCATGGACTATAGCTCACCAGGCTCTTCTCTCCATGAGATTCTCCAGGCAAGAATATTGAGGTAGGTTGCCATTTCAAGAACTCTCCCCCTATAGAATTCTCTCCCAGGGATCTTCCCGGCCCAGGGATCGAACTAGGTTACCTACTGCTTATATTCTGTGATCCTTCAGCCTGTTACTTACGTAAGTCAAGGTCAGTACCTCCTTCCGGTTTACATCCTGTCTACCCTGCCCAGAAGGGCTGTCCCCACAGAGGGCATCCGTCATCCCCAGAAGAGAGGACATTTGTGTCCAGGTCTCACTCTCTCTCCTTTTGTCTCTCTCTTACATTTCCCTCTTTCTATCTCTGTGTCCCTTTCTTTCTCTTTATCACTCTCTGTATCTATATTTTTCCTGTCTTTCTGTCTCTACCACTTTTTCGTTCTCTTTATCTTTCTCTTTTGCTGTTTTCCCTCTCTGTTCTTCATGTTTCTCTTCTCTCTCTCTCTGTATCTCCTCCCATGTTCCTCTCTCTTTTTTCTGATATCTCTGTATCTGTCTCCTATGTTCTCTCTCTCTCTGCTACCAGTTCCTAACCATTAGCTACACTCAAGATTCATTAAACACAGTAGGCAGTGGTGGGGGTGGTGGGGAGAGGAGAAACAATAGCCTTCTGCAAAGTGGGACTGAAGCCCAGGAACCCGTGAGGGGACCACATGCTTCCTTTGAAAGCTCTATTTTAGCTCAACAGCAATGAAAAGCAGAAAGACTAGTTTGGTACCTATGACCACTTGACTCTCGAGCATACAAGGCTGCAGAAAACACCTCCATCTATTGTCGGTGGCTCGTTTCTGTCACCAAAGCACAGAGTCTCTTCTGAGCAAGGCAGCTTGCAGAATATTTTATTTGCAGAGGGAAGTTAGGTGCCCTGCGGGGGCTCCTTAACCTTCGTGAACACAAATGGAACATTCTGAATGTATCTTTTCAATTACCCCAGCTCAACCTGCAGAAACATGGCAGGTGTGTGGGAGGCGAGAAGGCTGAACAGGCTGAGCCTTTTAGGCAGCAATTCTTTCAGCAAGAAAGAATAGCAGTCCTGGGCTACAGGGGGAGAATTCTTGAAACTTTTCCATTCTCTCTTGGGGAGAAAGGAACTGATGAGAGAACTTCAGAGTTGCAGGGAACCAGTCCTTCACTGAGGATGAGGGTGAGGGAGAGTGGAAGAGGTTAAAATAGCCCGAGTGAACACTGAAATGCAAGCAAAATATTTTTCTAATTTCTTTCCTTCCTAGGAAAAGCTCAGGTTTTACAACACGTGAAGCCTGCTGGCCTGATACACCATTTGCTCTAGATGAGAAGTGAAGACTTTGAAGTCTGCGGTCACAAACCCCACCCTCAGCTTGAATTACTCAGGCACAGCAAGAGTACACACTCCTGGTGTATTTATCACAAGGTTTCTTCCCCCAAACTGTTGCTTAGGCTGAAACTTGCTGGGTCCAGTGCCTAGTCACAGATGACATAAAGCAGAATTGAAAGAGCTGTATATCTCCTTCGTTCAATCGGAACGAGAGTTGCCGGGAGCCAGCTCACGAGATCCCACCCATGACAGAGTCATGAGGTAGAGGGCTGATTGAGCACGGCTTCTCAGCCCTCAGGAATTCTCAGAAGGCTGCCCCAGCGCTCACCTTAAAGATGACATCTGTCTTTCTGACGCTTACTATAATAAACCTCTTCTTATTTTCTGTGACTTAGGCAAAAGGCTTTTCCTGATTCTCTTCTAAAATAGATCAATCTGAAACCTCAAATCAACAAGGCCCCTGAGTGGTAGCACCCTAAATAAAATTATCTGGGATATAAAGTGTGCTGATCTAAATTCTTCTTGCTAGCATATTGGTTTGTTTAATAAATGTACCTGTGCCTTTGGAGCTAATGTGCATGACTATTCCTTAATAATAAAATAGCATTGAGAGCCTCTGTACAGAAAGCCTCTATGGGCACAAAACCCTTCACAGGAAAAAAGGCTTGTTAGGAGATATAAGAAATATTGCTTTATGAAACTGTTACTTAGTCTATATTTACTCACTATGTTTTTACTCTTAACGTATTTAGCCTATATAATGAAAGCATAATAGTTAAAAATTTATATAAATAGAAGTTTAGCTTTAATACAAATAATAAGACAATTGTTGAATTAACTGATGATTCTTACTTAGAGCTGACCTTCAGCTTGCTGACCTTCTGGGACCACATTCTTTTCTGTTAAGCTCAAGGCGTAGAGTAAATTACCGAAAACAGGTTTTACCTTGAAACTTTCTATTGATGAATTCTTTCCTGCTGTGCCTGATACAGAAGTGTTCTGACTGATCAACCCTTATCAATAGGAGAGTCACAAGATGTTAGCAGGCCCCCAGGCCGGAAGATGATGTAAACAAAATGAGGCTTTTTGTAACTAAAAACAGGAAAACAGTTTCAATGATGGTCAAAAACTGCTGGCCTATTAAGCTGGATTGATAGGCCCATTAACCTGAATTCACATGCCCATTAAGCTAAATTGGTATGCCCACTAAGCTGAATTGGTATGATTCTATACTTTACATTTGTTTCTATGTACCACAAAAAATATAAAAACTGTCTTAAAAACAATAAAGTCGGAAGACACTTGGAAACACCACGACTCGCTGTGTCTTCTCATTCCTATCACGGACGCCGTCCATCCTGAGGGAACCCTGACCAGCTGGGGCAGGACTCCGGAAGAGAGTAACTCAGAGCCCCCCACCCCGATCTGCCTCAGTTTTCCTGAGAGTGCCTTTCTTAGGGTGACGGTAGAGGAGAGAAGCGGCAAAAACTAAAGGACGGAAGGAAGGGCCCGGAGTTCAAGTCCTCCCACTGAACTTCATGACTGGGTCATTTGCATTCCTTAGGGAATAGGATCATAAGGTTTTACAGCTGCAGGAAAACAAAATAGCAAACTTCCCACGCCCAAAATTGCTCCCCCTCAATCTAACAGGACCAAGGTTATTTGTGGGGACAACTTAACAAGCTCTCTGAAAGTGGAACCATCCTGGGAAATCAAGGAGTCAAAAACTTGAATTTTATATCTTTGCAAACTATGATATTTTAATTGTACTGATAATCAGAGAATGAGGACTCTGCTTTCACAATGACGCTTTACAACAGCTAAGACTACCAAGAACCAGCACAACTGCTTGTGGGAATAGCATGCAAAGGTGCCCATTAGAGAGAGTAAAAAAACCAGGGGACTCAAAGTGAGAAAAACCCAGAGAAGAGGGACTGTCTATTCAAACGTGGACCCATTAAGCAACTGCGTGGTATTTCAACAATAGCGTCACCCTGGAGTCCAGTCTGAAGGCAGCAGGCATGACCTTGCTGGTATTTGTCGAATTAGTTCATCGGTACTGAAGGATATTGTCCTGCTGCCATGACACCATCATCAATGGGTTTCACCAGTCCACAGCAGCGATACTGGAATAATGGTGGGCTCAGTCATCGTTATCCTCCCTTCTCCCCACCCTCCCCCAGGTCACTGGCAATCTTCTGTTAGTGTGACCAATCGTCCTAGTCTGCCTGGGCTGAGGGGTTTCCTGGGATGGGAGCCTTTCAGTCTGAAAAGCCTCCAGAACTGTAAGAAGCAAATGTCTGTTGTTTGATGCACCGATCTGTGTGTCAGCCCTGAGATGATGGACACACATGCAGCCTCCAGACCAGGCTCATCCTCCTCTGAGGAGAACAGGATGTCCAGTTGTCTTGTAGATACAGCAGAGCCAAAACTGCAAGTGGTAAGTGGGGTATGGCCAGAGGAGGGAAGCTTCAAGTAACACTCAGAATCCACAGTTCACGCCTGCGGAACCAGGAAAACTGGAGCATGACCCCGAACCCTTTCAGAAACTAGGGTCTATTATCCAGAAGATCCAGGGCTGAAATCCACCATCCCATACCTCACTGGCCAAGTTTAAAACCCTCCATTCAAAACTTACCCCGCATTTATGCATACAGGCCTGTCCTCCCTAACTCATAAACATTTGACTGAAATTCAGATCCAAAAGACAGACTTGAGCCCTGCCTCCTATATCCTTGCCAGGCTACCTTGCAATAAAACTCCTTCTTTTCCTAAAAGCCAGTGCAATAGTGTTGGCATCTAAGTGCTTTGAATGCAAGCCCTTGCTGGGTAACCCATACGGTATAGGTGACACATTCATAACTTCTCTATCTACACTGTTCAGTTCACTTCAGTCGCTCAGTCATGTCCAACTCTTTGCGACCCCTTGAATTGCAGCATGCCAGGCCTCCCTGTCCATCACCAACTCCCAGAGTTTACCCAAACCCATGTCCATTGAGTCAGTGATGCCATCCAACCATCTCATCCTCTGTCGTCCCCTTCTTGTTAGTAAGTGACGCTGCCAGTGTTAAAACTTAGAGTTCATAACACCCTTTCATGGATTATTGGGAGTCTCCATTTAATGGTTAAAAAAATGGGATTCGTAGAGCTGATCAAGGACACAGCTGATAAGGGGTAGCACTAGGGTGGAACCCATAACTTTAGAAGCAAAGGTCATTGTTCTGTCCATGACAAGAGTTGTTTCGGTTGCATATGGTATAAATTACATATTAGTGTCTATTATATACTAGTATTGATATAAACATGTAAAGTACTATGTATATACATGTGTGTAGCTTTTATGTAAAGTATAATTATATATATATTCATATATATTTACAAATGTGTATTTGTATGCACATATTACATATTTATTTCAAAGTGATTTAATCAAAGTTATCTATTATGGTATAGGGCCAGTTTTTGGCTCTGGTCACAATGTGCATTTGAATTCTGGCTTGCCAGAAAAGATGATATTAGTTCTCATACTTATTATGTGTACATTGAAAAGGATGGTTAATTGTGGGGTTAAAGACAAGGTAAAGAAAACAACTGGTAAGAAAGCTTGTGTAAATTGCACTTTTATAACTGACTTAATGAAACAAATAGGACAACTGTATGTACGTACGTCTTTTGCATACAGCACAGATCCCCTATACTCTTTCAATACTCTTATTCCTTTCACAGCAAAATAGCTCATTTGTCCAGAACAGTGCAGTGATAGGAACTCACTGGGTAAAATGCTTGCTCAGCTTCTCTGCTTTTTCCTTTCACCTCCAAGTATATTTCACTACAAGTGGCTAAAATGCTTCTTTCAACTTGAAGTTGGTGCATCAGCTGTTCTAGGCTCAGGAAGACTGGGAGTTGGTCTTATCATCATTGTTTTCCTGTGTTGGTTTAACAGGAGCCGTGAGTAGTCCAAATGAGATCCCGATCAGCAGGTCACAAAGCATGCTGCATTTTCTCTCCTGCACACGAGAGCTCAATGACCATTTTTCAGCCTCTGCAGGAGGAACCTGTCTCTCAAGAAGTCAGAGCCACAACATTTACTCAATGGGCAGGTACCTGAGGCTCAAGAAGTTCAATGTGAGACAGACGGTGCCCACCAACTTTATTTTTAAACTCCTTGTTGTTTTTCAGTCGCTCAGTTGTGTCTGACTCTTTGCGACCCCATGGACTATAGCACGCCGGACTTCCCTGTCCTTCACCATCTCCCGGAGTTTGCTCAAACTCATGCCCATCAAGTTGGTGATGCCATCCAACCATCTCATCCTCTGTCATCCCCTTCTCCTCCTGCCTTCAATCTTTCCCAGCATCAGGGTCTTTTCCAACGAGTTGGTTCTTCACATCGGGTGGCCAAAGTATTGGAGCTTCAGCATCAGTCCTTCCAATGAATATTCAGGGTTGATTTCCTTTTGTTTTGACTGGTTGGATCTCCTTGCATCCAACGGACTCTCAAGAGTCTTCTTCAGCATCACAATTTGAAAGCATCAATTCTTTGGCACTAAGTCTTTTTTATGGTCCAACTCTCACATCCATGCATGACTACTGGAAAAACCATGGCTTTGACTTTACACCACCAAAAATGTTGATGTTTTGAAAATTCATTTCAAATAAATTGAGGAGGTAGTTTTCAGTCACCAGCATGACAAAAGTGTGTGTGATGTTTGGGGAAGAGAGGCATGGCCCCCTGTGATGGGCTTCTGTTGGCCACATGTGCAGGGCAACTCTTTTTGTGAGTGACCTGGAACTGTAAACGTACTTTATAATGCTACCTTCCTTGTCCAAAAAAACTGGTACCGTTTATGTAATACACCAACAACTGATCTTGTGTTTGTCAAGCAATCCTTATATCATAACCTTGGGAGAATGTTGCACTTAAGATACCATTCTTAACCCACAGTCAAGAATTTTTATAGAAAACTCAATGGTGCCTTAGTGATTGTTGATATCTCCTAGCTCTCAAAGCTGGGTCTAATAATACCAGCAACTTTTAACAGGTTCTGTCCAGAATTACCATCTGTTGTCCTCATGTATTAGACTCTCTGTTAGTTAATAATGGTGAACACATTGGTTTTGGGCAAGGGAGAAATGGTTGATGGGGCACCATCCATAACCAAGAGGAGAGCTCAATCAGCATTCGTGGGACAAGCAGGCTACTTGGGTGATGCTCTAATTCAAAGCCCTGCTCCCTAAGAATGAACTCTGCACCTTTGGTTCTTAAAGTGTGTTTGTTGCCGCTGTAAACCCTAGATTGCTACCGTCTGACTTCCCCTGGACTTTTGCCTACATAAACCCACCATAGCATTGCATTTAGATACCATTTATTATAACACTATTGGTACAATACCAAATTCTTAAAGTATACTTGAATTATACCAGCCATGGCAATGCCTCACCAATATGTATCAAGCAGGAAGGAAAAGCTCTAAATCACTATATAAACAGTGTGTGTACATGTGTATTCAGTCGTGTCCGACTCTTTGGGACCCCATGGACTGTAGCCTGCCAGGCTCTTCTGTCCATGGGATTCTCCAGGCAAGAATACTAGAGTGGGTTACCATTTCTTTCTCCAATATGAACAGTGTAGATTCACCATATATAATACATATGTTGGCTGTAGATACTATTCACTGATGTCAAGCAGGCATGGGACAGCTTTTTAACGATTATATCTCAAGTGCTATATATTTCCATAGACAAAAAAGTAGGTGCAAGAGGCAAAAAAATAATAGCCAATAACTTGTGAGGGTAGTGTCTAAAACCAGCAATTATTTTCCTTAGCTTTCCCTGTTTCTTGCCACATCCTATTAAGTCATTCTTGTAAAGGTGTTTGCAGTTAATGAAGTTCTTGCAGACATGTTTGTATTATTTCATGGGACACTGTATACTTTGTGTCTAACACCATGGGTTTTAGAGTAGCCAGCCCAAAAAGTTGTCTGTGAGGCTGCTTTGTTGTGTGATCTTGAATTAATTATTTAAATTTTCTAAGCCTTGGTTCCCTCTTTTGTAAAATTGGCAAAATAACATCTATATTTTGACACAGAAGAAATGAACGAACTACATGAAGACATTGGATAAAAGGATGCACGTGTAGGACTTCCCCAGTCCCGTGGTTAAGATGGTGTGCTTCCAGTGTAAGGGGGATGGGTTCGATCCCTGGTCAGGGAACTAAGATCCCGCATACCTCGCACCGTGGCCAAAAATTTTTTTAAGAAAGGATGCACCACAATCACTTAGGACAGTAACCGGTTTAAACACTCAATGAATATTAGGTATCTTGATCGCTAGACTTGGATTTCCAAACCTAGCCGCATACTTAAGAGGTATAGAGGGACTGTGTGTCATTATTATTACTGCTATGCTGACGGATAAGAAATTAAGGTGTCAGGTGTGATTATCCAATTCTCTAGGCAGTTACTGGTTTATGTGTAAATTAACAAATTGGTTTTGTGATTACTTCAGCCTCCTCAGAGCACAAACAGCAGGTATTGGTTTCCCAGACTCTGGGATTAGGGACCCTGACCAGAGAGAATTTCTAAGCCTGTAATGAGAACGGTGCATCCAGACTGTGGGAGAATTTATCAATATCACTGTCGCCTTCCAAGGCCCTTTAGAAACTCCTCCAGGCTTCCCGAGCTCACTATGTGCCTTCCATGCCAACTTCCATAAAAACCGCTGTTATTTTAACTCTCATACTGCAGGCTAATTGTGTATCTGCTTCTTTGCTCTGCGTATATGTATTGAAAACAGCCTATATCTTTCCATCTCTGCCTCTCAAATGCCTTGAACAGCAGCTGGCATGGGAGAAGCACTCGATAGTTGTCTGTTGAGTGACTGAAATGACTGACCAAGATTACAGAGAATAAACGGTGAATTCGCGACTTAAACCCGTATCTTGTAACTACAAATTCCTTATACTGTTCCCATAGACTTTAGCTAAAGCAGGGCGATTGAGTCTCATGTCTTAAGAGTGGGAGATTCTACCTACTCCTCATAGAAATTAATCCCAATAAAGGACAGACAGATATAGCGATATTAAAAACCCCAAACTACAAACTCATATTGTTAGCTGCTTCAGTATGATTTGTTTTTAAAATCACCAGCTGAGTACTGTTCTTGCCTAGGAGAATGCGGGTGTGTAAGAGTGTGTGTGTGTGCTTGCACATGTGCACACACATAACTACATTAATCTGGCTCTTAGTGCTTTAAATGTAATTTATAGTTCTTTCTCTTATGATAACATTTGACCTAATTTTTGTCTAAGCAATAAATTCCCAACTAACACTGGCCCTATAGGCAGGAAATGGCTAACAGAGCAAAGAAATACATTTTTTGAATAAAATCAGCATTTCATCTTCCTCATACACAGAACTACTTATTGAGAACAGGAGACTGTTTTCAGGTTCTGTGTTTCAGAAACATACTTTTCTCAGTTGGCTGCCTAGGTCTGTCTGAAAAACAGACTAATTTTCAGTTTCAGCAGAGAATGAAATGGCTCAATTTTCATAGGCTGAGAAGGACCATGAGGTTGCATTACTCCCACAAGGCCCTTTTGTGGTCCCACTGCTTAGGAGAGTAAGTTCTCTGGTTACTAGTGAAGAGGAGACTGCTCAGGGCCCTTGGGGTTTATTTCTCATACAAACCCTGCATTCTGCTGAGAGCTTGTCCAACCGTGAGCCCTGCTCTTTCCTAGATGCTCCCATGAACTGGTCAAGGCAAACAGCCAAAGCAGGTGGAAGCTGGGGTTGTTACAATAAAAATCCAGCAGGAGATAGGATTCTTCGTAATCACAGGAACATCTCTGGCATATCTGGTCAATCAGAAAGGAAGACTTGCATTTGGTTGTGCAGTTTTCTTTTTAAGATAATTCAAGAATGAGTGAACTTTGGAATTAAACCTAAGTAGATGGCGACTTAATGAGCTGAAAATACTGAGCAGTTATACTCCCCTGGGGATCCAAGAAGGTAGGGCAGTAGTTGAACTCAGATTAGCTGAGCTTTTCCACTAATAGCTTCGCATCAAACCCTCATCATTAAGAATATATATTACCTTTAGTCACACTCTTAATCCAGTTTAGCAGCTTTTGATTGTGACTATTCATCCCAAGCTTTACGAAGTGCTGGTCTGTAAGGCTCTGGAATTCAGAGAAATCAAGAATTTACCGTAAACCCCTCTGCCAGGAGGGAGCCAAAGTGATAAATGTGTAATTTGTATCTTCATTCTCATGTCACCATTATTCTCATGTCACTTTCAGATTCCGAGCCAAACTTTAAAAAATTAGGTATTCAGGAAGCCCTTGGACAGACGCCATCCATCACAGAGTGACTCTTCCATAGGTGCACAGCAAAGCACTCTATCAGGCTTTGATAGAAACAAGGAAAATGATAACAAGGGACAAACATCCTCTGAGACAAACCGGTCAGCCCAAAATACATCCTACTAGCCTGACCTGCTACCTTACATCTGCAGAAGCGAAATTAAAAAAAGAAACATACACTCTTCTGTGGCAAAACTTTAAGTAGATTTTGGAGGATCCTTGCATTTGGTTGCTCTTTGGAGAAATGGGTTATTCTGAGATTTATGGTCCTATTTTAAATGAATTGATTAAAGTAATATGTTGTTATTTTCCCTCAAAACACTTCCATTATTTCAGAAAAAAAAAAGTTAAATCTCCTAAGACACTAAAGATCTTCCATGGCATGACTCTAAGTTACTTTTGGGTGTCTACTATATCTTTATACTGGAGAAAGAAATAGCAACCCTCTGCAGTATTCTTGCCTGGGAAATCCCATGGACAGAGGAGCCTGGCGGGCTATAGCCCCCAGGTTCACAACAAGTCTGACATGACTTAATGACTGAATAACAACAACATATCTTTATATACACCCAGTCTCATGGAGAAGTCAATGAACCTAGTTCCATGCGCATGCCCTATATGCTTTGGTTCCTGATGTTGTCCCAAGCACGAATGTTCATGTACCAAACATCTGTCCACTGACATCTTATTCATTCTGGAAAGTCTTACTTAAACACTTTCTCTTATTTGAAATGAATCTCAATTTAGCATTAAAAAAAGTCATCATGGGGACTTCCCTGATGGTTCAGTGGCCAAGACTCCACCCTACCAATGCAAGGGACCCGGGGTTTGATTCCTGGTCGGGGAACTGATCCAACATGCCACAACTAAGAGTTCACATGCCTCATCTAAAGATCCTGCATGCAACAATGAAGATCAAAGATCCTGTGTGCTGCAACTAAGACCCGAGAAAACTAGGTAAATATCAAAAAAAGAAGTCATCATGAGTCATTACTGGTGACACGCAATAGCAGTTAACAGGTAGATCTTATCTCCTACGGCAAATCTATCAACATCTTTTGCCTGTCTAGATGTTGTGTTGGGGATTCTGAAAAGGCCCACCAGTGGGAAAAAACAAAGGTAGTGATTAATTAATAATGTCTGCAAGGGACACTGGAGTAGGGGAGCCATAGTCTTGCCATTTCTGCAAGAGACTATGCTTAGCGATGTTGGTGTTATTTCTTATCTGATCCTACATGCTCTACAATGCTTTGTTTCTCTACATTTAGCAGGTGCTTAAGGCATGCTCTTTGGATAAAGTGCATTGCAAGGAGAAATGCTGTATTCAGGCTGGAAGCAAGGATAGATTGCTGGATATTCAGGTTGTAATAAGATAGAAAGGTTTCTGATAGAGGCCAAGGATTTCCTGCCTAGAGATTTTAGGACACAGGTTACAACCCTTTTGTGCAGGATGCTTTATGTCCAGTTCTATTGAAGCAAGGTAATATATTTAGTCATCTCTCGGGTACTTTTCAGATTGAAGAGCCAATGATTTCTAGAGTTTCAGAAAATCATTAAATATTGCACAGACTATAATATTTATGAACACAATGTTGGTGTCAGAGCTGGTGAAATCTGACCTGTCCCAGGCCTCACCAGCTCCAGTGCAGCCATGGAAACATAGCAACAGCAGCAATTCAAAATTCCCCAGCTCTTACCCTTCCTTCTCACATGGAGCCTCTGTCCATTTGAGCTTCACTCTATTATTTCTAGGAACCCACAGACTCTCCCTTGAACTTCAAGGAGATCAAACCAGCCAATCCTAAAGGAAATCAGTCCTGAATATTCGTTGGAAGGACTGATGCTGACACTGAAGCTCCAATACTTTGGCCACCTGATGCAAAGAATTGACTCATTGGAAAAGACCCTGATGCTGGGAAAGATTGAAGGCGGGAGGAGAAGGGGATGACAGAGGATGAGATAGTTGGATGACATCACTGTCTCCATGGACATGAGGTTGAGCAAGCTCCGGGAGTTGGTGATGGACAGGGAAGCCTGAAGTGGTGCAGTCCATGAGGTCACAGAGTCAGACACGACTGAGCGACTGAGCTGAACTGAACAGACTCTCCTACATTCTTTCTCTTCAGATCTTACCTATAATCCATATCTCCATTGGGTTTTGCCTGCAGCCCTTCTCCACAGGGGATCATAGATCATCTGTCATTATCTTCAACACCCCCCCAACCCCAATCTCAGGGCACCTCCTTTTCCTGGCAGGTAGGGGTTTGTGCCCTGACAGAAATGTGCCTGTCGGTCTGGCTGACCACATCACCTGCATGGGACCTCACTACAGCTAAACCTAAGTCTACAGGGGCTTGTTGTTAAGTCTTCTAGAACCACCAACAATGGGGCGGGGCCCTCCTAACTGGTTCATCCTCTCACACACTCCCAAAGAGCATCTGTTGTTGCCCACAAGCTGGAGGAACTGTAGCCTCTAACTCAGCCATCTCCTCTGCCAAACCTGGGACTTCCTGCTGGAAGAAGCAGCATCCACCTCACTTTACAGAGTATTACATTGTAGGATAACTTGTATGCAGAGTACATCATGAGAAATGCTGGGCTGGATGAAGCACAAGCTGGAATCAAGATTGCTGGGAGAAATATCAATGACCTCAGACACCACCCTTATGGCAGAAAGTGAAGAAGAACTAAAGAGCCTCTTGATGAAAGTGAAAGATGAGGGTGAAAAAGTTGGCTTAAAGCTCAGTATTCAGAAAACTAAGATCACGGCATCCAGTCCCATCACTTCATGGGAAATAGATGGAGAAACAGTGGAAACAGTGGCAGACTTTATTTTTGGGGGCTCCAAAATCACTGTAGGTGGTGATTGCAGCCATGAAATTAAAAGACACTTGTTCCTTGGAAGAAAAGTTATGACCAACCTAGACAGCACATTAAAAAGCAGAGACATTACTTTGCCATCAAATGTCCGTCTAGTCAAGGCTATGGTTTTCCAGTAGTCATGTATGAATGTGAGAGTTGGACTAAAAAGAAAGATGAGCACCAAAGAATTGGTGATTTTGAACTGTGGTGGTGAAGACTTTTGAGAGTCCCTTGGACTGCAAGGAGATCCAACCAGTTCATCCTTAAGGAGATCAGTCTGAGTGTTCATTGGAAGGACTGATGCTGAAGCTGAAACTCCAATACTTTGGCCACCTGATTCGAAGAGTGACTCATTTGAAAAGACCCTGATGCTGGGAAAGACTAAAGGTGGGAGGAGAAGGGGATGACAGAATGAGATGGTTGGATGGCATCACAAACTCAATGGACATGAATTTGAGTAAACTCTGGGAGTTGGTGATGGACAGGGAGGCCTGGCGTGCTGCAGTCCATGGGGTCACTAATAGTCTGACATGACTGAGTGACTGAACTGAACTGAACATTGTAGGTACTGTCTGCAAAGTGATGTGAGTTGTAGCAAAGAAGCATATTACCTGTCTTGGAAATCCTAGCCAGAACAGTCACTGATAATCGTGGGGCAATCAGATTAAATGTGCTTTGAGACATATAAAAAAAATTTCCATTTCCTTGGGATTTTAGTGGTTTTGATTTTTCCTTTAGTTATTAATACAGAATCTTATTGCACTTTCTTTACAAAGCTTTTTTTTTTTTTTTTTTTGCTTCCTTCAAGTTGAGGTGGATTTCTTTCTCAGGAGAGTTCATATAAGTGTTCTCTGATAGCAAGCAGAAAGCCATTTGAAAATAAGTTTGAAAACAGAAATCCAGCTATTTTCCTCATTTCTGCTGAACTTCACAGGTCTGGTTTTCAGAGTGATCAGTTACACTGAAATGTTTGTAAGGATGTGGAAAAGAAAGCTATTAAATGTCATTTAAAGTGAGATAATCTTCAGGCGTGTGGCAAACCAATTGTCTTAAGAGACCTTTTATTAAACTCCACCATCACTCTCCCTTCTAAATGAACTGCTATTAAATTTCCAAATCAATGTCTCTACAAGTTGCATTACATTTTTAATGGAAATTAATTGACACCTTGATTCAGTCCAATGGAGCCTGAACTAGCTTGGGGAAAGGAGATGGTAGGAGAAAAGAAAAATGAGACTGCTGCCCTTACGTGTATTTGTGCAGTAGCTCAGCTGGTAAAGAATCTGCCGGCAATGCAGGAGACCTCAGTTCAATTCTTGGGTCGGGAAGATGCCCTGGAGCAGGGAACAGTTACCCACTCCAGTTTTCTGGCCTGAAGAATTCCATGGACTGTATAGTCCATGAGGTCGCAAAGAGTTGGACACGATTGAGCGACTTTTACTTTCAAATTTTATATGAGACGGTTAGATAGCATCACTGATTCAATGGACACGAATCTGAGCAAACTCTGGGAGATGGTGAAGGTCAGGGAAGCCTGGTGTGCTGCAGCCCATAGGGTCACAACGAGTTGGACACGACTTAGTGACTGAACAACAACAAAATCTTATGTATTTAAAACAGATGTATGTACATATATGTATAAGACCACACACAGAAAACAGACATAGCATTATCTTCATCAGTGAGTGATCACAGTTACAGATAAACATGTGAACACACAAGCCTGATATCTGTGAGAGTGGGTAGCTCTACGCTGTTTATAATCAATATGTGCTATTGGTTTAGCTTAAAGTTGAAAGTGAAAGTGAAAGTCGTCCAGTCGTATCTGGCTGTTTGTGACCCCATGGACTATACAGTCCGTGGAATTCTCAGGCCAGAATACTGGAGTGGGTAGCCTTTCCCTTCTCCAGGGGGTCTTCCCAACCCAGGGATCGAACCCAGGTCTCCTGCATTGCAGGTGGATTCTTTACCAGCTGAGCCACCAGGGAAGCCCAGCTTAAAGATATGAGTGGATTAATGAAAATACAGGTATACTGCTTCAAGGATAATAATTATTAAGGATAATTTATTGTACTTTTCTTCCTTTTGTGTATAATGTATGTATAATAGCATCACCCAGTGATTAGCTGTTGTTCCCGGGAAGTGTTCTCCTAACGCCATTAGGATGAAGAGATATATCAAAGTTCAAATAAAAGGTAATGTATAGAAAATAATGAACACTATTTTCAAAACCTCAGATATATGTTGTCATAGAGGAATATTGACGAATGTAACTTTGTTCCTTTAAAACCTCACTTCAATTATTTAAAATCAATTTTAGAAGGAAATATCTCCAAATATACTAGCTATTTCCCTGCCTTTAAAAACAGAATGCACATCCTGAATATAAAGTAGTGCCTTAAAAACAATTTCTTCCCGTGATAATCTGCCACTGAAACATCTTGGGCCAGGCTTCGTAATTTTTTCGCTTACACTACATGCTCTCAGATGGATGTTCTCACTGCGGTTTCATGCTTGTTTTCACCATTTTACTGTTTCTTTCTTGCCAGGCTAGTAAACCCCGGCCATTATCAATATGATCAATTATCATTATCAATATCAATATTAATAGTAACTCTGATACCAATAACCAAGTATGTTAGAATTGTACATAAAATAAGAGTACTATATCATGATGGAGTGCTGAGAAGTACTTAGTATGACTAAGATACATGAGCTTTGTGTCGTTGAGTTTGGCTGTTGAAAGCTCTTTATTCTCTTCTTGATTTTTGACTCGTCCGTTTGTCATAGGTGAGGTCGCTGAATGTCTGATTTCCAAGTAGTTGAGGGTCTATTATTTTTTCGTATCTCTTTATCTATATTTGTTGATGTGCACACATACATGTATACAGCTGTTAAAAGTGACATCACTTAGTATGATTATACCAGAATTATCTACAACTGTGCAGATTATGCAGCAGCATAAAATGCTTATGATGGAACATTATCTTCAAAAAAGAAAGCAACATGCTGAGTGGTATATAAACTATAATAGGAATTATCAAAAATTCTCTAAGGCTGTGGAAAAGAGGCATTCATTATTAGGTTAAGGCGATGGCATTATACTTTTCTATATTTCCAAAATTTCTGCAGGGTTGTATGCTCAGTCACTCAATCATGTTTGCATCTTTGCAACCCCATGGACTGTAGCCTGCCAGGCTCCTCTGTCCATGGGATTCCCAGACAAGAGTACTGGCATTAGCACTGTTAAGTTAATGAAATGAGGTCATCAGCGTGGGGTGGTTCTCATACCTTAGCAGCCTATCTAAACAAATGAAACCTAAGCCCAAAACGCATCACTGGGATGATCTGGGGGATGGGATGGGGAGGGAAATGGGAGGAAGGTTCAGGGTGGGGAACACATATATACCCGTGGCTGATTCATGTCAATGTATGGCAAAACCACTACAATATTGTAAAGTAATTAGCTCCCAATTAAAATAAATAAATTTAAAAAAAATTTTAAGAAAAAGAAAGAAAGAAAGAAAAAAAGAACTGGAAACCAAAGGACAACCAATCACAAACAGCCAAACAGGCTTTCTCAAACAATGCAACTGCTAAAGCTGTAGCCAATCAAATACTTCCTTGCTCTGCTTCTGCCTCTTTTCTATAAAAGTCTTGCCCCTACCTCTGGTTGCAGAGTGGCCAACCACTTCCAGTTTGGCACTTCCCAATTCAAATCAAGTTTTGCTCAAAAAAAGACTCTTAAAATTTTTCAGAGGCTTCAGTTTATCTTTCAAGAATGTCATTTCAAAAGTTCACAAGCAAAGGTATAGCAGAAAAGTCCAGTAAGGGGCCCACAGTTTCTGCCAAAGTTCCTGCCCCCCTCACTGGTCGTTTGATTTTCATCAGTAAGCCTCGCAGCTCTGAATCTTGGACCCAAGGTCTACCCAAGGCTTTGTTAGAGAAAGAGCATCCTCCCACCAGGTTCATTTACCTAGCGACATTTTTTTTTTTTTTTTTTTAATTTTTGGCGGCTAGTGAGGGATCTTAGTTCTCCCACCAGTGATCGAACCCAGGCCACAGCTGTGTAAATACCAAGTCCTAACCACTAGACTGTCAGGGAATTCCCAACTATCACTATTTTTGAATAATATTTGCAATATAATCCCAAGAGGAGTATCTTTGGGCACCAAATTAAAATTTTCCATTTCCATAACATTTAAGAATACATTTCGCATTTAAGATCTTAACCATTTAAGATCTCCATCTCAGCTGTGAACATTTATCAATCCATTCCCTTAGCATGCATTAATTAAGCTCTTACTGTGTGCCAGGCAGTACAGCACACACACTGAGCAATACTCAAATAGCAACATGGGACTAAATTCATCCTTCTGTATAAAAGTCTTCATTCCACAGTTTAGGCCTCAGTTTTGTTTTGTAAAAAATAGCTTCAACATGGGCTTCGGTCCTCTCCTTCCCATAGTTCTCCCTTTTGCTCTCTGCTAACAAGTTACATTTAAACTCTTCACCTTGTCGGCTTGATTTTGGAATACAGTAGAGAAGAGAGAGACAAACTGTCCACAGACACTTGGGGTCTGCTCACAATTAATTGCTTACTTTGTTAGATGAAATTTTAAGGACAATACAAGTGCTCTCTTAAAGAAGTCAGAGTGACTCTTGCAGACTAAGAGAACTCTGCCTTCTGGTGAAACAAATGGCCTTTTAAAAGGAATAAGATAACGTTTATTGCAAGGATGCATGTGAACAATTCCATATCAGAGCCAAGAGAAAGAACTCAGCAAGTTGCAAAGATCTAGTATTCAGGCATGTGGAGAGCATGCTAAACAGATGCATTAACCTCAGCAGTTATCTTCCTTTCAGAAGCATTTTTTTTTTTTGGTAAACAGTACACAAAAGCCATATATATGATAATAATCTCAGCACATTAGACCTTCTCCATGCTCAATAGAAATACTAATTCCCGAGGTGAAATAGCTGCTGGGCTGTGGATGACAATATTGCCATCTGATGCTACAAAGCCGCAGAAGTGATGCTCAGCATTAAGGGGGGTTTTTCACAATGATGGCTTTGCACTCCACTCCATTTCCCCTGCAAAAGGATGAGCAAGCAGCTGGCAGCCGAGACTCAGATGCGAAGGAGAGAGTGGGGAAGGACTTAGAAAAGATCCGCGGGCATGTGTGATGGGAACACCTATGCGGCACGAGAGCTGGTCAAGAAGAAAGGAGACTGAAATAACTGGGGCACTTCTGCACTTTCCCTCATAGAGATCATGCAAGATGTATAAACACATCAAGCACATAATCAAACTGTAAATAAAACCCCATAGTTTTGAGCAAGACTCCCAGAGGCAGCTGTATGTAAATAGGCACAAACACACACACATACGTCACACATACAACATTATGGTTTTATTTAGTGTTTTTTCTTAAAAATCTTACCCAGGAGAGAATTGAGACAAAGCAGGTGTCCCCTTTTCTGTAACCATTTGTGGTTGCCTGGCAGAGGGGTGCTCAAGTCTTGAGTGTAGTTACTTGTTTCCACCAATAGAGGGCTAACCATTTCCCGTCCTGTGCCTTAACTGTGGTCCCAATGCCCTCCTCAAGCCACTTCTCCCCTGATTTTTACCTTCTGCTGCTGTTTTTTCCCTCTCTTTCACATTGACTTCTTTCCTCAAGTATTTATTGAACCATTTCAGGCTCTAGAAGGCTGATATATAGTACCGCTCTACATTAGTGTTTTGCCTATATTAATAAATTCTATCATTTGTTGAACCTGCTTATTAATATATAAACTAAGAGGAAGGGGCTGGTCTATACGCTTCACCTCTGTCCTCAGTGTTTAGAACAACATCTGGAGCATCATAAATGCACTAAGACCTGTTGCTTTTGTTGTTGTGTCAGTCTCTTGGCAACCTCATGGACTGGACTGTAGCCCACCAGGGTTCCCTGTCCTTCATTATCTGCTCCAGAAATAATGAAGCAGCTGGACCAAAGCAGAAACAACATTCAGCTGTGGATGTGTCTGGTGGTGAAAGGAAGTCCAATGCTATAAAGAACAACATTTCCAACCTGGAATGTTAGGTCTGTGAATTGAGGCAGATTGGATGTGGTCAAGCAGGAGATGGTAAGATTGAACATCAACATTTTAGGAAGCAGTGAACGGGACAGGAATGGGCAAATTTAATTCAGGTGACCATTATATCTACTACTGTGGACAAGAATCCCCTAGAAGAAATGGAGTAGCCCCCACAGTCAACAAAAGAATTGGAAATGCAGTACTTGAGTGCAACTTCAAAAGCAACAGAAATATCTCAGTTTGTTTCTAAAGCAAACCATTCAACACCACAGTAATCCAAGCCTGTGCCCCAACCACTGATGCCGAAGAAGCTCAAGTTGATCAGTTCTATAAAGACCTACATCATTTAGAATCTAACACCAAAAAAAAAAAAAAAAAGATGTCCTTTTCATCACAGGGGATTGGAATGCAAAAGTATGAAGTCAAGAGATAGCTGGAATAACAGGCAGGTTTTGCCCTGGAGCACAGAATGAAGCAGGGCAAAGGCTAGCAGAGTTTTGTTAAGAGAATACACTTGCCATAGCAAACACCCTTTGCCAACAACCCAACAGACAGCTCTACGCATGCATATTGCCAGATGGTCAATAGCAAAATCAAATTATGTTCTTTGCAGCCAAAGAAGGAGAAGATCTATACAGTCAGTAAAAACAAGAGCTGGAGCTGACTGTGGCTCAGTTCTCAGCTCCTTATTGCAAAATTCAGGCTTAAATTGAAGAAAGCAGGGAAAACCAATAGGCCATTCGGGTATGATCTAAGTCAGATCCCTGATGATTATACAGTGGAGGTGATGAATAGATTCAAGAGATTAGATCTGGTAGACAAGAGTGCCTGAAGAACTACGGATGGAGGTTCATAACTGTACAGGAGGTAGTGACCAAAACCATCCCCAAGGAAAAGAAATGCAAGAAGGCAAAGTGATTGAGGAGGCTTTACAAATAGCTGAGAAAGGAAGAGAAGTGAAAGTTAAGGAAGAAAGGAAAAGATACACCCAACTGAATACAGAGTTCCAGAGTATAGCAAGGAGAGATAAGAAGGCCTTCTTAAATGAACAATGCAAAGAAATAGAGGAAAACAATAGAATGGGAAAGACTAGCAATCTCTTTAAGAAAATTGGAGATACCAAAGGAGGACTTCACGCAAGGATGGGCATGAAAAAGGAAAGAAACATTAAGGACCTAACAGAAGCAAAAGAGATTAAGAAGAGGTGGCAAGAATACCAGAAGAACTATACGAAAGAGTTCTCAATGACCCAGATAACCACGATGGTGTAGTCATTCACCTAGAGCCAGATATCCTGGAGTGTGAAGTCAAGTGGGTCTTAGGAAACATTACTACAAACAAAGCTAGTGGAGGATAGAATTCCAGCTGAGCTATTTAAAATCCTAAAAGATGATGCTGTTAAAGTGCTGCACTCAAAATGTCAGCAAATTTGGAAAACTCAGCAGTGGCCACAGGACTGGAAAAGATCAGTCTTCATCCCAGTCCCAAAGAAGGGCAACACCAAAGAATGTTCATAATACCATACAATTGTGCTCATTTCACATGCTAGCAAGGTTGTGTTCAAAATCCTTCAAGACAGGTTTTAGCAGTATGTGAACCAAGACCTATGCATCTACCTATATGATTGTATGATCACTAATCCTCATAGATGCAGAGTTGATTTTTATAGTCAGATTTTTAATCTCATTTTGCATACAAGGAATCTGGGATTCAGAGACACCAACAACTTTGTACAGGGTCACACAGCTAGTGAGGACAGAACTGAATTTCAGACATACAACTCTTTGACTTTGAAATATATTTAATTGCTACTACAATATACTTATTCAAAGAAAGAAAGGGCTTTTATGACCATATAATATTTTATACAAACATAAATATCAAATTGCCCTCTTAATGAAGGACAAAGGGAACTTTGCTTATTGGTTGTCTTAAAGGTGTCATACCCAGTATGGAACCTGTTACCTATATTACCTCCTCCATTTAATGTCAGGTCTTCATTAACCATCTTCTGAATGTCAGCAAAGCTCAGTTGCTCATGTAGGACTGAAATCCTTAATCTTATTCTCATTGGCATTGGGAAATAGTTGCAAATTTATGATGCATGGTTTAAGACATCACTTATAAGGAATCAATGGTTTCCCAGCAACTCCTCAGGCTTCAAAAGATGTAGGTATTTCTAAATAAATCCCACTGTATATGAGTATATACGTGTGTGTGTATGTGTGTGTAAGTAACTGCTGTCCTCCACTCTCCTTGCCCTGCTTTCCCCACCTGCTACCTCCCCACTTTACAGCATCTTCACCAAATTCTATGGCTTTTCATTTGTACTCCCTCTTTTCTTCGAGGCATCCACAAAATTGTCATTGGAACAGAAGCAGTGAAAAGAAGAACCAAAAGACTAGCAAAATCAAAATTTTCTGTCCAAATTCCCAGAGCTAAAATTCCTGAGAAGAGCTACAGAACTGACTTTTATTTTACTGTCCTCAAAGATTGACTCAAACTAATTATTGCTCTTAGAGAGTAACAGGAAAGTTTTGAACATTCTTTTTGCTCTCGGGGATTTTTAACAAAACAAAGGGTGCACCAGCTCCAACTTCAAGACATGTGGGCCATCAAACATCACCTTACACTCTTTCTGCATGTTGGTGACAAAAGCCCCTGCAAATGTCTATTTGAGATAGCATGTAAAGAGGCTCCTCTGTCCATGGAATTCTCCAGGCCGGAATACTGGAGTGGGTAGCCATCCCCTTCTCCAGGGGATCTTCCAGTACTGAAATGTTTGACTTTTGAAAAATTCAGAGAAATACCTTTGGTACACTGTTCCTTAAATTGTCACAGCACTATTAAAATGTGTTTTTGACTAATTCAAAAATACCTTTATCTCAAAGATTATTAAAAGGAGATTTAAAATTCTCATTTAAAGGAGAGCCCTCATTTAATTTATGATCATTAAATGACAATGAACCACTGCCAGCCTCAAAGAGCCCCCTACTTGCAACACTGTCCTTACAAGAAAGTGTGACACACTTCTTATAATCGACTTTCCTCAATAACATAGGCAAAGCTGAAGCCTGTTTGTGTAGTATATAATACTAAGAAATGTGATGTTCATATGTCATGACATTATGTTTTAAATAATTAAATAAACCTGAATAAAGAAAATTGATCATCGGCTTGTTTTCAGAAATTTTTCAATTACACATTTACATTTAAGGGTAGAACACTGAACAAACAGCATTTTTCCTAGTCAAATATAATTTTTCTTGCTGTTATTTTACATATGCGTTTTTATTTATTTTATTTGTATATCTCTCTTGTTACAGGGTAGAAAAGAGTTGTCAGACACGATTGAGTGACTGAGCACACAGCCTACACACATGCTTATTATAGAATAAAACTTATTTCTAGTAGCATAAAAATAACCACTCATGATTGCTTAGATGCCAGAAATATGAAGTAGACTGTCAAGATAATAATGGGGGTGGTGGTTTAGTCGCTAACTTGTGTCTGAGTCTTGTGACATCATGGACTGTAGCCTGCTAGGCTCCTCTGTCCATGGGACTTCCCAGGCAAGAATATTGGAGTTGGTGCCGTTTCCTTCTCCAAGGGATCTTCCTGACCCAGGGATCAAGTCTGTATCCCACATTGCAGGAAGATTCTTTACTGACTGAGCCACCAGGAAATAATAAGAGATTCTAAAGAGAACTTTTTATTTCTAAAATAAAGGTTTAAGAAGCCCTCAGGCAACTGAAAGAAGCTGCTTAATTAAGTGATAATATCAGGGAAAAGAACACTGTCAGAGTCTAATGACTCCCACAAGAGATTCACCAGGTACAGCCAGATAATTCCCAAAATGAATTTTGGTATAAAATTGAAATGTTTACAGGACTCCTTCTTGGCCATTTCTGTTTGATTCTTTAAATAGAGAACTTATTTTTAAAACCATCATTTTGAATCTCCCTTTTTGGGAGTTGGATGACTACAGTAAACAATGAAATACTAAATCATTCCATTTGGTTAACATTTCTTCCCAAGCATGATGGAAATTTGATTTTAATCTAGTCATCAGCAGATCAAACTTAATCTTATTAGCCTAGTCATATAACAAAAAAGAGAATTTTGATAGCTGATGCTCTTGTATTTATCATGCTCTGCTTGTAAGGAAACTGTGCAGAGCTGTGAAACTGTGAAGGCTAGCCTCTTTTAATCTTAATGATAGTCTTCTAGAAGTTGGCAAGCTCAAGGTAAGTAGCCTCTCCTATTATTCTAGGCGAGTATTGCAGGGGCGCCTCCTTGATCTTCAGTAGGATGACACTATGCAGCAAAGGAGAGCAGCAAGGAAGTAACACACGGCTCTAACGCAACGTGGGGTCGGTGCCTCATCTGGCAACATATTACATGTCTGACCTTGACAGTGTCACTTCTCCAAATCTCAGTTTCCTTCTCTTACACCTCAAAGACTTGTTGTAAGGATTAAATGACGTAACTACGTCTAAGAGCTTAACACAGAGCCAGCTATGCAACAGACAGTAAAACAACAAAGTTAGTTGTCATCATATTTCTCAGTATAACTCACTCTAGTGAAGTCAGGGCACCCTCGCCTACAGTGTTACCTGTTGAAGGTCTTGACTGAGCATGGCTGAGAGAAGGACCATGCCATCCACTCAGTAAATTCAGCTGCAGAGTCTGCAGCATTATTTCCTTATCAACTCAATGCAACAGCATGTATTAAATGCTTCCTGCATGCACAGTGTTCTTTTCATAGCGTAGATAACACCTCTGGAAAAATTTTTTTAAAGGCAAAAAGAAATGGTCGCTGCCTTTGAAGATACACAAACTTGTGAGTGGAGGGTACAGACTTCTGTATTTTATTTTTTGGCAGAAATAGTGATATAGAAAATATAAACATGGGTATAGAATGCCCATGCCTATATTGCTCATTGTGTGTGTGTGCTAGGTCACATTACTCGTGCTCGACTCTTTGAGACCCTAGGGGCCATAGCCAACCAGGCTCCTCTGTCCATGTGATTCTCCAGGAAAGAATACTGAAGTGGGATGCCATGCCCTTCTCCAGGGGATCTTCCTTAAGCAGGGATTGAACCCACATCTCTTACGTCTCCTGCGTTGGCAGGCGGATTCCTTACCACTAGAGCCACCTGGGAAGCCCATATGACCCATTAATATAGAGGATTTCTCTCAACTCTGCATTCTAAGGGAGTCCAGAAAGTTCCCTTGCTGTTGATACACTATTGTTTCTCTCTGTGGCTGAGGAAGCAGGTCCAAGCAACAGTGCGGAGAAGGTCTCTTTGCATGTTCAGCTGTCTGAAAGCTCCTGCTTCTGCAAGGCAGACCCTGGACATAAGCTTCCCTGGCCCCTTTCTCACGCACAAAAGCGTCTTCTCTGTTAGGCTTAGATTGTGAGCGTGATGGAGCAAGTGCATGGAATGAACAGCCAGTATTTAAAGAAAACAGATTAGACGTGCCAAAATATCAGCTTGACTAAAATAAGTTATTCTGCATTTTTAGATAAATTTCTATAAAGGTCTATACCATGCATTCGTGAAGGAATTAACATCAAAAAGAACAGAATACAAGTGTTTAAAAATAATGTTTTAAGTTAGTGAGACAGAACTGGATCTCCTTGAAGTCTCCCACAGGACACCCACATAGAAACTGTGTGCGTGATTTCTCATCAATATATATACATAACTCCTCTATTTCAGAGCAGGGAGTAAGCTCTGGTAACAAAGGTCTCTGGTAATGATCCCTTGTTCTTGCTTGGTAGTTGAGTTGCACCTACATTCTTGCCAAAGACCTTTCGTGTCTCCTTTTGCACAGCCTACCCTCACCACATCTGACTGAGATAAACCACCTGGGATATTGCCAGCTGGTTTTACTTCTTTAATTTCAGTTTAAAGAGGTGTGCATCATGTGATAGGGGTTTCCCTGGTAGCTCAGTGGTAAGGAACCCACCTGCCAATGCAGGAGACACAAGAGGTGAGGATGTGATCCCTGCGTCGGGAAGATCCCCTGGAGAAGGAAATGGTAACCCACTCCAGTACTCTTGCCTGGGAAACGCCATGGACAGAGGGGCCTGGCAGGCTTTTGTCAACTGTACCCGACTTTGGTATCAGGTTGGGAGGCTGAGGTCAGGTCTAAGTGTAACCTGAGTACACAGCCTTTGGGCCACTGGGACAAGGTAGAAGGGCCCATAGGACCCATGAAGTATTCAGTCAGTTCAGTTCAGTCACTCAGTCATGTCTGACTCTTTGCGACCCCATGGACTGAACCACTCCAGGGTTCCCTGTTCATCACCAACTCCAAGAATTTACTCAGACTCATGTCTATAGAGTTGGTGATGCCATCCAACCATCTTATTCTCTGTCGTCCCCTTCTCCTCCCGCCTTCAATCCTTCCCAGCTTCAGGGTCTTTTCAAATGAATCAGTTCTTCACATCAGGTGGCCAAAGTATTGGAGTTTCAGCTTTAGCATCAGTCCTTCCAATGAACATTTAGGACTGATTTCCTTTAGGATGGACTTGTTGGATCTCCTTGCAGTCCAAGGGATTCTCAAGAGTCTTTTCCAACACCACAGTTCAAAAGCATCAATTCTTTGGTACTCAGCTTTCTTTATTCATGAAGTATTGAGAGGAGCCAAAAAGGGCCCCAGATACTCTGATTGCTGACTCTTACTGAATCCCACTAAGGACTTGGGATGTGGTCCTGACCCATTCCCTACTGGCCAATTCTGACAGAAGGGGTACCAGCTTGCTGATGCCAGGGCACACATTCTCAGCAGCCAGAATGTGGTGAGAGTCAGAGCAAGGGCTGACATCAGTCCTTGGCCACAGGCACAACTCTTATCCACTTTCAACAAGACTGTCCTGTATCATTTTGAAGAGAATATTTGGACCCACCTTCAATCTTCTTGATTGTTTCTTAAAGTTCTTGGTTTTTCACAGCCAGTTCTGAGGTTTTGAGATTGGACTTTTCTATGATTAGAATCCAGGCCCTGGCACTTCCTCGTCACGTGATCTTAATTTCTCTAAGGCTCTGTTTCTGCATTTGTGAAATAGGGTTAATGATAGTTCCTTTCTTACAGGGTTGTATTAAGTTGCACATACAAAGCAATGCAGAATAACTGGCATGTGATAAATACATAGTAAATGTTAGTCATCACTGTCACCAGCAGCAGTAGCAACAGCCTCATAATTATTAAAATCCCTACCATCTGTGGATGACTCTAGTGCCCAGAGACTGCAAAGACAGTAGATGCAGGTAGGCCACACCAAACATGGCCAAACCACCCAGGATTGCTAATCCCTGCACTGATGCCATTCTGCCTCTTGCTGGGGTTTGTGGTTATTTTTAACCATATTTAGGAGAATTAAATCCACAGCAGTTTCTAGGCTATTTAGTGGAATTATTTTTCTAGTATCTGTTTCCTGAGTGCTTTTGTATTCATTGATTTAGACTTGCAGTTATTTTCTGAATACACTCCAGCAAAATGGCACCAAAAGCATAAACAAACAGGAGAAAACAAAAAGCCTTTTTTAAATGAAATTTTACTTGACTATTAATTTTACTGAATACAATTTCACTTGTTAGAAAACACTGATTTTAATAGTTTCCATTTCAGGTTGTCTTTTTCTATCTTATTTCTATGAAATTCTAAAGTACTGTCTAGTTACTTAGACAAAGAAGATTTTGATGAGCAGCCAGAAGTCATGGTCTTCTCACCTAAGAATCAAAAAAAGGAAGAAATGCTGAGATAGGCAAGGAGGGATTGGGTACTGCACACCGTGGTGGGCAAACCCAAGGTGGACTCCTGGTTCACACCTTCTTGTTTTCACACCCTGTGTGATCCTTCCCCCTTGAGTGTGGGCAGGAACTGTGACTTGTTTTTCCTCCATAGAATACAGCTGAGGTGATGAAATGTCATTTCTGTGATTGGGAAACATAGGGAGATTCTCACTCTTTCAGGTTCGATAAAGTATATAAACTTTGTTGGGTTGGCTGTCATGGCAAAGAACTGGGGATGGCCTCTAGGAACTAGGAACTGAGGATCTTTCCGTCAATGGCTAGTAAAGATCCGAGCTTTTCAGTCGTATGACCACAAGGAACTGAGCTCTGCTAACAACCACATGAGCTTGGAAGTGGATTCTTCCCCAGTCAAGCCTTCCGATGAGACTGTGGCCTTGGCCAACACGTGATTGCAGCTTTGTGAAACCCTGCAGCAGAGGACCCAGCTAAGCCAGGCCTGGACTCCTGACTACAGAAGCTGTGAGATAATAAGTGTGTGGAGTTTTTTAAATTCAGTTTTATTTTTTATGGGTGTATCACTGTTGTGTTAGTTTCAGATGTACAGCAGTGATTTAGTCATGTCTGACTCTGTGCAACCCTATGAACTGTAGCCCTTGAGGCTCCTTGTCCATAGGATTCTCCAGGCAAGAACACTGGAGTAGGTTGCCAAGCCACTCAATTATACATATACATATATCCACTCTTTTTCAGATTCTTTTCTCATATAGGTTATTACAGAATATTGAGTAGAGTTCCCTGTGCTATACAGTAGGTCCTTGTTGATTTTTAATTCACACTAAAAGTTGTGTTACTTTGGCCATATGGAGCAAAGAACTGACTCCTTAGAAAAGACCCTGATGCTTGGAAAGATTGAAGGCAGGAGGAGAAAGGGATGACAGAAGATGAGATGGTTGGATGGCATCACCGACTCATGGACATGAGTTTGAGCAAGCTCCGGGAGTTGGTGATGGACAGGGAAGCCTGGTGTGCTGCAGTCCATGGGGTCACAAAGAGTCGGATATGACTGAGCGACTGAACTGAGAACTCACCAGTGAAACCATCTAGTCCTGGGCTTTTCTTTGTTCAGAAATTTTAAACTACTGATTCAATCTCTATCTCCTTATTCATTAATGGTCTGTTCAGATTTTTTATTTCTTCATGATTCAGTCTTGGTAGGCTGCATATTTCTAGGAATGTACCCATTTCTTCTAGGTTTTCCAGTTTGCTAGGAGGATTACATGTAATTACTGTGGGAGCATTAAACACTGATGGTTTTAAATCATAGGTGGTTGCCAATCTTATGTCAAAGGATACAATAGAACATAGAATAATTCCAGACCCTAAGAGATGAGAAACACTTTAAACCACATGTGGAGCATCCAATGTGAACTTAAACAAGAGGCAGACATCTGATCTATGTCTCTGTACCCATTTATGGATATAAAGTTAGTTTTGAGATGACAGACAAAACTTCCTCCTGTTTTAAGGATCTCATCCCTTGCTCTTGATCACCAAAGTGCAAGCCATGTAAATATGTATGTGAACTTCTTTCTGGATGATTCTCCTTATTTTGGTACCATGACACTCTCTATTCGCTAACAAACTTCATGTTTATAAATTGCAAAGACTGTATTTCTAAGTGTTCACATAGTTTTAAAAAATGCACCATAACTTTATTTGCTCATTTATTGAGTTATTCCATGGATATTTGTTGAGCACCTACTATGTGCAGTGTAATAGATTTTTAATCAGAATGTATGGAGAAACATTTCAACTTTATTTTCTTTCTCTAGAGGAAACTCATATATAACAGTTGTTTTTTATCTTCACAAGGTTTATGTTTGAAAAATTTAAACTTTTTAAACTGCTGTTTATGTCTTAGAAGAATTGAGTGATCAGTTAGTATACACTGCTACTAGGTGATAATATTTGGTGGTCTAAAATCCATGCTTTTCGCTTTTTAGTTTTTGTCCTTTCTCTTTGTGTCTCTATCTCTGTTTCTCCATCAATTCATTATTCTTATTTACATATTCAATACAGAAATGATCAGTGTCAGCTTTAAATATGTTGATCCCCAAAAGCAGAAATTTAAAGAAGCAAATATCTTACTATCAATAGCTTTTTCACAGATTCTTTTTTTCTAAGACTGGTGAATTCTGTTTTAAGGGCAATCTACAAAGAGAATAGAGTAAGATTCTAGGAAACCAGGTCAGGTATGTAGCAAACTTAGAGTTTTTAGTTTATTTCCAGTTTTTAGATTCAGTCAGTTCTGAAATAAATAAATGGTGTGTCTTAGATTGAATGAATTAAAGACACCTTTAATTTTCTTTTGTAATCTTTTATTCATCTTACCCACACCACTCATAAAACTAGAGGCCAAATCAAGATCTCTTCTGGGCCATTGTAAAGAGTCTCTACACCTTAAACTCATTCTTCTATTACTTCATTCCCCAAGTAATTAGCCCAGGCTTGCAGATTAATTTTTCTAAAGTATAGCACTAATATTATCACCCATCTACTCAAACACTTCCAAATTAATTCTCATTACCTCCTAAATCAAGCACAAAACTCCTTGGTCTTGCACTTAAAGCTATAATGTAGTCCCAAATTCTTCTATTAAACCTGCTAATAGTCTCTCAAAGCTATATTAGGCCGAGATGCAACTGCATGTAAATAGTTCTCTCCACTCCAATAAAGGCACCACCAGAAGAGTTTTTTCTCCAACCCCTAAATTTGTGTTTTTCCTTTTTTTTTTTTTTTTCAGAATCCCATCTCCTAGTCCTTTAAATCAGACATTGCCTTGCCTGGCCTCTGTAATGACTCCCCCTAGCTAAGGGCTGCCATGTAGGTCTTGCCTCTATTCCAAATTGCTTTTTAAAAGGACTTGCACCTTTTACAATAGAGCATTATTTTATCCCCCAAATGAAGTTTCTTTTGTTGCTCTTTTGCTCATTACAAAAGCAATGCATTTCCATTACAGTAAAATTGGAAAACAAAGATAAAGGAACACTAGGAAATAGAAATCACTCATAATCCTACTTTTCCAGAGATAGCTACAGTTGAATTCTCATATATTTCCTTCTCCTTTTGTAAGACTATTACTCTTTACAAAGTTCTCAAATGTAGATTTAAGGTAATACTAAGACACCAATGGTTACAAATAAAAGAAACAAAAATGAAGGGGAACTCCAGCATAGAGTACCCATGATTATCTACTTCTCCTGGCTATTTTCTTATAAAAAGAACACATCCCCATAATTTTACATCTTTTTATACAATCTAAATTTACTTCAATCTCTAGGTTTTCTCAAGTGCAATAGTTTCATGCTGAATACATACAAATATGCTACAGAAAATGTACAATATCAGTTCTAATAACATGTAAGTAGGTAACTGCAAATCCTAATTAGTAGGAGAATAGAGAAACATAATGTTCTACTTTAAGCTGAGAATTTCATGATGTTCTATAAATAAATCTTTGGGACTCACTGGCATCATATGTAGCAAAATCACAGAATGACAACTCTATTGCCTACCCACTCAGTCAACTGGGATTGGCTAAGAAGTAACTGAAGCCCACGGCTGGTTACTTCTTTGTATAGATAATTCTAGCTCTGATTAACCTGACAAGCACATTCCAAAATTAAGTTTTCTGCTGGCAAAAAGACATTAAACAATTGTTTGAAACCAAAATGACTAATGAGTACCAAAAACGTCTGATTATTACATCATAATAGATCCTAACTATTCGATTTATTGCAAGACCTGCTCCCTCACAGAAGACAGAAAAGAGAGATCTTTTTACTTTGATATTGTCATACAGTGTGGATGGAAGGTTATATTAGAATCTACTTCCACCTCTTTTATATCATTGGTGTGTTTGCTGAGGGCTAGTCTTCTCAGGAAGGGTGGACAGTTTTAAGCTGGCTTTTGCTTCCATGAAAATACTGTATTTTGTCAGCTTCAGGATTATTTCAGTTATAAAAATCAGGTTTTGTTAATTCTAGTAAATCGGATCTTCATCTATGAAGGTAAGTATGTTGCCTTTCATGTGAATGAAAATACCTTTACTGTCTGACTTTTGACACTGACATGTGGTCATTTCCAATTAATTCCAAGAGCAAGATTTTCCATATGGATGCTCTCATTTCTGTGCACATATCTTAAATAATCAGAGCTAAGTTAGAACAAATGGTATCTTTGAGTTAGAGGGCCTGTAGGCTCTAGGAGGATCTACAAAATCTCCGAAATCACAAATAAAATTTAATGTTAAGAATCTTGGACTCTGAGGGACAAGGTGAGGGTGGGACGTTCTGGGACAATAGCATTGAAACATGTATATTGTCATTTGTGAAACAGAACACCATTCCATGTTCTATGCATGGGACGGGTGCTCAGGGCTGGGGCATTGGGATGGCCCAGAGAGATGGGATGGGGAGGGGGGAGGGGGGTGAGGTTCAGGATGGGGAGCACGTGTGGACCCATGGCTGATTCATGTCAATGTATGGCAAAAACTACTACAATATTGTAAAGTAATTAGCCCCCAACTAAAATAAACAAAAAAAAAGAATCTTGGTGTGCTGTTCTTGGGAAGGGGTCTATAGCTTTCATCAATTTCTCAAGAGTCTGTAACCCCAAAATATCTAAGAACCTTTGCACTACATTAAATATAAGAGACTGAGTTTGCTTTAATGTTTATGCAGTAAAGTTATAGCAGCTATTTGGATAGTACTTTCTAAAGTGATTAATCAAAACATAGGAAAAGTTTTTCAAGAAAAAAGGTAGGAATTTTAGCCTGTAACATTATTTCAAGATGTGGCAGTTTCCTACATAACTGATAGCTTAGCTGCCATCAGTTTTATGACCATAAAGAGTTAAGGCAGATGACAAGTGATGAAATGCAGGTGTCCCACAGAACTGCCTTTAAATAGGTGCTTATTAGAATATTATTGGGCTTCCCTGTTGGCTCAATGGTAAAGAGTCTGCCTGCCAATGCAGGGACGTGAGTTCCATCCCCTAGAGAGGGAGATGGAAACCCACTTCAGTATTCTTGCCTGGGAAATCCCACGGACAGAGAAGCTTGGCGGGTTACAGTCCATGGGGTTGCAAAAGAGTCAGACATGACTTAGTGACTCAGCACAGCACTTATATATTTACATATATAGTGAGATGATCACCGCAGTAAGTCTAGTTAACCTCCATCATTATACATAATTACAATATTTTTTCTTATAATGAGAATTTTTAAGACCTACATTCTTAGCAACTTTCAAACATACAATACAGTATCGTGAACTACAGTCACCATGATGTACATTATATGCCCAGGCCATATACCTTTTGACTACCTTCACCCACCTCCCATCCCTACCACTGGTAATCTCCAATCTGTTCTCTGTATCTATGAGGTTGGTTTTATTTTGTTATTTTAGATTCCACAGCATACCATTCTTAAGGCTGTTAAAATAATTAGTCCAATGGAACTTCCTGATACTTATGTCAGAATGTCATGGAGAAAGCTATTCATTGCATCAGAGTGAGCTCATTTCAATGAAAAGTCCCAGGAGAAATTCCCACTTGACCTTTGTTTCAAGATTAATTTTCCTTAACTGAGTCATTATTTCCTTCATATTGATTTATGAACACTGAGAATTGTGCAAACCTGGAAGTTCTCTAGCATAGTACGTTTAAGATGTATTGCAAGTGATTTTGATTTGTAATATTAATGTAATGAAGTTTATAAATTATGTACTTAATAAATAAATTAGAGAAGATTTAATGATATCCTACATCAGTCATTTAGAATTCCTATATATTTTCTTTTTGAGTGACAGAGAAAATAAATAACAAATAGCAAACCGGCTACAACTGGGTCTGTCTTTCCTATAAGTGGGGCTTCCCAGGTGGTGCTAGTGGTAAAGAACATGGCAGTCAATGCGTACCTGGTATCATGGATACCATGTCAACGCAGAAGACATAAGAGACGTGAGTTCGATCCCTGGGTCAGGAAGATCCCCTTGAGAAGGGCATAGCAACCCACTCCAGTATTCTTCCCTGGGAAATCCCATGGACATTAAGCCTGGAGGGCTATAGTCCACAGGGTTGCAAAGAGTTGACACGACTGAAGCGATTTAGCTTGTTCTGTAAGTTGATGCAGAGAATACATTGGGAATGTTACTAAATCTGATCAATTTTCCATTTTTCTAGCCAAATATGTGGAAGTCACCAGGTGAGGTCACAGAGGTAGTAAGTGGAAATGGAGCTCAGATTCAAGCCTCGGTACCCTGGTTCCCGAACATGTGCTTTCATAATCACTATGGTACATGATTTATTGAAATACACATGGACATAGCATGTATATTAATGCTAATACTCTGAAATATCAAAACTCAGGTATATTAATAGACTCCTTTATTACATGATCAAGAAGGGATTAAGTGTGCAATGAAAATAGAGCCAGGAAATAGGACAGCGTTATCTATTTCCTGTCCAGTCTCCATGTCTGCTTTCACTACCCCTCCAAACTTTCTGAATTCCATCCATAAACCTTCTTCTTCCAGAGAAGTAGACTGAGAATGAAAAGTATTTTATATGGTTTCTTTCTTCTTTAATAGTATGCAAACGTATAATCCCATTAGGGATATGGCAGGCAAAAGAATTTTCCTTTCCTTGGAAGGAAAAATGAATAACGTTTGCTCAAGTTATGTTCTGTGGGTTAACTTTTCACTTCTTTTTCCTTGGAAAGAAAATCTGACAAAGGTATTTCAGGAATGCAGCAAATGAATAGTCATGCCCTAATGAAGCAGCAAATGACCCCAGAAGGTAATGAATTTAGCTTGTATTTGTCTGCAAAATAAGGAAATAAAACAGACATGATGAATGAACATTAAGTAAAAGCTTTTAAAGTGGTAAGAAACGATTTTGATATATTGTAATAGCAGTCAAAAGCCTTGCCAGAACCAAAACAGAGAATGAACCTTGAAGTTTCAGCTGAGAAAGAGATTTTATAAAACTCAATTACTGTAAGTCAATACAACATTGTGATCTGCAAATGAAAGTGGGTCAGCCTGCTTCCAGGATGTCCACACACATCTCCAATCTTTCAAAAACCAGAAGGACAGATTCGTCCAAACCCAGAGGTGCACTCACCATGCTCATAGTAACCAACAAAATACAGTTAACTCAATTTTTTTTCCCCAGGTTACTCAAAAACTTCCATGCTTTTTATTGGTATTTGAACTAGTGGAACATTTCTTATATTTTATTATTTTTGAACTCATCGCTGACTTAAGGGATGGATGCTTTCAAAATTAACTTTATGGGTTCACTGCGCTGATTTTCGGATTCCCAGGTGGCTCAGTGGTAAAAGTTCACTTGCCAATGCAGGAGACACAGGAGACGTGAATTTGATCCCAGGGTTGGGAAGATCACCTGGAGAAGGAAATGGCAACCGTTTCCAGTATTCTTACTGGAAAAATCCCATGGACAAAGGAGTCTGGCAGGCTACAGTCCATCACAGAGTCAGACACAACTGGGCATGCACACAATTTGCTAATTTTAATTAAGTTCACCTAAAATACCAAGTTAAGTGCTTTGTATGTGTCATAAACTCTTCTAAGCACTTTAAGTGTATGAACTTAATTATTCCTCTCCCAAATCTTATGAAAAAGTGACATTATTCCTTCCATTTTTCAGAATGAACAAGCTAAGCATAGAGAACATAAGTAACTTTCCCAAGGTCATATCAAAGACAGTAGATGACAGAACCTGTACAATTAGGTGGTGTCCTAACTGTGATCAGATATAAGGTGACCTGCATGCAGGTCAGGAAGCAACGTTAGAACTGGACGTGGAACAACAGACTGGTTCCAAATAGGAAAAGGAGCACGTCAAGGCTGTATATTGTCACCCTGCTTATTTAACTTATATGCAGAGCACATCATGAGAAACGCTGGGCTGGAAGAAACACAAGCTGGAATCAAGATTGCTGGGAGAAATATCAATAACCTCAGATATGCAGATGACACCACCCTTATGGCAGAAAGTGAAGAAGAACTAAAGAGCCTCTTGATGAAAGTGAAAGAGGAGAGTGAAAAAGTTGGCTTAAAGCTCAACATTTAGAAAACTAAGATCATGGTATCTGGTCCCATCACTTCATGGCAAATAGATGGGGACACAGTGGAAACAGTGGCTGACTTTATTTCTTTGGTCTCCAAAATCCCTGCAGATGGTGACTGCAGCCATGAAATTAAAAGACGCTTACTCCTTGGAAGGAAAGTTATGACCAACCTAGACAGCATATTAAAAAGCAGAGACATCACTTTGCCAACAAAGGTCCATCTAGTCAAGACTGTTTTTTCCAGTAGTCATGTATGGATGTGAGAGCTGGACTATAAAGAAAGCTAAGTGCCAAAGAATTGATGCTTTTGAACTGTGGTGTTGGAGAAGACTCTTGAGAGTCCCTTGGACTGCAAGGAGAGCCAACCAGTCCATCCTACAGGAGATCAGTCCTGAGTGTTCATTGGAAGGACTAATGCTGAAGCTGAAACTCCAATACTTTGCCCACCTGATGCGAAGAACTGACTCATTGGAGAAGACCCTGATGCTGGGAAAGATTGCAGGCTAGAGGAGAAGGGGACGACAGAGGATGAGATGGCTGGATGGCATCACCAACTCAATGGACATGAGTTTGGGTAAACTCCGGGAGTTGGTGATGGACAGGGAGGCCTGGCGTGCTGTGGTCCATGGGGTCACAAAGAGTCAGACATGACTGAGTGACTGAACTGAACTGAACTGATAAGGTGATCAGATACAAGCCTATCTGATGGGACACAGAGATGCCCATTATCACAATATTGTTCAGTAAATCCACTGCCAAGTCGCCATGAGGTTTATTTGTTGCTAAGCCACTCTTATCCCTGACGGAAAAGTTATTGTTAAAGGAGGCCTTGAGGGAGGACTTGAGGATGACATCAAAAGGCATTCCCCTCCCCATCCCATAATCGCTCTTGCAAACTTCCCCTGTAGACTCATGCTCATCTACCTCCTCAGAGATAACGAAACAAAGCAAACATATCTTTTTCTCACTTAAACCTTGAAATAGTCTCTATTCTATAATTAGAATGTCTGGTCTGGTCTATTATCCACACGTTGAACATTAGTTGAAGTCAGAGCTGTGGGCCAGGGCTGTTGCAGACGAGAAGCCTATCCTGGGGAACAGAGGCTTATCTGTTTTTCTTTTCTGAGTTGAGCTTCTTGGTTTTTGGTGATGATAATCATTTTTTTTATGGACAGTTTATACAGGTAGTTCTCATATTGTAGCATTTCATTTTCGATTCTTAATTGGAAGAAGTACATAAGAATAGATTTTTAAGTTTAAAAAAATTAAGAATTCAAACATTAAATTAAGTAAACTTTGAACGGGCTTCCCTCATGGCGCAGCTGGTAAAGAATCGGCCTGCAATGCAGGAGACCCAGTTCCATTCCTGGGTAGGGAAGATCCCCCAGAGAAGGGATAGGCTACCCACTCCAGTATTCTTGGGCTTCTCTTGTGGCTCAGCTGGTAAAGAATCCACCCACAATGCGGGAGACCTGGGTTTGATCCCTGGGTTGGGAAGATCCCCTGGAGAAGGGAAAGGCTACCGATTCCAGTATTCTAGCCTGGAGAATTCCATGGACTGTATAGCCAGTCGGAGATGACTGAGCGACTTTCACTTTCACTTTGTAGATCTTTGATCTCAAATTCATTTCTATTGTCCCCTGCCACAGTGGAAGCTGTTCTTTTGTAAATGTCTCTGGCAAGCAACCCTTCTGTAAGGGTGTGGTACCCAAAGATTGAAGTGGAGACAGGGAAAGGAGTGGAGAAAGGAAAAGCACACATCTGAGGAGAGAGGGATGTGGTATAAAATGTCTCTTCGTTCTGAAACAGATTTCTATTGTCTTTGAAAACAGTAAGAATACTTGTTTGCTGATGACATCATGACAGAGTGAACACTTGATCCTGTGTGCTAAAAGGTTAGGGAGATATAACAGGTAATTTATCCTCACGGGAAATACTCACCCCTACCCCACCCCCTCAAATATTTAGGTCCTCATTATTTGCTTTCTTTCCCATCTTTGAAACAAGTACTGCCAATGTGTAGAGTGGTTATCCAAGAAATGAGCTGCTGCAAATTTAGGCAGCAACTGAAAGCAAGCAATCCATCATCCGGATAATTAGTCTCTAAATAACCGAAAGTTCTGGCACTTTGAAAATCCCAAGAATACAGAGAAAATACCAAAAGGCAGTAATGGTGTATGAAAAATCATCATCTTTAGACCACTACACAAGTGTGACTAAACTGGTACTTCTCTGTCAGTAAGGGAAATCACAGTACTACCATATCTGGGGCATACACACATACATACATACAAGGACACACACACACAAACATACACACACACATGTGCTTGTCTCACTTCTTTCTCTTCCTTCTTCAATATAAATTATGAGTGTCTTCTGAGTCACTGTGGTTTTGCTTTTGTATTTTCTTATGGTTAAACCCAGTGGGAACTCCCGAAGTCCTTTGATACTTTGGTAACATATCCTTCTGTCTACCCTGGTTAGTTAACAGGATTGGGATGATTTTTAAAAACAGCAACAACAACAAATCAAAGCCTCTTTGGGGGCTGTGGCTACTGCGATCTATAAAGACAAAAACAGCTTTATCGCTTCTGAAAAATTGTCCAATAGAGCTGTGAGGCTAGAAAAAAAAGCTGTCAGGCATGATTTCCCTGGACAGTGACACACAGAGCGATGTCTCTAAATCATGATGTAATATAACGCAAGGACCCAAGACAAAGGTGTCCTGTCTCAGAGTAATCACTCTCCCCTGGGAGTGAGCTTAATCAGGCTTTGTCTCTCCTTGACAGGAAACCCAAGGCACACACCCACAGAGTTTAATTACATAAGTCTAGGAGAAGAAAGGAGAAGGCCATGGCCCCCCACTCCAGTGCTCTCGCCTGGAGAATCCCATGGACGGAGGGCCTGGTGGGCTGCAGTCCATGGGGTCGCGAAGAGTTGGACACGACTGAGCGACTTCACTTTCACTTTTCCCTTTCATGTACTGGAGAAGGAAATGGCACCCCGCTCCAGTGCTCTAGCCTGGAAAATCCCATGGACGGAGGAGCCTGGTGGGCTGCAGTCCATGGGGTCGCTAAGAGTCGGACACAACTGAGCGACTTCACTTTCACTTTTCCCTTTCATGCACTGGAGAAGGAAACAGCAACCCACTCCAGTATTCTTGCCTGGAGAATCCCAGGGACGGAGGAGCCTGGTGGGCTGCCGTCTATGGGGTCGCACAGAGTCGGACACGACTGAAGCGACTTAGCAGCAGCAGCAGCAGAAGATGAAACAGAATGACTGAATTTACCTTAGACAGAACTTCAGACTAAGAGAGGGATAAAATGTTTAAGAGATGACATCCAGTCTTTGAAAAGAATGGTCTGATGAGACCTCTCTCATAAGACAGTAAGTGTTTCGTCTCTCTTTTGAATATAGCAAGCGCTATCAAGTATATTAAGAAGTTGACAGCTTCTTCATGTAAATGCCAATGTTCATGAATCTCTAAATTAGAAACCACTTAGTTGCAATTCTGCATTGATATGGAGCCATTTAAGGTAGCATTGGTGGAAGGTTCTAGAATATAATAATATTTAGGTTGTTTACATTCCCAGTATGGCCCACCCTCAGAGGTGAAGAGATGTACTCACTCAACTTTCTTTTGTCTCAGCCACACTGGAGAGATTCTTCCCCTTGGACATTGAGCACTGGCTCGTGACAAGTGACATACACAAGGAGAAGGGAACTAACTTGACCCATGGAAACCTCTGATTTCTTGTGGAAAGGCTCTGCACACTGTTAGGTAATAGAAGTAGGCTCGGCCAGAAAAGAGACAAAGGGACAAAGGAGACAAAAAGACAAAAGAAGAAAAATAAATAAATGAAGGGCAATTAAAGGAATTTCTCATTTATTACTTCCCCTAAAGACTGGTATTCTGTTTGGGATGTGAGCTGAAGTTTCTGGAATTTGACTTAATTTGGGAGAAGGTGAAGTTGAGCAGATTGTTTCTGCATCTCTGCCTCCTCCTTCCCACACAACTACCAACCTATACTCAGCAAAAAGGAGATAATTATTTTCTTTCTTTTAAGAGCAATTTCACTAAACCTGGGAACAGATTAATTTGTCACATTCACTGTTTAGTAGAAGTGACCTGGCTTTAGAGAGAATGATCAGAACAAGTAAGTTCTCTCGAAGTGTAGGAAGATCCAAGTGGAGAAAATTCCAAAATGTACATACAGTTTTCAATTGATTTCCCTGGTGTCTTAGTGGTAAAGAATCTGCCTGCCAATGCAAGAGATGCAGATTCAACCTATGGGTAAGGAAGATCCCCTGGAGAAGGAAATAGCAACCCACTCCAGTATTGTTGCCTGGGAAATCCCATGGACAGAGGAGCCTGGCAGGCTACAGTCCATGGGGTCGCAAAGAGTTGGACACTACTGTGTGACTAAGCAACAACAACAACAAAACAGTTCTCAGTTGAGGAGGGAATCTTGGATAGCATGAGGGGAGAGGCAACCCTGGGACACATGAATAGAGAAAAAAGAAATTCTGGTCACTAAGGAAAGCTACTCTTCAAATTTCCCTTGAGAGGCTTTGGAGAGAAAAAGCAGCGTCTGTAGGTTGTTAAAATTTTTCTGACATTGCAAACGGAGCGTGGTGGCCCGCCTATTGCATGGGTGATGTGTCTGTGTTGAATTATAATTCAAAGCAAGGCAATTAGAACAGAGTCCTTGAGCATGATTTTTAATTGTCTGCATGGGAGACTGAATCATTACAACGACAGTTGGCACCATGACGGATAAACACAAAGTACTGAAGCTCAAAATTCATCTTTTTATTTTGTCACAGAGGAATTTGCAACTGTGCTCAATGCATGTTAAGTGTGCTGTGTTTTGAGACAAACTTAATGGAGGGTATCTCACAAGGGACCAAGGATTTGGGCTCTGGGTTACATAAAGCAGCCATGGCAACTCAGAATCACTAACAGAGGGGGATTAGTATGCTCGGAAGTGGAACAATGAAAGTATATTTGTCTCAAGAGACACCCTTCAAGAGTTTGACTAATTCTGCACAGGATGGCTTTTTTTTCACCGTTTGTAGACCATCTGGTGGGTGACAGCTTCCTCTGGGAGGCAATACATAAAATGACAGAGTCAGAAAGGATCTTGAAGAGCTCAGTTGTGTCTGTCTTTTTGAGACCCCACGGACTGTAGCCTGCCAGGCTCCACTGTCCATGGGATTTCCCAGGCAAGAATACTGGATTCGGCTGCCACTGTCTTCTCCAGGGGACCTTCCTGACCCAGGGATCAAACCCAGGTCTCCTGCACCTCCTGCATGGGCAGGCAGATTCTTTACCACTGCACCACTTGGGAAGCCTGTGGTGGTCAAAGACTCTTTTTATAGGTTGGGAAACTGAGGGGGAAGGGACTTAACTAAGTTCACACAAAACTGGTCAAAGCCTGAATAGTACAAAAAAACCAAATCCAATAGCTCCCAATTCACCCCCCTTTCCAGAATTGAATAACGATACAAAACTTCAGCTACTCAAGATAAATATGATACCTAAGCTCTAGAGATGTACTGTTCAGAATAGTACCCACAGCTATCCATACTGTAACTTTGTATAGTTATTAGTAGAGGAACTCTACAGTGAGAAGAAGAAAAACACATGTGAATCTGGTTCATGACCCCAAGGTTAAGAATGCCACCCTTCAACCCTCAGAACTTGTTTGGAACCCATATCCCAGAACAAATACAGACAGCACACATCTATAAAAAATAAAAACAAGTTTCACTGAAGTGCAATTTATAACTATTTAGCCATTTATTAAAAAAAAAATAATCAGGGCTCTCCTGTCTGTTTTCATCTCTCTGCGCACTGTTAATACCCAAACTCCACCAAGTTTTACATTGTTTAAATAAGTGTCATTATTTTCACTATTTCCTAGTTGACAATGCCTCACAGCCAACTAGAGAAATACATCAGCCTAATGAATTAATGATTAAAATCCACCTCAGATACAGTGGCCTTTGTGAAGCTCATGCATATTTAAAGCACCCCCTTTCCGATAGTTTAAAGAGACCATGAAGAGGCATTCTTCTTTGATGATCGCTGGGTGATGACGGAAAACTGCTTCAGGCTTCAACTGGATGAAACTCCAATTACACAGCACTGGAGTGCTACGAGAATTTCTGTAATCTTATCAGTATCTGCAGTGAGACCTAATGCATGTGATTTCAAACAAGCAACACTACAAGCAAGGATCTGTTTACTCCACTCTACAATGCCAGGCTGTACCACTCACATCAGCAGGTAATGGAGAGACAGACGTGGATGTGAGTAAAGGATCCCGCAGATGGCGGGGTTGGACGAGCTACAGACATGCAGGAGCTGGCAAGAGAGACAGCTTGGGGCAATGAAGGGTCTCTGTGCTTGAGGTCAGGAACTGGGGTCCTAGACCTGGTTGACTGATTTGCTCACTTTATAAACTTGGGCTGGACAAGACTTCTTTGACCTTTAGCTTCCAGATCGGTAACATAGGGATAAAAACACCTATATTTTAGGGCTGTTACAGTGCTAGTTGCTCTGTTGTGTCTGACTCTTTGTGACCCCATGGACGGTAGCCCACCAAGTTCCTCTGTCCATGGGATTCCCCAGGCAAGGATACTGGCGTGGGTAGCCATTCCCTTCTCCAAGGGATCTTCCTGACCTGGGGATCGAACCCTGGTCTCCCACACTGCTGTTACAAGGACTCCATAAGGTTACACATGGACAGTAGCTGGCACAGCATCTAGTGCATTATTAGCGCTCAAAAATGGTAGCACTGTAGCCACACAAAGGGATGAAGCACCGATCCCTTGTGGATGAAACCTGAAAACGTTATACAAAATGAAAGAAGCCAGACACAAAGGGGCACATATTGCATGATTCCATTTATATGAAATGTCCAGAACAGGCAAAGCCATAGAGACAGGAAGCAGAATAGTGGTTGTTGAAGGGTGGGGGGACTGCTTAAGGGACACAAGATTTTTTCTTAGGGCCATGACAATGTTTTGGAGCCAGATAAATGTGGTGGTTGCATAGCATTGTGAGCGTACTTAATGCTACTGAATTGTATACTTTGAAATGGTTATTTTTATCTTGTGTGCATATGGGAAAAATAAAACTTATACAAGGTTTATTAATAAAAAAAATTGGTGATTGCTCATCTGTTCCCCCCACATACTGTAGACCAGTTTTCTCTTTCAGAATAAATGGAAGGGCCATGGATCTCTACAGTTCCTTACAGTTTTGGCATTTTCTGACTTAGTATGTCCTTAATGAAATCCTTCTATGAGTTAAGTCCTGAACTGGCTGCCATGGAGACATAAAGAAGAAATAAAAGATGGCACCTGCCTTCAGAAAGGGTACTGCTGAGTAGGCAGAAAGAGACAGGGTCAAGAGTCATTTAAACAAGTGGACCCAATAAAGTCCCTTTACTTTGCCAACAAAAGTTCATATGGTCAAAGCTATGGTTTTTCCAGTAGTCATATATGGATGTGAGAATTAGACCATAAAAAAAGGCTGAGCACCAAATAACTGATGCTTTTAAAAAATTGGAGAAGACTCTTGAGAGTCCCTTGGACTGCAAGGAGATCAGACCAGTCAATCCTAAAGGAAATCAACCCTGAATATTCATTAGAAGGACTGGTGCTGAAGCTGAAGTTCCAATACTTTGGCTACCTGATGCAAAGAGCCAACTTGTTGAAAAAGACACTGATGCTGGGAGAGACTGAGGGCAGGAGAAGGGGGCGAGGATTGGATGGTTAGATGGCATCACCGACTCAGTGGACATGAATTTGAGCAAGCTTGGGGAGATAGTGAAGGACAGGGAAGCCTGGCATGCTGCAGTCCATGGGGTCGCAAAGAGTTGGACATGACTGAGCGACTGAACGACAACACCACCTGATAAAGTCAGAACCAGACCAGGGCTCATTAGAGGAAGTGATCAGTATAGAGCAGGATGACAGGAAGAGAATGGAGGGCAGTGTGGGGAGTATTTAGTCTAGAGCCCCAAACTGGAGATGATTTGGTCCAGACAGGCAGGAGAAGTCAGAAATAAATTATGTGATGTTCTTCCAAGACTGGGGGCTTCCCTGGTAGCTGAGGTGGTAAAGAATTTTCTTGTAACACAGGAGACCCAGGTTCGATCCCTGGGTTGGGAAGAGTCCCTGGAGAGGGAAATGGCAACCCACTCCAGCACTCTTGCCTTGGAAACCCCATGGACAGAGGAGCCTGGCTGGGTACAGTCCACGGAGCTGCAAAAGAGTCAGACATACTGACTGACTGAGCGCAAGTCCATATCCCCAGGGTGTCAGGTCTTTGGGAAGAGGAATATGAATTATTCTGGGGAAAAACTATGCAGTTGCAGGGACAAGATTAAATTGTCGTAAATCAGGCAGAAGTTTGGCCTCTTTTAAATAAATTAAATATCAATGAGGAAAAATGAGTTTAAAAATGCCCAGATTTTGAAATATATGTACCTTATAAAGAGAGAAATAGTCTTAGAAAACATTTCATTTTTAACCCAGATAGATTTCATTTGATTAGTCCTAGTCTATACCCTTCAAAACTGAATCTATATAAGACTTCAAAGAATTCTTGAGAAGCAAATATGACTGGCCAAGCAATAGAAGGAGGCTGTCTAGGTACAGGTTTTAAGTAAATCTAGTTCATTTATTCCATATTTTCATCTCTTAGTATTAGGGTCCCAGACCAGTTTCTTTCTATGGGTGAGGTCTTGGACTTGAATACCAAGAAGATAAGAATTATTTTAAAATATTCTTACCATTAGTCAGAAGAATAATCAAATCATAGTGTTGGCTAGCCATGAAAGACAATGTTTGATAAATTTCATTATTTTGTGAGGCTGGAGGAAAAGTTTTAATCCATAGGCCTTTCCATCTGTATCTGATCTTATAAGAACAATTGAGGGATAAAGCTTATTTAAAGCATTTTTTTTTTCTCCAGGAAAGACATCTGTCCTCATATCTACCATTTGATTTGTCTATATTACATCCCTGGAAGTAAAGAGAAGTTTTTACAAATGGAGAAATTTAAATGTTCCAGTGTATAAAAAATGAAATGTAAAGAAGATAAATCTCAGTTCCTGGGAACAGTTTTGTTTTGTTTTGAGTAGAATTGACACACATGTTTTACATCTCATGCCAACTTGGATTAATGGACAATGGCCCCCAGGAGTATTGTGTGGAGAAAAATTGGGGTTTCATCAAGGTTACTCAGGCCAAACTGCTGAGATTGGGGAGTGGTACTTGCCTGGGTGTGGAATATATATTGTTCCTGCACAAGGAGGGGGTTTTCCTTCTTTTCATGTGAAAGAATCTAATTATCAATGAAAGCTTTTATTTTCCTAAGTGCTAAAGCAATCCCTGTTCATTGTGGAAAGTTGGAAAATACAGACAACTAAGACAGCAGAAATCACCATTCTGTCACCTAGAGATATGACACAGCTCAGATAGACATCCTCTCCCCTTTTTCTATCTACATATTATTTTCTAAAAAAGAGGTTGTGCTTTTCTAGTTCTGCAGCCTCTTGTTTTAGCCTGATCATACCTCATGAAGGGCTTCCCTGATGGCTCAGTCGGTAAAGAATCCGCCTGTCATACGGGATACCTGGGTTTAATCCCTGGGTTGGGAAGATCCACTGGAAAAGGGAAAGCCTACCCACTCCAGTATTCTCGGGCTTCCCTTGTGGCTCAGCTGGTAAAGAATCCGCCTGTAATACGGGAGACCTGGGTTTAATCCCTGGGTTGGGAAGATCCCCTGGAGTAGGGAATGGCTTCCCACTCCAGTATTCTGGCCTGGAGAATTCCATAGACTATATAGTCCATGGGGTCACAGAGTTAGACATGACTGAGTGACTTTCACTTTCACTATACCTCATGAAAATCTTTCTATGTCATTTTAAATATCTTACCTGTTTTCTATCGTACCAGTTGTTATGCAGTTAACCACTCTTATTGTATATTATGATGGTCTCTAATTTTAATAATCCCAATTCCATGAAACTTGTGTAGCTACATCTTTATTACATCAGGATAAATTTTCATGAATGGAATGACTATATTAAAGAGAGTGCAAATTGGTTTTGATGTATATTGATGAATAGCCTTCTTGAAATGCTACAAAAATGTATTCTCCACCAACATTTTAAAAGCTGAAAGTATAGTTTTAAATGTGCCCAAAGACTGAATAAGAATACTAAGATTTAAGAGATTGACAAAGAATTGTGTCATATAGCAATTAGCTGTCTAAAAACTGGTTTCTGCACACGCGGTTACAATGAATCATTTTAATGTCATGTTTGAAACTATATGGGTAACAAAATACTTTTTTTTAAAACACAAAGATATAATGGAGGAGTTATCTGCTTGCCATGAATCTTTGGACTCATTAGGTGGGTCAGGACTTGGTGCTGAGCTCTACTTTGAAACGTCTCAGAGAAAGTAAGAAAAATTTCCTACAAATAGGAAAGGCAGGGCTCTGTATTGAGACCCCTGCTTTCAATATGACCTAGTATATAAATTAAAACCAAACCAAACCTACTGAAATTATGGAAACAATTCCGCAGCATCAATGGAAAACTCAGTCACTGAAGATTATACTTGTAGACTATAAACCTCCTTAAAATAACTGAGGCTGAAGTGCAAATATCTACCATATTTACCCTTCCCAGAACAATTCAACAAACTCCACTGGGCATCCAAATTATGCCCAACACAGTGGATGTTCAACCATGTGGACTCTTCAAACACAGGCTCACCCATTAAAGCTTATCACAAGGCTACTGGGAGAACATTCCCTGGTGGCTCAGATGGTAAAGACCTGTCTGCAATGTGAGAGACCTGGATTCAATCCCTGGGTAGGGAAGATCCCCTGTAGAAGGGCATGGCAACCCACTCCAGTATTCTTGCCTGGAGAATTCCATGGACAGAGGAGTCTGGCGGACTCCAGTCCATGGGGTCGCAGAGAGTCAGACACAACCGAGCAACTAACACTTCACATAAATATTTGGGGAATCAGAGTAACAAGTACAAGAACAGATGTAAAATAAAGGACACAGGGATGAATGGAAACAACATGCTAACACCTGTGGATCAAGGCTTCATAAAGGACAGATAGTTTAAGACAGATTCCCAAGGAAGACTGTGTTGGTATGAGATTTTTGATCAGAGTTTTTGCCTGTTCTTTGTAAGTGTTTCACATGCCTCTGTTCTAGCCAGTCTGCTGACAAAGTAAAACATCGAAATCACACAGATCAGTGGCATGTGGCTACACAGCATCCATCTTTTCTCAGCGGCTCGTATTTCCTTGGGTTGACACAATCATTAACCTGGAGAATCAAGCTCTCCAATGCACACCAGCATCTTTCTTGGTTTGAAATTCTCCAGAGAAACACTATTCTACCTCTTTCATGTTATCAGCCTGGGAGAAGAAAAGAAACTGGCATCAATAAATATTCTGATTTTTCTTTTCTAGTGGCTATCACACATACACAATCACTTTTAGAAAGATACGGTTAAATAATCCAAATGCTAAAATTCACTCTTCCATTCATGAGCCACTCATTGGGTACCCACCCTGTGTGAGATTTTTTAAAAAGCCCATCTCTACAGGATAATTAAGTTTTGGAAAATCTGTGAGAGCACACATGTGCTACAACATCATCTTTCAGAATCAGACTCTTCATGTTTTGAGAAAAAGAGATTTGTTTGCCAAAATACTGTAGCATAGGAAGAAAAAAACAAGAATCTTTGTGTTTTTAACCACAACAGCTGCTTTGAAAAAAAGTCATCATAAAAATAGTTAAGCAGAGAATGGTAATTACTCAACTTGTCATCTGATTGCTAGATTAAAAACTCCAGATTTGTAATTGCAGTTATCATGCAAACAAATTCACAGTTCTGAAAATATGTCCCACTGGCTATGTTTTTTAAGGACAGTGATGTTGCTCAGGGAATTTGATGTGTGGGAAGTATTTGAGTCATCCTAAAGATTGAATTTATAGCTATTACTTGTTAAAATGTATAATGCAGACCTGACTTACAGGATTTGTTGACTAAATAATACTCTATGAAAATAATTTCTAGTATTAAAATATGGTGTGTATACACACACACACACATACACATATATACACACAGCACAGGCCATTAAAAAATCCTTTTGGCATGCTGCACAGCATGTGGGATCTTAGTTCTTCAACCAGGAACCAAACCTGTGGTCCCTGCACTGACAGCACAAAGTCTTACCCCTGGACCATGAGGAAAGTCCCCACAAGTCATATTTTTAAAAAGACTCATAAAAATCCAATTAGCATCATTTAAAATATTCCATTGGCCACATTTCCGCTATATAACAGACAATATGTCTATATTCCATTACATGAACATTCAGAAGGTGTGAGGTGATGTCTTCCAGGGTCCTCAGTGCTGAGGACCAGTCCTGAGCTTCGAGGATCTGTAAAAAGTGGATAGGAGGAGAGTGCAGTCAACTTTAAGCTGCATCTCAGGAAACTGCTCTCCCTGAAGTGCTGAGATGAGCGTCTTGGATCTAAGAGTGCAGCTCTATTCACTACCCACAGGACCCAGAGGGGAGTAACTCATGGGTAAAAGGAGAGCTGAGGATGCTTGCATAAACACTCAGCCACTGCCTACTGGGGACAAGTTCGCACTGTGGTGAGGGTTGCCCTGAGCTGTTCTGAGTCTGTGTGTGTGTGCTAAGTCACTTCCATCGTATCTGACTCTGTGTGACCCTATGGGCTGTAGCCCACCAGGCCCCTCTGTCCATGGGATTCTTCAGGCAAGAATACTGGAGAGGGTTGTCATGCCTTCCTCCAGCGGGTCTTCCCGACCCAGGGATTGAACCCACATCTCTAATGTCTCCTGCATTGGCAGGTGGGTTCTTTACCACTAGTGCCACCTGGGAAGCCATTCTGAGTCTTTGAATTTCTTTAAGTGAACTGCCAGCATGTCTAGAATTCAAAAGGGCTGCAAACACTGGAAGGTTGAGCACCACTGCAGCTAATCTTTTAAGGGGGTCACAGGAGGTTTATGTTGAAGTGTGGGTGAGTTTCTTCAGTGCAGCCTGCAGAACCTGAATGAGAGTCTTGACCTCCCTTTGCTCAGGGATCTTCATTTGCTAGATGGTGATTTGTATCCCCTTTCTCAGAGCTTTTAAAAATTAAAGCACCATTTTTGAAGTGCTGGATATAGAGTACATACTCTGTGACTTTTCTAATTTAGAACTCATTATCTTGAATTCTTTTTGATCAACCATTAGAAAAGCAAATTTGCCACTACTTTAACAGCCCAGTCAATCTTGAACAAAGAAACAAACCAAAGCAAAATTTTCAGCAGCTTATGGCTACATTTGAAATTATAGAGTGGTTATCATCACCTATGTGACACCGCTAGATCCTACTACCTTCTGCCTTTTATTTTTCTATCTGCCCCGTTCTTCTCCCCAGCTGAGAAAACTGGGCCTGTAGTAGTTTATATTAAACATGCCTGCACAGTCATAGTGACTCAGCCTTATAAGTGAATAGCAGTTTAAGTGAATCAATAAATATTAACTGTGCAAAATGGAATAGTAAGAGTTTGAACCACAGATGTAGGAAAGTTGGGTTAATTTAGATGTTTTAGCTTTAATATTTAAATTTTCATGCCTGTCATGGATATTTTTCTGTCTCCAGACACCCCTCTGGATAAAACAATTGTGAAAATAGCAACAATAGCTGTGGACTTTGTGTGGAATAAGGCACATTCTGAAAATACAACTTCTTGTCTCTGACACAACTGTGCAGTGGAATTTTTTTTTCCCAGAGATCAAGCAGTCCAAATGGTCTGAAGTCAATACCACAGTATCAGACAGGCCTCTCATAATTGAATGAGCATGTGAGATTAAAAAGTGGATTTATTTTATTGGAAAATTACAGCTACCCTGCCAAATTTTAAGTGGTATTTCATTTTTCCTGATAACCTTACAGATTCTGATGAATTATATCATTCACTAATTAGAAAAGGTTTATTCATTGCTCTCAATTCTATTTTTTAAAAACAGAAAACAAATGACAAAATAACTAGGCAAGGCAAAGTAGAAAACACACAGGAACACACAGGCACACACAGACACACACAGGCATACACAGACACACACACATACACACAAGCTCTCTATCCTTGAGCTTAGACTCTGCCAGGGGAGATCAAACATGTGCATATGACTGAGAAACAAGGAAAGGTGTGGAAAATGATACAATAAAGACACAAGAGGTGGTTGTGAGAGCAGGGCAGAGAATCAGAGACAACTTCATAGAAGAGTTCATATTTCAGCAATTTTTCGAAAGACAGAGAAAATTTTAGCCGGGAGAGGAGGAAACAGCATCTCATGTTTAAAAATGTTAGCGGGCATCAGAATCACCTGGAGGGCTTATTAAAGCACAGCTTGCTGGGCCTTACCTCAGAGTTTCTGATACAGCAAGAGTGAGGTCGGCCTGAGAATCTGCACCTGTAACAGATTCTCAGGGGCTGCTGGAGCTGCTGGTCCTGACACAACACTGGGGGGACCACAGTGTAAGCAGAAGCACAGTGATGGCTCAGGTGGAATATACTCGGGGAATGGTGAGTTGTCGGCGTTAGCCGGTGTGGGGCATAGTACATACAGATAGTTGGGGTCAGAAGGCTAAAGGCATTGGGACTCCCCTGGTGGTCCAGTGTCTAGACTCCAAGCTCCCAATGCAGGGGGCCCAGGTTCCATCCCTGTTAGGGAACTAAAGATTCCTGCCCCAACTAAAAATTCCCACATGCCCCAACTAGAGATTCCACATGCTGCAACTAAAGATCTCGCATGCTGCAGCTAAGACCCAGCACAGCCACATAAATATTTTTAAAAATAAATCTTTAAAAAATAGTAGAAGGCATTGAATGCTCTGAGGGCCCACTGAAGGTTTTTGAGCATGGGATAGGCATGGCCATCTCCCATTTCTTATAAAGGAAGAAAGAGCCGTTCTTTATATATGGTAGGTTCTAGAAAGAGCTTGTAGGAGAGATTAAAGGGAGAAAGAGAAGTGCTCACACCCTAATCGAGGGGACAGGGGCTTGAACTAGGAGCTGGAGGCTGAAGGAAAAAGGGAAGGGGTATCAGAGACATGAGCGAGTGTCTCCTTCCTGACTGGCTCCCGATACAGTATGTGGCATGAAAGAAAAAAGGGGCATTAAGACTTCCTTCTGGATGTAGTATCTGAATGACGGCAAGACAATAGAGCTCTCGTGAGGCTAGAACAGGAGCGTCTACGATAGAGAGGATGGCAGACCTGGTTACACAGCTGGAGAAGACTGAGTCCCATGCAGCTTATAAAATGCAGACTGGGAACTCAAAAGATACATATTTGGGGGACAGGTACTAGAGCCTTGAGACTGGACAAAATTGCTAATAAAGAAAACATACAGGGAGAATAGGGCCAAATAAACAACCTGGAGATGCATTTAGAATCCCATGAAGAATCCCATGGACAGTGGAGCCTGGCAGGCTATAGTCCATGGGGTCACAAAGAGTCGGACACGACTGAGTGACTTCACTTTCACTTTCAGATGTATTTAGAAGGGGCGGGGGATAGGAGACTGGGAAACTAGGATTTGGGAAGCAGGAGATGGAGAGGAACACAGCATTACAAAGCCAAGAAGTGGAACTGTAACTCAATAAATGCTGCTAACCTTCAGTTCAGTTCAGTCACTTAGTCGTGTCTGACTCTTTGTGACCCCATGGACTGCAGCACGCCAAGCTTCTCTGTCCATCACCAACTCCTGGAGCTTGCTCAAATTCATGCCCATCGAGTCGGTGATTAGAGAGAAGCAAATAAGAGGTCATTCACATTGACAGTAAGTCACTTGTGTCTTTCAGAGAATGGCACCGTGGGGCAGAAGCTGGGGACTGAGGTATGGATGGGAGGTGACCAGGGGGCACTGCTGAGGGCTGAGGGCTGTTTGAGAGAATGTGAGCCAGAATTTCAAGCAACACAAGCATTTCATGCTTTCAGAAAAGTGAAATTTTGAGGCCCTTTAACCTCAAACAGATCAGATCACCTAAGAAGAGATTTACTCAGAAAAGAAGTTGATGAGTTAGACGCCCCCCAAAGCACTGTTAAATAACTTCCCTATAATGTGTTAATTGATGAATTCTAAATGTCATAATTTCAAGAGCACAGATGAGTCATTTTCTTCAAGATAGAATTTTCTGACTTAACAAGATAGATTAATAGATTAAAAGGTTAAAAAACCCAAACAATCCATGAGTAACCAAAAAGAAAAATTGTTTTTCCATACATCAGTTGAGGATAAGAGGGGTGATACTGTGAACAGCATATGATGTAGTGATTGTTGTTACTGCCCAATGTTTAAGCAGTAATCGTGTAAATTAGGGTAATATTTTTGGATAAATGTCCTGTGAAGGTGGTGGGCCTGGTCAGAGTTAGTAGCGCACAGGTGCAAGGGAGGAAGGGAAGACTTGGGAAAAACAGGTCAACCCTGTAAATCCCACTGCACCCCTCCCAGCTCTGAGGCTCCACTCCTGGCTCCAGGCACCAGAGTTCTGTCATCAAATAATGGGACCCAACAAGGTCAACGGAGCACAGATGAGACAGTGCAGCTTGTCAACAGTGCACAATCTAATACAGAAGCTTTGAAAGGACAGTCTGATATTTTAACACGTGTGCTCATCTGTATAACATTAGGGAATGTCTCTACCTCCCTAAAAATAGCCACATACATAAGATGTATGTGAAGGTTCACATACTTTTAATTTTGTCACTCTTATCATCCAAGAGCAGAGAATGGATATAACTGATTTCCTTTTTGAAAAGGGCGTGGGGGAGGTTGGGCGGGAAATTTGTGGTTATTTAAAAAATTTCTCCTCTCGGAATAAAGAGATGAAAATCTCATGTGTGATGGGGCTTCTCACTGGGAAGGTCATCAAGTTTAGAGAGGTAGTCAATTCCTGTATGGTCAAACATAAGATCTCATATTTCATTGATTTTACTATATGCAGTTAAAAGATATTTTTTAGCACTTGAGAAAGTAGGATGCACCTTATAATTGAGCTGATTAAGAAGCTTTGTGTCATGGTTTAATTGTTTTTATTCTTTTTTTTTTCTTGTGCACATAAAATAATGGTACACCTACAGCTGATGGCATTGTAGATTGAGTGAAACAAAATAAATGTTTTCCAAATTTCCTGGAATCATCTGGATCAGGCAGATCATCTCTACTATTGCTCCTTGTTTGATGCTTGTGGGTACATTTCTTTTAATAATTTTTTTGCTTCTTGTTCAGCTTCTATTTTAGCCTAGTTATATATTCCATTTTCCAGCACATAAAAATGATTAATTTTGTGTGTGCTTTTTGTTCCTAAGACTGTTTATTTTTCATTTATATTATCATAAATTGCTAATGAGGACTACAAACTAATGAGCACTATAAACTAATGAGCACTGAAAATATTTATGTTTTTCAATAAATCAGCTGGCTGGAAATAGAAGAGTAGGGGTAGAAGTCTGTATCTACTCATCAATGTTGGCACTGTATTTATTGTTTAGTCATTCAGTCGTGTCTGACTCTTTTGAGACCCCATGGACTGTAGCCCACCAGGCTCCTTCTGTCCATGGGATTTTGCAGGCAAGAATATCAGGGTGGGTTGCCATTCCCTTCTCTAGAGGATCTTCCAGACCCAGACATCGAACCCACATCTCCTTCATCGGCAGGTGGATTCTTTACCTCTGAGCCACCAGGGAATCCCATTAACTGGCTATATACATTTTACCATAATTACATAAAATAATGCATAACTCAATTTTCCTATGATTTTAAGGGTTGTATATATCCAAAGGGTTACATGAGGTTAAAGTCATACCAGAACCTAGAAATGCTATTTTCTCTACTCAGTTCCATCAAGTTGAATCCAGTGAGGCTACCAACATGGTGTAAGCGATGCTAAGCTAGGATATCAAAAGACTGGATTGACAGTTTATGAAGTCACTTCTTGGAAGCTAGTTCTTGATTTATATAAGTACAGATACTGGCTTAAGTGTGGCGAAAGAATCTTCTAGTCTAGGATATTAGGAAAGAACTGAGGCAGACTTTCTACTTTGCTCAATAAGTGCGAGTCACTTGGTCGTGTCCGACTCTTTGCGACCCCATGGACTATACAGTCTATGCAATTCTCCAGGCCAGAATACTGGAGTGGGTAGCTGTTCTCTTCTCTAGGGGATCTTCCCAACCCAGGGATTGAATCCAGATCTCATGCATTGCAGGTGGTTTCTTTACCAGCTGAGCCACAAGGGAAGCCCCAAAACACTGGAGTGGGTAGCCTATCCCTTCTCCAGCGGATCTTCCCGACCCAGGGTCTCCTGCATTGTAGGCAGATTCTTTACCAACTGAGCTATCAGGGACAATGAAGTTTTATTAAATAGTCTCATTCACAGGAGGTTTTTCTTGCTTTTTTTTTCTCATTTCCCCAGCTTAATTTCGCCTCATTAATTCCAACTGAATCTCCAGATGATCTCTTAGATGCCTTACAGTTTTAAAGTTCCAGCATTCTGCTAAATGCTCCCTTCCTAAACTTCTACAGACTTCTTAGCTCCTTTTTTGCTATTAATTCCTCCCCCTTCTGCCATCCGTGCCCTGGCACAGCTGTCAGCCAAGCAGTGTGGATACCCTGTTCTCTTGTTTTTTATTCTCATGTGTGAACCCCTGTAGGTACTTTTGTGGCCTCATGCTGAACTCATTCTCCCTTGCCCACATTCCCATACACAACTGGGAAGGTGAGATCTGTCACCATCTAGTCCAAGTGGGCATTGGCTCCAACCCTGCAGACTAGACCATCAGTCCCTCGGCCCTGCTGACCTTGTCACTAATACAACATGCACAACTGAGTTTTATCACCAAATTAGACTGTGTTTTCCCGTGTTTCATCTGTACCCATCTTTTTGGGTTTTTGTACATTCTCCCCTCTAGACTATTATAAGACTATATTAATATACTGAAAATCCTTCTCCAAATTACTTTACCAATACAAAGTATTAAGTCACACCTTTACACTTATTAATTTAAGTCACACCATCACACTTACTGTTAGCGTCAGGATCTTGAATATAACATTCAAAGGCCCTAACGAATCCCAATACGTAATTACTGTATGTTATCTTCCTAGTAATTTCACCTTATTTTTTAAAATGAGTACACTCAAAACTGAATTGTGGTGGAAGGCACCCGAGGAAGTGAATTACTGTAATTGACTTTTAAGCTTTAACTCTGTATTTTCTAGATCAAAAACACCTTTCATTATGACTGCCCTAATGAGTTACAATATTAAAACTAGGAATCACTCTGTTGATGTTAAGAGAAAAAAAAATGGCATACAATGAGACATAAAGTCAATTTGTTCGTCTTGAACCTAAGAAATGTTTGCACAAAATACCAAAACGGTCAAGTAAGTCTCCCTGCACGTATCACCCACTTGACGGGGAAGCCATGGGGTTGCAACGAGTCAGACACGACTTAGTGGCTAAACAATAGCAACACCCTTCTTAGGTTGTAGCTTTTTGCTGAGATGTCCAGACTATGAGGTTTTTCTCTTGCACACATTGAATTATGATCTCTGGATTTAAAAAACTGATGCCAGGAAATTATATCCCTTAAAACTCATTCCAACCAAAGAAAAGAATAAACAACCAGCCTGGAGATGGTAAAGTTAAGGAGTTTAAAATTTTTCCTTCTCACTGCTTCTTTCTTCCTTCTCGATGGAGTAATGGAAAGAACATAGGGTTGGAGGTCAGAAGACCCTGGCTTCTAGGAATGTGTCTATTGTTTATTTATTTTGGCATCAAGGTTTTCATCGACTAAATGGAAATAAGAATATTTTAAAACTTGCACGTAGTGTTGATGGAAATAATAAAGGAAATATCGAATGTGGAAAATTTTGGTCAACTGCAAAATAGTGTACCATGCTCTATAGCATTAGGACAAAATGAGCTCCAAATTATTATTACTATTACTAGAATCATCTTCAGCTACCTTTCTTCTATACCTTTGACTGTAAATGGCCCCTTGGATAAAAGTCTGCCCACAAGCAATTCTATCAAAACCCCCTTTCCTTTATTATTTTCAAGATCATATTAACATTAGGTTAAACTGATGACAAAAACATTGACCCTAGACAGTCATAAAGTCTAACTACACAGCTGTACAGCCTGGCCAGGACCATCAAGATAACTGACACACCAGAAATTTGTAACATGTCGATTTCTAGTAATGAATCTGAGTTACATGATGGAGGTGCCTTCTTTATGGGTCCCTTTTCCACTCCTAGAAGAAATACAGTTAGGTTTTTTCACTTCCTGTGGAATCCCACAGAAGTATTAGGGCACGTAGGATTATGAAGTGCCTTTTTTTCATGGGCTTCCCCGGTGGCTTCAGATGGTAGGAAATCTGCCTGTAATATGGGAGACCGGGGTTCAAACCCTGGGTTGGGAAGATCCCCTGAAGAAGGGAAGGCAACCCACTCCAGCATTCTTCCCTGGAGAATTCCATGGACAGAGGAGCCTGGTAGGCGACAGTCCACGGGGTCACAAAGAGTTGGACACAATTGAGGGACTAACACTTTCACTTTTTTTATATAGCAAGAAGACAACACAGTTCTTTTTCACCCAGAAAAAAATTATGAAAAAATCTAATGTTCTGTATGTCCAGTAACTGGTTCTAGTTTCGAGAGCTGACAATTGTTCCATTTACACCTGTATTTTGATTTTGGTGGTATTACCCAGACATAACATGAAAAGATGTGAAGGTGAATTCTTTCCAGATGAGTGTCATCTACAGTGTAACCCCAGCTTAATGCTTGGCCTCAGCTTTCATCACACTCCAACATTTGGAAAACGTGTTTTCCATACATCATGATGAAATACTGCACTGGTGGAGATCCTTTTATATATCTTCTATGCAATTGACTTAATGAAGTGAATCACATGTACCAAACACGTTCCCAAGAAAGGTCAAATTTAAAAATGGATATTGTTTTCCCCAAAGTAACTATGGTAGAATATGACATTTAGAAGGTGTCACTCAGCCTTTTCCCACAATTTGACATAATCTTAAATCAGTGAAATGCTCCAAGTTGTTACCTGGAGATCTTCACAAAGGAAAGAAAAGAGAACAATTTTAGAGCAGAAAGAATTTGAATACTGAGTGGGACTGGTGGAAATTTTTTGGAAAGAGGAACCAACCAGAATAAAAGAACAAAGAGACCAAAGACTGCCACTCTACAGATTCAGAAAAGGGTCATAAACTGTTGACATTTTGAGACACGTGAATTTATTCTAAACACTGTGCATGATACATTTGCTAATCAGGTATCAAAAATTATAATAGAAAGGTATCCTTTGAAAATTAGCCCAGCATTAAAAACATCTTCCTTAGTGATACTCTGATCTTTTAGGTGACCACCCAGAGTGTACAGGACAAGTCTTCATTAGTTAGATAGCAGGATATGTAATCTTTATGAAAAACTTCGAGATGTAAACAGTTAGCATGGTCACCTCAGCACCGGCTTTAAGTTGGTCATTTGCGATATAATGCTTTATTTACCTTAGAGTTAAGGAGTGATATGCTTCCCTGTTGGCTCAGTGGTAAAGAATCCACCTGCCAATGCAAAGGATGAGGGTTTGATCCCTGTGTCAGGAAGATCCCCTGGAAAAGGAAATGGCAACCTACTCCGGTATTCTTGCCTGGGAAATCTCATGGACAGAGGAACTTGGCAATCTACCATCCATGGAGTCACAAAGAGTCAGACATGCTGTTCAGTCTCTCAGTTGTGCCCGACTCTTTGCGACCCCATGGACTGCAGCATGCCAGGCTTCCCTGTCCTTCACCATCTCCTGGAGTCAGACATGACTTAGCAACTAAACAACACCACCAACAATCTGGAGGGTGACCCAAGCTTTTCCAATATTCAGTAACTTTGTTTGTTTTGACCACACTGCTGGCTTGTGGGATCTTGGTTACCTGACCAGGATGGAACAATTTTAGAGTGAAAAGAATCCAGAAATTACATTAGAAAGGTATATTTCTCAAGTAGAAACTTCAGCCTCATCTACTTCACTGTATCACTTGCATCCATCATATATGGCAGCTCTCCCTGACCCCCTCGCTTGCTTTATTCAAAAAACATCCACTGAAATCTCACAAAGTTTAACTAAACTATACATTTTAAATCTATAGATTCCCAAGGAACAGATGTATATATATATTGGAATTCTTCTAATTTAAAATATTAATTCTTTATTGAATTAAGCTTACAGAATGGCCAACAAACATTTGGAAATCTTAAATGAATTTTGAAAACAATAATTTATGTTTCTTCATAAGTGTGAAGATTCATTTTTCTAAAATATAAGTTCCCTGAAGAAAATTCTCACTCTTTCACTGAGAAAAGAAAAAATTCAACACAATGGGCTAATTTAGTTTGCCCTTTTTAAAGTGGAGGAATAAAAATATATAAAATAAACTTCAGAAATCATGATGTAACTCTCCATACCGACCAACTGACCCCCGTATTATTTAACCTATAGGGACACAGCAAAAAATTGACAAGCTATCTTGCTACCTCCCCCGTAATCACCCACTTCAAATATGAGGACCCATTAATCACACTTCCCACTTTTACACGGGCAATTTTGTTACAGTCCTGTGATTTCCAATTCATTTGTGAATCAAATTGTCCTGCCCCAAGAGTGCTAAATCACAGGCAGTTTGTGCTCAAAATGTCTTTATCCTTTTAACATGAATTAATGAGTTTCCTGGAAAGGTTAAGAAAATTGAAATGCAAGATAACAGTTGTCATTAGCATCCTTAATTGACACAGCTAGTTACCTGGGAATGGCTGCTGCTAAGTTGCTTCAGTCGTGTCCGACTCTGTGCGACCCCATAGATGGCAGCCCACCAGGCTCCACCATTCCTGGGATTCTCCAGACAAGAACACTGGAGTGGGTTGCCATTTCCTTCTCCAGCGCATGAAAGTGAAAAGTGAAAGTGAAGTCGCTCAGTCGAGTCCGACTCCTAGTGACCCCATGGACTGCAGCCTACCAGGCTCCTCTGTCCATGGGATTTTCCAGGCAAGAGCACTGGAGTGGGGTGCCATTGCCAGTGCCTACTGGAGTGGGTGCCATCGCCGTCACCTGGGAATGGAGATCAGGCCTGAGTAGTTAGTTCTGGGCTGTAAAGTACTCGTGTCATTGTTTCCATTTTGATTATTTTTTTTAAGTTTTTTTTTAATGTGACCATTTTTAAAGTCTTTGTTGAATTTGTTACAACATGACTTCTGTTTCATATTTTGGCTTTTTGACCAGAAGGCATATGGGCTCCTAGCTTCCCAACCAGGGATTGAACCCACACGCCCACATTGGAAGGCGAAATCTTAACCACTGGACCACCAGCCATGTCCCTACATCTTGACTATTAACTAGGGTTTCTCTGTTCTCTCTAAGTAAACTAACCCTTTACATTATTGTCTATTTTGTATTCTTGATCCTTGCTACGCAAAAGAGGAGTTTCAATAGACAGTGGTATTAATATCTCGTAGGAGCTTGTTAGAAATGCAGAATCTCAGGCCCCGCCTCAGACCGAGAAAGTTAGAATCTGCATTTAAACAAGATCTTCAGGTTATCTGTGTGCTTGTGAAAGTTTGAGAAGCAAAAGTCTACCTAGAGCTTTTGTGACAGCTTCCTAAGGGATGGCCCTTCCTTCACAAGCCTCCTGCACAGTGATCTTTGTAAATTACAGGTCTCTTAACATAATTCTCCTGCTTAAACATGCCAAGTCCACTTCCATAGCCTGGTTACACTCCTGGTTCCTGCCTTCCTCTCTCATCCTTCCTCTCTCTCTCCCCCACCATCCATCTCCTTCACACCCACACCCAACTGTTCAAGTGTCCAGTACAGTAGCCACCAGCCACATGCGGCTACTGGAACAAGTTTAAAATGAGAGGTGCTGTAAGTGGGAGATACACACTGATTTCAACAGCTCAGTATGGAGAAAACAATGTCAAATAGCACTTTAAACTTCTACATTGATGACATGTCAGCATGATACTACTGTAGATATATATCTACATAAAATACAGCATCAAAATTCATTTCCACTGTTCCTTTCGCTTTTTTAAAATGTGGCTTCTAGAAAATTTAAAATATCACTCACTTCTACTGAACAGCACTGCTCTATGCTCAACACACTCAGGCTTGTGACCTGCACGGACAATTCTCCTGATTTGGAATTTCCTTCCTGACCCTGTCTGCCCTGGAAAATGCCTTCCTGTTTAAATCCTCCTGAGTTCCCTGACACTTAATTTCAGGATAAAGCAAGGACGCTCTCGGCACTTCTACAGTAACTCACTGTAGGGTTTTATCAAATTGTATAACATCACTGACATCTCTTCATAGTGTGGTCTCTCTTACCAGACTGGTTGATTTCTGTATTAAAGGAGAGGGGTGGCTCAAGTTTGAGGGCCTATTATGTGTGAAGGGAACTAGGCATTTTACAAAGTGTCATGTTCCATTTTGTCCTCACAAGTAGGCTAAGTGGAGTGAGGTTCAGAGAGGTTAGGTTATTTTTCTAAGGTCACACAGCTGCTAAGTGGCTGCACAAGGATTTAAGCCCAAGGCTTTCAACTTTGAATTGTGCCCCTTTCGTCTTACAGCTCTTTGTATCTCCAGGACTTAGGACAGTACACAGCATTTTGTTGGTGCATAGAAAATACTTTTTGGATTAAGTTTATTTCTAGTTCACATGAATTCACACATTCTATCCTTACTCAAACTACTAACAGCGATAGGTTAGTTTGGGAGGAAGCTTTGGGAAAATGATATTGACTAATAGGAAATTTGATGATTCATTAGAGAAAATAGAAATATATTTCTGAGTATACCTTAGAAAAGCTGATTTACACTATTCATTTCTTTTTCCTTTGCCTTTGGAAAATAGAGTATTATGGTTGAAACACCACTAAGTTGGTAATCACAGATCCTGGATTGTGATGTGGCTTTTAATTTAACTTTAAAGTTAAAGTTAGTTGTGTATGTGTGTGTTTGTGTGTGTGGGCGTGCGTGCGCGGGCGCGCGCATGCTCTGTCGTGTCCGATTCTCTGCAACCCCATGGATTGCAGCCCGCCAGGCTCCTCTGTCCATGAGATTCTCCAAGCAAGAATACTGGAGTGAGTTGCCATTTCCTACTTCGGGGATCTTCCTGACCCAGGGATCGAATCCATGTCTCTTGTGTCTCCTGCATTTGCAGGGGGATTTTTTTTTTACCACTAGTGCCCCCTGGGAAGTCCCTTAAGTTGTGTACCACTAACGTAACTTTGAAAAGCCATCCACCTTCTGGGTTTGGGTTCTTACATGATATAATCAGAGTTTGGAGCACTAGGTATCTTTCAACCCAAAAGTTCATAAAAATTTTATTTTCCTTGTGATTTTGCATATTTTTGACTCTTGAAGCGTACAAATTACACTATATTGAATTTGCTCACTTGTTCACTTGTTACACAAAAAGGATAGAGAAAAAGATACAAGAGCCAAGATCTTGCAGTATCTCATTAAGGTAAGCCTTGTCCCCTTACCAAATAGCTTTCTTCAAAAAATACCAATGACAGAAAAAAAAATTAACTAATTTTAATAATGGAAAAATTATAGGCAAAACCTTGAAGTTACAAGATTTTTTAACTCAACAAAACTCTAGAGTCAGTATTGGTGGGAAAGGATGCCAGCTCTCACATAAGAGTTGCCAACTTGACATATGTTCGATTTTGATTATAAAGCACTCATAAAATACTGATTAATAATCTCTTATCAGAGAACTTAAGAAATAGCACAACAGAGAATGAGGCACCCCATGTGAATGATACCTAATAATTGTCCTTTTACTTATTTATTTTTAATATGGGCAAGAGTTAGTTGATGATGACCTTGATAGTGACCTCAGGGTAGAAATACAAGTTTAAAGATAAAATGACAAATCTCACAAATTTGTCTAGGAGCAAGAAAAATCTAAAATCTATGCAACATCTTTGACTAGGAGGGAGCTTGCCAAAAATAGCAAACATGTAGGTGTAAAGATAGAAAAGCTTCAGAATTCCTTTGATTACTCCTTGGGAGAAAAAAAGCTTTTTGAGATACAAATAAAGTAGGAATACCAAGCTTCGTGAATGCACAGCTCTATTTAACATCCCTAATTCTTGAATTTCATCTTAGTGAAGTCTAAAAAGCCTCAGAGTCCAAAAGAATCCTTGCTTGAGTTACACATTCAGGATACTAAACAGAAACCAAAACAGTAAGATTACAAGAGACTAATTTCTAAGACACGAAAACAGTGACACTTTCACAACCATAGATATAGCTTGAAATATATGGGCACAAATGCCTGCAGTGCTGTATTTAAGTTTTCTTGGTGATAAAAATGATTCCATGGATTTAAATTTTTTCAGGATGATGGCAGAACTCTTCATTCTTCTATTTCTAACCTTAACCTGAGATGCAAATATATTCATACTTGTAGTTAAATGTGTAAATATACACATTTATATGTATGTCTATCTCTACTTTCATGTGCATATATACATTTACACATGTATATTAATACCTCCTTTGGATCTCTGTTCAAATGTCAGATTATCAGAGAGGCCTTCTCTGACCCCACCCCTTCATTAATTGTTACCCATTTCTACCCCATTACTTTCTTTCTTCTTTTTTATTTTTCAGCAGGAGAAATATTTACTTTAGTAGAAAAGTACATTGTATTTTTTAAAAATTTTCATTGGAGGATAGCTGACTCACACGTTGTGCTGGTTTTTGTTGTACACAGTAGTGAGTCAGTTATATGTGCATCCCTCCCATTCCTTTTTATACCTCTTGCTTTATTTGTTCATGTGTTTATTTATCTTTTCGTGACACTTACCACCACCAGCACACATGGAACATATCATGCTTTTCCTCCTGTGGCATAAATCCCAGGAGAGGAGCAGTTTTTTTGGTCTTGGTCATTACTACACCCAGAACAGAAGGTGGACATAGAGGTCTTCAACAAACATCCACCGAAAGAGTGAATACGGAACACTGCTTATTTTGTGTGTGATATTATGCGAGTTTTTCTACACAACAACTTTTGGTTTCATTTAATCTTCTGAAAAGATTATGACCTTGGCATGTTATTATCTTCTTTATAGAAGTGATAAAAAGAGAGGCAGGAACTTTCCCAAGCACATCCCACCGGCCAGTGCATTCAACCACTCAACTCTTCTGCGTCATTCCTTGGTCCCTTTGCTAAGGTCACTGCGCATGCACCTTCCACATGAAAGGATCCAGGACAGGGCAAGAACTATGCAAGGAGAATGGGGTTAAGTCATCAGTGACTTTGGAGGGAAGCCAGATGAGACTGTCCTGCAGGCCGGACACTTGGGGAGAGTTTGCCAATGGAAGGTGGGGAGGGGGAGGGGTGGAGTCCTAGTGTCTCAGACAGTGCTGACAAGTCTAGAAAAACTAGAGACAGGTACTGACCTGTATTTAGATTTAATAAGATGGAAGGTCTTGGTGGTCTCGGCAAAAGCAAAATCTAGGAGATGTGAAGGCAAAAATGTTTACCCAGGTGACTCAGGAGGAAATGAGAAGAGAGGAATTGAAGACTGTGAGCGTTAATGAAGAAGAACCGAGGAATGATTGTGTCATCCAGAGAACGTCAACAGATAGAAAAGTAACACAGCCCTTCAGTTCTCGACTCCTTCATTTCTACTCCAAATACTCACTTGTACACTTAAAATTGTGAACTTTACTATATATAAATCGTAACTCAATAAGTCCGACCCTTACAAAAACAAACCATGTAAAGTATGAGACTTAACCACCCACATGGCATTTAAAATCTAAACATCTGCTCTGTTCTTACTAACGAAAGCAGAGATGCTCTTGCTGGTGAAAAATACTCAGCTCTAAGGCAGGCCCAGCATTCAAGGGTGTATAATTGATGTGCAAAATAAAATGATTTGAAAATTACATTACTCATTTTGTGAGGATTAAGAATAAAGTTCGATTGCAATGTTTCTAAAAATCCAAAGAACTATATAAAAATAACTGCTCTGTATGCATCAAAAATACTAAGATCAAGAAAGGCAAGAAAAAGCAGAAAAAAACTTCAGATTAAAGGAGACTACAGAGACAAGATAACTAAAAATACGTGGTTCTGGATTGAATGCTAAACAGCAACAAAAAATAGATAGCTGTGAATAACAGTATTGGGGTAACTGGCCACACCTGAATTTTCAGTGTAGATTAGATAAAGAGTACAGCATCAATGTTATATTTTCTGGATTTTGACAATTTTATTGTGATCATGTAGGTGAATTTTCTTGTTCTCAGGGAAAAAAAAAAAGTGGAAAAAAGAAATATTTAGCAAAAAAAAAAAAAAACCTCTCCAGTTTCTATCTTTTTTCAAAGGCCAACTCATGTTGCCCCTCTTGTCCCTGAAGATGTGTTTTTGCATTTTTTCCTATGCCCTCAATGCAGCATTTAATCAACTTTTACCTCACCATTGTTACTTTACTCTTTTCTCATATGTCTTATCTGTCTTCGAAATTATTAGCTCCTGAAAGACTGAAGGAAGTTTTAAATATTTTGGGTGTTCTTATAAATGAGTACTAGAATATTATCAACACAATGGGCACCTGACAAGGCCTTGGCTGCTGTTCTCTGCCACATTAATTTATATTCCCTGATAAGTTAACCAATTCTTCACTTTATTAGTATTTTTATAGGTAAGAATAATAAGCACAGAATTAATATTGGTGTCTTATTCCATGTCAAAATCAGAACAGTGTATCAATGTGAAGTAAAATTTCATAAATAATCAGAGCCTGATATATCCTTAGTGTCTTGATGGAATTCTCTCTCTTGTTATATTTTCTTCCTTTCCTTTGACCATGAAGTTCTTACTAAAAATATGAAATTTCATACATCATTGCTAGGTCACTGAGGGGCTTCCAGGTGGCTCAGTGGTAAAGAATTCACTTGACAATTGCAGGAGACACAGGAGATGCCGGTTTGATCTCTGGGTTGGAAGGATCCCCTGGAGAAGGAAATGGCAACCCACTCCAGTATTCTTACTTGGAGAATCCCATGGACAGAGGAGCCTGGTGGGCTGCAGTCCATGGGGTGGCAGAGTCGGACACAACTGAGCACGTGCACAGGCATGCATGCACACATGTGCGCGCACACACACACATACAAAATCCCTAACAGTAGCTCTGATAAGATAATAGTCCTCTCTTGACCATCCTTCCTAGATTTTTCTTCTGAAAACAAGAAGGAGCTTCATTCCTGCAAAGTCCACATCTTGCTAAAGGGTGCAGATTTTAAGAAGAATCACCAGTACTTACACCAGTGGATGTAGTAGGGAAGGTGGGGAGGTAAGACTTGGCTGTAACATGCGGAGTTTCTCTCATTTGTTTTATCTCATCTGCTGTTAATGGACCCAGACGCCCTCTGGAAACCCCAGGCCAGGCCAGGGCAGAGGTTGCAGTCGTGGGCTCTGAACTTTGCCCCCTTACTCATCCCGAGGTTCCGGTCTAGAAAGGTCACTCTGGGTACAGAACTGCAATTGATGACAGCCCTGGAACCCTCAAAAGGAGCAACAACCCAGCCTTGTTCCTGCCGTGATTTAGCATCTGACCTCAGCCTGATGTGCCATTGAGTCTGAGCAGCATCTGCCGGCCTAGTGATGAATTACAAATAAACTGAGCTTTTGCTCACTGCCTTCTGAATCTTTGTGTAAAGGCAAGTTGGAATAAACTCCCCAAATACCTCTCTGTTCTTTGCTTCGGTATTCTGGGAAACTATTTACTCAGGAAATATTATATCTTTTCCATCTTCGTCTTAGATATATCAGATTCGTTCCACCTAAGACCTTTTTGCTTTCCACATTCAAGTCATGGGAGAATACTGGTGTCTTTTTCAAAGGAAGTCTTTTTTGGGACTTCCCTGGCAGTCCAGTGGTTAAGACTCAGCACTTCACCTACACGGGGCATGGGTTTTAGCAAACTAAAGATCTTGCATGCTGCACTATGCAACCAAAAGAGTCTTTTTCTACAAAGTTTAACTGTGCTGAATTTAAGTAAAAATTCAAAATTCTCACACTTTACAACTGCTTTTAATCTTATACCTAATTCTAAACTATAATGATAATAATAGTAGTAAGTTCTAACTTAAAAAGTCAACGTCATTAGTAGAGTGAAACTAACAAACTGTTCCAGTCTTACATCTAAAGTTGGCTGAACCCTTGATTCACAGCTTCCCAAGTGGCTCAGTGGTAAAGAATCTGCCTGCCAATGCAGGAGATGCAGGTTTCGATTTCTGGGTTGGCAAGGTCCCCTAGAGGAGGAAATGGCAACCCACTCTAGTATTCTTGCCTGGAAAATCCCATAGACAGAGGAGCTTGGTAGCCTACAGTCCACAGGGTAGCAAAAAGTCAGACATAACTTAGCAACTAAGCACCCAGTCAAGCACAAACCCTTGATTCAACCTTACGTTTTCTCATATCACAGTCTCCTAAGTTGTAAAACGAAGGCGTGATGTCTAAGCTCCCTTCTATCCTAATGATCGATAAGGACTCTCCATCAAATTACCTTTTTTTCAGTCAATTGAAAAATCATCCTAATAGAATGAGTACAATCAGTGAAATATACCCCCACTACCTTGCTCAGAATAGAAACTCAATAGATACTTGTTGAATGAATGAGTCAATAAATAAAGCCATGAGGAATGATTAGTGGCAGTCCTGAATATCATTGGAAGGACTGATGCTGAAGCTGAAACTCCAATACTTTGGCCCCCTGATGCAAAGAGCTGACTCATTTGAAAAGACCCCGATGCTGGGAAAGATTGAGGGCAGGAGGAGGAGGGGACGACAGAGGATGAGATGGCTGGATGGCATCACTGACTCGATGGACATGGGTTTGAGTGGACTCTGGGAGTTGGTGATGGACAGGGATGCCTGGCATGCTGCGGTTCATGGAGTTGCAAAGAGTCGAACACGACTGAGCAACTGAACTGAACTGTATTTCTTCTTTGAACATAAACTCTAGGAGGAATTTAATTTTTGTTTTCTCTTTCTCTTTATAAATATATGTATTTGTGTATGTTTACATCATGATAATGGGTATATGTATGTGTCACTTATGTGTGTGTGTATATATATGCATATATCATGTATATGTGTATGTATATGTATGTAAATATGTGTATATATAGCCTTGTGTATGTGTTTGTGTCCTATAAAAGATATCAAGCAAATACAGGACTAATTGAGCTCTTGTGTTGATTTTTTCCTTTCTCTGATTTTCTAGGGTAATTACCCATACAACTGCTATTTATTATTAGACCGTTTTATTTATTTAACGTGATATAGCAGAAAAAGGTGGACTAAAAGTCAGATAACCTGAATTTGAGTCCTATGTCTGGCTTTTGGGCTTGTCATTTGACTCTGTTGACTCTTAATTTCTTCCTTTGTGAAAAATGAGATAGTAATTTACAATATGTTTGTATACCGTTAGAAATACATGGAAAGCATTTAGCATGCAATAAATGTTCATTGCAATGACAACTGTGTTTTTATGATTTCTGTTCTCCACGATTTGATCAAAAGCTCCTTGAGGATTAAAAAATGAAATTTTGAAATCCACCATGGATTTGTTTACCAAAGCACGAAGCACATGCTGGCACCCTATACCTATAAATATATGTGTATTATACTGAACTACAAGGTAAGGGTAAAGATAAAACACTGTCTTAAGAACACAATCAAAGCCCACTCCCATTCTCTATGACTTTGTTATCTCACCTTTTCACTTTCTGAGCACAAAGAGAGCAAATAAGTGTCTCTTTAACAATGGCAGCCATGAAATTAAAAGATGCTTGCTCCTTGGAAGAAAATCTATGACCAACCAAGACAGGATATTAAAAAGCAGAGACATTACTTTGCCGACAAAGGTCTGTCTAGTCAAAGGTATGGTTTTTCCAATTGTCATGTATGGATGTGAGAGGTGGACCATAAAGAAAGCTGAGCACCAAAGAACTGATGCTTTAGAACTGTGGTGTTAGAGAAGACTCTTGAGAGTCCCTTGGACAGCAAGGAGACCAAATCAGTCAATCCTAAAGGAAATCAGCCCTGAATATTCATTGGAAGGACTGATGCTGAAGCTGAAGCTCCAATACTTGGCCACCTGATGCAAAAAGCCTATTTGTTGAAAAAGAACCAGATGCTGGGAAAGATTGAAGGCAAGAAGAGAAGGGGACGACAGAGGATAAGATGGTTGGATGGCATCACTGACTTGATGGACATGAGTTTGAGCAAGCTCTGGGAGTTGGTGATGAACAGGGAAGCCTGGCATGCTGCAGTCCATGAGGTCACAAAGAGTTGGACATGACTGAGGGACTGAATTGAACTGAAGCACACTGAAAAATTATTGTTACTACATATAATTCTCATACTTTGAACCTACACTAACCCAAGGTGGATTTGATCTCTATAAATGTGAGGCATTTGATCCACACACACTCTGATCAGTGTCTTCCTAATTACCTGCCAGGATGCACAACATGAAAAAAAAAATCTGCATTTGGTGCAAACCACCAGAGCAATGGATGCAAAGAGATAACAAGACAACATGGTGACCTGAAACCGGCTTCCTGATGTTAATAAGTAATAATATACAAGTAAAGCAACAGGCTTTAACAGCCTTTGCTTTTCAGTCCACAGCTCAGACATTCTTATAACTCATGTAAACTCTGAGTTTCATCTAGTTCACCTAAATCATGGCTTCCCCTGGTGGCTCAGATGGTAAAGAATCTGTCTGTAATGCAGGAGACCCAGATTTGATCCTTGGGTTGGGAAGATCCCCTGGAAAAGAAATATGCTAGGTTTACAGACTCAGGTGGAAAAAATTTGTGTCTGTCAATATTTTTAGGAAAAACCTTAGCCATATCCTCAAATAGATATCACAAATCCATACGCAAACACTAGAAACAGTCTTAGAAACTGGATTAGACACACATGCTGATTGTATTTCGTCCTTATGAATACAGCCATCCTATGGTTTGACCCTTTACTGGAAGGGTCAGTCATGGTACTTGCCTCATCTAATGTGCTTTCTGAGGACATCAGTTGCTTCCCTGCCCTGCTGGGGAAAGCAGCCTTAGGCAGTACCCTGTGCAGGAGTTCATGTTTGGTGCCATGTTTCATACCTCCAGATCTAATGAACTGGACCAAGAAGAGGTGAGTGACTGCCAAATCCTAGGTTGACCAGAAATCTATGAGATGGAGTCAGTTTGTACTCCAGTACCTCAGAACTTATCTATTTAAATTCTTATATCTTTTTAGAGTTTTGGGGATCCCTTTCCAAAACTTTTGCTTAGGTATGTTTAGATGACTTTAAGATAGCTTAAACGAATGCATGCAAATTCCAGGAAGGCAGCAATATAAAACTACCTGCCTTGAGTGTGCAGGAGTGTTTGGTTGTTTATTTGCTTGACCCAAGCAGGTCACTATGCATGCAACTGAAAGTATTCAGGATATAGTCAAGGCTTTGACTCTAGGTAGAAGGCAGCTCCTAGTGCTCTATGCTTTTGCAGGGATCTGAAAGATTTACCCTGTGATAAATGGCTATAATCCACTAAGTAAAATTGAGTCCACATAATTCAGCTGGGTCTGAAGCTCAGAGAAGAGAGGATTTACTATATAAACTCACAATCACATAACAGCAATTATCTGTTTCTGTATATCAGGCCCTGATGCTCATATATAAAGCTGCCACTGCAGGATGTTTAAGTACGTGCATGCACACATACAAAATGAAATGGTTTCTCTCTCTCTCTCCTCTCTCTCCCCATCACCCCTCCCCCATTCAAAATGGAATGCTTCAACTGCTCTATCTTCTAGATATTGGACTCTTATTAGGAATATGCCTATTAAATATTTAAGTAACAATAACAAATTTTTAAATTATTTTTAATATTTAAAAAATACTTTTACAGTCAGCTTCTTGAAATCCTTAACCTTCCTAAACTTCCTGATTTCTACCTCCCGGTGTCATTGGTGGGTTCTCTGCCATAGTTTTTTGATACATTTCTCTTTTCCCTCTTCTCTAGGCCAGAGCAGGGTGGGAACACAAGTAGGCTTGCACATTGAGAACTGAGCTGTAAATATCCCTTTAAAGCTCAGTGAGTAACAGTCAAGATAACAGTACTACATAATTCTCCATGAAAGATTCCTATTTGAAATGCAGCTTCCCAGGTGGCTCAGTTTAAAAGAACCCACCTGCCAATGCAGGAGACACAGGTTCAATCCCTGGGTCAGGAAGATCCCCTGGATAAGGAAACGGCAACCCACTCCAGTATTCTTGCCAGAAAAATCCCATGGATAGAGGAGCCTGGTGGGCTACAGTCCATGAGGTTACAAAGAGTTGGACATAGCTGAGTGACTGAGCACAGCACATTTGTATAAAGAGGACTTTAAATTTCCCAATGGCTCAGCAGGTAAAGAATCTGCCTGCAACACAGGAGACACAGGAGACATGAGTTTGATCCCTGGGTCTGGAAGACCATCTGGAGGAGGGCGTGGCAACCCACTTCAGTATTCTTGCCTGGAGAATTCTATAGACAGAGGAGCTTAGTTGGCTATGGTCCATGGGGTTGCAAAGAGTTAGACATGACTGAAGTAACTGAGCACACACACACACGTGTGTGTATATATATATATATATATATATATATATATATATATATATATATATATATATATATATATATATCAAATGAGAGAAAAGTATATTTACCTGTATTGCTTCTGGGAAACACTGTCATAGAAGACAGTAAAAACGTCTGTTTCTAGACCCCATTATATAGTAAATTCCAATGTGTGGAAGGGGGTTCCCCCACACCAGTAAGCAATGCTTGGACATCAGCTGGATGCTGGGTGTCCTACAGTTTACTCCAATGGAGGAATATCAGATCCCATAAGATAAGGACTTGGATTTACAAGACTGTGCCTCCTCCCCTGTGTCCCACCAACTTCAGAGGGAGTTGCAAGGCCAGGTTGTCACCTGTGTGTTGAGTGGACTGGCTAAAAATTGGAGAGTTCAACAACCCCCTCTTTGGGTTCAATTACTTTGCTAGAGAGGGTCACAGAACTTAGAAGTATTTTACTTACTGGATTGCCAGTTTACTATAAAAGGACGTGATAGGGCTTCCCTGGTGGCTCAGTGGTAAAGAATCTGCCTGGCAACCAGGAGACAAGGGTTCGACCCCTGATCCAGGGAGATCGCACATGCTCGGAGCGACTAAGCTCGTGCACCACAACTACTGAGCCTGTGCTCTAGAGCCCGGGAACTGCAACTACCGAAGCCCGTGTGCTCTAGAGGCCCTGCTCTGCAACAAGAGAAGCTATTGGAATGAGAAGGCTGTGCACTGCAACTAGAGAACAGCCCGCACAGCAACAAAGACCCCGCACAGCCAAAAACAACCAAATACAATTATTAAAAAAGAAAGGACGTGATAAAGGATACAGATGAACATTCAGTTGGAAGAGACTAATGGGCAAGGTATGTGGGAAAAGGTATGGAGCTCCCAAGCTCCATCTGAGTTTGCCAGTCTTCCCAAATCTCCACCCTCCCCAAGTCTCCTCCAACCTGGAAGCTCTCTGACCTCTCTCCTTTTGAACTTTTTTTTGTTTTTTGATAGGCAGAGTGAGTTTGTTAGCATAGGATGCTTGTGGGAGAAACAGGTGGGCTAGCATGGAGTACAGCAGCCACAAAAACCAAAGGGGTTATCCTTTTGAGTTTTTATAGAGGCTTCATTGCATAGGCTTGATTGACTAAATTGTTGGCCACTGATGGATTCAGTTCCTCTCCAACCCTTCTCTCCTTCCCAGAAATGGGACTGAAAGTTCCAACCCTCTAAATGCATGGTTCTCTTGGCAACCAGCCCTCATCCTTAGGTTAACTAAAGACTTTCCAGAAGTCATCTAATTAATATAACAATATAACAAAAAATATCTTTATTGCTTTTATCATAGGAAATTTCTAGGGTTTTTAGCAGCTACGAACCAGAAATCCTGAACAAAGACTAAATATATATATATGAGAAATATATTTTGGCCATCTGAATGGCTGAATATATATTTCTTATAAATCATAAGATAACAGATAGCAAGGAAATAGTCTCGTCAATAAATAAAAAGCAACCATGAAGGTGTGGGGGACTTAAAATTAGGGTTGGACTCCTTGGTCAATTATATCAAAGGGGAGAAAGGGGAAGAATGCAATGAAATTAGGGAAATTAGTGGAAATGAAAATCATGGTTAGAGGTGTCTTTTATTTAAGATGAGGTTATGTGCATGCTAAGTCTCTTCCGTCATGTCCGACTCTTTGAGACACCATGAACTGTAGCCCACCAGGCTTCTCTGTCCATGGGATTTTCCAGGCAAGAATACAGGAGTGGGTTGCCATGCCCTTCTCCAGGGGATCTTCCTGACCCAAGGACTGAGCCCATGTCCCTGGCATCTCCTGTATCAGCAGGTGGGTTCTTTACCACTAGCCCCACCTGGGAAGCTAGATGGGGTTACCAGGAACAATTACCTGAGGGAAACTGCATGGATTATCTCCAAGGGCATTTGCTTTAATTAACTGAAATACAACATTACAAAGAGGGTTTAGCTTAGCTGATGAGTCAATCTGAGAGTCAGGATTTCTTTCTTTGGAAAAGAAAAAGAAGAAGAGGATTCTTGCTTCCTTAGGTTTTTAATATGCAGGGGCTGACATGTACAGTTGTGCAGGTTGCTGGAGCAGGAAGGCATGGAGCCAGGGGGCAGATCCTGGTGAAATCCTGCCTGGCCCCTGGGGCTAAGGCCCCCCTTGAGGGTGTGTCGGCTGGGAGGGGCCCCTAGCTCTAATTTGCACAAAGGAACAATATGGGTTAGTAGTGAACCCACAGTATACCACATGGAAAAATAAAATTGCATTTAAATGCTTTATAATGTGACACTGAATTTCAAACTTTTATGCTATTTTTATAGAGACTACCCTTTCACACAGTACAGGTTCAAATAAAATAAAAAAAAAACAGGCCCAAAGTGGAATCACTTCTGCTAAGCCCCACATCAGCAAACCAAGACTTAACACCTAATCTAACTGCAATTTCAACTTCTCCCAGAAATAGAAGCTTTAACCAGACAATCTTGAATTTTCTGATCTGCACTAGTGAGGTAATGTTCCTGATAGACCCCCTTCTTCTCCCCCAAAGAAAGATGAGGGAATCTACTCTTTCCCTGCCCCTTTGTGCCTATAAAAGTCTCCATTTTTAAACAGCTTTTTAGAGCTCCTTTTGTTTGCTAGAGGGGATGTGCCCAACTCACGAATTGTTCAATAAAGCCAATTAGATCTTCAAACTTACTCAGTGGAATTTTGTATTTTTAACACTATCTTCTAGGTTACTGGTTTCAGTCAGGTGTCTGTGCTCATGGGGAATGGGAATTAGGGAGCTCTTGGACATGTGGTGTTGGAGAAGACTCTTGAGAGTCCCTTGGACTGCAAGGAGATCTGACCAGTCCATCCTAAAGGAGATCAGTCCTGGGTGTTCATTGGAAGGACTGATGTTGAAGCTGAAACTCCAATACTTTGGCCACCTGATGCAAAGAGCTGACTCATTGGAAAAGACCCTGATGCTGGGAAAGATTGAGGGCAGGAGGAGAAGGGGACGACAGAGGATGAGATGGCTGGATGGCATCAACGACTCAATAGACATGGGTTTGGGTGGACTCAGGGAGTTGGTGATGGACAGGGAGGCCTGGCGTGCTGTGGTTTATGGGGTCACAAAGAGTCAGACACAACTGAGCGACTAAACTGAACTGAACTGAACTGGACATGTTTTTAAGATTCTGCAAATTTTCTGCAGGAACTGGTTTGATTTGATGGTGGCTCAGACAGTAAAGAATCTACCTACAATACAGGAGACCGGGTTTCATCCCTGGGTTGGGAAGATCCCCTGGAGAAGGAAATGGCAACCTACTCCAATATTCTTGCCTGGAAAATCCCATGGACAGAGGAGCCTGGCAGGCTACGGTCCATGAGATCACAAAGAGTCAGACATGACTGAGCGATAATACTTTCACTGTCACACCTTCACTCAGGTGACAGCCTAAAAAGTAATGTACTCTCTTTTGCAATAGGAACAAGTAATACTAAAGAGGACTTTGAGATGAACCCAATAAACCAATGGCTTATGTGCACCAAGTGAATCCAAAGAAGAAATGGAGGTTTTATTTTGTTATATCAAAAAACTATCACCTGGCGCTGGCAGTACCTAGGCATGTTGAAATCAAAATCCCCATTGCCGTAAGAGTTGGTGCCATATTCACATTTCGAGTGGTAATTTAATGTCAGCCCAACAACATTTTTTGCCACATTAAATTAGTTTTGTTAATTTGCTTTTAATTGATTTTGTAACCTCTACTTGATTATTAATTTGTTTTGATTTTATGGTTAGACAAGGGCTATGAGTGTAAGGAGTTTATAACCAGGTTTGCATTATGTACAGATTTAACATGGTATTATGTTGCACGTGTATATACAAAAATAATTTAAGTCAGTTTCAGAGGTCCAGTAATATTTTTTCTTTTAAAATGACCTATACATTAGTCAACCTGAAGAAACCCCTTTACACCTTCAATACTCCTCCCAATGGGAACACAGAGTTATGACAGACAGTCATCCCATCCATGTGTGTGTACCAGTCATTAACTGTAGTCTGAATAAATCTCAGAGATGTCCTTGTTATTATTGCTCAGATGTGTGCAAATACCACTGTTTTGAATGAAGTACAAAAATGTTTGAGTACTACTCAATTCTTCATCATTTCCACTGATCAATGGATACTGAATACAAATCTTATATACATCTTACAGTGGTGGCAGGGGAGACTTTGAAAATTTCTAACTTTAAAAGTGAGTGTTTCTCTTAAAATGAAAATTATTACTTTGGGAGCCCATTGGCTATTTTGTGGAAAGAACATGGGTCATAATTTTATTTTCCAATAAAGGTAATATTTTCCAACACGCTATATCACGTAAATGACCCTATGTGGTTTTCTTCCTTTTCTAAAGAATCTACTTCGATATTATTCTACAGTCCAACATCTTATTTCCTTAATCTATGAGTGAGCAGGAAGAAGGAGGTAAAGACCAATTTGATGACATAACTAGTGCTTGACATATCTTATACTCTTAAGTTAGCAAAGACAGTGTGAATGATTAATGAAAATTAAAAACAAACTTTAAAATAATAAGTCCACTTTATTAAAATAACTCTATTTAATGGTTGGGCAGGATTTTATTCACACTGTGTGAAAAGGGAGTAAAAGAACTGATTTTAATATACACAAAGCATCTCTGATTTTCCCTAGAACCGGAGTCGACACCTGCCCAGTGACAACTGCTGTTTGATGTTTTTCAAAGCTGAGTGCAAATCTTTGCGGGATAGGGGTATGCACATGCCAGGACCACTGGGAGGGTCAGGTGGACAAGATCCAGCACCTGCTTTATCAGAGGCTGATGAAAACAGTGTTTCAGGTTTTTCAGAGTAAGCTTTTTCAGCTCAAGTAGAAAGACTGTTTTCTTATTGTGGACTAACTGAAATCTGTAAATGGTAATGAGGCATTTGTTAAGACAACAGAAGAAATTCTCACTTTTTCCTTCAATCTATAAGTAAACAGGAAAAGGAAAAAAAAGACAGTGCTGGCTATATAACCAATACTGTCTTCTGTTGATGGGGATATGTATAGCCAAGAAAAAGTAAACATTTATAGCCAAATTTGGAGAAAAATACTCTTTTTTGGTTAAAATACTACATATGCATTTTAAAGAAAAAGATCTTTAGGCAACAGCCAGCCCTTTTAAAAAACAATTTGCATACATCACTTGAGTGTTTTGACTAAGGTGACCTTTAAGATTTTAAGAGCTATTAGAACAGAGAATATGATTGTCTTTCTACCTTCTAGAATAATGCCTGGCATAGACTGAGCATGCAATAAATAACTGTTGAAGTAATTATTTTTAATTGATTTAACATAAAAATTGATGAATGGTTTCTTGTCTCAAGAATCTATGAAAATAGTTGAAAATCTCTTGTCTTCTATCAGATCTGGAGGTAGGTCAGCCTGGTGATACAATATATTCTAGTCAAAACCATTGGCAGGAGAAAATCTTAGACTCTGAGATCTTAAAATACCAAGCTTCTAAACAATTTGCTAGAGTAAGAGCAAAAGAAAACCACCTGCTCCTGAACTCCCATATGTACAAACTACATCTATGCCACTTTGCATCTCACACGAATCTGCATATTTTCTCCACTACAAAAGATTAAAAAAAAACCCACACATTGAATTTTATTTTAATTTGTCATTTGGCAATCACAAAAAAGCAACATATCCCAGAACTACCCTTTATTATCATATGCAAATTTATGCTGTGAGTGGTACTATGAAGTCACATTAGGCCACATGCAGTCACATTAATCACCCATGATTAATGAATTCACCAAACAGAAATAGATTTATGTCCTCATATTGTATTTGCTACATTACTAGTTAGCTATGTGGCAACAGATGGCCAACACCAACTTCCTCTAAATAAATGTTTTTTTTTTTTTTTAATTTAAAACAAGACCACTAATTTGGAAAGATTTTGTGCATTCCAATGTTCACAGCAGCATTATTTGCAATTACAAGATAAGGAAACAACCTAAATGTCCATCAAAGGATGAATAAAGAAGATATGGTGTGTGTCTGTGTGTATATATATACATACACACATATAATGGAATATTACTCAGTTGTAAAAAAAAGAACAAAATTCTGTCATAGCAACATGGAAGACCTGGAAGTAACATAAATCAGACAGAGAAAAAGAAATACTGTATGATATCACTTATTGCTTCTCTGGTGGTGGCTCAGATGGTAAATGAATCCACCTGCTTCAATCCCTGGGTGGGGAAGATCCCCTGGAGGAGGGCATGGCAACCCACTGCAGTATTCTTGCCTGGAGAATCCCCATGGACAAAGGAAGCTGGCGGGCTACAGTCCATAGTGTTGCAAAGAGCCAGACATGACTGAACGACTAAGCACACATCACTTATATGTGGAATCTAAAAAATACAGCAAGCTAGTGAGCACAATAAAAAAAGAAGCAGACCTACTGATACAGAGAAAAAAACAGTGGTTACCAGTGAGGGGTGGGGAACAATATAGAGGTGGGGAAGTAGGAGATAAAAACTACTGGATGTAAAACAGGATTAGGGATATACTGTACAACACAGGGATTAGCCAATATTTTTTGATGACTGCAAATGGAAAGTAACCTTTAAAAATTATATAAAATTTAAAATTTTTTTAAGGTTTTAAAAATTAAGGTATTTATTGTAACTTTTCAAAATAGGAAGCATTGTTTCATTAGGGGTATTTTTTGGGAGCAGAACATTGATTTACCCTAGGGTTACAAACATTAGGAAACTGGTTTTCGAAAAGTTGAATAAGATGTGATGTATGATAGTATGGGGTTCCTGGGTAATTAACGTTTCAAAAAGTTTAAGAGTCTAGGTTTCTCCTGGAGAGAGAGGACATGGAATGAAATCCCTGAACACTTCTCTTGCTCACTGTTGTTGCTGGCTTTTTTTTTTTCTGGCCACACCAGCATGGAGTCCTAACCACTGGACCTCCAGGAAATTCTCTCTTGTTCATCTTTTTAACAGGCTACTTGGGCTAGTGAGGACCTTAGAGACTCTTGCCTGGTACTCTCATCCCTTCAGCATGCCCTAAGGGGAAAGTCTCCTTGAGAGACAACAGAAAGTCATAGGTCCTTCAGTTGTAGACTGACTCTAACAGTGACTCAGGAACTTAGCAACATCTGCCCTCTCTCGACTGGGAAATGACTTTGATTTTGATGCCAAGGCCAGCACCTTTTTCTAGGAGCCTCCACTAAAACTGACTATATGTCTGTGTCTGCAGGTGAGATGTTGCATTTCAATATGCCACAGATACCTAACCTCTCAAAGAACAATAGTTCTGATTATATCCAAATCTCTGTGAAGACAGACATGCCCCGGGGTCTCCAGGAGTTTACAGAGCAGTAGATAAGATGATAGAATAAAATAGGATAAGATCTGACAGTGCTTTGTAAAGTGTAGGGGGTTACGGGGGCATTCATCATGCATATTACACAGAAAGATAGCTAATAATACCAGATATATAGGTAAATATAAGACAGAGTATTTCCAGTACAAAAATCTGTATCCAACCTCATCTGGAAGAAATGATGCTGTCTCAAATATAAAATTTTATTAATTCTCTCACCTTCCAGTTGAATCTTTTTCTTTTTATCCACCACTGCTTTCTCTTGTCCTTTACCTTCTATATATACTCTTTAATTTCCCAGAGTAATGAAAGTCTTGAGCAAAAATTCTAAGAGGAAAACGGTTTTTGTGTTTAGCATGCAATTATCCAATCAATGCAAAATGAATGACAAGTATGTTCTAGCCTAGAAACGGAAAGAAGAAAAATGAGCTCCGCAAACAAAAAGATATCTGACTCTCAGAACGGGGTAAAATTAGATGTCTTAGTTAAAGTTTGCTATTTTTAAGTATTGTATGAGAAGTAGATATTTTGGCAAAGTGAAAAGTCCATGTGGTCTAAAGAGTTTTTCAAATGTCAAGTTGATGCCTGAAGCAAATATTCACAGCTCAGATATTATGAGATCTGTGAGATCTGAGGTTTTATATTAGAATTGAGATAGGAGTTTAACTGACAGCCTTCTGGTTCTACTGCACATGGTTCTCAGGGCTAGTTTGAAATGTGCTGTTTTTCAAGTATCTGATTCAAACTAGGTAATAGAATTAATCCCTGGGTCAGGAAGATCCGCTGGAGAAGGAAATGGCCATCTACTCCAGTATTCTTGCCTGGGAAACCCCCTGCTCAGAGGAGCCCGGAGGCCTACAGTCCATGGGGTTGCACAAGTTTTGGATACGACATACTGACTAAAGAACAACACAGAATTAATAAAATTGTATTTCCCATCCCTCTAAAAAGGTGACAAAATTGTGTAAGTCTGAAAAATATACTTGTGATTGAAATGAGCCTAAATGGCACAAGTTATGTTAACCAGAAGTTAACTGGGGAAAGTAGAACCATTTTTCACAGCACTCAAGTGTTAGCTGATGCAGAGTATACAAATATATATACAAGGGTCAACTCCCAGATACAAAACACCATTAAGAAATCTTAGCATAAAACGGAATTTGGCTGAGATAACCAGTCTTTTTATTTGCAGATTTAAGCACCTTTTAATACCTACCCCCAGCTTCATTTCAGGAAAATGTAAACAGAAACCACCACACATGAAAGACTATGTACTTTCAAAATCTACTAACAAGAGGCTTCCGAGAGGCTTCCGCTGTATTCAGTCAGTTCACCAGATTTTAAAGCTCTTTTTATTACTTTGAAGAGAAGCAAAGTGAAGTGAAGTGAAAGTCGCTCAGTCGTGTCTGACTCTGGAGTGGGTAGCCTTTCCCTTCTCCAGGGGATCTTACCAACCCAGGGATCAAACTCAGGTCTCCCACATGGCAGGCAGATTCTTTACCAACTGAGCTATCAGGGAAGCCCAGGGCAGATTTTCTTACTCAAAGGTCTCTTTCTTATCATGTCCATATTGTATCTTTATATAAATGTCTGGAAATCCTACTAGGTTTGGTACAAGCTTAAATTAAAAATGGGACTTGAAAATAGAGTCCATTTGCTATGACCTGTAATTAGTCCTAACACTTTTCTGAGCTTAAACGACACATCCGATTACATACAGAGCTTTAAATATGTTTGGGGGGGCATGCTTTGCCCAATATAAACCAATATATACCTTTTAATTTAAGAGTGAAGGTAGGGTGTTATTTTTGATCAGCAAATTGTTACCCGGGAAGAGTTGATTTCACGCTTTAGTCTAATTAGTATATTTGCTTGGTATTTGAGAATGATGAGACCACCCCCAAGCACCATCTACTCCACTGCAAATAAGTCAAAGCACTGAAGAAGGAGAACATATGGTCCAAGTACCATGGCAGAGAAAATGTTACTGAACAGATGAATGCAGGAGAAAGGCCAGTGAGTAGAGAAAACTGGGCACAAAATACTCGTTACACTTTCAAGTAAATCCAGATAAAAGAAGAGAAAGAATATATCTATTGAATCACAGTACTTTTAATAGGTTCATTATTGTCATATTAACTTCACAAAATCTGCTTTCTCCCCTAATGAAATGTGTCTATACGTCTATTTGCAAATGTATTCAGAAATTAGATTTAAAATTGATGCACACATAATTAATGTTGTTTGAATAATTCTGGGACAAAAATCCGCATGTGAACCTGCATATCTTGAATTAGCATCTGGACTATGCTCTGGGCTGTGGGAACACAGTCGCTTCTTTGGGGAGCTTGTAACCTAACTAGGGAAATCAGATCAGCTACACTTCTATGCATAAATAGAAAATGAAACCGAACCTTTCTGACGTTCACCCTACTCTAGCTAGCTAGGGTACTTGTTCTCACCTTTCTTTCTTGGCTAACACCCTTGAATGACGAATCAGTGTCTAGTGCCTCCAGATTTTTATGCTGTTCACTCTTACACACAGTAACTGGGCTTCAACCTCTTGATCAACAACCTCTGATAAAGGCAGCAAAGGAAAGAACCAGTCAGTCCTCCCTGGGTCACTCTGCTCCTGCATGTGAACCTCTTGGCCATTGTATTTCCCTAGAAAACCCTCTCTCCCCTGGCTTCCTCCTAACGCCCCTCTGTCTCGGTCCTACGGTCCTCCTCAGGTGCTAGTCTGGCTCCTATTCTCTCCGCACCCCTTTGAGAATGGATGCTCCTTGGGGGTGTGTTGCCAAGTTTCTTCTGTCTCTCACCGCAGTTTCCCTAGCAAAAGGCTCCCTAATGTTCTGCCAGGTCATACAGAAAAGGTATGTTCAGCCAGGTAAATTCAGAAAAGGCTGGTGATGGATGTAACTATACTTACGGTACTGATCAATTCACAATATATACATGTATCAGATCATTACGTTGTACACCTGAAACTAATACAATGGAGTTGTTGTTCAGTCGCTAAGCCGTATCCGACCCTCTGTGAGCCCATGGACTGCGGCACACTAGACTTCCCTGTTCACTATCTCCCAGAATTTGCTCAAATTCATGTGCATTGAGTCAGTGATGCCATCCAACCATCTCGTCCTCTGTCATCCCCTTCTTCTCCTGCCCTCAATCTTTCCCAGCATCAGGGTCTTTTCCAGTGAGTCAGCTCTTTGCATTAGGTGGCCAAAGTATTGGAGCTTCAGCTTCAGTATCAGTCTTTCTAGTGAATATTCAGTCCAGAATGGTGAGGGTACCCAGATTTTGGCACAGTGCAATCAATAAGATTCTTTGACTTGGAAGCTCTTTCCCACCTATGACTTTAGTAAATATGAACACTTCTCTCTAGCTCCTGATCAGTGTATTCATTTCTCATCCACTAGGGTGTCACACAGGGAACATCCCCCCTCCCCCATGTATGCAAAGCCCCTTAGCCTGTCCCATGAGTGGCTGCCCAAAGTCTGTTCCCTGCACTGGTGAACAGAACTTAGTAGGTCAAGGGAGAAACTTAAAAGGGTCTCCATTCCTCTTCCTACAGTTCCGTAGTCAATTGGTTACTCAGTCCTGGATATTCTACCCTTTAAATTATCTTGATTGTCAATCAGTGTTCCATCCCTACTATTATTGCCCCAGCTCAGTCCTCTATCATGTTCTGCCAAACTTTTAAGATAAACTAAGTACCTCCCAGTAGTCTGCTCTCTCTAATGGCAGAGATACCCAATTCAATACTGAAAATCATATATCGTCATTTAAGGGTGGAACCTAAAAAGCAAATGAGCTTTGTAGAGATTGATTCCTCTGATTAGAAGCTCTTCAGTTCTTGAAACCTTTCCCCAGATGCCTCCATGCAAGATTTCATCCATGAAAAATCCTCCTCCTCCTCCGAGGACCAGCCCAAATGATCTCCTCAATCAGGGTTCCCCAACTCTCCCAGGCAGTGCTGGTCTTCACTGTCTGTGTCTAGACTGTGACACTGCCCTTTGCATTGAAATCACCTGTTTACTACTCCTCTACCCAAGCAGACTTGAGCTCCTAAGAGCTAGGGGTTTGTTCTTATCCATCTTTTTGCTCTAAGTGTTCAGCCCAGGGTCCATGTGTGGGAGATGCTAAACAGAGGTAGGGGGGAAAATAGCTGTATTAACACCTGGAACACTGGCTGCACTATCACCCCTCTAGGATAATTGTGAAACCAAGTTTAAGAATCTCCACAGTGGGAGAACACATCAACGAGGCTTTCCAAATGAAAGGGCAAGGGGACTAAGTCGTCACTGACTCATACCCTGCTTCCCACATCTTGTGGCATTTCAAATTGCATAATCATCTCAAGCAGTTAGAATTATAAGTGACTAAACACTGCATCACATTTTTTACCTGCCTACTGAGTTAGATACTTAGCCCCATAAATTGCTTAAATTACTTAAAAGAGGCTTGAATCTTGAATCTCCTTAGTCATAGCCTGTGCAATGCCTTGGGGCAGGTTGCCTTAGCCGAGAGATTCAAATTAGGGGGTTAAAGAGGTTTTCCTCTGAGCCTCTAAGCAGATCTGCGCAGAACAGGGAGGGAAGCAAAAGCAGCGACTCACAGAGGATCTCACAGCTGAGCCAGCTGGCTCTGTGTGGCTCTCCCAGCAGGGGCTGAGTCTCTCCCAGCAGGCGCAAATCTTATTTGCATCCTGGGCTGACTGGGCCTGCAGGCCCTGCTAATAATACCAGTGAACACTTGCCAAGTGCTTACTAGGTGTCAGAAACTCTTTCAGAACTTTACTCCTATTGCCTTATCTAATCCTCACAGCTGTAAAAATAAAAGCTATCGTTATCATCTCTGATTTACTGAAAAGCAAGAAAGGCATCGTCGGGTTCAGCAACTAAGTCAAGTGTTAGTCATTCAGTCGTGTCCAACTCTATGTGACCCCAAGGACTGTAGCCTGCCAGGCTCCTCTCTGTCCATGGAATTTTCCAGACAAGAATACTGGAGTCGGTAGCCATTCCCTTCTCCAGGGGATCTTCTCAACCCAGGAATCAAACCTGGGTCTCTTGTACTACAGGCAGATTCTTTACCATCTGAGCCACCAGGGAAGCCCCAACTAACTCAAGGTCCCATACTTAGCAAGCGCTAGAACGGGAAGCACACTCAGGGAGTCCCACTCCACAGCCTATGATCTAAGCCACTGACGCCAACCAAAACCAAGATGGGAACTCATTGCTTTCTCAAAGAGAAGGCAAAAAGAAAGTTTTTGGCCATCAATACAAATTCATCCTAGCAAGATGGAAAAATCCTATCTCCTCTCAGGATCTTTTTCCCAAAAGTGTTTGATGGTGATAATTGTTTTTCCCAGGATCTGTTCCCTAAAAGGGGTCTGATAGCATTCTAAGTAATCTGTCCCTATAGAAAGAAACTCTGTTGTACCAAGTCACATAAAATTTGTCAAAATCAGGTAATTACAGTTCCCACTTAATGTATGTATTGTTCAAATCCACCAGGTCTTCCTCTTTATACCAAAGAAAAATGCTAAGCCCATTATGTGATAAGTTTTGTCCACATAACACTAACATTTTCTGCTTGATTTATGTATTCTGCTAGAATATGTTAAAGTAATTCAAATAGGATTTCTTAATGCCTTTTAAGTTTGTCTTATCATCTTTCCTGGAATCTTCCATCCTCTGGCCACTTTCCTAATCAATGACCTCTCACTCCAAATCCCTTCATACATTCTCTTCTATATGTCATGATGCTCAGAAATGACCCAGAGAGCCTTAAAACACACCAAGAGAGCAAATGTTCTCATTTATTACCATGTACTGCCTTGACGCATAGGTTCCAAGGTTCTGATCTGGTTTCTTAGTGTACGTATGCACATTCCTTTATGATTGTCATTGAATCACATTGTAAAAAGAAGAGTGTAACGGGTTCCTCCAATCCCTACCACAGACAGGGGCTCCTCTGGGAGGCTCGTTTCACTTACAGCTGCATTTACTATCCGTTAGCAACTATTCCAGAAACAATAAAAAAGCTTTCTCTCCACTGCTTGAAAAATACATGTGAGCTGCAGAAACCAAAATACAATTTTAAAAGTGTCTCTTTGGAAAGCCTGCATGTGATGACTTAAAAAAAATTTTTTTGTTGGAGTTTAGAAATTGTGCTAAGGACAGAAAGGCTGGGAGAATTCTAAATAACTGCTGCCTCTTGCTTCAAGATGCACCTTTCCAGTTGGCAAGGCTAGTATGTGGACATTATAACTGATTCACCACTATTTGATTGAGATTAGATTCCAAATCTAGTTAATGTATTATAGCAACTGTGAAAATGCTGCATTGCTGACCACCTGATCTTACTATCAAGTGCAAAAAAAAATCCACTTTCTCCTTCGTAAGTGTCCAAATGACAAAGTGATAACATATTTTCTATGAAAAACTGTTAAATTGTATCATAAATATATCTATTTTAAAGATGAAAGCATATTTTCAGTAGACATATCTATAGCCCTCATCTTAGCCATATCGATTTTTATATATTAAAATAACAGTAAACCAATAACATAGTAATTTCACCTATCAACATGTTTCTAGAGCCACTGAAGTAAATAAACATTTGAATGTTAAGTTGTCAGATTAAACTGATCAAGCAAAACCAGCCTGATACTTTTCCTTTGATATTTTAGCATTTAATAAAACATACCTCAACCACTTATATATTACACTTAGATGGTACTTAAAATATGCCTATCAAATATCAGGCTCAACTCTGTGAATTGAACAGTGGTGTGCTTGTTTAGCAGTGGTGTAAATGTTTAACAACTGGCTTTCTAAAGAAAGTTCCTTAGAGAGAATTTTTTCTTAATTAATGTCCTTAGTAATTTGTAGTAATGCTTGCTGATTTCCAATACTCCCCCCAAGGTTGATTTCAAACTATAGATATGATGTCACTGAACATGGAGTTGAGAAGGGTGTCCCCTAGCTGGCTCTCATGACCCTATATGAGCTGGCTTCAACTCACCCCTGGAACTAAGCTACTACTTTTAAATGTCTAGATTTTGATGAATTTCCCTTTCTCTGTCTTTTTTTCTCTTTCTTGGGACCACAGAGTTCTCTAGGACATTATTTCCCCACCTTCAAGATATATTAATTAAAACAAAGAATCTCTAAACTGAGCCCAGTGCTAAACAGCAAGGATTCGGGTGCAGATAAGGGAAACACAGTTCTTCCTCTTAGGAAGCTTGGAGTCCAGGGGATGTCAATGTTCCTGCAGACAGACTGAGCTGTTGATGAAATGGTTCAATCTATATTGAGTCTGTGATGAATGCTTGTCATATTGCTATTTAACAAAACAAGTTATAATAAACCATAGCAAGCCATCCCTTCTTTTTCTAAAATTTTGTCCAGATTTGAGAACAGGGCTTTGTAAATCTAATAAAATATTTATCACTGTGATAAAACATAGAGATTTTATGTTAAAAATTAAACTGAGAGTGTTTCTTGTTTGAAATGTTTCGAAGGTGTTTACTGAGTACCTACTATGCCAGGTACTTTGCTTTATATTTCCCTTTCATGTAGTTTTCACATAATTTCTCAGTCATTCTGAGAAATCAGTATTCCTGTTGTATAGATGGAAATGGCAAACCACCCCAGCATTCTTGCCTGGGAAGTCCCATGGACAGGAGAGCCTGCAAGGCTACAGTCCCTGGGGTCACAAAGAGCTAAAGTTCATAAACATAATAAATTTGCCCTAAAATTGCCCAACAGAGTCCAAATTCATACCCAGGTCTGTCTGACACAAGTCCATGGTTATTCCTCTATACACAATGTTTCCAGAGCTGTCAGAAGAGTTGTGACCTCTTACCTGACCAGAGATTCCCACAGGAGCCAATACTCCTCAGACATTTTTCTCCTTCTACGTTTGATGATGTGTTACAAATATGTAGGCCCTCGGGGAGATTGATCCCTGGGAAGATCAGAGCTCTGCCTTTTCCTTGCCACCATATTTCCTCATCTGCTCCTAACTATATGGCCTCTAGACCTTCATCCCAGGGACACATTTTATTCTAACACTAGACAGAGTGAGGAATGTAATGGGTGAAATTATGTGAATCTAAGGCTTGAAACTGTTTTTCTCAGGGGAAGAAGATAATGAACCTCAGCAATAGATTTATGGAAACTGGGGCTTCACAGGGAAAAAAAATGTATGTTTTTATGAACTCATATAAATAACACAATCGTTTTTCCTTTTGCACAAAAGAGCAAGCACGAGAGAGATGAAAGGAGTTATAATTTTAAAAAGACACTAGCATGCATTCAAGATTCACTGCTATCATTTGACCAGAGTTGAGGTTTCTAGAGATTGACAGAGAACAAAGTCCACTAAGAACCAGCACCTGGAAAGAGAATTACACCACCTTTAATACACAACAGTGCTGAGTGTTTTTGCCCATTTACAGTGAATGCACTACATATTTGATTAGAATCCCAGGGACAGAGGAGCCTGGTGGGCTACAGTCCATGGGGCCGCAGAGAGTCAGACACAGTGGAGCAACTAACACTTTCACTTTTCAGTAGCAACCATAACATGCTTCTCATTTTCCCCCAGTTCTGAATGATGCATTATGGCTGCAGGAAACTTTTCATTTGAACATTTCGTCTGTTTCTCTACTTGATCCCTTTCTAGTCTTTATTATAACACATGTGATTTCTTCTCAAAACCAGTATCACCACTTGAACTTGTCTGAGATAATAAATTTAATATGAATCCTTACTGGTTTGAGCCTTGGTATAAAGTTAAAGGGCTTCCCAGGTGGCTCAGTGGTAAAGCATATGCCTGCCAATGCAGGTGCTGCAGGAGACACGGGTTTTATTCCTAGGTCAGGAAGATACCCTGGAGAAGGAAATGGCAACCCGGTATTCTGGGTAATGCCAGTATTCCTGCCTGGAGAATCCCATGGACAGAGAAGCCTGGCAGGCTGCAGTCCCTGGGGCCTCAAAGAGATGGACACGACTGAGCACACACACATGAAGTTAAAAGGAATCACATCTTTCACAACTGGACTTTTTTCCCCCAACAATATATTTTTATCTATTATTAATTAACGAAATATTTTTATGCACTGTATTCTTTTTTTCAGTCTCTGGGCCTTGCCACCAAATATCTTAACTATCAAAGTACTACGATGGTTGAATTTAAATGAAATAGCCAACTAATACTTTTGAATGAATCATGCACAATTTTTGCAAATAAGTCAGTGATACATTGAAAATATATTCATATTTGTGTACAAAGTGCCTGCTTAAAGTTTTTCTTTAGACAAATCACCTATGATAAATGAAGTTGGCGACACAGCACCAAGAGAGAACTAACAATATGCCTGGTTGAGTGATTATACCAGCCTTTCCCGTGTTGGCTAAATTCAGTCATTGTTTCTTTCCACTTCAATATTTCCACTTCAGTGTCTTCAATAAGTGGAATCGAGGAGGAGAGAGAATGCAGATCCTAGCAGCTATAACTCTGCTGAGTCATTCCCGTAATTGGGTTTATGAAAGGACTCTGTAGATGATATATTTCTTTACGAGGTAACTTTACAGCAGAAATTGTTCATACAGATCATATTATATGAGCTGTAACTGAGAGGCCAATGAAGTGAGTTTAAGGCTGATTTGAGCTTACTTTGGCTTGACCTGGTATTATTTTTATGGATGGTTCTAGTTGGTCTGAGACTTAACACACACTTCCGTTTATGTGGTTTTGCCATTCATGAGACAAGTGGTGACAAGGTTTGACTCAGACCTGGGGACAAGAGAAATAAGAGCATGTTTTCTATTTTGAAAAATGTATGTGTTCTTAAGATACCCGAAAGGAATATGATCTGAACTATAGATTCAAGCATATGAATAAACTGAAAAACAAAGAAGAATTTTTGAATTAACTAAACAAACCAAGCGTTAATTATAGTGACTGTTGGTCATGCTGTCTCATGTTTGCCTCATAAAATAGGGAGGGTTTTGTGGGAGAACTGAGTGGTACATGGGTAATAAGGACCATCTTTGGTTAAAAAAATCAGAATCCACACTCATGATTTATTTCTGAATATTTAGAATGAACTACTTACATGAATGTATAAAAGAAAACTATTTTGCAACTTGAAGAAAAGATTTACTCACTGTGAGGTTTTACAGGATTGTAATAATGTATCAAGCATTTAATTTGCTTAAATTCTATTAGCTAAATATCTTATGTAAAATACAGTAAAATACACTCATGAAAGTCATGTGGTATCAGAAATTATATATAAAGGGAAATCTATGATAAACCAAAATTTGATGGCTCTGCATAACCCATCATAGCTCCAGACCCAGATATGAGCTGAAAAACTTCGCTTTATACGAATAAAATCCAGAGCTTAGACAGAGCCTCTAAGCTGCAAAAGTTGAAGACAAAAACGAATAAAAAAATCCTTGTCACTCCTAATTTTGTTTCTGCCCGTTCTGTTTCCATCGAACAAACTGAACTTGGAGAAATTGTTTCCAGAACAACTTGAGAAGTTTCCTTATATGTAGGGCAGCTCCAAGCCGTATGCCAAAACTGCTGGTAGAAGTCACTTTTCCTACTGAAAATTTGCTTCTTAGCTGATTACCGTCAGCGTCATGACCAGATATAGCAAGGATGTTGCTGGAAAGCAGTGTGATGTGAGGTCTGTAGTGAATGCAGGGCAGCTGGCTCCACAGCTGTGCAAACTGTAATTGTATGGCTGGAGTGGGAGGTAATGAATTTCCCTAGACTTCCACAGATACGCTGGGGACATTTAACCCTCTCTTTCTGAGATGACGGTTCTGCCTTGAAACCTCTGGTTCTGTTTTTTAAGGCCAAAACACATAAGTAGGACATTTAGTTGGGAGAAGAGTGAGTGCGTGAAGAAGAGGGGAGAGGAGATTGTGAAAGAAGAGCTATTTGACTGAGAGTCTGCTGAAGGCTGGGGCTTGCTGAGTGGCTGAGTGGTAAAGAACCCCCCTGCCATGCAGAGGACACGAGTTCGATCCCTGGGTCAGGAAGATCCCTTGGAGGAAGGAATGGCAACCCACTCCATTATTCTTGCCTGGAAAATCCCATGAACAGAGAAGACTGGTGGGCTACAGACCATGGGGTTGCAAAGAGTCAGACATGACTGAGCAACTGAACAACAACTGCTGAAGTCTGAGTCTGCTGAATATTCTGCCTGGCATTGGCTAGTACAGTTAGTGTGCAGTACAGTTACTTGTAGCTTGAATATGATAAATACCTTCTTGAGGACTGTGGTCAAGTAGAAAGTTGAAGTTAGCCTCGACCTACATTAAGACTTACTGCATTTCAGACTCTTTCGCTGACTATGATGGCTACTCCATTTCTTCTAAGGGATTCCTGCCCACAGTAATAGATATAATGGTCATCTGAGTTAAATTCACCCATTACAGTCCATTTTAGTTCACAGATTCCTAAAATGTCGATGTTCACTCTTGCCATCTCTTGTTTGATCACTTCCAATTTGCCTTGATTTGTGGACCTAACCTTCCAGGTTCCTATGCAATATTGCTCTTTACAGCATCAGACCTTGCTTCTATCACCAGACACATTCACAACTGGGTCTTGTTTTTGCTTTGGCTCCATCTCTTCATTCTTTCTGGAATTAGTTCTCCACTGTTCTCCAGTAGCATATTGGGCACCTACCAACCTGGGGAGTTCATCTTTCAGTGTCCTATCTTTTTGCCTTTTCATACTGTTCATGGGGTTCTCAAGGCAGGAATACTGAAGTGCTTTGCCATGCCCTTCTCCAGTGGACCACATTTTGTCAGAACTCTCCACCATGACAAGTCAGTCTTGGGTGGCCCTACACGGCATGGTTCATAGTTTCACTGAGTTAGACAAGGCAGTTTTCTGTGACTGTGGTTTTCAGTCTGTCTGCCCTCTGATGGAGAAGGATAAGAGGCTTTTGAAAGCTTCCTGATGGGATAGACTGATTGAGGGGGATACTGGGTCTTTTTCTGATGGGTGGGGCCATGCTCAGTAAATCTTTAATCCAATTTTCTGTTGATGGGTGGCCCTGCTATTTACCCAGAGCCAAACTGTGGTTGAGGTAATGAAGATAATGGTGACCTCCCTCAAAAGATCCCATGCATGTACTGCTACAGTCCGTGCCCCCAACCCTGCAGCAGGCCACCACAGACCCATGGCTTCACCAGAGACTCCCAGACACCTACAGGCAAGTCCAGGACAGTCTCCTGTGGGGTCACTGTTCCTTTCTCCTTGGCCCTGGTGCACAAGGTTCTGTTGTGCCCTCCAAGAGTCTATTTCCCAGTCCTGTGTAATTTCTGGCAGCTCTATGGTGGGGTTAATGGCGACCTCCTCCAAGACTCTGATGCTGGGAAAGATTGAAGGTGGGAGGAGAAGGGGACGATAGAGAATGAGATGGCTGGATGGCATTACCGACTCAATGGACATGAGTTTGAGTAAACTCTGGGGGTTGGTAATGCACAGGGAGGCCTGGCGTGCTGCAGTCCATGGGGTTGCAAAGAGTTGGACACGACTGAGCGACTGAACTGAACTGAACACTAAAAGTGAAAAACTCCTGCAATTCACAAACGTTTGTAAAAATTCAAGTGCTTTGTTTCTTATGGATAGATAATACTATCCTAGGGGGACCACATTTCATACAATAATGAGATTGACAGTAGAGGCATGAACATAGCCTAAGTTTATAAATAGGTAGATGCTGTATTCAGTCCTTCTAGACCACTAGGCTGTAGTAGTTGAATATTTGGCCATGACAGAGGCAACATTTTAGATTAGAATTAGTCTATTTCTCGCATTTCTATTCCTGTGCTAGAGCTAGACATTTAAACTGTCCCATTCACCCAGACTTCATCTGTTTCTTGCCTTTTTATAGCACAGAGCTACTGGCAAGGCATTTTCACATTTGGTCCTCAAAGTAACAATGAAAATTAGACAAGAGTGTTCACTCCCGTCTTACAGGTCTTGACAATTCAGCTCATAAGTAGCAGACAGATACTGAAACAAGCAAATCTTGAAACCCATCACAACATCCTTGTGTTGATTACTCAGAGATGAGAATGTATTCCTCTTGACTCTCAAAAGTCAAGATTCTATGATTTTTGATGTACTCCCCTGACCTACATGGGTGGCTTTTTCAAACTGAGTAGTTTTGTTTTCTCTCTCTCCCTCTCCTTTTTTCCCCATGTATATCTTTCTCTGCTCTTCTTTTTTCTCTTTCCCTCACAACATCTCCTCCAAGTTCAGAGGATCCTTGGAAAGTCCAGTAGGTTTTTCCTGAGGTGACCATTTCCATGTGGTCATTTGTCAAATACATTTCAAAGATGATCTATTCAATTCTATTTTTAATGTAAATTTCCTTAGCTTTCAGAGTTTGAGGGTGACATTTTTTCTCATCTGGGGCAAGTCCCATTCATTCTGTAGTGTAACCAAGAAGGAATGAATGACTAAAATTTAGTTAGGATAATTTGCTCCTTATGTGAGACTTTCCGAATCTGTAGCTTATCTGGTCTTCTAAGATGTGGTACCTAAAGGGGCATCTGGTCTTGTACAGTGTGGTACCTAGACAGGCATCTTTTTTTTTGGTAGTATTTTAGAAGAATAGAACACGGGTGAGGCAGAACAGAGAAACATATGGAATAAAGAAGCTCATTATTCACTTTGTGCAGTGAATAATCACTATGTGGCAGGAATTATTCTGTTCTTCCACGTTTAATAAGTCAAATACTCTTTAAAACAAACTTCCAATGTGATCAGCATTATTAGTCCCATTTTACAGGTGAGAAAATTGAGGCAGGGTGCGGTTAAATGTCTTGCCCAAGGCCACACAACTAGTAAGTGATAAAGTAGGGATTTGAATCCCAAAATTCTAGTTCCAGAATATATCCCCAGAGCCATTACTCTGCATCAAAAAATAATTTTTTCTCACTGCTTCTCTCTCCACCTTTGTAGAGCTCCATTGTGACTTTCGTAGTTCCTAGATATGAGTTTGAGAAACTCCAGGAGATAGTGAAGAACAGGGAAGCCTGGTGTGCTGCAGTCCATATGGTCACAAAGCACTGGACACAAGTGAGTGAATGAATAACAAAAGCGTGTTTGTCTTTGTAGGCTCCTTTTACCACAAAGATTTTTTAAACTATATTTTAATAAATATTACAAAATATTTATATGTATTGGTATAAAGAAAGTGAAAGTGAAGTCACTTAGTCGTGTCTGACTCTTTGCCACCCTATGGACTGTAGCCTACCAGGCTCCTCCGTCCATGGAACTTTTCAGGCAAGAGTACTGGAGTGGGTTGCCATTTCCTTCTCGAGGTGATTTTCCTGACCCAGGGATCGAACCCGGGTCTCTGGCATTGCAGGCAGACACTTTACCATCTGAGCTACCTGGGAATAAAGACATATGTAAAACAGCCTAGATTAAATTTACTTTTTCTTCTGAGTTTAAAAGAAATTAAAACATTTTCAAGGGCCTCTAAATGTATCTTGAGTCTGAGCTCTGTGTCTATAGGTCCAAGAGCTAAGTTGGTCCTGACCTTGAGAGTTTTCTTGTTTACCTCAACTTACCTCCAGGTAAGAGAATGAATTGCCCATACTCTTAGCAGGATAGTGGAAGTACTAAAGAGAGATTTCCTTGCAAAAGCTTTTTCTGAGTTCAGAGATCACTCCTAGAAAATGATCAATCAAGGAATTTTTTAAAACTGAAGGTTATATTATACAATCATTTAGATGTATTAAAAGGAGCATTTTCATAACAATAATAAGTTAGAATAAAAAGACATGGGAAGGGATGAAATAGAAAACATCAGAGTACATATGGGACTTATAAGGTACTTTGAGGAACATTTTGGAGCTTCCCTGGTGTCTTTACTTTTCAGACAGTAAAGACTCCACCTGCAATGCAAGAGATCTGGGATCAATCCCTGGATTGGGAAGATCCCCTGGAAAAGGGAACAGCTACCCACTCTCGTATTCTGGCCTGGAGAATTCCATGGACAGAGGACCATGGCAGGCTACAGTCCACGGGGTCGCAAAGAGTAGGACACAACTGAATGACTTTCACTTTCTTTCTTTGAGGAACACTTTATTCCAATTTTTGATATGTATGTGAGGTGATATGAAGTGCACTTCTTATAGTGAATCCAGCCAAACATTGTTTAAAATCCTGAGCTAGGATGCACGCCTAGCTCCACTTCTTTCTTTCCCTTAGCCGTGTTCAGCTTTCAATGGGACCTCAAAGCAGAGCTGATAACACAAGCTTGCTCTCTTATAATAAATCATGGCCATTAAAAATATAGATTTTGATGCCATACAAAACTCGATTGGAATTCCAATTCTTCTTCTTATTCCCCTTATTAGCTTCATTACCTTTGCTAAGGTGTTTAAGCTCTTTGTGGCTTAGTTCCCACATGGATAAAATAAGAAGAGCAATAATCATGCCAATCTCACAGGGTTATTATAAAAAAATAAATGAGCAAATACCGATAAAGGCCTCTACAAGGGCTCTCTCTATGTATGTTGACAACTCAATTATTTATTTCTGGACTAGACATTATCTGAACCTTAGGCTTGTATAACTGCTTATTGGGTACCTCCACTTGGATGTCTGGTTGACATCTCCCACTTGCCAAATCTGTCTCCAAACTCTCGATCACCGCCCACTGCCCCCCATGCCCCTAAATGGCCCTTCTATCCTTCTGGTTGCTCCAGCCAAACCTTGGGGTACTCTTTGCTCCTCTCCTCTCACAGCCCACATTCAATCCACCGTGGAAGCCTAGAGGCTGTTCCTTCAAATACACACAGAATCTGACTACTTCTCACTGCTTCTGCTGTGCCACGCTGCTGAGACGGCACCATCTCTGGATCGCCGCAGAGCTTCCAAACCAGCTCCCTGCGCCCTCCTCGCGCACTGTGGCCTATCCTTAACACAGCAGCCCCAGGGAGCCTTTTAAAATCTCTTTCAGATCATGTTACTCTTCTGCTCAAATCCCTGCCTTGTACATTTCAGCAAGAGAGGGCAGTGGCCCACAGGACCCTCTGTAATCTGGTCACCCTTCGTTCCCTCCAACTGCTTGATTCACTCCTCTGCAGCCGCACTGGGCCCCTTGCCAGGTCCCAAACACACTTGATGTAGGGCTTTAGTACTGGCTTTCCCTGCACGCTCTCTGCCTTGCCTTCTACCCCATATTCACACTGTTCCTTCCCCTCTTCTTCGGAGCACTTGGGTCGCATTTCCTCTTCTCAGTGTTGCCTATCCTGCAATCCATCCCTTTCTTTGCACCCATGTGCCTCATACTCTTCGTTTGCTGTATTTATTTTTTGCCTTGTCAGTTAACCTATGAAATACTATACAATCTACTTAACTATTGTCCGGTTTATTGTTCATAACTCACTTTAAGAAGTTAAAATTCATGAGGATAAGAAGTTTCTGTTTTAATCAATAATGTATCCCAAGGGTCTAAAATATTGTCTTAACTTCTAAATTAATTGGTCAAATGAATGAATACTATATACTATTATTTCATCTCATCTTCCTCCATCCTCCCCCCCACCTCTAAAATAGGGCCCAGATGGAATAAGGGATAAATTCAAACATAGTAAAGTTTCTTTTATATTTTTAATTAAGCCATGATGATGTCTTAAACCAACTTGTTGTCCTCTGACTGATAAACATTCAGACATAATGAGCTCTCTATGTCTCTGTGTGTGTGCTCATTTGCTCAGTCATGTCTAACTCTTTTGTGACCCCATGGACTGTAGCCCACAAGATTCCTCTGTCCATAGGATTTTTCAGGCAAGAATACTGGAGTGGGTTGCCATCTTCTACTCCAGGGGATCTTATCAACCCAGAGATTGAATCTGCCTCTCCTGAGTCTCTTGCATTGGCAGGCAGACTCTTTACCACTAGTGCCACCTGAGAAGCCCCTCTATGTCTATAAATGGCAAGTAATCATATTGACAAAATTAAGTACAATTTCAAAAGCAAAGTACATCGCCATGATCAGGCTCCTGGATGGACTGACTCTAGGAATCCCTGTGGATACCAAAACCTGCAGATACTCAAATCCTTTACATGAAATGACCTACTCTAGTCAACCCTCCACATCTGTGGTTGGTTGAATCCATCAGATGCAGAACCATGGATACAAAATGTCAACTATATACTGAATCCTCACGTCTACAATTACAGCCCAGATATTTAGTATTCAAAGATTACGTTACTGTGTTGTAAGTAGAAGGTATACAAATGTGAAAAGATCAATAGAAAACCTACAGGCTTTTAAACAAGACTTGCCATCATAAATGTTAAATAACCACTAGCCTGAGATTATTCCTAGTGTCCTTTGATAACGTGAGTAGAAAATCATGTGAATGAATCTATCATCATTCAAAAGGCTGCAAAATTTATTTTGTCTTTTATTTTAACCATCCTTCATTATATAAAAGACTTATAAATTAAAACAATTAAAATGTCAAAATGGCCCACACCCCCTGCCAATCATATTCACTTTATCATTGACTAAAGTGTATGGGGAGAGTTATGAAACAAAATATAAAAATTCTATAATTTTTCTTGTATCTTTCATGAGGAAAAACTGATATCAATTATTTGTTCTTTCAGGCCCTCTTCCTCTGGCTATAATGTATGTATCCTTTTTCACCTTATTAAGTCAAAGAGGAAAAATAGCTCTATAACTTATCATCTCTCCCTACTTGAATTTTAGTTGTTTTACTTGTACAATAAATAATGATGATGAATTGAAGTTGCATATATCAAAGAATAACTTCATAAGTAACTTTAAAATATCTTTAGTCAGTATGAAAAGGTATGTATAAAAATCTATCTGTGTACTTATTCTGGCCAATAGTTTATTTGCTCCTGTCACCTTATATACCTGTGAAGAAAAACAAAACAAAGTTCTTCATAGTTCATGGTCAAGTTTTATAACAATGCCAAGAAGTTAGGAATTCCAAAAGGGTACATTTCACCTTGACTGAATCCTGTCAATTAGCTAGTCTGTATATATATTTCCCTTCCCTGGTAATTTAAAAGGATAAAGGGAAAATATAGATCTTATAGGTATACTCATTTCATTTTAATTACAAAAGAACAGGCTACAAGACTTAAAATGCCAACTGGAAACTGGCTTAATATTTAGTTTCCTGACTGTCCATTTATTACTAAGATTTCTCTAATTCTATATTCAATCATACAACAAATACTTATAGAGCACCAATTCTGTTAAGGATTCTAATCCTTGGATATTCAAATTAAAAATATTTGATTAATATGGTGCATGTAAATATGCCTTCTAACAATTCTTAGTTATTACCAAAAAGTTATTTTAAATTTTTATAATATATATTATTCTTTTAGTTAAACTTATTTTAATAACTTAGCTTTGATCAAATGTTTTAACTCATATTGAAAATTGTGCTATTTTATATGTTTTATACCCTGGAGAAGGAAATAGCAACCTGCTCCAGTATTCTTGCTGGGAAAATACCATGGACAGAGGTGTCTGGTGGGCTACAGTCCATGGGGTTGCAAAGAGTCAGACATGACTTAGTGACTAAACCACCACTACCGTATGTTTCATATCATAAATAAGACTATACTTAAAATCAGTGGCATAGTATGTATTCATTAGCACAGACATAAGTATCAGTTAGTACACACAATTTTTTTAGATAGGATGGTACTTTGGAGATTTAAGTCTCAGTTCAGTTCAGTTGCTCAGCCGTGTCCAACTCTTTTCGACCCCATGGACTGCAGTACGCCAGGCTTCCCTGTCCATCACCAACTCCAGGAGCTTGCTCAAACTCATGTCCATCGAGTCGGTGATACCATCCAACCATCTCATCCTTTGTCATCCCCTTCTCCTCCTGCTTTCAATCTTTCCCAGCATCAGGGTCTTTTCCAATGAGTCAGTTCTTCGCATCAGGTGGCCAAAGTATTGGAATTTCAGCTTCAGCATCAGTCCTTCCAATGAATATTTAGGTCTGATTTCCTTTAAGATTGACTGGTTTGATCTCCTTGCAGTCCAAGGAGTCTAGCTTTAAGTCTAGTCTAGTCTAGATTTAAGTCTAGAGTTGAGTGAGTCAAATCCAGAAAGGTTAAATGACTTGCCTACAGTTTTAGAGGAAGAGAAGCAGTAGAATCATGTTCTTCTGACTCTTGATTCAAATTTTTCATATAAAACACAACTCCATCACCTTCCATGAAATTTAAATAAATGGGCATATACAGACAAACCAAACAAGAAACTTAGCATTCAGTGCTAACAGCAAATACAATACTATGATGTTAGAAAAAAAAATTTTAACAATGCCCAGATCAAAAGATCCTAAGACAATTTAACCATGCAACTCATATTCTGTGTTTGAGTTATCTCATAAATGTATGAATTGCTGTTGAAACAATTACTTGGTAAGCAGCCAAGTTAAATATTTACAGCAAAGAGTTTCCCATTTCCTCTTGGCATTAATTACTCACTTTTCTGTGCTTTGTGTATTTTATTTATGTTATCTGGAGTGGTCTTCATTAGTACCACCTTAATGCATGACATAGTGAGATTACCAGGTTAGCTAGTTTTTCCAATGACACAGAAAGAGGGAAGACACTCAGAAAGCCCCACAGTCGAGGCTACTGGTCAGTTATATGGTTAGGCACTTGGATTCTGGCTGTGAAGTGAAGTAAGTGTTAGTCGTTCAGTTATGTCCAACTGTTTGCAACTGCTTGGACTGCAGACTGGGCTCCTCTGTCCATGGAATTTTCCAGGTAAGAATACTGGAGTGGGTAGCCATTACCTTCTCCAGGGGATCTCCCTGACCCAGGGATGAAACCCTGGTCTGCTTCATTGCAGGTGGATTCTTTACCATCTGACTCACCAGGGAAGCCCCTAATGAATGCTAGAAGCAATACTTTAAAGGAGATTTTGGGCCTACCAAATAAAACTCAGGCCCATGTGATCTGCTTTCAATTTGGAATCAGTAAGAGAAATAATGTGAGGGATACATACATTGGCATTCTTCAGGGGAAGCTTGAAGGGGATGTCTACCAAGACCTTTAGACTGGTGAAACAACCTTGGTTCAGCATGGCAATATTCAGAATTTTGCCTAGAGACAGTCCTCATGGCTAAAGGATAATAGCACATTCTGGGATGCCACTTCTCAATACCAAGGACATTTATAATTCAGCTAAGGGATAAAGGTTCTTCCTCCTCAAGAAATGTAGGAAAGGGATCTCAGCTTAAACTGTAACAGACTGACCCATCCCCTCCTGTAGGTAGTCAGAGCAAGCTAAGTTTGATTGCAGTTTTATTCTGGGCCTGAAAGAGTGGAGGAGACCAATGGGGTCAAAAACGACTGTCTCTGGCTTCAGTTTCTAACATCAGAAACTAGAACAGATCTCAGCCTTTCAAAGAGGATAAGCATTCTGAGGTTGACTGTGTGATTAATTTAAAATCTCCTCCATACATACAAAGCAATTCTGCAATGTCAACAGAGGTTAAACATACTTATGGTTAGAGAAGTACTTTTTTCCTAAATTGTGCAAAATACTGGCTTTGTGTTTTAAACAATCCTAAATCATCAGGATGACTAGCTTTCCTTCTTTTGACATCCTTTAAAGAAACTTTGCTAAGTCACTTCAGTCGTGTCCGACTCTGTGCGACCCCATAGACGGCAGCCCACCAGGCTCCCCCATCCCTGGGATTCTCCAGGCAAGAACACTGGAGTGGGTTGTCATTTTCTTCTCCAATGCATGAAAGTGAAAAGTGAAAGTGAAGTCGCTCAGTTGTGTCTGACCCTTAGCGACCCCATGGACTGCAGCCTACCAGGCTCCTCTGTCCATAGGATTTTCCAGGCAAGAGTCCTGGAGTGGGTTGCCATTTCCTTCTCCATAAAGAAACTTTGGATGTGGTTAAATCTTTTATTTATCATAACATTTTCATTCATTTTGGTGTGTAATTACGGAGAACCTTTCCATCTCAGTATCTTCTATGTATCAAACATTCTTGTATATGTTAATACAGAGGTAAATAAATACAGAGATAGAATAAACTGGCCCAAAGAAAAATATTTGCCAGATGAGCTGCAACTCTACGTTGCATTCCTCTCAGTGCAGTGACTCAATGACCTCTCAAGGCAGAGCAAGTCCTCACAAGCTAAATGTCAGTAACGTTCATTACTGAGCGAGAACACAATTAGAAATACTTGCTACTAACAGTGTGAACATACTCTTCTGTTACACGATGTCCTTTTAACACATTTTAATTTCTCAGGAAAAAACTTCTTCCAGGGTTTTAAATAAGGTCTAATGTGTCTGGGTTACTTTCAGCAAATACATTGGCTTAATTTTCTCTAACATACTATCTTCAGCAAACAAGCATCTATCAAGGTTTGTGTAATATACTAAATGCTAAATAGAAGTTAAAACCTACAAAAGGAGCTCTTTTAGAAATAAAGTCATGGTTCAGAAAAATTTTTGTTCTCTACACTCTCAATTTAGGCTGAATCTTGAAATTAGCATCTTCATAAAGTGTGGAAAGATCCACATTTTGGTGCTATTCTTTGACTGACTTGGGACTGTAGGTGAGGGATTATATCTTTCACTCATGCTGTAAAATTATTTCTGAAATGATATTAGTAAGTACTATCAGGGACAGGGTGTAGTTGAAAGAATGCTGAAGAATTTAGCCAGTATTTAAAATGCCCAGTCTACTTTATCTGGCAAGTGTACACATTAGTTTTAAGGGAGTTGGTCCCGACATGATTTCACGATATCCAAGTGAAATGAATGTGTGTATATTTATTTCATCATTACTAAGCCTCTAAATATTAAACATGGACTTATATAAAAAGAGTAGGTGTAAGAAGGTGAATCCTAAAGACAAATAGTTTAAACCAATAAAGAATTTTTCGGAAAAGAATAAAGAGTAAGTGACTAGGGGTAGGAGAGGAGCAGGAAGAAAGGGCGGATGAAAGCTTCCCTGCTTAATTGTTTATAAATTGCTGTTAAGAGACAAAATTCTCTCTATGCCCAGATTATGTAATTTATCCAAAGTGTGCAGGCTCTTCTGTTCAGTAGTGCTGATAACAACACTAATAGTTTAATTACAACTTGCTGCTCAAGGAGATAAACAAGGCTGTTTGCTTTTTAAGGCAGGGGTTACAATTACTTTTAAACACGGGGGAAAGGAGCATCTGAGAGTAGATCTTATTGTGTCAAGAAAGCAACCCCAAACCAGCTGGGAAACAAAGCCCTGGGAGTGAGCAGCCGCCACAAAATTAGAGCAAAACCTCCCGATCTGAGCAGTGGGGCAGTAGGCCGGAGGCGTAGTGAACAGGCGGCACACGTAGGTGGGCAGGGATAGAAAAGTTTTTGGAGGCCAGTCAGTGAGCATCTTCCCTGGAATTCCATCACCGAGGGACTGAGCACCCCCCCCATCCCCCACCCCCCCCACCCCCAACTGTCCAGCTCACTGTCACGTCTCTGTCACACAGCCCTCAGCTTCAGCACCACCAAGAGGACAGCTCCCCTAACCAAAGAACACAGCCCTCAGCAACTGCCCTCCCTCGCTGACAAACATCCTTCCAACCACATTTCTTTCTTGACACTGTGCTTTTAAGGGTATTCTAAAGGACATTTGGAGAAAGCAATGGCAACCTATTCCAGTACTCTTGCCTGGAAAATCTCATGGACAGAGGAGCCTGGTAGGCTGCAGTCCATGGGGTTGCCAAGAGTCTGACACAACTGAGTGACTTCACTTTCACTTTTCACTTTCATGCATTGGAGAAGGAAATGGCAACCCACTCCAGTGTTCTTGCCTGGAGAATCCCAGGGACGGCAGAGCCTGGTGGGCTGTCGTCTATGGGGTCTCACAGAGTCGGACATGACTGAAGTGACTTAGCAGCAGCAGCAAAGGACCTTTGGAAGGGACTGGGAGCTTGTTTGGCTTGTTTATTTCCAGATGAAATGGAGATGAGTCCTCTCTGAAAAGTTCAGTCTTTTCATTGGCCTCCAGAGCAATTTAACCAGAATAAAAGACTGCAACTCACTGGCTTGAATCTGGTGGCAGAATGGTTCAGCCTAACCCAGCATTTACAGAAACTTGAAACTCTTTTTTCATGCTTTATTTTGTTTTGTTGTAAAAACACCAGTATTGGGTGAAAAACCTTTATTAAGTGCCCCTTAACCCCTTTCCTTCTCTGCTAAGCCAAAGACATTAAGGGAATATACCGGAGTTTGGTGAAAAAGGAGTGATCCTTAATATCTCTGCGTCGGAACAACCTTGATCCTAAAAGGAACTCTTCTCAGTCCTTTCCAAGAACCCTCACAGTCATATTCTGAATCTAGAACATACAACTGAAGGATTAATAGTTCCAAATGGAGACCACAGGCTACGACAGCATGCCACAAAAACCAGCAAAGCTTCCTCCAATAAAGTCTTCTTTCCCCCAGTCACAAATCCAGAGGCAAACATTCCAGATGTGACAAGAAAACAAAGGGTTAAAAAAAAAAACCCCAAATCACCAAAATAGGAAAAATTACACTCCAAAGAAATTGGCTACTTCGGCACACTCAGTTACCATCCCACCAGTCATAAGATATGGTTCTTTAGCAAACACATCTCATTTCTCTATGTAGAGCTTTTTCCTTCATTCAGACTTCTCAGTAGTGAGTAAAATAGTCATTATTTGAAGTTTCTCTTTGCTCCAGCATGCACATACACACATATACTTCGCATGATTCAGTTCCATTTTCAAGGGTTTAGTTTCCTAAAGAAAAAGGTACCCTCTTCTTAAACTTATTTTGAAGGAGGATTTTCAGGGAAATGCCCTCACTCTTTTTGCATTGGAGTTGCTAGAATAGTAAGGAATTCTAGAAAGGAAGAGACACAAGCTTGGGGGTGGGGCAGGAGGTAGGCGGACCTAGCAGTCTTTTAGAAAAGTTAGTGGTGAACAACTTCCTCCTGGTGACAGGGACCCTGTACTAGGAACAGGAAGGGGCAGGGGCGGTCTACTCCTGAATCTGGAGCAACAGCAGCATCAGTGGAGGCAGCGGACACTGGTGCGTCCTTTCAGGTGATCCTGACAGGTCTCAGCGGACACAGTTTGACTCCCTGAATCCCTCTGTCCTTTCTGTGGCTCTCTCTTCCCTCTTTCCTCCTTCCTCGCTTCCTTTCCCTTCCCATCCTTTCTGCATCTGCCTCTCTTCTCCTCCCCCCTGCTTCTTTCCCTCCCTCCTCCACCTCAGTTACCCTTTTCACTTAATCCCATCTGGGCCACCTTGGGTACCAGTCCCACTGACAGCTTCCCATCACCCCACGTGTTTCCTACAGACCATTTCATTACTATCATCACGATGGTTGCTTGCCAACTGCTGGGTCCAGCTCCCAGCTGTTAAACCCCACCCCCCCCTCCTCACTCCAAAGCCGCAGCAGTGGTATCAACCCGGCAGAATCAGCAGAGTCTGAATGTCACCAACAAGCTTCACCCGGCGGTAGCAGCCCCACCAGCAAACCGCACCAGCGGAGCCTTGCCAGCCCCCTCCGCCCACAGCCGGCGGCGGCGCTCAGGCATCCTGACTCGCGCTCCAGGCTACGCCTACGATCATTGTTAGCGGTGACAGCACTTTCTTCTCTTCAAGAAGAGGAAAGCCCGGCGTGTGATTCCCCGGCGGATGCAGGGCTCCACGCGCTACCCTCCCCCACCTCCGCAACACACACACACACAGACACACACACACACCCTCCTCACCCGGCACACAAAGAGAGCCAGCGCGCGCCGGGGACCAGCCGGGTAGGCAGTGGGGCGGGGTGGGGCACCACAGGAGGGGCTGGGGGCTGAGCCAGCCGGGGAGGAGGGAGGGGAGCCGGGCGGGGGAGAGAGCGGGGCGCGCGCTCCGTCCTCACCTGCCCCCAGGTTGAAGGAGATCCTGGCCTCAGCGAGGTACGGCGTGTCGCTCTTGGAGCGGACTCTTCTGATGGGCCGCCGGTCTATATCGTCCTCCGAAGATGCCGCCATTAAGGTGGGAGGCAGGAGCAGGGTCGCCCGGCGAGCTGAGAGGGAGGAGATGGAGAGAGAGAGGGAGAGAGGCGGAGAACGGGAGGGGGGGAAGGAAGAGGCTCGCACACAGGGAAGGGGGGAGGGGAGGGGGATGGGAGGGGGAGGGAAAGGGGACGGGGAGGGAGGGGGAAGAGGGAAAACGGAAAAAAGAAAAAAAAGAGGGAGAGAGAAAGAAAGAGAGCAAAGGAGAGAAAAGGGTGAAGGGAGAGAGAGAAAACCCGTTAAGGATTTGTGGACTGGAGCAGAGATCAGGCTCTGCCTGGCTGGCGCTCGCCCCCACCCCGCCCCCCTCACCCCCAGCTCCTCTCCCAGCCCCAGGGCCAGCAGGTCGGTGCTGCAGACGGATGGCCACTCCGCCTCCTGCCTGCAGCCCCAGGTTGCAGCTCTTGGCCCAGAGAAGCGGATGCGAAAGAGAGGACTCCAAAGATGCCCAGTCAGCACTGTGTCCTCTCCCGCCAAATGCACTTACCCCCGCTTCTCAAGTGCACACGAGGGTCTCCTTAACCCCCAGGATTCTCTGGTCCAAGGATGTCCAACCAGAGAGCCCAGCTTCAGCTTCCCTTGCATGCCATTATTAGTCCTGGGGTGCAAGCCTAGTCCCAGCTGGTCAGGGAAGAGAACAGGATAAGCGGGAGTACCCCCTGCGAACCATCTTTCCCAACTCTGAAGCTCAAATAGAGATGGAACCAGATGTGGAAGCATGTACAACTTTAGGGGCAGGTTGCCTGTAAAGTTTCTAGATTTGCGATTTTGAGTGTAGACTAGTATGTGCTTAGTCTCTCAGTGGTGTCCAACTCTTTGCGACCCCATGGACTGCAGTCTGCCAGGCTCCTCTGTCCGTGGAGTTCTCCAGGCAAGAATACTGGCGTGGGTTGCCATGCCCTCCTCCAGGGGATCTTCCCAACCCAGGGATCCAACCCAGGGATCCAACCCAGGTCGCCCACACTGCAGGCGAATTCTTTACCATCCGAGCCACCAGGGAAGACTAGGTATATTCACCTAGAACTGAGTGGCTTTTCTTTTTTTTTGATGTGGACCACTTTTAAAGTCTTTATTGAATTTGTTATAATAATTGCTTCTGTTTTATGTTTTGGCTTTTTGACTGCTAGGAATTTGGGATCTTAGCTTTCCCACCAGGGATCAAATCTGCACCCCCTACCTTGGTAAGCAAAGTCTTAACCACTAGCTTGCCAGTGAAGTCCCACAGGGCTTTCTTAGCACTACTGATTTTTAGGATATGTTTATCTCTATGGAAGATAGAGATTCATTTTAACCCATTCATTTTAACCTTCAAGTTTTTATTTGGTGATTTACAGCATGCATAGTGGTCTTTGGATTGGACCTGTAGTCTCTGTAACTCTGTATCATTGTTTCTGAAAGACAGGCTGAAGATCAAGGGCACCTCACATTTCTTTGAATGTCTGCACTGCAACCTTCCCATGTTATACAGTAGGAACAGTTAGAAAGGTTTCTGGAGTGTGAGTCAGAATGGTTTTGATGCTCTTACTGAACCTATTGATGGGCTCAACTATTTGATGTTTGTCTTCTGGCAGCTTCAGTCACTTGGTCTTTTGTGGCCAGATGTTGCCACATTTCTAACAGGAGCCCACCTGGAGTACACAGATAAATGTTACCTTCCTGCTACAAAGGAAATCTCAGTGTTAAGTCATGCCCTTCAGTCTCAGAGAATGAAGTGCCGCTTCAGCTCTGCAAAACTTCCCTCTCCACTTCAGCTGTCAGTTCTAACTCTCATCCCGTATCCTCGTGCCCACCCTAGACTCTTCAGTCTCTTCACACTGGTCTCCTACTTCATACATAGGTAGTAACTCTTTATCTGCCCTCTCCTTGATGCTTCTCCACCATATGATTTCTCTCCCAGTCTGTTTAGCCTTCCCATGGAACTCTTGGCCCCAGAGGCTCCATTTTTCACTCCTAATCCCCTCCTTATATCCCTACCTCTACTTTTTGTCCCCACCCCTCAGTCACAGTTACTTTAAAGGTCATCAATATCCTTACAACAGTTAGGTCCGTTTCTTTCTTGAGTAACGTATCCTTCTTGAAATAATCCTTTCCTTTGGCCTCCCTGTACTAGACTACCTTCCTAATCACTGAATTTCTCAGAGTTAGCCAATTCCCAGCATTTAATTTTAAATTACTTATCCTGGCTTTCAGGGCCCTTTACAACCTGATTCCCATCTGTCTTTCCTAACTCATCTCCCATTGTTTCCCTGGTCTGTTCAGAGTTGTCCCCACAAGTCTGACTCATCTCTGCATCTGCACCTTTCCTTGTGTTGCACACCACAAATTTCTTCCCAATAAGCTTTCCATGTCCTCCCTCAGGAATGTGAGATGACTGGCCCACTAGTCTTTGGCATGAATCCAGTACAGAGTAAATGCTCAATAGATATTTTTTAATAAAAGAAGAGAGGAGAGAGGGAAAGGGAGGGAGGGAGGAAGGAGAGAAGAGGGAAAAAAAGAGTAAAGGAGAGTTATACAACTAATGGGTCAATGAGTAGCTGAAATGGGGACAAAATCCATTTCTACCTGATTTCAAACCGTATTCTTTAACCAGTATATTAATTTGCTAAGTGTATATATATATATTTTGGTTGACTACCCATATTTTAAATTCATTTTTCTATGCTATATGTCTCCTTATTATGTCCCATTTGTCTCTGTTAACCATAGACTAAAAATGGATGCCTCCCATCCAAGGAGGCACAACAGGGGTGTTTGGCTCATGAAATGAACAATGAAGGTTAATGCTTTTAGATGACAAATCAGGCTGCAAACCAATATTATGATCATAACATTTAGGTAAGCTCTTAAGGAAGTGCAAAAGTAAGGAAATACACGATGTAAACTATACACTGTATAAACTATGCATGCATGCATAGGTGCTTCAGTTGTGTTTGACTCTTTGCGATCCTATGGACTGTAGCCCGCCAGGCTCCTCAGCCCATGGAATTCTCCAGGCAAGAATACTGGAGTGGGCTGCCATTTCCTACTTCAGGGGATCTTCCCAACCCATACCTCTCTTTGAATGAATGCAGTGCTATTATTATTATTTTTGTGTGTGTGTGCCTGCACCACATGGCATGGGAGGGGCCTTAGTTCCTTAACCAGCGATGGACCCTATGACCCCTGCAGTGGAAGCCCTGAATCTTAACCACTGGACCACCAGGGAAATACCTAATGCAGTGCTGTTTGATTGTTCGAAAAGTTTGGGATTCCCCACCCTCTCGTCTTTTCATTCATCAGCCTTGCCTTTATCAAAAAACAATAAAGTCATCTGAAGGAATATCTAGTCTTAGCTTTCTCTGTTTCTTTGATATTACTTAATAATGGTTCTTGACTTAGAGAAGTACATCTTTGAATTTCTGCTTCTTATTCGTTCGATGTTTCAGAGGATTAGGGATGTAATATTGCTACTATCTTAAGTTTACTTTTCTTCAAAAGAGTTGAAATGCCCTTTTATATATCTCTATCATATGGACCAGTATTATTTAAATAATTCTAGATAGATATACTTTTTACAAAAGGGACATTAAAATACTACATCCATCCTCACGCGCATGTTCTTGAATTATTTTATGACATTTCCATTCCTGACTATTATCTTCCATTATTTGGCTACCAAAATTTGCTGTCTTCTTTGTCTCATCTATGTTTTCCCATTATCTTTTTTCACTCTGCCTCTTTTATTTCCTCTCATCTTTTGTGGGAGGAAACCCTTTTAACAGTTCCCTTACGAAGTCAATCTCAGCTCATGTGTCTCTCTCTCATCCTGTACGAAGGAGTCACTCTCTATGAGGGCTCTTTCCAGTGTTTCGGCAGTTTTCATTCTCTGGGAATCCTTTCACAAACATGGCCTCTTGTCATAAAATATCTGACTGACTAATGTCAGGGGAAGAGCCCTGGGGTGTGGATTAGGGGTGGTGGGTGTTGCTCCAGTCCTACCACTACCTCACTGAGTACCACAGGGCACTTCACTGTCACCTCAGCTATAAAAATGCAAAGGCTGTCTGGCACAAAAACAGAGACACACAGGTCAATGGAACAGAACAGAGCACCCAGAAATGTACCCGCACTTACACAGTCAGTTAATCTATGACAAAAGAGGCAAGACCATACAATGGGGGAAAGCCAGCCTTTTAAAGCAGTGCTGCTGGGAAAACTGGAGAGCTGCCTGTGAAAGAATCAAACTGGACTACTTTCTCATACTATCTACAATAATAAACTCAAGATGGATTAAAGGCTTAAATCTAAGACCTGAACCCATAAAACTCCCAGAATAAACATAGGAGGTATGGCCTTTGACATCAGTCTCAGCAATATTTTTTGGGATATGTCTCCTCAGGCAAGGGGATGAAAGCAGAAATAAACAAATGGGATGGCACCAAACCAAAACGCTTTTGCACAGTGAAGGAAACTGTCAACAAAATGAAAAGGCAGGCTACTGAATGGGAAAAGACATTTGCAAATGATATATCTGATAATGGTCCCAAATATACAAAAAACTCAACATAAAAAATCTCAACATAAAAAATAATCAACTCAATTAAAAAATAATTAGAAGATGTAAATAGATATTTTCCCAAAGTCTTACAAATGGCCAATAGGCCCATGAAAAGATGCTTAGTATCACCAATCATTATGGCAATGCAAGTCCAAATCACAGTGAGATATCACTTCATGCCTGACAGAGTGGTTTTTACTGGGGAGACAACAAATAGCAAGTTTTAGGAGAGGATGTGGAGAACAGTGTGAAGGTTCCTCAGAAAACTGTAAATAGGACCACCATACAACACAGCAATTCTACTCCTGGGTATTTGTCTGAAGAGGACAAAAACATGGATTTGAGGAGATATGTCCAACCCTATGTTCTCTGCAGCATTATTTACAGTGTCAACAATATGTGAACAATCTGGGTGCCCATCAATGGGGGAATGAATGGAAAAATATGTGGTATATATATTTAGTGGAATATCACTCAATCACGAAAAAGAATGAGCTCTTCCCATTTGTGACAGCATGGATGGACTCTGGCAGGGATGAAGAAAGAGAGATACCATGTGATCTCACTTATATGTGAAATCTAAAAAGCAGAAGAAATGAACAAACTTAAGAAAATGGAAGTGGAGATGTGGATGCTGGGAACAGAGAGGTGGTTGCTTATGGAAAGGGATGGGGGGTGAGAGAGATGGGTGAGTAGTTTAAGAGGTACAAACTTCCAGTCACAAAATAAATGAGTCAGAGTAAGAAATGTACCTTGTGGGGAATATAGTCAGTAACTGTGTAATACCTTTGTATGGTGACATACTGTGAATAGACTTATCAGTGGTAACTGTTTTGAAATGTATAGAAATGTAGAATCACTATGTTATACACCAGGAACTAATAGTGTTGTGAAAGTGAAGTCACTCAGTCATGTCAGACTCTTTGCGACCCCATGGACTGTAGCCTACCAGGCTCCTCTGTCCAGGGGATTTTCCAGGCAAAAGTACTGGAGTAGGTTGCCATTTCCTTCTCCAACAGTGTTGTAGGTTAATTATATTTCACAAATAAACAAATGAACTTATAGAAAAAGAGATCAGATTTGTGGTTACCAGCAGTGGGAGTGGGAGAGGGAATTGAATGGAGGTAGTCAGAAGGTACACATTTCAAGTCATAAGATAAAAAGTGCTAGGGATGTAATATACAACATGAGAAATATAATTAACACTGCTATGCTACTGCTAAGTCACCTCAGTCGTGTCCGACTCTGTGTGACCCCATAGACGGCAGCCCAGCAGGCTCCGCCATCCCTGGGATTCTCCAGGCAAGAACACTGGAGTGGGTTGCCATTTCCTTCTCCAATGCATGAAAGTGAAAAGTGAAAGGGAAGTCGCTCAGTCGTGTCTGACTCTTCATGACCCCATGGACTGCAGCCTATTAGGCTCCTCCATCCATGGGATTTTCCAGGCAAGAGTACTGGAGTGGGGTGCCATTGCCTTCTCCGAACATTGCTATATCTCATATATGAAAGTTGTTAAGAAGTAAAGTCTAAGAGTTCTCATCACAAGGAAAAAATTCTTTTAACATATATACTTTTGCACTCCTCTCTGGATAGAGCAATTGATCCATCTGTCAATAGACAGATAGATAGGTTAGGGAATTTAGAGACAGGACAGCAAATGATAATCAAATGAGGTCAACAGGTGAATCTGCATAAAAGGTGCATAAACATTCTTTGTACTAATTTATTTTTGCAAATTTTCCATAAGTTTTACATTATTTCCAATAAAAGTTTAAAAGTACTAGTAAAAATATGTTTCCTTCTTTCTATCTGCAAAAGTTTCCAAGGATTAGAGATGATGTCCCATCATTACTTTAATCTTTCTGAAAAATTATCATGTCAGCCATTCCCATAGGCTGCGGATAAATACAGTAATGATCTTAAAGGTAATTGATTCTACATTTATGCTAGAGATGTTTGAATTTTTGTTAAAAATTTTATTCTAGAATAGTATTGTCAAAACAGATTAAAGAATTGGGGCTGCATAGATCAAGTATACATGTTATACTATTTTGCATATCTAACACGAGTTACATGTATAAGAACTTTTACACCTTGCAATTAAACCCAGTTAAAATCAGTATGATGTCACTAAGTAGAGTGATGGTGCTGAAAATCATTTATGTAGAAAATGCAAAATGCCAATAATGAAGATGAATGTTATTAACTACAATATCAAGCCAACAAGATTGCAGCAGTAACTTGTATAGGTTTTAAATAGGCTTAACACAAATGTACCAAAAAGGCTTTTGTGCTTTTTATTGAAACTAAATTTAGTATGTAGCTGCTGAGATATTTTTTCTTTTCTATACATATGTATGCTTTGCTAGATAACCAAGAATCTGAGGAGTTGTTATTGGCACATCTTAGAGCTCTCCACTTACATTTGTAATTAAAGGAGCTGTCCATTCTGCACAGTTCTGCTATTTATTCCTTTTTCTATGTGGCTAATTTTGTGGGGCCCACAAAGGAGAGGGTGCGGGTGCCTAGTTTTTACCATTGCTTCCCAGCTTCTGTCTTCTCTGTATTCAGTGCCGTGCAACTTCGAGCAGCGGTACACCATTCACATCACAGTCCATATAAGTAGAATTATGGAATTGTGAAGGGCACAACTTGTGCGGCCATACCCCAAAGATGGTGGCTTCCCAAAGGGATGGTTCCATGTCTGGGCATTCAGACCAGCCCTGTTCCCTATAGCCATATGGGTCTCACATTGACTTTGTTCTGACTCTTCCTTTAGGACTTCATACCTAGCTCTGATGTCTGGATAAAGATGAATATGATACTATTTAACTGTTGAGTAGCTACCATAACATTGCATAGGGATTTCTCCCCCGGAAGGACTAATATTCTAGTTTATATAAAATTGTGCCTTGTTTTAAAACCACTTAAAAGATATAAGATATACTAATAAAAACTGTTTGAGTATAGGAACCATGTTCTCTGTGTTTTGGAGAAATTTTCTGCTTCCCTGAATACTTGTATGTTGTGATAGCCAGCCTCCAGATGGCTCCTAGGGATCCCCAACGCTTGGCATTCACATCCATGCCCTCCCACACTCAATCAGTGCTGGTCTCTGTGACCATTTGAATATGGTGGAAGTAACGGTGTATCAGAAAATACATTGCAGCTTCTTTATTGCTTTCTTTTGAAGTCTTGGGAGAAGCCAGGTGCAATGCCACAGGGACACCAAAAAAGCCAGTGAAGAGGCTCATGTGGCAAGAAACTGAGGCCTCCTGCCAAGTGCCATCTGCATGAGCCATCTTCAAAGCCCCAGAGAAGCCCTGGGGCTGATAATGACTGTAGCCCTGACCAGCACCCTGACTCTGAGTCACCTCAGACTCTGAGCCACAACAACCCAACCAAGACATTCCTGAATTTCTAACCTACAGAAACTATGAGATAATAAATGTTTGCTGTTTTAAGTCACTACATTTTGGGGTAACTTGATATGCAGCACTAGATAAGTAATACACCTGGGTTCTCAGTGGACTGAGAGCATCATTCATGAATGCTTAGATACCATCTGTGGCCACCAGAAAACCCAAACCTTAACCAGTTTGATGGATTAATTGGCAAATTGCAAGACAGAAGATTCATACAAAAATTAGGGAAACAGTATCAAACGACAGTACAAACTTTTCCACTGGAAAGCCTTTCTTTTCCTTCTCTTCAACCATTTCCTGTCTAAACTCTGCCCATCTTTTTTATGGCTGAAGTGTTTTTACTTCCATCCCAAATCTAGCACCAATGTGAGAATGTGGCATTTTCCAATCTCTATCTATGGCACTTTGTAATTTGTATGAATGTGTAAATAATGTGGATGCTACTTTCCTTTCAGACAATATGAAATAAAAGTTAACTACCTACACAGGCTTTGAGGTTTATACCCCAATTCCATACTTAATAGTTGAATGATTTCATGTGAGTCACTTGTCCCCTCTACATCTGTAAGATGGGCCTTACATAGTACCTACATCTTAGGGTTGCTATGAGGATTTAAACATGTAATCTATGTAAAGTCTTTAGCAAAAGAAATTCCCAATAATCATTCATTATATTAAAACTATTATTGCTAGCCAGCTCCAAGTAAAGCTTGTCACTGTGAAATTAAACCTTGGCATAATTCCCAAGCTTAATTCTTATTAGATCGTGGAAAAAAGTTAGTGAGCTCTCCAAGCTTTAGTTTCCTTATATGTAAACTAGAAATAAAATAAACTCTCTCACTGGGCCTTGGGAGGATAAAACATTATATAACAAATGTAAAACACTGAACACGGAGCCTGACAAATGGTAGGCGGGCAACAAATGTTCATTGCTTCCTTTCCTCTCAGTTTCCTAAAGTAGGTACCGTGCAGGGTGGCTGGGGGCTGGCTGCTAAAACATGCTGGATGCAAAAAGGAAAATGTGCTTCAGGCTTGGTATGTTGAATTGAGTTGGACATAAACCTAAACAGCTTTCTGTTGTTGAACATGCCTGGTTAAGACATGCAAGTCACTTTCCCCATCTTATTTAATAGCACAGGTAATGTTCCCCATCTTATTTAATAGCACAGGTAACGTTCCCCATCTTATTTAATAGCACAGGTAACGTTCCCCATCTTATTCAATAGCACAGGTAACGTTCCCCATCTTATTCAATAGCACAGGTAACGTTCCCCATCTTATTCAATAGCACAGGTAACGTTCCCCATCTTATTCAATAGCACAGGTAACGTTCCCCATCTTATTCAATAGCACAGGTAACGTTCCCCATCTTATTCAATAGCACAGGTAACGTTCCCCATCTTATTCAATAACAGGTAACGTTCCCCATCTTATTCAATAGCACAGGTAACGTTCCCCATCTTATTCAATAGCACAGGTAACGTTCCCCATCTTATTCAATAACAGGTAACGTTCCCCATCTTATTCAATAGCACAGGTAACGTTCCCCATCTTATTCAATAGCACAGGTAACGTTCCCCATCTTATTCAATAGCACAGGTGATGTTCCCCATCTTATTCAATAGCACAGGTAATGTTAAACCTTGTTTCTTTTTATTTTACTTTCTTTTATTTCTACTTCCTACACGGTCAGTTTTTAGCAGTTGCTGTAATTAATGACATAATTTGAGATCTAAAGGTTCTAATATTTCTAATTCATGTTCAGTGAATGAAAGGGTGACATATACTTGAACATACCTTTGTGTGGCAAACTACTGGGCTTGATCACTTGCAAAGTGATCTTAGGGGCAAAGACAATGGGTTTGAATTCCATTGAAGCCCCACGTACAGTAACAGGATGTAGATATACAGGCGTCAGACTAGACAGTAGGAGACCAGGTTCCAGCCCCAGATATGCCACCATCTTGCTGTCTGTTTTAGATAAATCACCTTTTTTCCAGAAGGGCTGGCTGTTGCAGGGGAAAGTGAGTCAGTAATCATGTTTGAATCCTCACTCTGCCTCTTCAGAGCTGATAATTCCACTGAGCTTTAGTTTCTAATAAATTGGGGGCAGTCATATCTAACTCATAGTTTTGTGATTTTGAATGAAATAAACACATGTAACTTCTAGTACATGGTAGGTATTTAATAAACAAATGTTTGCTTTTCTTTTCTTCTCTGACCCTCAGTTTCATCATCTGTAAAATGGGCCAGTTGAATTAAGTTACTGCTGGTTCTAATGTTCTGTTACTATAGGAACTATACTATTAAATGGCACTTGCTATTGGAATGCAATGAAGTGCTTTATCTGGCTATAATAAGAACAAAAGCATATTGTGGTGGTGTGGAGAAGGAAAAACAGAAAAATTCCTAAATGTATGTGTCTAAGAAGAAGGCCTGTCCAGTACAGATTCGGTAATTATTTAATTTGCATTCTGTTGTGTCTACAGATGGGCCGATGATAGCAATCAAATCATAGGGTATTAGTCAGAGACTCTGTATAGTAAATAGTAGCAGAACATATCCAGTAACATCAAGCCAGCTGGCAAAGTAACCCTTTGGGCAAAAACAATGTGTGGTTGGTTGACCTTTTCCTCTTTTTTTCCCCCAAATCATGTCCTGATTATTTCCTAAGTTGGTTAGAATCAACTACCCCAAGACATAAATTGTTCACTTATTCTAAATTAAGATAGAGAAAATTAAAGGTAATCAATTCAAGGAGTTTGATTTAGGTTGAAAAAATACGTGTGTGCATGAGTGTATGTGCCCATGTATATAAAAAGAATGCAAGAACATTCAATCTTATACAGGTTATAAAGAGGACTTATTTTTATTAATAGACGATGGGCTAACTGAGTTTTTTGTTTGTGTTTTGTTGTTCACCTAACTTTTCTGTAATTATTATGTGCTACGGGCTACAGTCCATAGGGTGGCAAAGAGTCAGACATGACTGAAGCGATTTAGCACGTGCTCACCTTGATAGTGAGAGGGAAAATGAGTTCTAAGTATAATAAGAAGCTCCTATGGGGACTTAGCGGGCTCCCCGGGTGGCACTACTGGTAAAGAATCCGCCTGCCAATGCAGGAGATCTAGGAGGTGTAGTTTCGATCCCTGGGTGGGGAAGATCCCCTGGAAAAGTAAATGGCACCCCACTTTAGTATTCTTGCCTAGGAAATCCCATGGACAGAGGAGCCTGGAGGGCTACAGTCCATGGGGTTGCAAAGGGTCAGACACACCTGAAGTGACTTAGCACATGAGGACTTGGACAGATTTCCTCCCCCTCTTCCACCCACCCCTGCAATTCAACCTAAAAGTCAAAGGTCTCACCATCCCCTTGTGACAGTTTGTTTCCCAAGTAAATAAGGCAAAAATTCACTTTAAGAAACTGAACCTAAGGGTCTAGGTACACAGAATGGCTGTGCTGCTGCATTTGTATCTTGTAACACTGATGCATTCTATCATTTGAAATCCATGAACATCTTTGCGTCCTTGTACCACTGCTCCTGGAAGTCTTCCTTAGTGCTGCCATGGACACCAGTATCCTACAGGATGTAGTAGGAAGAGTCACAAGGTTCAGGGTTATAATTCTAGCTCCATTCCTAACAGCTGTGTGGGTTTGGGAAATGACTTGATGATTGGAAACATGGATGACTTCACCAGTAACATGGGGATAATAACAAGTATGTCACAAATTTCCCATTCCAGGACTAACTGAGACCATAAATACCAAGCCGCTGGCACTGAAAACGTGGGTCTTCTTTTCACTCTCATTTCCTTTTGTAAATTATGGGTACATGTGCATCCAGATTACTGAGAAAGCATAGGATATGGGACTGATGTAAAAATCAGCTTTCCGGGATGATGTGTGAAGTGTGATCTCGCTTTCCAAAGACAAGGATTAAACTGGACTAAGCCAAGTAATTTTTTCTCCACTTGTGACCTATCAAATTTAGTCACCAAATAATGCATAATCAACTAAATGGAACAGAAGATCTTACTGTGTAGGTTCAAAAGAAAAGTAAGGTCTATTTTTAACTAACTGTAGCTGAATCTCTTTTTTTCTTCCTTTGCAACATTCTGTGACAGCCTATATTTCTCTTAAATGATTGAGCTGCGTTGAGACATTTTTTTAAAAAAACTTGTTTTCTTTAGATGCTCTCGTAAGTATTAACTCGGAATTTTCTTCTTATAAAAACACAAGCCTGAATTTGAATAATATTGCTAACTTCAGACATTTGGTTCATGTAAATATTTCAGATGGACTATTAATTTTAAGTACTAGGGAGAAAATATTGTATTTACAGGGAAAACTTCTAATTTAGAAAATAAATGTTTCCTTTAAATAACTTCCCAATCCTTCAAATAATATGAAAGGAAAATTAAAGGCCCAAAGGAACTACATATTCTGAGGCAGTTGTAAAACGTGTTAGTGAAATTATTTTAGGAATTACCTAGGTACCTAAAATGTTTCGAATGGTTTTCCAAACTTTATAGTACCACCAGGGAATCCCTCCCTCTCCATCTTTACACTCTTGCCTTATCTTCTTTCTCAGTGAACAGCTTCATTATCCACCCAATGCTGCTGCTGCTGCTAAGTCACTTCAGTCGTGTCCAACTCTATGCGGCCCCATAGACGGCAGCCCACCAGGCTCCCCTGTCCCTGGGATTCTCTGGGCAAGAACACTGGAGTGGGTTGCCATTTCCTTCTCCAGTGCATGAAAGTGAAAGTGAAGTTGCTCAGTTGTGTCCGACTCTTAGCGACCCCATGGACTGCAGCCTACCAGGCTCCTCTGTCCATGAGGTTTTCCAGGCAAGAGTACTGGAGTGGGGTGCCATTGCCTTCTCCATCCAATGAGGATGACAATTAATCTGCCTTTGCATGCTTAGGAATTCCAAACCTGATATTGAATCCCTTAGGATATCTAATGCAGAGGAGATCTGTTGTCAGATCTGTTTTTATCTTTTCTTGGACACTAACTTAGAATCACATCTTTCTCCCTAGTGTGTGTGTGTGTGTGTGTGTGTGTGTGTGTGTGTGTGTGTGTGTGTGCGCGTGCACACACACACACACACATACACACACACACACACACATACCCCTCTCATTTGGATACCCTCATCTGTGTTAACAAAACTCCCAGTATGCAGATTCTCCTAGCATTTATCTTTCGGGACTGAAATCATTGCTTTATCTGCCTCTGTATTAGATAGCTAACTACATTAGGCCAGAGGATGTGTCTGTTGAGTTTGAATCCCCAGCCTATAGTTAGTGTTCCAAAGTCAGTGAATTTTGGATAAATATAATGGAATTTATTGCATTTCATTCATTTACCTCTCTAGGCTCCATTTTCCTTATTTATGAAAGTAAAGAATTGGACTAGTCAAATTCTATACCTCATACTGTTTGTATTAAAAGCATCTGAGAGCTACAAAAATAAAACAAAACCACCTCTTAAAATAGAAAAACTTATATTATCTCACTTGACTCTCAAAGATTCTGATCTGTATACCTGGGCAAGGGCTATAGAATTTGCTTCTGATATGTAACAAGGTTTGGAATCTGGAAGCTCTTTGAGCTCTAGAAATCATTCAAATGTTCTGTGCTTCCTATGGAAGAGATGCTGACTTTCTTAATCTGCTGATTAAGGTCTCTTTCTTTGAACTCTACTTTGTTTTCCAATCTCAGGTATCACCTTCACCTTGCGTCTTCTGACCCAGTCGTACTGAATTGCTTAAAGAAAGACCTATCCATGCTGGCTTTCTGTGCAAGGAATGAGCCGCTATTGTGCTAACTGCAGCATGAAGTTTAGGTACAAACTCTTCCACAAACAATTGTCTGATTCTTTCTCTTCCCTTTTAGACCATTTATTTTGCTTCTATAAAGGTATTTTTTATTGTACTATATCGTCTTTGAGCTTCTTGAAGACACAGAACAGTTATTCAACTAGTGCTCTTTCCTTATTGTGGCAAATTATTCCTTGAATAAGTATCGCTGAGAATCTATTATCTAAACTTACATCATCTTATACTCATACTAATAATATTGCAAGCATTGTCAATATCTTACAAATGGGGAAACAATGGCTTATAGAGTTTCAGTCACTTGAATAACCAGCCACATGGCTGTTTACTAGTTGGAATTGAATTAGCTTCCAGGACTTTCTGATGTCACTTTCTTCACATTACCATGTTTTCTTAAGGGAACAAAAGAATAAAGAGAAATATGATTTGAAGTAGATTCTCTCAAAACTATTTCCTTATTTCCAAGTAAATGCTGACTCATTTTTTAGATTGAGGTGACATTGGTTCATAACATTATATAAGTTTTGTGGGTGCAATATTATATTTCCACTTCTTTATACACTCTAGCGTGCTCACCACGAGAAGTCTGGTTTCCGTTTATCACCATATAGTCAACACCCTTTATGCATTTCAACCTCCCTAAAGCTGATTCATTCAAATCACCTCTTGGAAGCCACATTTGGATAAACTAGAGTTTGCTGTAAACTCAAAGGAAATCAGTACAGTTTAGCCAATGTTTTTTTTTAATTAATTAATTTATTTTAATTGGAGGCTAATTACTTTTTACAATACTGTGGTGGGTTTGCCATACTTTGACATTAATCAGCTACGGGTGTACATGTGTCCCCCATCCTGAATCTCCCTCCCACCTTCCTCCCTATTTCGTTCCTCTAGCCAATGTTGTAAGAGAGTTTGCAGGAAAATAATTCTCAGTAGTAAAACCATAGAGAGGATTCCTTTGGGATTTGTTAGTGACTTAATTTAAAAATTGATGTTTTGTTGCTTTTCTTGTTCTTATGTTTTAAGGCTGTTCCACCCTGCCAAGGATGCTTCCCTGGTGGTAAAGAAACTGCCTGCAATGCAGGCGACCCTGGGTCAGGAATATCCCCTGGAGAAGGGAGTAGCTACTCACTCCAGTCTTCTTGTCTGGAGAAATACATGGACAGAGGAGCCTGGTGGACTACAGTCCTCGGTGTTGCAAAGAGCTAGACACAACTGAGCGACTAATACTTTCACTTCTTTCACTTCACGTTCACCTTGCCAAGGGCGTGGAAATTTGAATTAGGAATAAATGGTGGTAGAGAAGATCAGAGATGGTGCAGGGTGAAGGTTTTTCTTGGGGAGCTCGAGGCCCTCCCACTTTCCTCTGAGGCTTGACAAGACAAAAAGATAATTAACCTTAGAGCTAATATTTATTAAATGCATAGTAGGTACTTGACATTTTGCTTAGTGTTTTATATTTACTTGTTGAGGGTTTCCAAATGTTAGTCGTTTCTATATCACTTGTATGGATTTTGCAAGCTCTAAGTGTCATCTGCACTAATATTTACTTAATGTTTTTCCTTCAGTGGACTTTGCTCATTTTTTCCCCCTTTTGTTCTAAGCCGTGCTATGCTCAGTGACTTCAGTAACGTTTGACTCTTAGAGACCCCATGGACTGTAACCCACCAGGATCCTCTGTCCACGGGATTTTTTCAGGCAAAAACACCGGAGTGGGTTGCCACGCCCTCCTCCAGGAGATCTTTCCGACTCAGGGATTGAACACACACTTCCTCCATCTCTGGCATTGCAGGCGGATTCTTTATTGCTGAGACACCTGGGAAGCCCTTTATTCTAAGCAGTAGTCCATAAATATGAAGTCTGGTTACATATTTCTATATTTCAATTAAATAGTTTTCAATTTATATCTTTTCTAAAACACAATAAAATGAATTATTATAAAAAAGTTCAAGTATTACCTAAAAAGCATATTGGACCATAGTTTGGGAAACACTTTGCTTCATTTAAACCCTCAAAAGAATCCTTTGCGTTGAGAACTTATTATAATTTGCATTCAAAAGAGAAAACTGAGGCAAAAAGAGTAAATAACTTGCCTAATATTATAAGCTGAAAAGTGAAAATCACAGTCTGAACTCAGATCTGTGTCATTCCAAAACCCAAGCCCTAAAATATTATGACATTCTTCTCCAGCCCTGAGAAAGATTTCAGTCATACCTCCAATTTTGCTTATGCCATAACTGTAATTTTGCAAAAATACGAATGTACTTGAAATTGAAAGTCAAATAAAAAACTAAGATGGATGTGTAGGGTTGGTTTTCCTTCCTATTTTCCCCCAAACCCCTTAATATTTCGCCCTTGCTTTGCTTTTGGTTTTCCCAGGTGGTGCTGGTGGCAAAGAACCCACCTGCCAATGCAGGAGATGCAAGAGATGTGGGTTTGATCTTCCTGTGGGAAGATCCCCTGAAGGAGGAAATGGTAACCCATTCTAGTATTCTTGCCTGGAGAATCCCATGGACAGAGTAGCCTGACAGGCTACAGTCCACGGGGTCAAAAAGAGTTGGACGTGACTGAATGTCAGAGCATGTTTTGCTTTTATAATTGAAAAAAGATACAGAGATCTCTAAGATGATCTCTCTGATCAGTCCTAACATTTCAGAGGTCGGATTTAATACCAATATTCATCCAGTAGTAGCAGTAGTTGCTGAGTCGTGTTGGACTATTTGCGACCCCATGGACTGTAGCCCACCAGGCTCCTCGATCCATGTATGATTGTGTGGATCTAGCTGTTTATTAAAATATTCTCAAAAATATTAAAAATGGTATTATCCATGAGCTGATTTCGATGCACTAGGCTCTCTGTCCTTGCTTCTGCCAGCTCAGTTAGAGAGGGCAGTACTGAAAGTTTTTAGGAACAGATTTGTTTGAGTAATGAGGAGTGAGAATTTTTTCCAAGCACCTGTGAATTGTTTATGCTAATTGGGTCATAACTGATGCTGCCTGTGTGTCGGCTGCATCTTTAGTCCACTCTCTATATGCTGTATGTGAAAGCAGGCGTTATTAATCGAGCAGAGTTATTTTGTTGTATTTTCATATGATTTTCTTCCTCTGTTTCATCCTCTCATCTTTTCTCTCTTGCCTCCTGTCCTTATGCCCTACTTATGAGCCCTGAATCACAGTATGTGACAAAGCAGGTGATTGCTGGGGGCAAAGGCACAGGAAGCAATGGAAAGCCATGTGCATGTAAATGGACGGCACCAAGAAGGCTACTTTGTGTGCAGAGAAATGTCCTGTTCAAGGGCACACTCCAGAATTGGGAGGTTGGGCTTCATGGTCATCTATATATGCACAGAATTGGCATATATAGATGCCAATTGATCTGCCTTCACCCCCTCCTTCACAATGCTCCCTGCATTAAACACAGGTTTGGAGAGCCTGAATGTTGAGCAATTAGAGGTCTAAAATGGAGTGTGTGGGAGGTTAAGAGGGAAGGCTTGGTAGTTAGCTTGTCATCCATGAGTGAAGCACAGCAGGCTGCTTCCTGGCTAGAGCTACAAAGAGAAAAAAACAACCAGAAAAATCTCCCAAAGTGAGTATTTGTTGAGGGCGGTGACTTCAGCATCATAAAAACAAGGCTGGAAACTACATGAGAAAAGGGTCACCTGAAGTGCATCTCTGAGACAAGGGTCTGAAAAGTAGTCTGATGACATGTTAACTACTTGGTTAAGGACATCACCACCAAGACACAGAGAAGATGCGGCCAGTTTTGCTGTGCTGTTCCTAGCAGAGCTCTGAGAGGCAGATGGGTGAATGGAAAAGATTACAATCTGGTTGGCAACTGTGCCCCAAATGAGGACACGGTTGCTTTAGAATCACTGTTTGTGCCTCAGTTCTTGAAGAGCAAATTATGAGCTACATGTAAGACCACGATATTAAAGTTTGACAGTCGTGGAGAAGGAAGCTAACCTGGCACCCACTAGGCAAGACTCCTAGAAACATGGCCAGGCTTTCAGTGAGTGATCCTCAGGTGTGCGGCTCCTGAGTAGGGCTTAGGTGGGTATCCACAGCCGCCTTCCAGGAGTGTGAACGGTAGCCAGTTTGAGGGTTAATCAGTCCCAAAGTGTAAGGACTTGCCTAGGTAGTAAAGGTCTGAAGAAGGAAGGAGAAAGGAATCTCAACTAAACGACAGCCCAGAGCTAGTTTCTGGAACATGTTCAGAGCAGCTTTTGACTTGATCTCAAGTAAGTTTATCAGAGTAAATGTTGAGGGGCTCAAGCCTTCCAGAATTCTACTTTTAGGCAGAATAAAAACTCAGCCTTCACAGACTATTGTATATTAAAAAGTCCTTCTAAGAAGGATACTATTCAGGAACCCCTGGAAATCTATTTTAAAAGGGTAATTCTTTTCAATAGTGCACCAACTCCCTCCTGCTGTATTTTCTTTTTGCTTTTGCTTTTTTTTTCTGCTTTATAGAAGGTACATTAGAGTTGATGACTTTCTTCCATTTCCTGCATCTCTATGTATTTGAAAATTAATTTTGCTTGTCCCTCCCCTCAGCCTTAAGCAGAGTCTCTATTTCAACTAAAGATTTTAATTCTTTCAAGGTCTTAGGGAGTTTTTATTTTCTCTATCATGAATTGTCAAAAGTCCTTTCCTTGAATCCCAAGTTTCTCTTTGTAATGCAGATTTAAGCATTTTCATTCCTTTAGTTCCACAGGACCTTTAGTAAGTCTTAATACTTCTACTGTATATCAAGGATGGTACTAGGCATCCAGAATATGGTATTTAAGATCACTACCATTGAGACGCGTGTACCCCAATGTTCATCGCAGCACTGTTTACAATAGCCAGGACATGGAAGCAACCTAGATGTCCATCGGCAGACGAATGGATAAGGAAGCTGTGGTACATATACACAATGGAATATTACTCAGCCATTAAAAAGAATACATTTGAATCCGTTCTATTGAGATGGATGAAACTGGAGCCCATTATACAGAGTGAAGTGAGCCAGAAAGAAAAGCACCAATACAGTATACTAATGCATGTATATGGAATTTGAAATATGGTAATGGTAACCCTATATGCGAGACAGAATAAGAGACACAGATGCATAGAACAGTCCTGTGGACTCTGAGGGAGAAGGTGAGGGTTGGACGTTCTGGGACAATAACATTGAAACATGTATATTGTCATATGTGAAGCAGAACACCATTCCATGTTTTATGCATGGGACGGATGCTCAGGGATGGAGCGTTGGGATGACACTGAGGGATGGGAGGGGGAGGGAGGTGGGAGGAGGGTTTGGGAGGGGGAGCACGTGTGAACCCATGGCTGATTCATGTCGATGTGTGGCAAAAACTACTACAATATTGTAAAGTAATTAGCCCCCAACTAAAATAAAATAAAATAAAAAAAAATTTAAAAAAAAAAAAAAAAAGATCACTACCATTGACGTAGGTAACAGGCACTAGTAACAAAACAAGAGCTTCAGTAACTGATCAATAATAACAGTGTACCAAGCACTTCATAAGCACACCTCCTTCATTCTCAGAAACCCCTGTGAACGTGGATCTAGTATTATATGCATTTTGATTAGGACCCTGAGGCTTAGAGAAGTAGAGCCATTTACATGAACTCATGCATCTAGTAAGTGGTGGAAGCAGAATAATATAATATGCTAGTGGCTAGAATACAAGCTGATCAGAATATTATGGGAGAAAGTCCTGGAAAAGTCAGGCAAGACATCACAGAGGAGGCGACATTGGAGCTGGGTCATAAACACCAGGAAAGAAAATAGCAGACACTGGGGAATTCCCTGGCTGTCCAGTGGTTATGACTCTGTGCTTTCACTGCCAAGGGTGCATGTTCAATCCCTGGTTGGGGAACTAAGATTCCACAAAATAAAAGAAAGAAAGAAAGAAAAGCAAATAGCATGAACACATTCTGTGCAGATGACTGTTGTTAACAATTGGCAAACAACTGAGTGCAACCAAATGTCTTTTGTCTCTTGGGGCCATGTGAAGAAGTCCCAGGGGTTTAGACTTTAGGTTTACAGTACGTTAAACTCAAAGCTAAGGACTGAAAAAGACTTCCCTCATAGCTCAGTTGGTAAAGAACCCACCTGCAATGCAGGAGACCTGGGTTTAATCCCTGGTTTCAGGAAGATCCCCTGGAGAAGGGAATGGCAACCCACTCCAGTATCCTTGCCTGGAGAATCCCATGGACAGAGGAGCCTGGTGGGCTACAGTCCATGGGGTCGCAAAGGGTCGGACACACTGAGCGACTAAACCACCAAAGACTGGAAAAACCAGCTGTTCTGACAGATTTCACAGGGAGGAGAAAAGAGGAGCTGGAAACTAGTTGGGGTGGGGGAACAGGGTGGGAAATGGTGGAGAGAGGGGGCTTTAGATGAGTTTCTAACTTAGCATTCATCAGTTGTCAAAACTGGCATTTTCCTTTGTCAAATAAGACGATGCAGACGACAGAAAAGACACATTAGGATGAAGTAACAACGACTACAGCACCTGATTCCAGTGCCAAGAGTGATTAAAAATGATAAAAGAGGAGGAAATTGTGAGCGGGAGTCATAAATTTGATTGTCTAGTAACATTAGACAAACGGCTGCCTTTTAATGTATTTTCCCTTTTGAATATCATTTAAACACCCAAAGATATTGGTGGTCTTGGAGGAAAGAAACTGAACATAGCAGAGAGGGATGATTGGTGTGGTTAGAAGAGACCTACTGCTCCATCCAGGAGATCTTTAGTCTCCTCCACCTTCTCAGGATGAGCTCTGTGATCTGGGCATGTGGCTGAAACACTCTGAGCTTCACCATCTTCAGGTCACAAACGTTATGTTTACTGCCGGTGGGGTTGTTGAAGTCAGATATCCTTGAATTCAACTTCTGACTATGCTGTTATTTAAATGTATGAAAATCAAAGTGTTAGTTGCTTAGTCGGGTCCGACTCTTTTCGACCCCATGGACTCTAGGCCCCCAGGCTCCTCTGTCCTTGGGATTCTCCGGCCAAGAATACTGGAGTGGGTAGCCATTCCCTTCTCCAGGGTATTTAAATGTACAGTCTTTTCTAATCTGTGAAACGAGCATTATAACCCCTCTTTTGCCAAATTTCTTCGAAGATTAACAGATAAAATGAATATGCAGAGTGCAGCACTGATGTGTAGTCCAGTCTTTAAAAAAAAAAAAAGTCCACTTGCACCTTTCCAGTGGTTTGGATTTCTTTAAAGGGAAAGACATAGAGAAAGATACTCAGGCAAGAATAGCTGCATGATTCTGCTAAAACCTCCTTTCCTGTAAAATGGGAGGGCAGAAGTTCATAGCCCTGGTTGCACATTTGAATCACCCAGCATAATTTGATAGATTCCCAAGTGTGGGACTCACACCAAGGATTCTGACTTGACTGGTTTTGTCCCAGGACTCCAGCCTTGAGGCCACAGAAGCTTAACAGGTGTTTCTAATATGCACTAGGTTCAATCATTGCCTCTCAAACTTTAGCATAAATTGCCATCTTGTTAACTTTAGATTCCTATTCTCAAGGTCTAGGATGTCTGAGATTTCTAGCGTTCTTAACGAGTTCCCTGATGACACAGAGGCTGCTAGTCTGGAGCTGAGCTGAGTGATTAATGCTTCATAATGCTAGTTCTCAACCTTCAGGGTCCACCAGAATAACCCAGCGGCTTGTGTAAAATGTAGCACAGGGGCCTGGGTCGGGCTCTTCCCAGTTCTGGATTACTTGGTTTAGGGAGCGGGTAGAGAAAAATCACTGAACTATAGTGTTCATTTCAACCTAAAATCCTGTGATGCCAATTTTGTGATTTTTATGATTTCCCTCCTAGCTTATGTAAAAAAAATTATCACCCTGAAGCTGAGTGTGTGGGAGATTATTCTCAGAAACATGAAAGATGGGTGATCTCAAGTTACTTGATGTCAAGACATGACTGGTCTTTATATCACGTGTATCTTCAGCCTCCACAATTCTCCTTTTGTGTTAATGGGGACTTTTGCAGGACTCTCTGTGTGAGCAGTATTTACTGCTGAAGAAGCATCACAGGTGAACTGGGAGGGCATCCTTCACTGGTGGGATATGAACAGGATGACCCTGGACTTTTTTTTCTGCAGCTTGTTAACACATCACACTTTCTACAGCAGAATCCCTCAGGAGAAACAGGCTCATCTTCCTTACCTTGAGATCAAATCAAGGGAAAATGGAGATGGGGGAAATAACAAGCCTGCTTTACTCAGCAGAGCAGAGGACTGACTTTTTAAAAACTCTCTGGGAATTTCAGCAGAATCTGTCCCAGGACAGATCTTAGATCACTTTTTTCTTTTTCTTATCTTTCTGGATTCCTCTTGCTTTTAGTAGCTCAAAATATCCTCCACCTAGGGTTAGGCTTTTTGCCACTTTCCAAGAGAAAGTGAGAAACAACCATGATAGGGTCACAAACATTGCAACTCTGGCATTGTTGCTTTGGATAACCACTCTGCATGTAACTAATATAGAAGGACTGTTCCCCCCAAAGTTTATGAATTTGTACCTCAACTGATGCAGGGATAGTAATGTGTAGAAAATGAAATTATTTTCTTGCTTTCCCCTTTAAAGTACTTACACCTGTCCTTGATCAGTCTATTGACAAGTCTGCATTGCCTCAAGAATGGACAACCCAGTAAAAGGCAATATTCATCCATCAGTTTAGCCAACCAAATCCTAGGTCATCCACATGCCAGGTACTTGATACGATACTTCCATGTGGGCCTTCTTTATAAAAGAGGGTGTCCAGTGGGGGATACTACCTCACTAACATCCCCCTGAGGCTGGGCTGGGCTGACCGTGGAGAAAGCTGCTGTGTGTTGTGATGTGGCAGCAGCACAAGGCCCTGATTGCTTCACACGCCTTTCTCAAGAGCCAGCCACTGTCCTGCCTGCCTTTCCCTGGTCCTGGGGGCCTTGCCACTGACTTCAGACATCCACTGTACCACCTGTGCATTTGGTTCAGAAAGGGAAGTGTGTAAGCCATGGTCCTCAGCCCTCTGCCCATTCACTGGAGTCCCTTTTTTGGGCTGAGGGGCTTGTGATCCAGGGGAGGTGGTGTCTGTGCTGAGTGGAAGGAAGCTGCTGTGAGGGAGCTGGAAAAACACAGTGACATGTCATAGTGGCAGCAAGTCACTGCCCAGCCAGGAGACCCCGGGGGTGACTAGTCCTGGGCGATGGGGCGATGGGGAAGGTGTTGGTGGGAGAGGGGCTCTCAGTTTTCAAGTGAAAGGAAGGATAGAAGCTTCTCTTGGTACTCCCTGTTTTTCAGTTTTGCCCCAAGTTAGCTTCTGATGTGACAAGAAAATAATCACCGTGTTTTAAAATTTACTTAAAATTAACTTTTTGTGTGTGCTAAAAAACAGGAGGTTCACTCCTATCAGGTAGCACTTTTGTCCGTAAGGCAGTGGCTTACTTAAACCCCAGAGGAGGGACAGTCTTTTGCAAAGATGTTTACGATATTGCTTTTCTCTTCCCACGTGGCGGTTGAAAGCATTTTCAAATCTTACCTCATTAGTGCTCTCACCAACTCATGCATTAGGCACTATGCATGACTGCAGGGCTGAACAACAACATTGTTTCCGTTTTTCAGAGGAGGACACAGAAAGTCAAAGAGGTTAGTTTTCCCAGGTTGACTGTGGCAGACCCAGGGTTTGAACCTAGGCAGTCAGGGTCTGGTTGTAACCACTGTGTCATCCTGCCTCTAATGCTGAGGAAAGTGGCCCAATCTTGGGGTGGAAGGAGAGAAATCAGACAGGATGGACGGGTTCTTAATTGCTGGTCCTCAGAATAGTGGGATATTTCTGGGTAATCATCATTGGAGCTCTTATTTAAAATGCAAACCCCTAGGTCTTATACTCGGATTTCTGATTCAAGAAGTCAGAGGGTCTATGAAAAACCCACCTGTATATTGTTTAGGGAACCCCCACTCTTACTACAGATCCACGACTCCTTCATTGGAACATTATTCTGATTATCCCCAAATGAACACCCTATCAGGGAGCCAGGTAGCTTACGCTACCACCTCCCTGCACTTTCCAGCCTTTCCAGCTCTGGTGTCTAAACCACAGTCACCGATGGTGACAGTTCTGACCACTCCACCCCCGGCTCCATCTGCTGACAACCACCAGGCTGCCTTGAGTCCTCTGAGCCTCCCACACCCTGACTGCTTTCCTTCCGTCAATGCCTGGAGCCCACAGCTCTTAAAGGCTTAAACAGTGTCTCCTGCAAGGCAAAATGTGCATCTTTAATATCTGTGATTTGCTCCCTTTCTCTGCACTGTTAACAGAATTGCAGCTCAGGTGCATGACCCCCAAGCACCAGCGTTATTCTCTTGTTCAAATGGAGTGGACAGATGCAGCAATGCTTCAACACAGAACAAGAGACAGGACAGAGCCCTGCTTCAGCTCCCCCGTTTCTTCTGGCCTCCGTCTCCATCTGCTCCTAGCAGCTTCTTACTTCCAGACCCAGGAGGTGCTGGAGGATCTGGCCAGTGTCTCAGGCTTCTGCGAACTCAGTAACATTCTCATGTCTCTTTCAGTGGCTGAGAGGAGCTATGCTGACTACACACACCCACAGGGATGAGAAGAATTAGCTGTTGCTGATGTGCGTACTGACCCAAGCCAATCAACCAGATAATTACCAGTCTCTGTTGCCTTTAAGACTGGATCCTATCCAAGAAAATGGAAGCAGAGAAGGAGGAGGCTTGCAAGCCACTGAAGTTGCCATGAGAATTTGGCGTGAGAGCCAGGTAAAACCAAATCAGAAGAGACAACTGGGAAACCCAAGGCAGAAGTCATCAGAGCCCTGTGTGAAGTGCCCATTACCAAGTAACAGTGAAAGATGCCAGCTTTATCAAAACAGCATCTATCCCTTTTAGTTCTCCCTCATGACTTCCAAGAATTCAACTACTTCTCTATTTAAGAACATGGACATTGCCTTTCTCTCGTGTTACTTGTACCATTTGGGATATGCCCATGGCTCAGGTTTCCTGACTACCTTAAATATTCCATGGACAAGGGAAAATAGGCTTTAAAAAAGTCTCCTGCCTGTCGGGAGAGCCCATGTAATACCCCAGCCTCATTCTGTACTTCAGTGTGCACACACAACATTCTAAGTGCACCCTGGAACAGAAGAACAAGCAAACTGGAGCCTAACTGACCATCTTAAAATCTATAATTTAAATGTATATATCAGCCACACTTCACAACAGGCGTATTCCTTTGTGTTCCCCGAGGACACTGCTGATTCCTTGAGGCTGTAACTGAATTCATCTAAAATAGATAAGGCTGCTGTTTGTAGGATTTCAAAGCCTCTCTTGGGAGCCTCTCATCCAACTGGATTTCAGACAGAGAGGTCAGGGTGCCCTGGATCTTCTCCAGTTCAGAGGCTTAAAACTCGACCTTTTCCTGAGGCTAAAAGCATCCTTGAAATCTTTCAAACTTACACTTTGGTTGCAATGAGGTGGGGGCATCATTTTCTAACATAGCTTTCCAAGGGGCATTTGTACAAAAGCTGGGTAAGTTGCTTTTGAACCAAATCAAGAAGTTTAGGTGGATTCATTTTGCTGTATGCCTGCCTCCATGCCAGAAACAGCTCGGCAGAGGTTACCAACTGAGAAATACCAGTTGTTGAACTCCCGCAGCAGAGCTTACACTGCTCCAGTCCACAGGGCATTGTTAATACAAAACCAACATGCAAATGAGAGGAGCTTCCTCTCTGTCTTTAATTACCTTGAGCTCCTTGGCTGTAGAAGAATCTCTGAGCTGACTCAACATCCAAGAGTCTAGGAGCAGACTCCACATCCAGAAAATAATCCATTTTGGGATAATCCATGCTTGATGTTCCCGAAACAAGAGTTTTAAGACAAAATAGTCACTTGTATTGCCTATGGGAGAGAAAAAAAAACCCACAATACTTTAGACTGTCAAATATGATTTGGGGATAAGAAATACCCCATTAAATATGCCATTATTTGACCGACATTTCCAGTTTTAAGTCCATCTGTCAACAGAGCTTTCGCATTGTATGAGAAAATGAAGCATGTCAGCAACATTTATTAAAAGTAATATATTCTACTCAGAAAATACAGGTGATCCAGGCTAAAGAGAGATAACATACCAGTCTTACTTTGCTGTGTACTAACTGGAAAATAAGCTTTTAAATTTTCACGCTGTTTTCAAGGTCTGTCTGATAAATGACATCATTAAGTATCAGCTGTTCTGAGCATTGATCCTTAATTGATCCAGGGAGTTCCAATCCCCCTTGAGCAGTGAGCACTAACCTGGGAATCAGAGCCTCTACTTACAGATGCCTTGCATTTATGACACATGCTGACATGTTGGCTGTAAAAATGCCTCGCATTCCTTCCTTGTAGTGATTTCCTCCTGCATGTTTTATAAAGTGCTAAGGACCATTACCTGCTTGCCTCTGACACAGGCTGCTTGTGAGAAACAAATCTGGTTTGTCGAGCACCGGCAATTATTTCCGAATTGCAATAATCCCCATAATATTATCATGCCTGTCAGGAAGCTAATATATTTCATTAAAAAAAAAACAAAACCAGCCTGTTAGGTTCTTTCTAGCATATGTAGCCTTTCTCAGATACTTGCATAAATGTAGTATCTATTTCTGCAGGATGTTTTTGGAAAGAAGTAACAAGACCATTAAAATCAAATTCAGAAGGATAATCTAATTCGTTTTTCTTTCTAACAGTGCATATTTTAAGAAGCCAAGTCTGGTAGAAGGAAACTTTTAAAAATATCCAAAAGCTACCCCAACAGCAAACCATACTTACTGCAAAAACGAGAAAAAAAAAAGCAAATGTTAACTGCCGGCAGTAAGAGCAATTTCAGACAGAGTGTCTTTGATCTCACTAAATATTCCCGGTGAAAGTAGACAATTTTGATTGTTTGATTAGATCGGCGATGAATAACATATACCCGGTCTGCTGGACTTCTTTATCAGATAAAATGGCCAGAGCATGTTACCTTAGCAACGGAAGGTGACGCCAGCCCCAGCCTCTTTGTATCCTCCACTGTGAAGGAAGAAAATGACCAGCTTCCCGTGTAAAACTTTGGCAGAAAACCATCACCATCAAAATCTACATGTCACCATCACGCGGGTCCAATGCCCCATCTCCCCCTCCATCTCCACCCCATCCCCACCCCCGGCCGCCGCCACTCATCCTCAGGCAGAGAACTGTCATAGTCATTTTAAAAATGGTTTTGGTTTAATTATTTTTAGAGCTCCAAGCTCCAGTTTTATTTGCAATTACAACAGGAATACAAGATTAAACAGTTAATATGGTAGAAAAGTTGTCAGGGTACCAGTCCTTACCCTAATGCTGGCTGAGGGTGGTGAGGACAGGCCATCTTAGCTGGCATCTGTTAAACATTCCCCTGTTATAATTAATACATGGATCAGTCACCAGCATCTAGGCTGAAAATAACTCTCTCTTCCTTCTGCGAAACAGTCACTGCAAGAAGCTTGAAAAGCTGTCTGAAATGTCCTAGGTTTTGAAAGCTGCATTGTAACGTAAACCTTTTGGGAGATTTCCCCCCATCAAAAGATAAATGAAACCCCAAAAGATAAATGAGAGAAGAGTCTTGAAGTTAGCAGCTACTCACCAGCACTTGTTGGCCCCTTTCAACAGGACACAGCTGAGCATAAAACGAAGCCGTGCAACGCAGCTGAGCCCAGAAGCCCAAATGAACAGCTTCTAATTTTCCCTTCAATCTCAATTCAAGAGCACCGAGCAGAGGCAAGTGACGGATCTGCCCGTTTTATATTGTGATGAAATGCAACCCCTAAGAGGAGATCTGAGGGGAGCTGCTCCTTAGAACACATTAGACTGCTAATTTAAGACAACTGAAAGGTTTTGTTTTACTGTCTTTTATGTGTTCTCTCTGCTACCCCCTCAGTTTAATTTGCATTTAAAATTGCGCTTGCTCGTGTCTCCTCGGTTCTCCAAGGTGTGGAGTACTTTCTAATCAGGACAGGCTGCTTGGGTAGGGTTTGGTGCAACGTCACTTTTATTCTGAGCTGCAGAACAAGGTGGGTAATTACAATTGCGGGTTGTTTTCTGGGGTGAAATACAGAGTGAATGCTTGATTTTACCCCCTCCCTCTTCCCTGGCCTTTCTTCCTCTTTCACTTCTGATTGTTTGATCAGATTTCCCAAGGGGATCATGTCATTTTTCCTAAATGCTATCTTCTCTGTCTGAATGTGACAAAATAAACCTAACAGAAAAAAAAATTTTGTTTTGATACCTGAGCTTATTCTGGTGATACAGCCTCCTTACCAAACCTCAGTAAGGACTTTTGGGCACAACACTTTGAGATCTACTCATCAAAGCCATAAGGATAGTCAAATACAAGATCTCTAGTGCATTTTCCAAGACCCTCTTGAACCCTTCGTGGACCAAGCAGAATTAGTAATAAATGTGGTGTGGTATGTGCATATTGGATGGAGAAAAGAGAAGCTGCATTTAGAAGTTAGTTAAGGTTTAATAAAATGGGTATTCCCATAAATTTAAAACAAACAAAAAAAGAAACCTTTGGAGGAAGACCACCAGATTCCCTTCTCCCATACCCACAGCTCCGTGGGCTACTCCTGAGACAAATCTGAACGTCTCCTTCAGTCTGTCTTATGGGTTCTTCCACCCAATGAGAGCAAGTCAGACACCAACCTGGTGCTGCAGAGTTAAGCATGATGAGAGAGGAAGCTGAAACTACCAATCATATACCTTGCAGAGAAAGCAGACTTTGGACTCAGAATTCTCAGAGCTTTGCCCAGACCCAAAGACTGATTTCTCTAAGGTTATATTTCTGTTCAGTGGAGGCATGCTGAATACTTGACATTTACGAGAGGAGAAAGCTGTCTTCTGGCTCTTTAGCTCCCAATGAGATGTGGGCGACAGGTTCTGAACTCTATTGTGATTCTACTGAAATTACAATGACTCAGAGGTGAGAGAGAGTATGTGTGTGTATGCACAATCCACTGCTGGTGAGCACAAATGAATATGTGATTGAAAAGGAGATGATAAACTGGAAATCTGAAAAATAGAGTTGAACCCCAGGGGTTGGAGGATGGGTTTGGAATCAGTCGTTTCTAGAGAGCTGACCAAGAAAGGGAATTTGAAGTCTTACAAAATGAACATATAGAGTGAAAGGACCATGCTTTAAGAAAACTGAAAATTTTGACTTAAACAAATGTATTTGGGAAGGGATGACTGATTATTCACTTGCAAAAGGGACTTCATTTTACTAGGTTTACTAGAAAATGACTGAGTTCTCTAACATGCCATGTCCAGGTTCTGAAATAGATTTTCAAAAAATGATGTTACTCTCTGGGGAGCATAGCTGTAGATCACGTGTAAGAACGTCTGTGCAAGGCATTATTTTTAAAGGTGGGGAACTATTGTAATGTTCAAAAGTCAACGTCAAAATCTGATCAGCTCAGGTCTGTTTTATAACTTTCATCTACTCAAAAGCAGCACTTATAATGCCCCATTGTTCTGAGACATAATAGAACCAGACAAAGAAGGCAAGGTTAGAACAAGTATTCAGAATAACTCTTATGTAGCACTGGATGATTCAACCCGAAACATCCTTGAGATGTCCGCTCTAGAAGTTAACTCAGACAATACTAACAAATCTTGGTGAGCTAGAGATAAAAAAAATTATTAAAAAAAAAAAAAGCTAGAGTTGGGACTACCCTGGTGGTCCAGTGGTTAAGAAAACACACTTCTAATGCTAGGAGCAGGGGTTGATCCCTCTTCAGGGAACTAAGATCCCACATGCTGCTTGGTGCAGCCAAAAAAAATAAATAAAAAATAAAAAGCCAGAGTTACATCTTTTACACTGATGGCATTGCAATATGAAATTTTAGTACTGTGAGGCTGAAATAAATAAAAGAGTGTTATTTAAAATACTGATTTGGCAGAGATGTTTATACTTTTCTATTGAGTAGGTGGTAAGAATAGGTGTGGGCATGTTCTATACACAAAAGGAGGAAGTGTTTGATTAAAAATGGAGGTGTATTTCAAGATGGAGTCTGATTTGTAAAGGTATCAGCTGGTATTAATTTATCTTTGAGGTGTACTTATATATATGATTGGATAGCATAAGACCCAAACAATCTAGGAGAGAAGTTCACATGATTTGCAGTTAGACAGTTTGCTCCTTTCGTTCATCCAAATAATGTGCATCAGCGTCAGTCTGGGTTTACCCTGTTTGCTAAGAGATAAAGAAGTTTGTGTCATTGACAGTTTTACAATTTTTCATTCTTGTTTTAATTGCTTTACCATATTCCAGAGATCTCTAGAAGACTCTGTTTTTATTTGTGTTGCACTGCATGAAATTCTGCCTGCTACCTGCGTGAAATCTTGGGGAAGTTTCTCTTTTCCCAACAGACCCGACTAACTTTAAAAATACTAGAAGCTCTGAAAGTGTGGGGATATTTTGGATCTCTTGGGGGTGCTAGTCTGAAGATCTTTGGTTAAGTACGAGCTCACTAAATAAAGGAAGCGTGTTCAGCCGCTTCGATCCTGGCTGACTCCTGCAACCTGTGGACTGTTGCCCACCATGCTCCTCTGTCCATGGGATTCTTCAGGCAAGAATCCTGGAGTGGGCTGCCTACAAGAAGGAGATACAGGAGACGGGGGGGGGGGGGTCCAATATCTGGGTCAGGAAGATTCCCTGGAGGAGGAAATGGCAACACACTCCAGGATTCTTGCCTGGAGAATCCCATGGACAGAGGAGCCTGGCAGGCTGCAGTCCATGAGGTCACAAAAGAGTCGGATACAACTGAAGTGACTGAAGTACTTTAGGACTGAAGTACTTTATTACTGACGTACATGCTCACTAAATAAATATATGTAGAAAATAATATATTCACTTATCTTGCAGATAGTTGACCTGAGAATAATATGTTCAATAGCAGTGTTCTCTCTCTGCTTGGCAAGTTACTCTCATCTCATCCAACACTCCAAAGAAATCTTTCCTTCTTTCCTCAATAAAGCTTGTCATTAGATGGTAGGGGTACTGCAAACACTTTATCTGGGGCTTTATTTTTATTCACATCTCTCTGGGGAAGGAAGCACTTTCAGCCATCATCAATTACTTTTATTGGTACTTTAGAAATCTTTTCATGCGAGAAGGTTTTGATGATCGTTGGAAAGCTAAAGAAAACTGGGAGGGCTGGGAAAGCAGACTGCGGGGGATAAATAGTCTTACAGGGAGGAGGAGCCTAATTTTATTTCATATAGTCATGTAGTTATGTTTATTTCATGTAGTCATGTTTTGAGGGCTTACTTATGTATAAGATGCCAGGTATTTGGCTGGAAAAAAGGAACATTAAATCTGTAAACATCTCAGTTTGGACCAGGGCTTGAAACTGCCTTAAAGGACCAGAGGCAGACTCTAAAATCCTATTTCAAGAACATTAGGTGAAAGGAATTTCCCCTTTGGCCCATCCTTGGCTAGCAGGAAAATTCTTCAAAATCCTGCAAGCTTCTGTTTCTGAAACTGCATTCAAGAGAGAGACACTAGGAGAGAGCCTGCACTGGCCAACGTGGTGAAGGCTGGAGCCCAGAGGAGTGAAGGGGCCTTTGGTTCTACTAGCTGCCCTCTTCTGAAATTGTCCTTTCCCTTCTTTTAACACTTTGTAGAAAGGTCAGTTCACAGAGTGAAGAACAAGAGTTCAAAATGACATCCTTCCCTCTGCCAACTGGATTCTAGTAAGCTGACCTTGCTTATAATGTGGAAATTTCTTGGTTTGGCAGAAAGGATACTCATAAATTATGTCTCTATCTCAGTGTTTACCTAACTGACCTGGAAATAGGAAAATGAAGAAATGCTGAGTTGGGGGATGAGGGGTTCTCAAGCAACTCTCTGCTGAGTATAATTCTCAAAATCCTTAAATATGAAGACGGGAAAATGGCCAACTAATAATGCAGAGATGTGTTGACAGTGGCAGCTCCTTTTTTAAAAAGCTCAACTGTGATGATGTATAATAATGATATTTGACTTCATTCCCTCTGGTGAGAATATCACATTGCCCTCAGTTCTTTGTGTGTGTGTATTTGTGTGATTTGCTTCAGCTTTCCTGGAGGGAGCTGAAAAAATTAATCACAAGTTCAACTGCATTTTCCTAGTCCTAAAAATCCCGATTGTTGTTGTTTAGTCATGTCTGACTCTTTCTGACCCCATGGACTGCGACCCACCAGGTTCACTGTCCATGGGATTTTCCAGGCAAGAATATTGGAATGGGATGCCATTTCCTTCTCCAGGGGATCTTTCTCACCCAGGGATTGAACCTGTGTCTTACCGAGTGCCTATTATAAACCGAAGTAAATTTTATTTATTGACATGAAGTATCTCCTTGATAAATTATCCAATGAAACAGTAAGCTGGAAAGTCATTGAGTATAGTAGGGTGCCATCAATACAAAACTGTGTATTTATATATGTAATAAGATTGCCCAGAAAGACAGAGCGCCAAAGTCCTGGTAGCAGTTATCTCTAAATACTTTCCTCTTCGTATATGTTTGAACTCTGAATTTTCTATAGCAGTCACATGATATTATCTTAGAAGAAATAACAAGCAAAAACAAAATAAATGGAGACAGGTCCAGCCACCTTCCTCTGCTGGGTATACTGCAACCTGAAAAATATCCAAAAAATGTTCAAGAAAGAAAGAATGATTTCTGAGGGCCATAGGTCTTACAGACCTTACACAGAAGATATGACCCCTGAACTTCCCGAGCACATTAAGAAAATAGGATTGGCTATAGCAGTGGGAACCCTCAGGCAGTGAGTTGTATCAAAAGAGTATAAGTTATTTTTAGGCCTTTGTGAGATCATTTTTACAACCCCACATTACTGTGCACAGTGAAGTCTGACAATAGATACATTAGAGAGATAAGTGTAGAGGTAGATGTAGAGATTAGAAAGAGACAGATGGAGACACAGATAGGGCTAGAGCTGCACAGAAGAAAACTATCAAAATCAATTCGGGCTTAGTGGTGACTTTGAACTACCTTTTTCCTGTTCTCAAATGTGAAGGTCAAAAAAACAGTTTTAGTCAAAGGAAATTTGGTAACAGTTTCATTCCTTTCAGGTCTTGAATACACTGACAAATTCTACAGCAAGGTCTATGTGCTTAAATATTAATACTAAATGTTTTCCTTATGCATAGGGTATTTGATGTATATCTTTGCATAAAAATATTATTATTCATGATACAGTCTCTGGTTTAATTTCAGAGTTAAATTTCTTAAGTATCTGTATCACCTGAAGGCACTGAGGAGCATCATATTTTATGTGTCAGGTTTCCAAGTTAGCATTCACTGCTGCTCCTAGTGAACTGAGGACAACAGAAACTCACCCGCCCCGTGATGCTCATAAAAGAGGGGTGATGGTGGGTGGGGGTTGCTTCTGAAACAAAGAGAACCTGATTGGTATTCACTGAGTTATAATTTCTCACAGGCATTAATAATATATGGGGAAAATGTCATATTCAGCCTCACAACACTCATTGCTACATAATAAACACCAAGGAAATATTATACAGGAGATGATGCAGTGAAAGAGCTAAAAGGATTGGCTTGGAAATCCAGGTTTTGCTGCTTTCAAGCAGTAAGCTAACCTCTTTAGTCCTCAGGTTCCAGCTCTGTAGAACCTGGAATAAAAATAAGAATCAAAAGAGATAATGTATGTAGACAACACAGCACCTAACACACAAGAAGTATTTAGGTTAGGTATTATTTTTAAACGTGTTTAACAGCTTACAAATGCAAGGAGTTGTGGGAGTAAGATACTCCACCCAGACTGCATCTGTCGCACATATCGGTTGAAGTATTACCTCCATCATTTTGATTGCAAGTAAGATTGCAAGTAAATCCCATGGTATTTTGTCTAGATTTCCAACTTGCATTATAGTTAATTGTGTATACGTGAAGATTGAGCTATTAGTTTTTCATCAATAAATCATCAATAAATAAGTTTATTTAAAAGAATATGTTGCACTTAATTACGCTAGGCGACATTACCAACAGTTTTAGAGTGGTTAGATCTAGAACGAGGGATGAAACATCGTTAGCCATTGTGTGTCTGTGTATTTTCTCTTCACATTTCTTAAATCACAAATAAAAATATACAAGATACTACAGTGGATATACAATTAGAGTTTCTCTCAAATAAATTAAAAGAGTGCATGGTCTGGGGAAAACTGAAGCCCAGCCTACTGGCTTACAAAGGGGGCATATTATAAAACTGGCATCCAAGTTTAGCAGTTGGCTGGTGTCTCCACCCACTTCACTGCCCTCTTTGATTGTGTTCTTCCCCAGAGCCCTAAGCTTCTCGCACATCCTATTAGTTATTAGGATTCATGTCTAAAATGGTTTAGATTAATGTCGAAAATAGTGCATACCCCCCCTCCAGAGTCTTAGTTACTATAATTATTTTCCCTCACAGAGACTGACGGCTCTTAGCAAGCTCTTTAATATGTGTTCATTTCTGGACAGTCATGCAAAGTAGGGAGCCTTGAAGACTCATGTCAAGCCAGCTTTCCCCAAAGGGCATTTATTATTCTTTTTACCCCTCTGCTTTCCTCAGAGAAATTTGCAGCAGGAATTACAAACTAAGATAGAATTTTGTCTACTGGTTTTCATAAGCTCATCTTCGCTTTCCTCAAACAAATGAAGGGTGGATGCCAGGCGCAGATCAGACACTTTGTCCACTAGGTACTGCGGAGTCCAACAAACGTTTCTGTTCTTTCAGGAATGGGTCACCATTGTCTGATCCAAGCATTCAGCCACTCTGTGTTTATTCACAGCTGTTTATCAGCAGATAATTATTAATCATTCACTACATGCCAGGCATTGCATGAGTCACTGGGGGTACAATAGTAGACTAGACCAACTCCTCAAGGAGATTACAAGTTAGCTGAACTTAAATTCTCCCAACTTTTTTCATATTAAAGTGTGTACTGAAATGATCATGTTTGTAGTTGAGCAGGTGTGTCCAGAGGCAGCATCAGGGGCTCAACATGGTATGCCAGTGGGGAAGCTTTGTGTGAGATGCTCAACTTAAAATAAAAAACTATTGGGGTATAGTTGATTTACAATGTTGTATTAGTTTCTGCTGTACAGCAAAGTGAACCAGTTATACATATACATATATCCACCTTTTAAAAAAGATTATTTTCCCATACAGGTCATTACAGAATATTGAATAGAGTTCCCTGTATTATACAGTAGATTCCTATTAGTTAACTATTTTATATATAGTAGTATGTATATTGGGCTTCCCTGGTGGCTCAGCAGTAAAAAATTTGCCTGCAGTGCAGGAGACACAGGAGACATGAGCTTGATCCCTGGGTCAGGATGATTGCTTGGAAGAGCAAATGGCAACCCAATCCTGTATTCTTCCCAGGAAATTCCCATGGACAGAGGAGCCTGGTGGGCTATAGTCCAAAGCTTCACAAAGAGTTGGACACAACTGACGACTGAGGGCCCAGTATCAATCCCAATCTTGCAATTTGTCTCCCCCACAATACCCCCTGATAACCAGGTTTGTTTTCTATGTCTGTGAGTCTGCTTCTATCTTGTAAATAAGCTCATTTGTAACCTTTTTACTTATGTTCCACATATGTGTAATATCGTATGATATTTGTCTTTCTGTGTCTGACTTACTTCACTCACTGTGATGATCTCTAGTTCCATCCATGTTGCTGCAAATGGCATTCTTTGCTCTTTTTTAGGGTTGAGTAATCTTTCATTGTATATATGTACAACATCTTCTTTATCCATCCCTCTGTTGATGGACATTTAGGTTGCTTCCATGTCCTGGCTGCTGTAAACAGTGCTGCAATGAACGTTGGGGTGCATCTATCTTTTTCAATTATGATTTTCTCCAGGTCAACTTTTAATGTATTTAATTTCCCCATAGTTTTTTGACTTAGATGAATAGTACAATATAGTGTCTCATTGGAGGTAGGGGGAAGGGAGGAGTAGATACTTAAACTTGGTGCAGTGTTGAAAGCTGAATTTGCAGGTTGGTACTTGGTGTCAGAACTTTGAATTAGCAAAGAAAAGGATTAGAGGGCTAACTGGTGGAGGAAACATAAGTGGCGGGGGTGGGGGGCACCATGTTATAAACAATTTCTAAAATGGTTTCAAGACTCACTGGTTTTAAACCAGTTATTTGGTTTTTAAATATTCTCCCACAACAGTTTAATGATAATTAACTTGGTTGAGTTACACCTGTTACAGTCTCTTTTATATATTTCACAAATCCCTTTTGGAGAAGAAAATATCAAAACTACATTGTGCTTCCCTGGTTTGGAAGTTGTGGGGCCCAAGATAATGGAGAAGTCCATGTCCATTAGTTGTTTGGGCCTTGAAAGTGACATTTTTTTTTTTCAGGTTACTGTAACCTCCCTTGGCAGAGTAAATATTTGGGTTGCATTTTTAAAAGAGCCCTGATTTAAAAAGCTGGTAGTGGTGAACAGCAAGAATCCAGTCACATTTTTTAACGTAGCTCCAGAGGAACTATGGTTTAAAATCAAAAGTCTTCTCATTCCTATGGCAACCACCAGAAGTGTTCAGCTAATGCTACGTGCTGTGTACATTAAGCCATGCATTGTGCACCTCCCCCACCTTCTGCTGCCTCCTCCCCCGCGAATTCATCCTGAACTTCACTAAACTGTATACCTTGAACAAGGCTCTTTTCCAGACTCAGAGTTGCTTTCCAACATGCAAGCAATCAAGCCCATGAATCTACAAGGGAAGGCTCCTCCCAGAGGAAACCTTTACAAACCCAGAGGGGAAATGTACCCCAAAATAGAGACACCGTCTGCTTGCCTGATTTGACAGGTTTGAGAGCTTGTTTGAAAGCCAGACGTGAATCTGTGAAGAGATTCCCTTGAGTTACAACCCTTTTTTGGGAGCAGCTACCATGAAGATAACATATGTGGTGAGACAGAGCCAAAACGCACCCACTGGGCTGCAGTGCAGTTCTGGGAACATTTCTAACACATTCTCAGGAAGCTGGAGTGGTTAGTCATGGGGATGGAGAAAGAGCCCCTCTGTGTCGACTGTCTCATAGAGCAGGGGGCTGACATCATTACTGCCTGCTCTTCAAGGAGGACTCCAGAGGTTTTGCTCTCCTGAAGGGCTTGTTCCTCTAAAGAGTGAGAACCCAAAGCCTGGGATTCATAGATGCAAAGGTCAAGTAAAGGCAGGCTGAATGTTGGCTGAGTGTTTTTAAAATTTCCAAGAGGAAAAAAAAAACATTTTCAGGTGGAAATGGCCTGGGATGTTTTGCATACAGTCTTGCTTAGAGTGTAAGATATGGACCAAATATGGACGAGTCATTCACTTCTCTTCCTTGAGGAAGGTTCAGAGGAACATTCTGGATCAGAATGAAGCATGAGTCCCCTATTGGCTTCTCTCTAAAGGCCACCATTGTCCTTCTGTCCCCCATGTTTCCTCAATTAGGATGCTTGCTTAGTGGGGAGTTGGGTTAAGGCTCTGTGGGACACTCAGATGTTGATACTTGATTGGCTGCTCTGTGATGTCAGATGTGGTGCTTATCAGCTCCAGGCTGTCCTTTTGCTCACTTGAAGATCGAGACGCTAAACTATTTAGTCTCTAAGTCTCAAGTATCATATTGCTTAAAAAGTGTAGTATTTCCAGAGCTAAAGTCAATAGAACTGGGGTCTAATTAAAGCTTTCTGACTTTTTTGTTTGGTAAAGTGGAACCAAAATATTTAGACATGGGGACATAACGGTGAGTCTTGCTCCTCAAAATGTGTCTTTGCTGCAGCATCAGCAGTACCTGGGCCTCCAGGAAGTGTAGAATCTAGAGCAACTGTTCCAGCATCTCCTTCTCAACAAGATCTTCATTTGGGGCTATTGAGAACCACTGCCATAGAGCACTTAAGAGGCCGTGTTTCTAGTGATAAATATGTTGACAGCAAGGTGAACTGTTTCCAGTTCCATGATCCACCTTCTTCTCAGCCCCTTGATTCTTATTCCCACTTAACAGATGAGAAACCCAAGGTGCAAAGAGATTAGGTAACTTGCCTTTTTTGTTGTTGTTGCTCAGTCACTCAGTCATGTCCGACTCTCTTCAACCCCATGGATGGCAGCATGCCAGGCTTCCCTGTCCTTCACCACATCCTAGAGTTTGCTCAAACTCAAGTCCATCGAGTCAGTGATGCCATCCAGCCATCTCGTCCTCTGTCATCCCCTTCTCCTCCTGCCATCAATCTTTCCCACTATCAGGGTCTTTTCCAACTTCCTACAGTCACACAATAAATAAGTTATTAAGTGATGAAACCAAGACAAATTTAAGGTAGACTTGCCTGTATAGCCAGTCAGCTAAGAAGGGGAAGATGTGTCCACTAGACCTTCTTCAATGTTCTACCTTGTTTCCCTTGTTTATTAACAGATAGACTCTCCTGGTATAGAAACCCTTTGTCAGATCTTACTCATCTTCCAACCTGACAATAGCATTTTTCAGTTTAAAAATCATCACAGATGATTTTCATGACAGCAACACCCAGAAAACAGAGGCGAGATTATTACTTAATTTTAGAGAAGCGATCAGACTCAAAGCCTAGAGAACTAAACTGACTTATTTGAGCTAATAAGTCAGAGAACCCATGGACATTTGGGTGCCATGCCCAGTATTATATTATTGCCTTCAGATCGTGCTTGATTTAGATTATTTACTGTCTTGCTTACTTACTTATCTGTGTTTGTGCTAACCTCAAAGATCAGAACAATAGATAGTGCCTTCTTGGTGATGTTCTTTTTAAATTAAATATCAATCGTGATATACATAAAATAGGGCTTCCCTGGTTGGCTCAGACCAGGTAAAGAATCTGCCTGCAATGTAGGAGACCCAGGTTCAATTCCTGGGTCAGGAAGATCCCCTGGAAAAGAGAATGGCTACTCACACCAGTATTCTTGCCTGGAGAATCCCATGGACAGAGGAGCCTGGCAGGCCATAGTCCGTGTGTCACAAAGAGTCGGACATGACTGAGCAACTAATACACACACACACACACACACACACACACACACACACACACATTGTAAAACATGAAATTCATGGAATAAATGCTGGCTTTCCCTTCAATAATTCCAGCACTCTGGAATGGGATGTTAATGTGAAGTGATCTATTGAGTATTCACTCATTAAATATTGAACCATTGTTAGGTTAAACAATATGATACTGATATTGAACCTCTTCAGGTCTGTGAAAGCATCAAGCATTGGTGAGCTACCTTGAGAAATGATTAAAAATAAGATCATTGCATTCAAAGAATTCATAGCCTATTGAAGTGAACTGACTAAAAAACGTGATTAATATGATTGTTCTATGGTACAGACGGGTACATGGTACTTTGGGGGCAAAGAGAATGGAGGCATTAACTTTGCTTCAGGATGAATTTTACTGACTGCTATTCATCAGTAGGGGTACATGTTTTGACAGAATAATCTACATATTCTTTTCTGGGCTCTCAAATTCATTTTGAAGGTGACACCTGATGCAAAGAGCTGACTCATTGGAAAAGACCCTGATGCTGGGAAACACTGAAGGCAGGAGGAGAAGGGGGCAACAGGGGATGAGATGGTTGGATGGTATCACCGATTCAGTGAACATGAGTTTGAGTAAACTCAGAGATAGTGAAGGACAGGGAAGCCTGGTATGCTGCTGTCCATATGGTTGCAAAAAGTCAGAGGTGACTTACTGACTGAACAATAACAACAGAATTCATTTTGAAGATGATATCATCAACAATCTTATGCAGAATGATAGAGGAGAATTGCCTAGGAATGTTTTCATCATTTTGTTGTCAGAAACTTTATTCTTCTGTCCTTTTAAAAAAAATCATTCAGAAGTCCTTTAGTTTTCAGCAAGGAGACTGTCATCTAATGGTTCATGCAGAACCAAGCAATGATGTTGTGCCGTGGTAATCAGCTTTGTAGAGTCACACCTGGATCCAAGGTGCAGCGGCCTCTTCTAATTACCTGGGATTATTATAATAACTCCCAAATTATATTTCTTGGGAGATGGCTATAGCCTTTCTTGATGCCCCTATTTTAGCCATGTACACGATTTTACATTTGTTGGTACCAACAGATCTTTTAATCCTTGCAAAGAACTTCCCTCTTTAAAAAATTACATGAAGAAAAATAAGCTGAAGAGAATACGTCCTAAACATTGAAAAGTTTTAAACACCTACTCACCTTTAAAAAAAAGAAAGCAATTACACAGCAAACCTGCTGATGTCACTTTTCATGAATGTTGACGCATTTAGGTTGTCAATTCTATTTCTGTTCACTTAACCATAGCCTCCGATTTCCACTTATAGAATTTAGCTTGGAAATTGGGCTTTGTTCAAACTGTGATGGCTGAAAAGCCATGGAAAGCATGATACACTAAAAATACTCTTGAAACCACCTCACCTTTTTTGGACAGATCTTGAGTTGCTTTTATGATGATAAACATGGCACTTTTTATCTGTGGCTAATTGTGGAATGAAGGCTACAGAGACAAGCAACTACATTACTTAATAAACCCCACCATTTGTGCATTAGAATTCATCCTAATGCACAAGTATTTATTTTTCCTATCTGCTAAACTGATACCTCTTAACTCTGTTGCTCTCTAGGGCAGCTAAGCAATCAATTCAAGTTTAAACAAATGTTTATTGAATGAAGCAAACAAAAACTGGATTCTTTGAGTCAAAGAAGCAACATTAGCAACCATTTTAATGTTACCCTTTCATTTTACAGTTTCTGTAGCTGATTCAAGGATTTGTGCTTACCTGACAAACTAGAGAGTTCTTTTTTTAGTGCAGAGGTGGGTCGGGGGCTCTAGGTCCATTAAAAAAAAGTTTCCTAAAACAATAACAGCAAGTCAAAATTTAAAGGGATTTAGCAGAGACATGGAAGAAGAAATTTGACCAACTAACCTTGGCCTTTCTCTCTCTGAGTTACTCAGCTATGTCCAACTCTTTACAACCAGAGGGATTGTAGCCCAGCCAGGCTCCTCTGTTTATGGAGTTCTCCTGACATGAATACTTTTGTGACCCCATGGATTGTAGCCCACCAGGCTCCTCTGTTCATGGAGTTCTCCAGCGAGAATACTGGAATGGGTTACCACTCTCTTCCCCAGGGGATCTTCCTGACCCAGGAATCGAACCCAGGTCTCCTACAATGCAGGCAGATTCTTTATCGTCTGAGCCACAAGGGAAGCTCACCTTGGGCTTTAGAGAGTGTTTCAGAACAGGTGATGTTTGACCTAAGTTAACAACTGAGCAGTAGTTAAGTGGGGAGATAAAGAGAAAAGGGTCATAAGGCAGACGGGGAAGCCTGAGAAGGGCCTGGGAACAAGAACGAGCCCAGCGAATTTCAGGAAGAATAAGAGGGAGAGAGACTTCTCCAGAGGACAGATTCAGGTCTCAGTAGAGAAGGACGAAGAGAGGTAAGCGGGAGCTACACCCTGAAGGGTCTCCTATTCTGGCTTCATTCTCCAGACCAGAGGCAGGGAATCCTGCTAAGAGGCAGCTGACAAAGTCCAGGCAAACTGTGATGTGGACTTGACTTAGGACAGTGGAATTCAGTTGGAATCGCTTTGAAATTCAGGAGTAGGCATTTAAAATGGAAAGAAGAAATTTGGTTCTAAAGGGAGAGGTCACAGCTGTAGATATGGATTCTCACTCAGCATCTTTGGAAGATGAAGCAGTGAGAACAAGGGGTTCACTTAGGAGATGAAGTGTTTCACAGCCCAGGCCTCATATGCCCCAGCACTGGTTGGAAATGTAGAATCAAGCCCCACCCCAGACCGACTGCATCAGAATCTACATTTTACTTTGATTCACATATGAGATCCATACACGTAAAGTTTAAAATCCTGTTTGGTAAGTTAGTTGACCAAGATCCTGCAATTGCACAGATTGTGGATCATTCTTAGAAGATAATTGGGCAGATCTGGACAAACCTAACCTCAGTATTCCCTGAATTGCACAAACAGGATTTTAAACCCTAACTGCACATTAAAAGAAACCTCATAACTTAAAAATATACTGAAGCTCAGACTTCTGATTCTGATTTGTTCTGGGGTGAGGCCCAGGTATTAGTAGTTTAAAACTCCCCAGGTGGTTCTAACGTATAACTAGGAAAAAGCGTACTCGTGCTAAGAAATCTTAAAGGGAAGCAAAAATCTAAATTCAATCAAATATAATAGGATTTTTTAAAATAATGAGATATAATACTAGGAATGTATTATTAATAGAAGCCTTAGTGGCTCTGCAGCGAGTGGTGTGAAGGTAATTTCTGGAAGGTATCACTGATGACATAAAAGATGGCATATTCTTTAAGAAATCTTTGAGTTCTTATCAAGCTATTGCAAGAGTTGACTTAGAAAACTTACACACTTTTTTAAAGTTACTAGAGACAGAATAAAAACTTGTTAATGTTAAAGTAGTTTGGGAGACAGGGAGGGAGTAAGAAATCAGGAGGGGGGTATTTTTCTCTCGCTGGTAAAGAGCTGTCGGCCTCAATTCGCTAAACCTTGAAATGATGGCATTTTGTAAGACTGAAAGACTTTGTGTAGGTGTAAGTAGAATGTCAAGGATGAGTCAAAGATTAATACCTAAATTATAGAGTGTGATGTGAATTTTATACCTCTGACTTGGAAATCAAGTTGGGGGAGAAGGAAGTATTGACTGATTTTGAAAGTACTACTTCTCTTGGGTTATAATTTAATCAGATGGATCATACTCAATTCTGAGAATGGAGAAAAACTTAAGCCATGTATTTTTAAATAGTTTTGCAAGTTCTGTCAAGCATATAGCTTATCTATTAGCAGGCTAGCTCCAACTGTGCAAAAAGATTTCAAAAGTTTGGGAGTTCTTTATCTCAGAATGCATTGCTCACTAATCAGGATAAAATTTTTCCAAATTCCCAAATCATGCTTTGATCATAGTGGTAATCTCAAAAGTGACCTACCAGCATAATGATTCTTTATGAAATGCTTTATAGAATGTCTGCAATTTTTTGTTAAGAACTGCTTGTTAAATCCTTCAAATTACCCTGGGTACCTTTGGATGGTATAAAATAATTTCAAGAACACTCTCTCTGTCCTTAAGGAGCTTAAACATTCAATAAAAACTATCAAGACTTGTGCATCTAGGGAAAATAGTTTATTTTCAAGATACAATAAAATTGCACTTAAAAGCTGAGAGAATCTGTAAAGTCATAAAGTACAAGGTTCTAAAAATTGAGTGACAGCAATAATACTGGGAATGCAAAATAGCTCCAGACGGTTTAATATCTGGTGCAATATTTTAAAGAAATCATTATATCAGCTCAATGACACAGAATACTGGCTTGAGAAGTCATATTATCCTATAATTCTCTTTAACTTAGAACATAGGCATAATGCTCACTCCAATTCCTGTAATAGGGTAAGTACAAGCATTGCTGTTTTTCTAACCTGAACAGTTTAATTTTGCAAAGATCTAAAGAGATCCAGTTCTGTAATATCAACCCTGTACCCTCTCTGTTCCCTGGTATTTTGTGAGGGTGAATAGGGGTGAATTTATTTAGTTTAGAAGAGAATAGACTCTTGCAGATGGAAGAGAGTTAAATGTATCATAGACATACATTCTATCACATGCTATGTATGATAGACTAAAATTGCATGATCACTCTGTGATCCACTTTCAGATAAATCCATTTCATTTCATCCTCAGAAAAATCCTTTTGGGTGGTTCACAGGTCAGACTTAACAGGTTAAAAAAAACAAACAAACACGAAGCTCACAGAGATAAAGTTACTTGCCTAAAACCACTCAAGGGAGACTTTTAAAACCCATTTTTTAACCTGAATTCCATATAGGAGATAACATTTGCTCCCTAGGTTGTAGAACATTGCTACATGATTGAAATGCAAAAAAGTGAATCAACTTTCAAAGCAACCCAAGTGTGGTTCAGGGTTCTCATCTTAGCAACTCTCCTTGGGTCTTCCATCTCAAGTTTTAAGAGTCATGACTGTGGTCCCTGATTCAGATTTTGGCTTGGCCACTTATTAGTTCTGTGACTTTGCGCAAGTCAAATAATATTTCTTATTTAATCTCTTTTTACTTTCTTATGAAAAGAATTAATGATATTAATAGCTTCAACCTCATATGAATGTTGTGAGAATTAAGTGGGCAATACACAGGAAGTGCTTAGAACAGTACCAGGCATGTGGCAAATAATAAATATTAGCTGTTTTTATCTTCATGACTCTCAAATTTTGATCTCCAAACCAACTAGCTCTCCTTAGCTGTAGACTCATATATCCTCCTGGTGCTGCTAGTGAGGGTGTTTTCCTGGATAGTCACAGACCTCTCAAACTCATCATGTCCAAAATAGAATTCACCTTTGACATAATACAAAGAGGTTGTCACAATGAGTGGTGAATAAGCACTGAATAAATTTTAGTGGTTTTCATTATGTATTCCCAAGCTATTCTCTCTCCTATATTCTTTTTGCAAAGGGCACATCATCATCCAGGGAATCTCATCCAGAAAGTTGAGAGGAATCCTAAATTCCTGAATTATCTCTTTTATACTTTCTGTTCTCAATGCCACATCTTTTTTGCTTCAGTTATTTGAACAAGTTTCTAATGGTCTCTGGGAACTAAGGCATATCTCCCTCAACATTAATTCTTAAAATTCAAACATCAGGCCATACACTTGCTTGAAATCCATCACTAATATGCATCCAATCTGCAGGGTGTGTCTGTCATTCCTTTCTCACCATGGTTAACAAAGCCACCTTCTGCTCCAGCCTCACTTCTCAAATGTACCAGATGTTGTAGCCACATGGTCTTCTTCTGAAATTTTCTGTATATTCTCATTCCTGAGGGCCATTGCAAATGTTTTTCAAACTTAGAATAGGCTTTCCTCACCATGGTGAAGAAATATTTTCATCCAAAAGTTGAGAAACACAATGATTATTTGAATACATCTTAAAACATTCAAGAATATGAAATCAAATTCAATATAATGACTCTTTTGGAGGAGCTAAAGATTTGCCAATGGTGGGTATACATAATTCACATAAGAGATGCTTTGCAAAGAAAATAGAAATTGTTATTACTAATAGCTTTCTAAGTAGAAACTAGTATAATTCTTTGGATGATAAGAAAACAATAATCAGACAAAGTCTCTTTGTCAAAGAATTATGAACCCGGAAACAAACCCAAACTTTAAGCATTAAACTGATGTCACTACCATGGAAAGGACAAAATATTCATGTATAACTGAAATACATCAGTCTCTCCTTTTCGCTTACGTGTCTTGCAAAACCTGATATTAGTTTTTACACTGGTTTCACTGGCATTGATTCAAACTACATGAATGTCTATGACCACCCTCCTAGAAAATTACCCTTGGTCTCTAGAGAGGGACCACTTGGATTTGATCCTGAAAGAGACTATTAGGGAAAATGGCAATTGACACATCAACAGAAAAAAAAAGAAAAATTATTTTAAAAAATCCAGAAAAGGGTAATTATACCAAAAATTTTGAGGAAGAGAAGAGGCAAAGTTCTAAGCATTCCAGTAAGTGGTTGAATAAAATATTTCGCATGCACAAATTCAGTAACAGGTCATCTGTGCTGGGTCAATCTGTCTTTTCATACACAGCTTGTGTAAACCTAGGTCATTCAAAATGTGCTTCCTTTCAGAATCTTCTGTCTTAAACCGCCCCCAAATAAGAAGTCATCTGAAACCTTCAAAACAAAGATTTGGGCCTTGCTTAGGAACAGTGATCTTTGGTGAGTTCTTCTTTCTTCCGGATGCAGTTCACACTTGTTAATATGGCACACAGGACCTCTAGATTATTTCCTTTTAGAGTCTTCCTATGTCATTGCATGTCCACAAACATCACCCTTGTAGTCAGAGCAATAGCTCTGGTTTCTACAGCCATATTGTTTTTTCCTGCCTGCCTACCTGCCTTTGTCTGTGCTTTTCTTCTGCCCAGAGTCCTCTTCTCTCCTCAGATGCATCTCTTTCATCCTTACGTACTCTTCCGATTCTTAAAGACTGTGTTAACCTCCTGCTATATTTCCATCTCTGATCCCCCTCGTAATAATAGTCCATGTTTCCATCGTACATAGACTCTACTGTAATGATGATGAAGAAGATGGTGCTGATGGTGATGTTAGCAAGTGTTTCATCCTAAACTGTGGGCTTTTTGCGATAAGGACTGTTTCATTCTTTTCTTTATTCTCAATTTCTAATTCAAGGTCTCAGCCATAATACTGTCTATAGAATGAATGAGTAAAGAAAGCATCATGGTATTTGCTGCATATTTGTCTTTTAGACGGCCTATATTAAGAATTGTCTTTCAGATATATGGTAGGCTTTCAAGTGTTATTCACTTATAATGGTCATCAATCCAAATACATGTCTGATAGCATGGTTATAGCATGACTGATGCATTATCTCGTCTGCCTTGTGTGCAATTTATGCTTGGTCCCAATGTTTGGCTAAAGCTCCTGTCATCATGGTGCAAGTTTTCCTGTGGTTTGCACCTTTATTTTCCATCTCTCCATCAGCACTGAACACAATGGTGTAAAGATGCCTCCTCCTCCACAGCCAGGCTCTGCACAGCCTCTGGGGAACCAAGGTTCAGCTGCGTGGGGTCACTTGTCAAACGTTTAGGGTAGTTTCCTCAGAGGATTGGAAATAAAAGGGACTCATGGACTGCCACCCAAGACAGGATTCCCAGATTCCGCTGACCTAATATAACTTATATAATCAGATAAACTAGAAAAATATTGATGATAAATTTGTTATTAGAACTATATGGAAAAAATCTTATAGCAAGAAGAAGAATACATACAAAAAGGAAAACAGCTTTGCTGCGGTGATGCAGTAGTTATTCACAGATGACTGTGAAACAGCATATTTGTTTTTAAGCTGGTTAACCTTTAACAGAAAGTGAGAAAGATGTTCACAGTTGTAGCATCACATAATAAACTAGAGCTTCCAAGACGGGAGATGTAGCCTGCTTCCCTCTGGGCCTTATGAAGCGCCCTCCCCTCCTTGTCTCCCCATCTGAAGCATAAACAATCTTTGTAGCCATTTAAGCAAGCAAACAAACAAAAAACAGAGTGAAAAGTTTCCCTAGAAGGCAAGGTAATGAGAGATGCAATCATTCTGATCTAATTTTTCAGACATTTTAAATCTTCCCTGGTGGGTCAGATGGTAAAGAATTTGCCTGCAATGTGGGAGATCTGGGTTCAATCCTTGGGTTGGGAAGATCCCCTAGAGAAGGAAATGGCAACCCACTGCAGTATTCTTGCCTGGAAAATCCCACGGACAGAGGAGTCCTGCAGGCTATAGTCCATGGGATCGCACGAGTCAAACGTGACTTAGCAACTAAACCACTACCACCATTATAAAGATAAAAGATGCCTCTGGAGGCCAAATTTGTGTTTATTTTTAAGTCTTTATAGTGCATCTTGCTATTGATCAAATCATAGCTCTAACAAGCTGAAGAGAAGTAATGGTGAAAATTTTGAGCCATAAGAAGAAAGAAAAACACACTTTTCAGTGAAAGTGCATCACATCTATCCTGTCTACTGGTCTCTTTGGGGCATTCTAATAGAATATCACGTAAGTAATGCTGTTCTGTACTTACAGTGATGGCTTTATAACTTGAACATTTCACTATTTGTTGTAAAATTTCACCTTTGTGGAAAAGGGTTTTAGATTTGAGCAATGACTAAGGCAAATAGATACATTAACAATTTGCAGGTAGATCACATTTTATGTCTTAGTTTAAAAATCACCAAAAGGCTCTTTCTATGAAAACTGTCTTAAGTGGCAATCAGAAGCACAAACTGGACTGGAATCCTAGCTTGGGCGCTGATTGATGGTAAGTTACTGTCTTACTACCTTCTGAACCACTCTCTCTTCAGTTACAGGGAGAATGAAGTTCTCTGGCATTATTTGTTCTCTCCTTCCCCTAACCTTTGTTCCATGTATACAAGAGCGAGCTTGTGCCATGGGCTTACATAGACTCAAATCTTCCTTTGTACACCCAAAGATTTATTAAAACCCTCTGCTAAGTAGTGGTCCCTCTGCTCCAGGCTCATTATGCTTGCTCTTTCCTTCAATTTTCAAAAGTGGAAGAGAGTAATATTTATTCCCTAGCTAATAAGATTATAAAATCCAACCCTTTCCTTCTTCCACTCAACCGACACAGAAAAATGGGTGTCAGAACCCATCTTTTCCCTGTTCCCTCCTTTTACAGTGGATGAAGTGCCCCTCCTCTAATCTAGGCTCTTCTCTCTGCATACTCTCAATCTTATTCCCTTTCATCTCCTCAGTGACCTCAGTCTCTCAGTCATCCTTCTTCTCTGCTCTACCTCTCTTCTGACTTACTTTCAAATTACAGAAATGTGGTAGGAACAGTATGCAGCTGTTTACACTTTGCCCCATCTGCTCCTCTCTCTTTTCATAAGGAATCTCAATTCAACAGGAATCATTTCAGATACACTGGAGCAATATCATACTTCTTTTCTTCTAAATACTGCAGGGTATATTTCCTCAGACATTCTCTGACTTAACCACAGTTTGATGATCAAAATCATGAAGTCTAACACTGAGAACAAAACCATTATTTAATCCATGACCCGCATTCACATTCCATCAGTTTTCCTAATAATATCCTTTATAGCTATATTCTTTTCCTCTTCTAGGATCCAATCTCAGATGACTTTCACATTTAGTCATCATACCTCTTTAGTCTCCTTAACCTGGAACAGTTCCTCACCCATTTTTATCTTTCTTGAGCTTGACAGTTTCATAAAATAAGCATCAGTTTTTAGAATGTCCTTTAATTTGAATTTGTCAGTTATTTCCATATTATTTGAAATCAGTTTATCAGGAGGTCCGTGATGTTAGTTTGTCCCAATACTGGTAACGTTAACTTGGCTAAAGTGGTATCTGCCATATTTCTCCACTGTAAAGGTATTACTTGTCCCTTTGTAATTTATAAGTTATCTGTGGGGAGACAATTTGAGACCAGGCTAATACCCTGTTATTCATCCTTATTTGACTCATGAATTTTAGCATCCTGTTATTTCTATTCCATAGAAAATTGCCTATTTTCTCACTCTACTTTCTATCCATGTAGACTTACGGATTTTTACTTTTAAAAAATGGTTTACTATTTCTATCATGATTTATTTTAATGCTCACATTTTCGAGACTTGGTCACTGGCAGTCTCTTTCCTATATCTTTAACCCTTTCTGCTTACCACTTTTCACCAGCATTTAAACCTACTTAACTCTTTCTAGACATACTTCTCTCTTTTTACTGTGTCTGTGTTTGCTTTCCCCATTTCTTTCTTTCATTCACTCTTCACCCTACTACAGTCTATCATTCCACTGAAACTGTCTCATTAAGGCAAAAAATGACTAAGTTGAGAAAATTTAGAAATACTCATTTTTGATACTACCTCTTCTCCTCTCTCTCTCTCTCTCCACCCCTTCTGGCTTTTTTGGCCATGCCATGCAGCATGTGGGATCTTAGTTCCTTGACCAGGGATCAAGCCTGTACCCCTTGCAGCAGGAGCTTGGAGTAGTAACCACTGGACTTCACGACTAAACAACAGTAAAAACTATAAACAGTAATTTAAACAGTGTTATGGATTATTGTTGACTTCCTGGTGGTTCAGATGGTAAAGAATCTGTATGCAATGCAGGAGACCCACCAGGTTTGATCCCTGGGCCAATAAGATCCCTGGGGAATGAAATGGCAACCCACTCCAGTATTCGTGCCTGGAGAAATCCATGGACAGAGGAGCCTTGTGAGCTACAGTCCATGGGGTTGCAAAGTGTTGGATATTACTGAGCAACTAACACTGTTACTGCACCTTTTTAGTGTTCTGAGCTCCTTTTTCTACAGTCCCTTAAATGTTGGAGTTTCTCATAGCCCTTTCCTCTTCTAACTTTATGGATTCCCTAGGTCCCTATAGGAGTTTATACACAATTTTAGTATATGTGCTGCTGAAGGGAGCACAGGAGCTTGTATACAGTCTCACATCTTTCATTGCCACCTAGATTATGCTTACTCCAAATTCTGTATTTCCAGCAATGACCTGCTTCTTGAGCCTCAGATGTATGTATATCCAATTTCCAACTGGATAGACCCCTTGGGGCATCTTTCAGGCCCTTCACATTCAAAATATTCAGAATGAAGCTGAATCTGGCCTCTGTACACTGACACCAAATTAAATCTCAGAGACAGAATTTTGTGTAAAGTAGAAAAGAACAGCTTTATTGCTTTGCCAGGCAAAGGGGCCACAGCTGGCTGGTAGTGGTTTGGTCACTAAGTCGTGTCTGACTCTTGCGATTCCATGGACTGTAGCCTGCTGGGCTCCTCTGTCCATGGAATTCTCCAGGCAAGAATCCTGGAGTGGGTTGCCCTTTCCTTCTCCACAGGATCTTCCTGACCCAGGAATCGAACCCAGATCTCCTGCATTGCAGGCAGATTCTTTACCAACTGAGCTACGAGGGAAGCTACGCCCTCAAAACTGTGTGTCCCAACCTGGAGGGAGTTGTGAGGAACTCTATAGTAATGTTTCAAAGAGGACATGATCAGCTCGTGGACGTTATTCTTATTCTGACTGGCTAGTGGTGAAGTAAGTGGAAGTCAGGATCACCAACCATCCTACTGGTCTGGGGTCTACCTTCTTGTGGGCAGCATACAGTCAACTTCTCCCACCTGGAGGGGGTTTCGGTATCTACAAAACAACTCAAAGAGATTGTTACTGTATTCCTTGAGGGGGAACCAGGGCACTGCCCCAAGGCTGCTCTATTGTTTCTTTTGGCTGCTCCTACCTATTCTCCACATTCCCTCCCTTCCCTAGTTAGCAGCTGTTTGAACTTCTGGTTGGAGCTCAGGAAAGATCATGAAGTCTGAATGAAGCCTATTTTCCGTAATTAAGAATGGGAGACACAGAAAGGTTTTTGTGTCCAGGAGCCCCACAGGGTCCTGCTTGGTATCAAGAATAAAACTAATCATCCCACTGCATAAACAACTTCCTTCTCCTTGTACCCTGGTCAGTAACAAGTACCATACTCATCGGTTTGCTTAAGCCATAAGTCTCTTGTTTCTTCTCATCTAAAGCAAACTAGTCCTTATCCCCTAAATACTTCTCAAGTTTTCAATTTCTCTCTGCTCCATTCTCCACCCTAAAACAGACCGTCATCCTCTATTTCCTTTTTCGCTCAGTCACTTCAGTCGTGTATGACTCTTTGTGACGCTATGGACTGTAGCCTGTAAGGCTCCACTGCCCAACAGAATTTCCTGGGAAGAATACAGGAGTGGGTTGCCATGATCGTCCTGACCCAGGGATTGAACCTGCGTCTCCTGTGTCTCCTGAATTGCAGGCAGATTCTTTACATACGGAGCCACCTGGGAAGGCCATCTGTTTCCTAGATATTGCACTATCTTCCCCAAGACATTCCCTGACCTCTAGAATCGCTCTCTACAGACATGTATTGGAATTGTGATAGCTAAGATAGAAGCATTTCTTCCTGTTTCTCCCTTTTCTTCCTTTTATTCTCTGAGACTGAGGACTAGATCCAAGTTGGAAGGAACTTTAAAACACAGGTGGAGCTGCAGTTCTATAAAATTATGTCACCAGAGGAGCACATCTTTAAGTTAAAGTAAGTCAGCTTAACTTGAAGTTTTCAGAAGCTGTGGAAAAAAATTTACAAATAGGCTATATTATATATTGGCCTCATTTGCTCTTAGGACAATAATTAAATCTGTTTCAAGTACATTAACTGTTACTAATAGAAACAGATCAACAGTGGTAGACTTGAACAGCTGGGTGACATTCGGGTCACTGTTACCAAGCCCAAGCTTGTTCTGCTTGCCACACAACAGACCAATAAATCTCGAGTTGTTGGAACAAGAAATAACGACTTTATAATCAGAAAGCTAGCAGGTCGAAAAGATGACAGACTAGCTTCTCAAAAAACCTCTCCATCAGAATTTGGGCTCCTTTTATATACAAGAGGGGGGAAGGGGCCCACTGTGGCAGAGCAGGACCGTTAATGGTTGCTGGTTGACTGTTGCTCACTGACGGTTGCTCGCTTGGGGGAGGGGCCTGCTGTGGCACCAACCAATGGCTGAGCAGGACGGTTAACGGTCGCTGGTTGCCCGTTGCTCACTAACGGTTGCTTGCTTGGGGGAGGGGCCCCCTGTGGTATCAATCAACGGCAGAGCGGCAGCTCCTGCCTGCATCGCCCCTATTACACCCTGAGTAGAAAGGTGTGACAAGGCTTCCCAGGTGGTGCAACTGTAAAGGGTCTGCCGGCCAATGCCAGAGGCAGACAAGACTCGAGTTCGATCCCTGGGTTGGGAAGATCCCTTGGAAGAGGAAATAGCAACCCACTCCAGTATTTTTGTCTGGAGAAGCCCATGGACAGAGGAGCCTGGTGGGCTACAGTCCATGGGGTCGCAAAGAGTAGGAAATGACTAAACTTGCATACACACACACGCACTGAAAGGTGTGACACCAGAGAGCTGTGGAATCTGAAGAGGTACTGAGTGCTTTAGCAACTTCATCCTCCAGCTCTTCTTTTCTGCCAGTTGCTGCTGTATTTTAAGTTTATATATTTTTTAAGGCAAAGTTACAATTAGCTAACTATTCTCCATCATTAGTTCATTCATGAGATTTGACTATCATAAATCAGGGACTTTCTTCTCAAAGTTGTCCTCTGTATTTTTTTTTTGTCAATTTAAAAAAATAGTGCACAGCATGAGATTTAGGTTTTATTTGGGGCAAAAATGAAGACCATATCCTGGGAGACAGCATTTCAGAATAGCTCTGAGAACCTGATCAAAGGAGGTAGTGGTGGGAGGTTAATAATATCTGGTTTTGGTGAAGGGGGAATACACGCAATCAAGCACATATTTTTGCAGGTTTCTGCTAGTCATGAGGAGCAGATGTCACCATGAAGGAATTTAGTGCTTTTCTAGAGATAAGGAGATGTAAGAATTGGACTCATAAAATCAGCTCCTGATAATGTCTAACTATATGAAAACCTGTTCTTCAAGTTTTTCCAAAGCCCAGAGTGCCTCATTTCTGCTCTCCACCCACCCTGAACTCTCTCCAGGGGATGTTGAAGGTCAGCAACTGCAGAAGCTCACGATTTGATCCTTGTAGAGGGAGATGGCAGGTGCCCTCATGAAAGTGAAAGTCACTCAGTCATGTCCAACTCTTTGTGACCTGTCCATGAAATTCTCCAGGCCAGAATACTGGAGCTGGTTGCCATTCCCTTCTCCAGGGGATTTTCCTGACTTGGGGATTGAACTGGGGTCTCCTGCATTGCAGGCAGATTCTTTACTATCTGAGCTACCAGGGAAACCTGGCAAATACCCTTGGCAAGTACCAAGTTGCAGTTGACATGTTCCCACTCTTGCTCTTCTTCCATGAATACCACCTTTATTGCATTTCTCCCTCTTCCTCTTCTTGGTTTTAATTTCTCCTCCTCTGTCCTTTTACCTCAGCTCTCTTTCACCTCACATTCTTCACAATGCATTGGACTGGCCACAAAATTCGTTCGGGTTTCCCTGTCAGCTCTTATGGAAAAATTTGAATGAACTTTTTGGGCAACCCAATATTTCTTGATTTTTTTTCAATTTATCTCCAAACAGAGTACTAGGTTTTCTCATATTTAAAAAATGTTCAGGGCTTCCCTGGTGGCTCAGTGCTGAAGAGTCTTCCTGCCAATGCAGGAGACACAGGTTTGATCCTTCACCTGGAAAGATCCCACATACCACAGAGCAGCTAAGCCCAAACATTACAACTATTGAGCCTGTGCTCTAGAGCCTGGAAGCCACAACCACTAAAGTCTGGAAGTCTGGACCCTATGCTCCACAACAAGAGAAACCACCACAATGAGAAGCCTGTGCATCACCACTATAGAATAGCCCTTGCTCGCTGCAACTAGAGAAAGAAGTCCGTGCATCAACGAAGACCCCACACAGCCAAAAATAAATTTTTAAAAATTATAAAAACTGTTCACCATTCACAGCCATTTTTTTATTGCCTATAATATCTCTTCCTAATCCCTGCTCCTATTCTTCCCCCTTCTTCATATTTCCACTCAAGTCATTCTCACTAAAATCCCCATAGAAACGAAATTCATGGCTTGACTGCTTTATAGTCCACTTCACCTCTTTTGCACTTCCACTCCATTTTGGGGGTGTTTCATTGCTGCCACGGCTATTGCTGCTTCCTCTGACAGAACACTCACAGGCGGGCCCATCACCTTCCAGCACTCTGGCTGCCCTCTTACACTTGTGCCAGGAAGAGAAGAAGGCCTTCAAGACAGGGCTATGCTTCCACGTTTTACAGTTGAAGGGAAAGTCACAGTCCTCTTAAACCTTGGTGGAGGATGATACTCCACTCCATCTGCTCTGTTCATCTTTCTTCTGCACACTGTGTTTCCAGCCTCTTTTAAACCACCCCTTGGACACAGTGCCTGAATTCCCCATTGAGCAGAGACCTCCCCCTCTTTCCTAGACTGGACACTGGGGGGCCAAGGTCCTGCCACTGCTGACACTGTGGGTTGGCATGGCCTCCTGGCACTTAGTCATCTGATCTGGGCTTCCCACAGTTGGAAGACAGCAGGAATTGGGGTGGAAGTAGAGAGGTGTGTGTGTGTGGCGGGGGGGATTATCACGATTTAATTGCTGCCTGGAACACCCTCACTGGTGGTGGGGTTGCTCTGAGTCTCTACACAGCTTGATCTTGTTGTGCCAGGAGACCCCACTGGGCGCCATGCTGCTCTTTGCTGCACCAGCAAAGAAAACCAGAGGGGTTGGTATTTCTTCTCCTTCTTAACCCACAAGGACCTGAGCCAAGAAAGTGGGGGAAAAAAAAGCAAATTTCAAAACTTTTTTTTTCTCCCTGGGGACACTCATTTCACATACAAATTTTTCTGCATTTCTTAACCAAGTGACATGTGACATCCATTTAGGGTTGCCTCTTGCTCAGTTTGAGATCTCATGCAATTCCTGACAGAGGAGAATAAGTCTACAAACCAGATGGAGAAATCAAAGAATGCTGTCCTGAAGCCAAGGGGTGTGCTGAGCATCAGAAGAATAAAGTTTGGGACTTCCCTGGTGGTGCAGGGGTTAAGACTCCATGCTTCCAATGCAGGGGGCATGAGCTTGATCCCTGATCAGGGAACTAAGATCCCTACATGCCATACGTGGCCAGGAAAAATAAATAAATGCAAATAAAAGAAAATAAATTTCAACATAGGAGCAAAACACTGAGAAGCTGCTTGTGCTTTGTAATTTTGTCACGACTCCCAGAAAGACAGCAAGAGGGGTCCTGGCTGGACTGTCCCACATAGTCCTCAGAGTTCACCCTACACTGTCCTGACATCTGAGAAGGGAAAACATTTTTTTTACTCACCAAATTCCTCAAACAGGGTGTTCGCCTTTGTTTCAAGATTTTAAAATCCTGGGTTTCAAGGTCAATAGATTAATAGTCCCAGCTAATGTGCTGCAAATCTGCAATTAAAAAAAAATTATCCTTCTTCTGTGACTGGCGTCTACTAGCCTATCACTTAGTATCCTTCCCTGCCTTTTTTTGCTGGTGATCCAAATGTTTATTTTGAATGCTGGTCAGAAAAAGAGGGACAGAAGTGGAGAAACGGACTGTTACTGTCAAACATCAGTTGGTGCAAGAGCATCTGTAAATCTCCTTCAAAACAGGAAAGTGAAGAAAAATTACAGGAGTGTGAGGTGTCCGAATGTATCTTAAATGTAATATTGACAGAAAAAGGGATGTTCGCTTCTGTTAATTGCTTGTCAAACACACTTCTCTCTCCTCCCTTTTACTCTAGCTTCTTAATTCATGTTTATACAGTATATCTGGGACCATAATCTGAGTTCTTTGCAAGTTCCAAAACATTTGTTGTCCTTATACAGGAAAGGCAGCTTGGGTGGGTCTGTAATTCTTGGGTCATGTTCTTAGGTAGGCAGAGAGTATGCAAAGCCATTAAACACAGCAGGATATGCAGAGACCAGGATATAAACCTAAAAGCCTTGTTATATGGCCTGGGTTTTCTTTAACTGCCTCTTTGCCTGGGTTTCATGGAGAACTGTCTGTGGGAGATGTCTTAGTAGAGAACCAAAGCCCCTGGCCCAGTGATCTGCTTTATAGCAATGCTGACTGCAGAATGGACACATGGCTGGCCGATGTATTTTAATCAACCTTGTGAGGCACTTGGTTAACCATCCACATCGGTCGGCCAGCTTGATCCATCTTAAGAACACCTGCGACTGGCTGGGTCTCATTATCTGAGGGAAGATGAAGGTCAGGGATCACGGGATGGCTCTGATGGGGCTGCAGGTGGTTGGCAGACAGGACATTGCCAGCTCTGCAAAGCTGGTTTTACATCAGCTCCCAAGTCTTCTGGTCCTGCTGTAACATCCACATGCTCTCCACCCCCACCAGCCCAGCTCCTTGGAAGAACTAACTATAACCATTGTATGCACTGCTCAGTTTTTTGAAGGTTTGCTTCTAGCTTTCTTGCCCACACACTGATGCACTGTCATATTCAGTGAACATTTTCCATTCTTCTGATTGGCCATATCATATACTCCCTCATTTTAAACCTCATACATTTCTGAATGTTTTACCTGGGGTTCCTGTATGTTTTTGTTGTTCAGTCTCTAAGTTGTGTCTGACTGACTCTTTTCTGACCCCATGGACTGTAGCCCGCCAGATTCCTCTGTCCATGGAATTTTCCAGGCAAGAACACTGGAGTGGATTGCCATTTCCTTCTCCAGGGGACCTTCCTGACCCAGGGATCGAACCCACATGCCCTACATTGCAAGTGGATTCTTCACCATTGAGCCACCGGGTAAGCCCTGATGGTCCTGTATATAGCCTTTGTTTGCTTCCTCACGCATTACGATTGGTGTACCCTTCTTCTGGTTTCTGCCCAGTGTTTTCTTCCCATCATATCTTTAACATAATGCCCCAATTCCTAGAAGCACAACCAACTTTGAGGTGCTGATGGGACCCAGACCTGCCCAGCACAGAATCTTCAGGCATTTAACTCTCGATGCTCCTGAGCTTCACCCAGATATTGACTCCATTACAGTTAAACTCAATTGGTCCCACACTGACATCATCTTCTTTGGCACCCTGTATTTTCCCTAGGTTGACAGTATCTCCTAGGCAACAAAACGTGGGAGCCTCCTTAACTGCTCCATCCCTCTAAGTCTCCCACAGAAAATAAATCTGTTAACCCGATCAGTTTTTCACTTTATAACTGTTTCTCATGCTCTCACATTTTCTGTCACCTGACTAGTCCTATCCTAGGACAGATACACTCTGGCAGGGAATATCATACCAGCCCCACGACCACATTGCCAGTCTTGGGCATTTTTCCCTCGCAAATTCATCTTTTACAAAGGCAGCGGGGTGATCTATCCAAAATATTAAGCCGACTGTGTCATTCCACACCTCGGAGTCCTTGGCTGGGTTTCCAGGACCTGCAGATGAATCCAGAACTCCCTAACATGGAACAGGTGTCCCACTGCATCCGGCCCCATGCTCCCTCTAGCATCTGCTTCTGTATTTCATACTGAAATGACACTGGTGGTTTCTGAACTCACAGACCACGCCTTGCTTTCCTGTGTTTGCTCACGCTATTCATCAGCCTGCAAGATTTTCTTCCTTATTCTTCTCGTCTTTTAAGAGAGGCTTCAAGTCCTATCTCCTCGGGAAGTCTACATAATTTCACCCTCGCTGCTGCCCATATCCACTCTGGTAGGTGACGGGATCTCTTGCATGTGTACGTGCTAAGTTGCTTCAGTCGTGTCTGATTCTGTGCAACCCTGTGGATTGGAACCTGCCAGGCTCCTCTGTCCATGGGATTCTCCAGGCAAGAATGCTGGAGTGGGTAGCTATACCCTCCCAACCCAGAATCAGAGCCTGTTAGGTCTCCTGCATTAGCAGGCAAGTTCTTTACCACTAGCGTCACCTGGGAAGCCCCATGAGATCTCTTGGGTTCCCATAACTTGTTCTCTCCCCCCTACTTACACTGACAATAAGGCTTTCGGCCGTTTACGTCTCTCTCCCCCACTTGGCTTTGAGTTCCCTGAGGTCAGATTCTGTTACTCTCATCTTTGCACAACCAAGCACTGTGCCTAAGGGAGCATGCTCTCCGCTACTGATTGCTGAATGACCAACTTAGTACCTCTAACTTTTAGTTTTCTTGGGTAAATCAAGATGTAGGAAAGACAGCAAAGAAGAATTTCCCTGAAACAGTTTCGTTTTGCCTGACCCATCGCAAGCCAAAATGCTGAGACCCCGAGGCTTACAACAAAGAGCTTGATTCCTAAGGCAGCTAAGCTAGAAGACTTAGCTTATTTACCTCATTCTCATTACTTAGGAGAACATTCCTCCAATCCACCTCGTGGAAGGTAAGGGGCTGGGGGTATTTACAGATGAATAATAAAGGAGCAGGGAGGTCTCAGATGTGGACAGCTTGGGGAACGTGGCGAGCATGGGGAAGTGTGATGGCAAAAAGGTGTGGTGATCCTAGTTCTATGCAGGCGTAACTGGGCCACGGGCCTCTCCACGTTCTAAGGGTGGAGTTTTCAGCCCTCTGATGGCAAAAACCTGATCTTCTCTCATGCCCGGTTGGGGAGTCAGTGATCCTATCAGGTCTGAACTGGCTCAGCCTGAACTAGATGCAGCTGACTCCAAGTTCTTAGAAAACACGCTGTTTGAAGGTCATGCGAGTCTTAAAAACAACCTTGATTACTCAGGTGAAATGGATTTGACTAATTACCCACGGTTTCAAGGACACATCATTTATATTTGCTACACCTGACTGTAAGTGTAATTGCTTAAGAGAAACACAAGTGAGGGGGTAACACAAGATTGAAAGCAGGAGGAAAGGGGATGACAGAGGATGAGATGGTTGGATGGCATCACCGACTGGATGGACATGAGTTTGAGCAAGCTCCAGGAGTTGGTGATAGACAGGGAAGCCTGGCGTGCTGAAGTCCATGGGGTTGCAATGAGTCAGACACAACTGAGTAACTGAACTGAACACAAGGGGGGGATTGAAGGTAGCAGGGATGGGAGATGGGCAGGAGAGAGGTCAGGAAAAGCACTAGGAGGACCTAACATTTAAGTGGGGGTTTGAGGAAGGGAGCAAGAGGTCTGGCTAGTAAAAACGGGCTCTGGAGCACCATCTAATGGGTCCTCTTTTGTTTATAATAAACAGCGTGACAAACATAGTTAAAAAAAAACAAAACCCACTGACTCCTTTGCTCCTTCCAGCAGTGGTCATGTATCAGCCAGTGAAGTACTGGGTTCTTATCTAGGGCAGGCAATTTAGAGAGGGAATTACCATGAAAGGAGACAGAAAAATGATAGCAGAGTGCCCTAGGAAAAGAGTCACTCTCTTAGAAGGATGTCTCTACCACTCATTACTAGGTAGGGAACAAGCTCACTCACTTCAGGCCATAAGCCAGTCCTGCTTGCTCTCTGGATGGTGTCAGCGACTCAGCACCTTGAAATAAGCAAGGAGCCACCATCCATCAAAAGTACAAAATGAGGTTCTTTCCAGGTAATCTAGGCAGTCCTCTCACAGCCCATGGACCCTGAGGTTAGGAGAAGTTTTCCAAAAGCAGAAGTCATTGGAAAGGATGGGAAGTCGTATCCCAAGCAAGGAATATCAGGGGCTTGAAACTGGAAGAATGTAGGTAACAAGCCATTTAGTCTGTGGAGCGTAAGAATAATGGGAAATGCAACGGAAACGTTATGTTAAGTGAACTGGTATGATATTTGAACTCTGGGTTTTTTCTCCGATGCTATGTGTGGGTAAAAGCTGTCTGGGTAAAAGGCCAGAACTGGGTGCTGAAGTCTCACTGCAGTTGAGTCAGATAAGGACATGGCTACCATCACCGATAAAACAATCTATGCCACAGTTTAGGTACCTACTGGCCCAGCACTGCTATCGTGTGCCCCTCTGCACATTAGCCACTGTGGTCCCTGCTGCCACCACCCAACGTGCCCTGTGTGGACATCTTGTCACCTTTAGCGCCTCATTCCCCTTGAGTGGGTGCCTTTGATGTTTAAAGCCTTAGGTGTATGACAAGTTTTCTTCCAAGGGAGCCTGGCAAAACAAACATTGCCCATTTTCAGCATTTACTTTGCCTCTCAGAGAGTTGATATGGTGGGGGTTTCCCCAAACACAGATGGAACTAGGCAGCTTAAAAATTTTTTTTAAAGACAAATTCCAACATACTATTATTTAAATCAAACTTTTCAGTTGTTGTAATTATTCATTTCCTTACTAAAGTAAGATTAGAATTTGAAGTAATATATCATATCAGTTACACATTAACTCAATAATATTACAAGCTAATTTTAGTTTTACAGTCAAGGCAATTGCTAACCTCAGAATGGATTTTTTTTTTTGTACAAATTTTCACTGAAAAATCAGTTTGGAGCTCTTATTTTCCCCAAAGAAATAATTTTTTTTTCACATACAGTTTTCTGGGCCAGGAAACAGACTTCAGTTTAACTCCACATATTTCAAGGGTAACAGAAAGAGGGAGGGATGTCCACTAACATGTTTATTATTTTTTAAAATGCACGTTTCATTCTCTTTTGCAGTAGCTTCTTAATGCATTTTATGCAATATGATGGGGGCTAGAATCCCCAAGTTCATTGCATGTTCCAAAATACTTGTCTTTATACAGAAAGACAGCTTAGCAGGGTCTGTAATTCTTGGGTCATATTTTTTTTTCTTTGAGGACTTTAGGGCAGAACTTGGTGTTCTAACCCGGTAGCAAAGTTTGGGACCAGTCTAATTCTTTTTCTCTTAACATTTTTACTTGCATGTTAAAAGATTCTTTATCTCTGAGTTCCAGTAATATTACCAGTTGTTTATCCAGTGTTGGCTACATCAACTTTCTTCTTTCACCTTCAAATTACCTTCCACGTTTTCCTCCTCCTCTTCAGAAGGAAAAGCGAAGCTAAGTTGTGGGTATCCAGCCCCATGCCCTTGCACCTACTCTTTTTTTTTTTAATTAGTTTATTTTTTAACTTTACAATATTGTATTGGTTTTGCCATACATTGACCTGAATCCACCATGGGTGTACATGATTTCCCCTTCCAGAATCCCCCTCCCACCTCCCTCCCCATCCCATCCCTCTGGGTCATTCTGGTGCACCAGCCCCGAGCACCCTGTATCATGCATCGAACCTGGACTGTCGATTCGTTTCACATATGATAATTTACATGCTTCAATGCCATTCTCCCATATCATCCTGCCCTCTTGGACCTTGTTCGTTTAGTTACTCTCACCTGACTTGTCCATTTTCTCTTCTCTGTGAGGGCCCCTTGCTCCTGAGTCATTAAGCTATCTTCTCCACATCATTAAAAATTATGTTTTCTCTGACCCTGATAAACCTGCAAGCTTCTGCCTTTTCCCCTCCCTTTGCATCACCACCAAACTCATTAGAAGAAAAATGTACAATCATTATCTAAATAATGAGACCTTGCAACTCATTTATCCAATCCATAAATGACGAACATATGAAGAAGGAAAAAACCCAATATGTTGCAGAGGAAGGACTATTTTGCTTCAAAAGCATCCTTCAGTATTTACATTTGTAAAATCTGTTGGAAGACATGGAAGGTAACTCAAAAAATAACCAGCTAAATTAAGGCCGCCAAACACCTTACATTCTACTTTTATACCTTTCTCCCCTGCATGACTGAAAATTTCTTCATTAAACTGGAGGTTCCTTAAAGTTCAGGATTCCCCAAGCTCCTAACACACTGCTTGCTCTACTTGTGTAGGATTTTGTGTCTGAATTGTCACAGATATTTATTCAAAATTCAGACCTACTCCAGAATTCTCTGTGGCCAATCCACTTCAATTAGCTTGAAGTTAGCTGACCTACTAGGTGAAGAATAAACAATGGAAAAAAGCAATATATTGTGGAGGAAAGCCCTGCTTTGCTACAAAAACATCCTCCAGTAAATTACATTTGTAAATCTGTTGGGGAATATGGAAGATAAATGAAAAAATGAGCAGTTATTTACTTGGAGTTATCCAACTCCATTCCACCCCATCTCCACTTGCTTTTCCACTTTCCTCCCCCAGGGCAAGTCGACTCCCAGGGCTTTTGTTGTCACCTTGTTCCAGGCAGAGGTGACTGACTCCCAGAGTCCTATCTCGAACCTTTCACACAACACCTTCTCTGTTTTTCGGCCTGATATCCTTATATGGGGCTCCTAAATTTCAATATGTCAAAATTTCAACCTCAAACTCATACCAAACCAGTTTCTACCTTCCTGTTTTGTTTTTTTTTAATATACTTTTAAGTGAAATACAGTTGAATTACCATGTTTTAATTATTGCTGTACAGGAAAGTGACTCAATTATACATACATATATATCTCTACCTATATATGTATATATTATTTTTCTTTCTTTGGGGGCTTTGCAGGTGGCACAGTGGTAAACAAACCCACTTGCCAATGTAGGAGATGAAGGAGATGCAGGTTCAACCCCTGGCTCAGGAAGATTCCCTAGAATAGGAAATGGCAACCCACTCCAGTATTCTTGCCTGGAAAATACCATGGATAGAGGAGCCTGGTGGGCTACAGTCCATGAGGTCGCAAAGGCTCGGACACGACTGAGCAGTCAGGCACTACATCTCTATCCATTCATCTATTGTCTATCTCCCTCTTGACGCCTCTGTTTTCATGACCATTTTTACTGGCCTCATGATTACGCAAGCCCCTGCCTTCTTCCAACGTATCTCTCAATACAATCACTTGCCAGGTTATTTTCTTCCACTTTTGTAATGGCCCTCAAATCACTTTCCTCCCTCCTACTCTCATAGACATCATGAGGCTTTAGGTCCTTGTTTCTCCTTGGCTTAGATATTAAAGCAGCGTCTCCTGCCAATCCATCTTCCCAACACTGCACATACAGTGCTGTCAGAGTGATCTTCTCAAAAACACTGTGGCTCTCTATTGCCACCAAATGAAAAAGAGAGAGAAAAAAAGCAGAAAACAAAATGAAATCTTTCTCTGGTTTCTGAGGGATTCTGCGATATAATATTATTTTATTGTTCTCTCTACCATGCGCTCTAAACCAAACCATATTCAGTGTTCCTGCTCCTCCCCTGAGCAAAGATCTGTGTCAGGAACGCGTTCTATAGAGTTTTTAGAGAGAGAAAGCTCTTCAGTGCTCAAAACTAACATCACCTCCTTATCAAAACCTTTCTTGATCTCCTCAGCTGGATGTGGGAGCTTTTCCTTTGCGCTGTCTTAGAACATTATCAAGACTCTTCTTGTGACATTTATCTGTTCAAAATATATTCAGGTAATGAAAGGAACTGTGATATCTCCCACAGGGGGCTGGTATTACTGAACCCAGGAGTCACATCTGATATATGCCTACATCGGCCATGATACTTCTCCCTGAGTACGTGTATGTGTCTGATAGAACCAAAGTGAGAAAACACACATCTCTCTTCACACCATTGTTTTTAAAGAAGCAAAAATACTACATAATCAAGGTCATTTTAAAAAAGATTGTTATCTTGTATTTTAAAGAGATTGTTCCAGACAGTTTCCTTTGAGAGTTACACTTGGACTATTTAAGGATATTTTTTGTTTCTGTCTTCTCTGCTTGAATTGTGAAATCAAAGACAGGTGTAATGGAGGAAGCCAAAGCAAGCTAACTCAGCCAACACTGGCAGCTGTTTGTCACTGGAGCTTTTTGCCTTGAAAGAGGAAGTTGTTTTTCCGCATTGCACCAGAAAAAAACGCAATGCAAACACCCTTGATGGGAGGGCTATCCCAGACACAGGAAATTACTAGAGGGAATATTTTTCCTTTGCGTCCTTTCCTGATGGTCCTAAGAATAATGAGGTCATTTGAAAAGAGGATGAAAGAGAAATTAAATTTATGTAATTATTTGAAAATAAAATATTTTACAAATGTCTATTCAGTTGCTGAAGGATAGTAATGAAATTCATTAATATTCAGTTATCCCAAACACAAGACATGCTTCTCCAATTTCCAGAAGAACAAACCTCAGCTTTCATTTTATTATGGTTAAAGTACAATTTGAACAAACCAACATTTTCCCAAGAAATACAATAAAGTTCCAAATGCCTCTTTGTTGTTCAGTTGCTGTGCTCAGTTGCGACCCTGTGGACTGCAGCACACCAGGCTTCCCTGTCCTTCATTATCTCCCAGAGTTTGCTCAAACGCCATGTCCATTGAGTCAGTGATGCCATCCAACCATCTCATCCTCTGTCAACCCCTTCTCCTGCCTTCAATCTTTCCCAGCATCAGGGTCTTTTCCAATGAGTCTGCTCTTCGCATCAGGCGGCCAAAATATTGGATCTTCAGCTTCAATATCTTCCTTCCAATGAATATTCAGGGTTGATTTGCTTTAGGGTTGTCTCTCTAGAATATAATTTTTATGTACAATCTTTCACATTGTTTCTCAAGTAGATAAAGGCGATTTGTACACTTAGACATGGGCTTCTAACATAAATTGTGTTAAAACTCCACTGAAAAGAATTTATTTTTTTTGGATACACTTCAGTTTTATAACATAGAACATTTTTGAACATTTCAACTTTTTGAAAAAATTGAAAGAATTTTGCAACAGATGCTAATATGCATCAAGATTCTACCATTAACTGTTACTATATTCACTTTATCACCTATCCATTCTTCTGAAAAATGGATCCTTGGAAGGAAAGCTGTGATGAACTTAGCATATTAAAAAGCAGAGGCATTATTTTGCCAACAAAGGCCCATATAGCCAAAGCTATGATTTCTCCAGGATTCATGTATGGATGTGAGAGTTGGACCATAAAGAAATAGTCCAAAGAATTGATGCTTTTGAACTGTGGTGTTGGAGAAGACTCTTGAGAGACTCTTGGACTGCAAGGAGATCCAACCAGTCCATCCTAAAAGAAATCAGTCCTGAATATTCATTGGAAGGACTGATGCGGAAGCTCTAATACTTTGGTCACCTGATGTGAAAAGCTGACTCATTAGAAAAGACCCTGTGCTGGGAAAGGTTGAAGGTAGGAGGAGAAGGGGATGACAGAGGATGAAATGTTTGGATTGCATCACCGATTCAATGGACATGAGTTTGAGCAAGCTCCAGGAGATGGTGAAGGACAGGGAAGCCTGATGTGCTACAGTCCATGGGGTCGCAAAGAGTCGGACACAACTGAGCAACTGAACAACAATCCATTCTTCTAACCTTCTAGAATACCCACCCCCCACTGAAAGCTCCTTCATGCCTTTTCTTGTGCATCCCACCCCCTCTCCACAAAGGCAGACTTTAGAGTTTCACCCACCTTAGATTTAAAATTCACATTTAAATGTCTCTTAAGGACTTTTTGACTGCTTACATCATTTTGAAGTAGTTAGAAATTCACATGAGCCCTTTAATTTTAAAGTTAATCTGTATAATGAATATTCTGCTTTCTAGACAAAAAAAATATCAGAGCCCACATTCCATGAAGAATCATGTCTTTAGATAGAACATGTCTGGGTGGCATTTAGCATCATCATTTTGGGTGAGTTCACCTCTTTAGGGGTCAGGTCTTCATTTGTAAAGAGGAGTTATAAATACCAACTCTACACTAATCTCAGAATTGTTGTGAAGGTGAGAAGAAGAAGCAGTTAAAAATTTCCACAGAGATGTACAATATTCATACCTGTGTAATCAGACTAGTTGTACTTTGCAGGTGCAGCCTTGGAGACCCATACTTTTCTAAATAAACATTGTAAGCGTTATTTCAGGGGAAATTTGGTAGAATCCCATAATTGGCTCAGTGTGCTATAGTTCCGTATTTCTCATTAAAGACATTCAAATTCTCACACTGACTAGCATGTCACTATTTTTGGCAGTGGCCTTTGATAATAATATGCTTATTTTTAGTGTACTCTACTAATTCAAGTCAATTTTATTTTTTATTGTTAATTAAATGCGGATTTAAGAATAAAAGAACATTAAGGCCTTTTCCCTATATCCTAGTTACAGGCCATTTTTGAATTCTTGCTTCAATGCCAACAAAAAGAATTGACAGCTGATCTTTGTGATTCAAAGCAATTTCCACCCTGCTAAATTATTCTGGGTATCAAGCACATGAAGCACTTCAGATAAAAGTTGTGAGAAAATGAGTAATATAACCATTTTGTGTAAATATCTAAATAAATAGCTTTGATGAATTTTTTATTTCTCAAGTGAATATTCTGTTGGTGGTACATATCTATGTATAATTATGAATTCTACAGCAGTGATTTCAATCTTGAGATCTTCAATATGAAAGTTAAATTAACTCAGATTAAAACTTAATGAATTTTACTGTTTGAAGATCATAGTGTTCATTAGGATGGAGAAAATTGAAAACAACCTAAATATCCAGCCATGGAGAAGGATGAAGTAATTTATGGCATATCACACAATAGGATATTCTATTGCCAGCACATTCAGAGTTACCAATATATGTATGATTTTCTTACAAGTTAGCATAGAAAAAGATAGGGAATATGCATCATAATATTAATACTGATTAGAACAGGATCATGGTATTATGGTGTATTAAGATATTTGATGAACAAATTTCTTTCTTAAACTGGAAACAGTGACAGACTTTATTTTTTTGGGCTCCAAAATCACTGCTGATGGTGACTGCAGCCATGAAATTAAAGGACAGTTACTCCTTGGAAGAAAAGTTATCACCAACCTAGACAGAATATTAAAAAGCAGAGACATTACTTTGCCAACAAAGGTCCGTCTAATCAAAGCTATGCTTTTTTCCAAGTAGTCATGTATGGATGTGAGAGTTGGACTATAAATAAAGCTGAGCGCTGAAGAATTGATGCTTATGAACTGTAGTGTTGGAGAAGACTCTTGAGAGTCCCTTGGACACAAAGGAGATCCAACCAGTCCATCCTAAAGGAGATCAGTCCTGAATATTCATTGGAAGGACTGATGTTGAAGCTGAAACTCCAATACTTTGGCCACCTGATGTGAAAAGCTGACTCATTTGAAAAGTCCCTGATGCTGGGAAAGATTGAAGGCAGGAGGAGAAGGGGACAATATAGGATGAGATGATTGGATGGCATCACCAACTCAATGGACATGATTCTGAGTAAACTCCGGGAGATGGTGATGGACAGGGAGGCCTGGTGTGCTGCAGTCCATGGGGTTGCAGAGAGTCGGACACGACTAAGTGACTGAACTAAACTGAAATGAAGATATTTGATGATCAAATTTCTTTCTTAAACTACTTTTATTTATTTCTCTCAAGTTAACTACAATGCTTGCAATAAACTGTGCTTTGTACTAGAAATATTCCAGTATTTTTTTCTTAAAGTATGAGCTCTTATTTAAAAATACAAACATTATAGACATGCATAACTTAGAAAATAAAAAATCTTATAATCTGTTATTTCGGAGACAATGGCTATGTTTTTTTATATATATACACACACACATCACATCACATAAAGTTTAAGAGTATGGAATTAGTCATACCTGAATTTTATTCCAACTATGCTGTGTGGTCTTAGGAAAATTATGTAATCACTTTAGGCCTAATTTTTTTCATGTGTGAAATAAAGACAATGATAGTAAGACATTTCATAAAGTGTCTAACTATTTATTTAACAAAAATTAGTTTGCATATACATATATACATTTTTAAAATAGAGATGGAATATTTTACATGCTGTTTTTTTAAAATCTTCTTTTCCTATAAAATATATCTTGGACAATCAGTTCAGTTGCTCAGTCATGTCTGATTCTTTGCGACCCCATGGACTGCAGCACACCAGGCTTCTCTGTCCACCACTATCTCCCAGAGCTTGCTCAAATTCATGTCCATTGATTCGGTGATACCATCCAACCATCTCGTCCTCTGTCGTCCCCTTCTCCTCCTGACCTCAATCTTTCCCAGCATCAGGGTCTTTTCCAATGAGTCTGCTCTTTGCATCAGGTGGCCAAAGTATTGGAACTTCAGCTAGAGGTAGAGGAAAAGATAAAAGAAAATCAAATAGAAAAGCAAGATCAGGTCAGGGAAGAAGAAGAATTGTTAACAGGAATCAAAAGACTTAATGTAAATCCTGGATTTACCTTTAACTAGCATTGGCCTTGGGCTGATCTGTCACACTCTGTCTCAATTTTCTTTCAGCTTTATGATCCTGTAATTTATTCTCTATTGGGTTAAAAACCTAGGATTCACGTATTTATTAATATTTGTTGAGTTGTTATTTTTAAATGTGCCTGGCATTTCTTGGAAATCCCCACCCTGAAGAGGTAACATAGAACTTTCAAGTAAGGTGGTCTTTAGTTTCCAATTTCTCATGTAAATATTACAGTCTTTAGACATCCTAACTAGAGCTGGCTGTTTGCATCTCTGAATTGGAATTTCGTATGTTCTGGAGGATGGATTTGTCTGGGGTATGGTTTGCAGCAAGGAGCTTGGGTTAGTTCTTGCTCTAAGTCACCTCCTTCTCAGTCCCTCATTTCTCCCCTGGAATGTGGATCTTTTCCGTTTAACCTTCTATGATTCTCTAACCTGCATTCGGTTTCACATTTGATCGATCAGCAGAGAAAATCAGGAACATAGCATTCTCCAGGTCAGTGATTCTCAAGCTTTAATGCATCTAAAAATCATTGAGATCTCTGTAACAGCAGGTCTGAAATGGGACCCATACCTCTGCATTTCTAATAAGCCTCAGGTAAGAACTAGGCTGCTGTCTCACAAACCACAGTTTAAGTAACAAGGAGCTAAGTCAGTCTAGAAAAGAAGTGAGAACAAGGTGTTCCTTAAGCAGAATAGCCTACCAGGGCATTGTTGCCACAACTGGTCAAATTCAACTAACTGAACAGCAACAGGTCAAAAATATAATCAGTTCCTTTCTTGTCCTTCACCTTGCCCTGGAGCATTTTTCCCTCTCCCAGGCAAAATGACTCAATACTCGAAGGTTCCTGCTGTCTTAAATCTCAAGGTGGGTAATCAAGAATGAGGTTTTAAGCAATCAGCAGTAGAGAGAAAAAATAGAGGGAAAAAACGAAACACCCACACATTGAGAACAGAGAAATCAGGAAACCACTCTGAGGGACAAAGAAAAATATATGTATCCTTTGCTTCTACAATCCCCAAATTTTAATTTTTTAATTTCTCCCCAATTTTAGATAAATTAATACCATGCTTGTCGTTAATAATTTGACCAGCAATGAAAACAATAACATAAAAATTACCTACAATCCTTATTTTCACATATAACTACTGCTAATATATTAGAAAACATACTTCTATGTCAATGTGACTGTACACACACACACACACACCCTATTTAATTTTACATAATTAAATGCATTTTTCATGTATTACAAATTGTCTATTTTTACAAAATAAGTTTACCTATTAATGTCTTACTGCTAGTGCTTTATTGAATAAATTTGAAGAATAACATTGGGTAAATTTAAGCTGAACACATATTGCTTTGATATTTATATAATAATTACTGATGTAGCAATATTTATCACACTACATAATTATAGTACAATATTATTATCTATATTCATTAGAGTGTGCATTAGACCTCTAAACCTTATTCACCACACATTTAAAGTTTGTACCCCTAAATACCACCACTTTACCAATGTTCCCTACCACTCGCCATCCCCTAGTAACCACCATTTTACTCTCTGTTTTTTATGGGTTTAACTTTTTGATATTCTCCATGTAAGTGATATCATACAGTACTTGTTTTTCTCTGTCTGAATTATCTTGTTGAGCATAACGTGCACAAGCTTCATCTGTGATGTGGCAAATGGGAGAATATCTTCCCTGCTCAAGGCTGAATGATAGTCCATTGTATATACATTCCACATCTTTTTTATCCATTGATTCACTGATAGATTTGGGTTGTTTCATATTTTGCCTATTGTGAATAATATTGTGATAGACATAGGTGTGCATATATCTCATCAAAATCCTGTTTCCATTTGCTTTGGGTATATACATATGTATATATACGCACGTATATATACTCAGAAGTGGAATTGCTAAATAGTATAGTAGACCTATTTTTATTTTTTGAGGAACCTTCACATTGTTTTCCATAGTGACTGGGCCAATTTACATCCCCACCGACAATGTATAAGGGTGTCTGTTTGATCATGTCCTGGACAAGGACCTGTTGGTCTCTTGTCTTCTTGATAATAGTCATCCTAATAGTCAGCAGTAGTACTTTAAATCAGTTCAGTTCAGTCGCTCAGTCATGTCTGACTCTTCGCAACCCCATGGACTGCAGCATGCCAGACTTCCCTGTCCATCACCAACTCCCAGAACTTGCTCAAACTTATGTCCATCGAGCCGGTGATGCCATCCAACCATCTTACGCTCTGTCATCCCCTTCTTCTCCTGCCTTCAATCTTTCTTTAAATAGCTGCTTTAAATAGTTGTTTAGTACTTTAAATAGCTGTTTTAAAATTCCTAGTATTGGTGCAAGAGAAGCATGTTTTTTTTTTTAATTAGGAGATACTTTAAAAGAGTATTTTATTAATGTTATAACCTTACTAATTACATATGTTCAAATAATATTGATCATCATAGATCAGATAGCAAACTATCACCCCAAATTTGACTATCTGGAGTACCTTCTCTAGTATTAGGTGAGCAGCATTCCTGAACATTTTTGTATGTGTATATACACAGTTTAAAACATAGCCAAATAAAAAAATAATTTTTATAAAAATGCGATTATGGTACGTATACTATTTTAATTAAAATGTTTCAAGTTGAATTATAATATGATAGGGGTAAAACAAGCTGAAGTCAAAGTTTATGGAACCAATTCTATAAACTCTGATTTCACAACCCATTGCAGTATTCTTGCCTGGGAAATCCCATGAACAGAGGAGCCTGGTAGGATACAGTCCATGGGGTCAAAAAAGATTTGGACATAACTTAGTGACTAAACAACAATCCAGGATCTACTACTTAACTTTCTATAGGAACTTGGGCAAGTTACGTAATATTTCTGTGTCTCAGATTTCTGATCTGTAAAACAAGACTTAGAGTCCCAAAATCACATGATGTTATCAGGATAAAAAGAGATAATATAAATAAAACATTAAGAATAATTCCTAAAATATAGTGATTCATAAATGTCAGCTATTTTTATATAAGCTCAACTATATAGATTTATTTTGTGAAAAACTAGTTATGAAAAATATCAGAGATAGTAATCATGTTTTTGGGTTAGGTCCATTTTTGAAAAAAAAAAAAATTCATAGCTTTTTCCCATGAAAGGTGGAGAAATGTGTCATGTTTTTAATCCCTCCTTCCAATCACGTTCTGACCTCCATGTTATTATAGTTGTTTAGCTAATAGTTTTAACATCTGGATTCTGTTCTACACCCATAACTCTAATAGTTGTCTCTCTTTCTGAGAACTTTGATTCATCTCCTGATTGCATTTATTTCTCTTTGGAGTAATTGCTTTCAGCAAAGTCCTATAGGTCCACTGCCCCCTTATGAAAGCGGGAGTGTTAGCTGCTCAGTCGTGTCCAACTCTTGCGAGCCCATGGACTGTAGCCCACCAGGCTCATCTGTCTATGGAATTCTCCAGGTAAGAATATTGGAATGGGTAGCCATTCCCCTTTCCAGGGGACCTTGCCGACCCAGGGGTCAAACCTGGTTCTCCTGCTTTGTAGGTGGATTCTATACTGTCTGAAAGAATGCCTGTCTCAGTTTAATTCTTGAGCAAAAATGTAAGCTGAGTATTATATTCTTCAGTAATACTTTTCCTCTGATTTTTTAAAAAATATTTCTTTATTTATTTAGGCTGCGCTGGGTCTTCATTGCTTTGCTCGGGCTTTCTCTAGTTGTGGCAAGTGGGGGCAACTGTTCCTTGTGGTGTTCGGGCTTCTCCTGGTGGTGACCTCACTTGCTGTGGAGCACAGGATCTAGGGTGCACGGGCTTCAGTAGTGGGGACATGTGGGGTCAGTAGTTGTGACTCGCAGGCTCTAGAGCCCAGGCTCAGTTGTGGTGCACAGGCTTGGTTGCCATGCGGCATGTGGGATCTTCCCAGATCAGGGATCGAACCCATGTCCCCTGTGTTGGCAGGCAGATTCTTATCTACTGTGCCACCAGAGAAGTCCTCTGATTTTTTATAAATGTTTTTATATTATCCCCTGGAGTTTAATAGCAGTGAAGCCAACAGCTTCCATCTTCCTAGACAGATTTTATGTTTTAAACATATACACTTTTTCTCGAATCCATTGTTACTGGGTGTTCCTATTACATGCAGATGAAACTGTCCTATACAAGGTTAAATCAGTTTATCCATCCACTGGCATTTTATGAGTGCCCATTTCTCCACACTATTGCTGACACTGAATATTTGCGGTCTTGTAAATGTTTTTCAATGTAGAGGACAAAATTGATATCTCATTGTGTTAAATTATGTTTTTCATTCTTGGTGAGGTTGATGCACTTTCCATATATTCATATTATTTTTTTGATTTTGACTTAATGATTGATATCTATTCAAACTTCAGGAGATACTGAAGGACAGGGAAATCTGGCATGCTGCAGTCCATGGGGTTGCAAAGAGTTGGCCATGACTGAGCAACTAAACAGCAACAACCATCAATTACATATTTTTTACTGGTTGTCTTGAGGGCCTAGCAAACACTAGGATTTTCAGGAGCAGGCCATGTTGGTTCTTTTTCTCTTTTTGTGCTTCTTCTGGCTGAAGCAAGCATATGGTAATTTCGGTGTTCATTAACACCTTTACCAGACAGTAGATTGAAGGAAGAAGAGAAGATGAGCTGCAGTCCATCCATCTGTGGTCTTGTTGCACGAATCTCACCACCCTCGCATGCATTGCTAGAGAACTTTTGAATTCATAGTGCAAAGTAGAATTGCTTCTCAAATGGTTCTGAAAAATGGTTCTTATGCAATCCGAGTGCAATGCTCAAGGGAAAAGAGTAGAGACCAAAAGTAAAATAACATATCCCTCACACCAAGTAAACACGTGCATGTGTGTGCTTGTTACAGCTACAGGCATGTTTAAAAACAATACATATTTTAAAATTTTGCTGCTTTGTAGTTCTATGTGCGGTGGACAATACATTTGATGCTAATGAATATGTACAGGCTTTGTTATTCAGTTGCTAAGTCGTGTCCAACTCTTTGTGACCCCATGGACTGTAGCACACCAGGCTTCTCTGTCCTCCACCATCCCCTAGACTTTGATCGAATTCATGCCCATTGAGTCAGTGATGCTATCTAACCACCTCGTCCTCTGCCACCCCCTTCTGTTTTTGCCTTCAATCTTTCCAAGCATCAGGGTCTTTTTCAGTGAGTTGGCTCTTGGCATCAAGTGGCCAAAGTATTGGAGCTTCAGCTTCAGCAACAGTCCTTCTAATGAATATTCAGAAATGATTTCCTTTAGGATTGACTAGTTTGATCTCCTTGCAGTCCAAGGGACTCTCAAGAGTCTTCTTGAGCACCACAGTTTGAAAGCAATAATTCTTTGGCACTCAGCCTTCCTTATGGACCAACACTCACAAAGTAATAAATATGGTTCTTTGTATTCTAAATTTCCTATTTATAGTCTAATTTCCTTATTCATGGACTCTCTCTCCTCCAGCCTTAGCAAGACCTAGTTAATTCAATTTTCAGAGCAAAAAGATACACCTCGTTTCTTCAAGCTGTTATATCTTTTTATTTTTATTATGTTGAACCAGGGGAGGATGGGGAAGGCACTCAGTACTTCAGAGTCTGCGAGGCTGTCTTTTCATTTATAGAGAAAACAAAAAAAGTGAAGTTTTATTCTTTTTTAATTTTGGTATTTAAATTTGTGATAAAGATGGCTATCCATAGGCTATTTTGGCTTTAGAAACTGTGAATTTTTCTATTATGTAAGTTTTCAAGTATCTACTGAGTTCTTGCAAGGTTTCCATAGAATCACAGCACTGCAGAGCTGGAAGGGATTTTTACAGTCCCTCTAGAAAAACTCATTACCCATGGTAAGAATCCTTTATGTGTACATACTAAGTCACTTCAGTCTACTCTATGGACTGTAGCCCGCCAGGTTCTTCTGTCCATGGGAATCTCCAGGCATGAATACTGAAATGGGTTGCCATTTCCTTCTCCACGGGATCTTCCTGACCCTGAGTTTGAATCCTTGTCTCTTGCATTTCCTGCATTGGCAGGTGGGTTCTTTACCACTAGCACCACCTGGGAAACCCTTCGAATCCTTTCTAGAACATCACTATTAGGTGATGATCTGACTTTGGCTTGAACACCTGCAGTGATGGGAGCTCACTTCAGCTAAAAGCACATGGTTTCACCATCTCACGCCGATCAGAATGGCTGCTAACAAAAAATCTACAAACAATAAATGCTGGAGAGGGTGTGGAGAAAAAGGAACCCTCTTAAACTGTTGGTGGAAATGCAAACTAGTATAGCCACTATGGAGAACAGTGTGGAGATTTCGTAAAAAACTGAAAATAGAACTGCCATACGACCCAGCAATCCCACTGCTGGGGATACACACTGAGAAAACCAGAATTGAAAGAGATTCGTGTACCCCAATGTTCATCACAGCACTTTTTACAATAGCTAGCACGTGCAAGCAACCTAGATGTCCATTGGAAGATGAATGGATAAGTTGTGGCACATATACACAATGGAATATTACTCAGCTATTAAAAAGAGCACATTTGAATCAGTTCTAATGAGGTGGATGAAACTGGAGCCTATTATACACGGTGAAGTAAGTCAGAAAGAAAAACACGAATACAGTATATTAACGCACGTATACGGAATTTAGAAAGATGGTAGCGACGACCCTACATGTGAGACAGCAAAAGAGACATAGATATAAAGAACAGACTTTTGGACTCTGTGGGAGAAGGTGAGGGTGGGATGGTTTGAGAGAATAGCACTGAAACATGTATATTACCATATGTGAAATAGATGACCAGTCAAAGTTTGATGCATGAAACAGGGCACCCAAAGCTGGTGCACTGGGACAACCCTAAGGGATGGGATGGGGAGGGAGTTGGGAGGAGGTTTCGAGATGGGGGACACATGTATACCTGTGGCTGATTCATGTCAATGTATGGCAAAAACCACCACAATATTGTAAACTAATTAGCCTCCAGTTAAAATAAATAATTTAAAAAAAAAGTAGATGATTTAATAAAATAAACAAACGTACTTTATAGCAATTTATTTTTCCTTCCAGTAATATTCCTTGTTTGATCCTAGTATTACCCTCTGGAGCAACTAATCTGTTCACTCTTTCAACATGTTTCTGTTGTTCAGTCGCTGAGACGTGTCCAACTCTTTGTGGCCTCATGGATTCTAGCCTGCCAAGCTCCTCTGTCCATGTGATTTCTCAAGCACAGATACTGGAGTGGGTTGCTGTGCCATCCTCCAGGGGATCTTCCTGACCCAGGAATCGAACCCATGACTCCTACATTGCAGGCATATTCTTTACTGCTGAGCCCCCAGGGAAGCTCCCTTCCAAAATGACAGATGGTCACAGTTTTGAAGCTCGTTATAGTGTATCCATTCAGTCTTCCATTTCCCAGGTTAATTACTACAAGCTTGTTCTATCAGTCCTCATGAGCTCTGGCTTCCAGATTGCACTATTCTGGCAATGATACTTTATATGCACTTCTGTTATTAATGTCCTCTTATAGAGAACTATCCTATTCTGAGACCCATGTCCCCAGACACAACCTAAAGAGCACAAAATCTTGAAATACTAGGACCTTGTCTTGAATCCTTGTGGTTAGAGATGGAAGATGGAAGTAGCTGTAGAGAATGATTAATGACCTAATGTTTCAAAGGAAGACATTGAGATTCAGAGAAATCATGTGACTTGTCAAAGGGTCATCACATATTTAAGTAGCAGAATCAAAGTGATGATCAGATGACTGGAAGTGCAAAATTAAGTGCAAAATTAATGGTAAGTGCATTCTTTTGTTTTTAAATTGAAGTGTGGTTGATTTGGGCTTCCCAAGTGGTGCTAGTAGTAAAAAGCCTGCCTGCCAATGCAGGAGACTTTAGAAATGCAGGTTCAATCCCTGGGTTGGGAAGATCCCCTGGAGAAGGGAATGGCTACCCATTCCAGTATTCTTGCCTGGAGAATCCCAGGGACGGTGGAGCCTGGTGGGCTGCCGTCTATGGGGTCGCCCAGAGTCGGACACGACTGCAGCGACTTAGCACCTTAGCACATACATATATATATTCTTTTTCAAATTCTTTTCTTTTATAGGTTGTGCTTCTATAAATTCTGCTCAAGTTCCATGTCCTTTTTTCTTTTTCTTTTAATATTTTTAATAGACACATACCAGCTCTTTATCACTTAACATCACTTTGGGTAAATCATATTTGTTGTAAATATTTTTCTCAAAAATTTTTCTGTTATTTTGGATATTCTAACGTTTAAATTTTGTATAGTCACATTTTTCAGTCTTTCCATTTGAATTCTGTTTTTCAAAGTGTCAGCAACCAAACTATAGTGGAGTCAGAAATGTTCTTATATTAAACACAGGTAGAAAGGAGAAGCTTTCACCTGCCTCAGGCTTGCAGTGACAAATATTTCAGTCACTTTTTGAACAAGATATGAGTGATAGTTTTTAAAAAGAGAAAGGTGGAAAAGAAAAGATGTTAAATGGTGTTTTGACATAAGGCACTTCTTATAAACGAGAAATATAGATAAGGAGGTGGGAGGCTAAGTATGGAGCATACCTGTTTAAGATCTGATGATTGAAAACTCACCTGAATGGGTCCTAGGGAACTATTACCAGTGTATATGGACCTTGTCATCAGAGTGATATTTGGATATTGCTAACATTACTCCTTTCAAGAAGCTAATATAAGAATAACAGTGAACATGAATTTCAGAGATTATTGAGCAAATCATGACCTAAATTTGAGCAAGAAGCCCATGATGTGTTGTTCAGGAATTGAAGATGATATATTAATGGTGCCGAGTGCATTAGAGTGAATGTGACCACAGAGATCTTTCTAATCTGTGTGTGAGCACCGCCTACTGGCCACGGTTGGACAGCTGGACCCTGGAAAAGGATGAAAGCATCAGTCCACACACAAAATATCATAGTCTTTAAAGTAGTTGGGCTTTCTGCAGATTATAGTGATGACTCACTGATGTAAGAGATTTTTTTCTTTCAAAGTGTCTTGAAATACAAGGTTTTAGGAATCATTTTTGTAAAGTGGAGCAAGTGTAGAGAAAAGTTATTCTCATGAACTGTTTGCAGCAGCATAGATTGGTTCCATCTTTAGGAAGTACACTTTAGTAATACATATCAGAAGTCGAACTCCCAAATTCTATTGTTAGGAATTTATCCTAAATAACTAATCAGAAAATTTAATAGAGATATATTGCAAGGGTCTTCTTCAGAGTATTCAGAAGTAAAAAATGATGAGGGGAAAAACCAAACTAAACTCCATCTCTGTGAAGAGATCAGTTATAACATCTAATGGAATACTATGCAGCCATAAAAAGGATGTATGCCTTTTTACATGTGTTAATATGGAAACATACCTGTGATTTTTCACTAGGTGACCAACACTAATCTTTAACAGCACCTAATGTGCTGCAGACTTGGAGTCAGGCTACCTCATTTCACATACTGACTTTGCCACCTCTTAGCATTTGGCTTTGGGAAAGCTGAGGGTCTTTTTTGTTGTTTTCAAAATTTCTTCATCTCTAATTTGGAAATAATAACAGTACTTACCTTTTGAATGGCTTTTAGAGTTAGAAAGAAATTCAAATAAAGTTTTGAAGCACACTGCATCTAAAATAAAGTTAGTTATTCTCATTGTAATTTTGTGTTCATATATATGTTCATGTTTACATGTCTAACTATCAACAGAAGCCCAGAAGAATATACCAACATAATGGTAAAATGTATTTCATAATGTTCGGATTAAGTGTAACTTTCCTATGTTTTCTTTGTATCATTTTATACCTTTTAATTTTTACTTTGAATATGAATTACATATAAAACAATCAAAGCTATTTCTACACCAAAAAAAAAAATCGTAACCTTCTTATACTGCAAGAACAGTAGGATATCTTTAACAGCATGTTTGTTTACCTGAAAATGATCCAATTGGAAATTTCATGTTGTATTTAGGATATCATATCATAATAGGCTTGGTCAATGGCCTTTGTATTTACTGAAACTCTTACTTTTCTACTGAAATTCTTATTTTTCTAGCATGAAGCAGCCATAATAATTGGGGAAACAAATTGAATTCTCCAAAGGAATACTTTCCTTGTAATCTGTATGTTTTAAAATAAGAGTAAAACATGTATTGTTGATGTGCATGTGATGATAATAATAATGAAATCTGATCGAACACTATTGATACATAATGTTCTTCTGTCATCTGCCATTCACGGAGAGGAAGAGATAAAGGAAGAGGAGGAAAGAGGTCATACATGCCTAAATGATTTGATTTTTAAAAAGTTTTTTTTTTATTGTGGTAAAAGTCAAATAATATAAAACGTACTATTTTAACCATACTTAGTTGTACAGTTTAGTGGCGCTAAGTACACTCACATTGCTGTGAGTATGCTTAAAACTCTCATCCTTTTCCATCTCCCCAGTTTTTCACTTTCCTAAACTGAAGCTCTGTCCCTATTCAACACCAAGTCCCCATTCCCTCTCCCCTCACCCCTGGCCCCTGGCACCTACCAGTGTATTTTTTCTGACTTTGTGAATTTGACTATTCTAGGTATCTTATAGAAATGAAATCAAACAGTATTTGTCTGCACCTAATGTATATTGAAATTTACGTGACTAATTTTTATCCTCAGTGTTATCTCATTTGAATTTTGATGTCAGAGTGTTGACATAAGAAATTATCTTAACATGAAGTTCCCAAGGGTTCATCTGTGTTTCTCTAGAGCGTCCTATTTCACAATACTCACTTAGCAAATCTTACTGTCTGCACATTCCCTCATACTCAAACTTGGCAGCAAGAAGCAATTCCTTTCAAGATTACCCTTTGTAAAAACTCTGTGCTTTTACAACCAGAAGGACAATCCATTCATAAAATTATTAACCATCTTATGGATCGGTATCACAATAGGGTTTCTATGATTATTAAAGTTCACGGTGGAACATGAACTTGCCCATTTGACAGTATGCAAGAATTCATTTTGTTTCCCATCAAGCAAATTATCCTGACTACCCAGGTTAGGTGGCAAAATGACTGTATCAGTCATCTAATATTCCCTTTCCCTGAGCTCCTTTAAATAATTAATAGGAACTTTCATGGCCACTGGGAACTATGGATTTGGTATAAGATCTGAAGAATTTATGTGAGAGGTGGTAAAATAGACCCAGATTGATGAGAGTTATAAAGAGTGATCCACACCACTCCTCCCATAAAAGGGTAATGTTCCCAGGTGTGAGTAGAAGAGATCCTGACAAACACTGGCTAGCCTCCAAAAAACTCAGAGAAGCAAGGGTTGGAGACAAGCACGATCTATTTGGCAGGATTTGCATCCCACCAGTTAAGCTCCATTGTAAGATGTCAAATGGACATCATCAACTCATGTGCCAGCTTCATTTATACTGACTACCCCATTGAGAAAAGCTTAGAGCAGTTATTGGGATGAGCAGTAGGTTTGGCAGATAAAATACAGGAGACAAAATTAAAATCGAATTTCAGATAAACAATGAATGGTTTTTTAGTATAAGTCAGTTCCAAATTTACACAGGACACAGTAATATTGGAAAATTATGTGTTCTTTATTCAAATTTAACTGGGCATCTTCTATTATTTAATTGCCATATCTGGAAACCATATGGAGTAGCAAAGAACACACTAATCATTGGTTTTGTCTGCCATGATTATTGAAAACAAAAATGGCAATTGAGCACTCCTAGGGAGATGCAGGGTTTTCTACTGTGTAGTATCTATCCATAACACATGGAGAAATGACATGGACAAAACTGATGGCTGGGGCTGTTGTGGTGTGCACATTTTGCACCCCTGCTCCCAGCCAGTACTCAGGACAGCTCAACCAACAGTGTAAGTTTATTCTAAGAATGTTACTTACTCTCCTTGTTTACTGGAACCCAAAAAATTATTAACAAGGATACATAACATATCTCTCACAATCTTCACGTTGACCTGACTATAAGTCATATGGGCAGCAATAAGGTGCTTCTGGACAATTTGTATATCACGTATCCTGGCAAAGATAAAACATTTATTTTAGGTTAAGCCATGTGAAACTACCATGTTCATAAATTTCAAAATGGTTAGAATCAGGGTCTTCGTTGGTGGTCCAGTGGCTAAGACTCTGAGCTCCCCATGCGAGAGGCCTGGGTTAGGTCTCCAGTCAGAGAACAGGATTCCACAGGCTGTAGTTAAGTGTTCACATGTGCACAGTCAAATAAATGTCAAATAACAAATACCTGGCAATGTCAAATAAATAAATCATTTTTAAAAAATATTGCTAGAATCCTAGCAATTTTAAACGCTTCAACCTAATACAAGAAACAGCTCTGAAGAATCAAAGCAAATGCTTCCCTCTGAAACAGACTTGCCTCAGGAGGCAGTAGGGGAAAAAAATTCAATGGTTCCTACTGTGCTTTGTGCATCTCAAGATACTTTGGATTATGAATCCAAAACAAGTAGTCATAAAGTTCTAAAATTGGAGTGGTATATATAGAGATGTAAAACACAAGTGTTTAATAAAAACCATGATGTCTACAATGAACAGTAGACTGGATATGGAAAAAATAAGCTTTCCGAACTGGAAGAGAAACTCAAGAATTTTTCCTGAAATTAGATATTAAGGCTATTCCTGGAAGTATAGAGAGAAAAGTGGAAGGGAGGAGGAAAAGGAAAAGGGAAGCAAGGCAAAGCATGATTAGGAGCTCACACTGACGCAGAACTGAGTTTCCGAGGGAGAGGCTGCTGCTGAACCCGAAGCGGTGATCAAAGAAGAGAAAAGGACATTTTCCAGAACGCTGGAGCCTGCAGATGAGAAGAACTCACCACATACCGATGATAAACAATGCAGACCCCTACTGGTATTTTATGTGCAAAGGTGACGAAAGACGCACTTGAGTCTCTGTCAGGCTAGCCAACTGAGCGAGAAATCAACACAGAGAATTGGAAAATGTGCAAGAAACAAGAAATGGCAATGTCCACATGCACTGAAGCTATCTAATCCTAGAGATACCTCTAACTTACAGAAGTATGTGCATACAATGTAATAAAAAATGTCGGAAGTTTCTAACAGGGGAACTATATACTATTAAAGCATTAATAATTAAGTAACTTATTGAATAACAATTGCATAAAAGTAAAGCTGGGTCTAAAATTCCAGATTATATCAAGGATAGGAGGAGGCAACTCTCATATTTTTCATCTCACACAGGAGTAATTGAAAGATTTTTTTCCTTTTCAACGTTGACTTTACAGTGTAGAGAAAAATAATTTTAAAAAAATGTGACCACCAAGAAAACACAAATGAGCAATACAAAAATAAAGTACAAGAGAAAGAGGGGGAGACAGAAACAGTCCATTTGGTAAAAGACTGAAACAGAAAGAAATAGCCATGGGGAAATATGTTAGAAGGGTAAATGGTTTTAATGCTTTATTAAGTCTCTCAAATTAGAGGGAAAATAAAATCCAGAATCAAATTATGTGGAGCTTTGAAGCCATAGATTTAAAGTAGTAGGCCATGGCTAAGTCAAAAATAAAAGTAATGGACAATAATTTGGGGGGTAAATATAATTAAACTAAATATATGCACATATGGAGCTTCCCAGGTGGCTCAGCGGTTAAGAATTCACCTGCCAAAGCAAAAGATGCAAGAGATGCAGATTTGTTCCCTGGGTGGGAATGATTGCCTGAAGTAGAAAATGGCAACCTGCTCCAGTATTCTTGCCTGAAGAATCCCATGGAGAGGAGCCTGGTGGGCTATAGTCCACAGGGTTGGAAAGAGTCGGGCATGACTGGATGCACGCGTGCGCGCGCGCGCACACACACACACACACACACACCCTTGCACATATAGATACACATATTAGGAAAGATACAAGCCAGGTATTAGTAGCAGTTATCTCAGGGTGTAGATTAATGTGAGCTTTTCTTCTGCAAAGTTTCTTCTTTATATTTATTGATATTTGCTGATTTTTTCCACAGTGACATGTTCTCTTTTATCATTCAAAATAATTATGGTTACTTCTACTTAAAAAAGTAATGAGTTTAAAGAATAAGAATAAGCCAGTCTCAACATTGCCTACTTTCTTTAATATATACGTTAAGTTTTCAAATCAATCAGAGAGAAAAGAAGATGAATGGTTGTTTTAAAATTTGGGTAAATGAGTAGTTTAAAGCAGAAATGCAAATGTTCAATAATTTGGTGTATCATTATTTTGGTTTTTAAACACATGCATGTCATGGTGGTATAGTCACTAAGTCACGTACTACTTTTGCGACCCCATGGACTGCAGCCCGCCAGGCTCCTCTGTCCATGAGGATTCTCCCAGCAAGAATACTGGAGTGGGTTGCCATTTCCTTCTCCAGGGGAACTTCCTATCCCAGGAATTGAACCTGGGTCTCCTACATTAGAGATGGATTCTTTACCGACTGACCTACAAGGGAACATGCATATATATGCATTGCTAAAAGCCTTGAAAAGAATGTTTTAAGATGTTCACAATGGTTCTGTTAATTAGCCTCTGTGTATCTATCTGTGTTCTCTAGAAATGGGCATGTATTGTCTGTATAATCATAAAATACTGTGAAAGAAAATAATCTCTCAAAGGACAAGAGAAAAAAAATAAGAGCAATGTGTCCTACAACTGAAAGTAAGTTTGTGGAATTTGAAAAAACTTGCTCAAAGCTGGAGAAAGAGTAGATCTGGGATTGCTCCCATTCCTCTAGGATGTTCATCCGCCTTTCGCCTCCCAGCCAAAGCCTCCATGAATGCCAGCTGGGCAGGAGCCTGCCTCCATCTACCAGTTGAACAGTTAGCAGTAGAAATGAGATTAGAGGCCTGATGTGCTCTGAAACTTAAGCAGAATAGATCAGATCGTATTATTTGGAAGAATCTCTAGGAAGGCACACTCAATTTCTGGTGCCTAATGTAGCTTTTCCTGAGAGGTACTTTTCTTGGAGCTTTAAAATGGTCATGCATTTTGCATCTCTTTTTAAAATCTTTTAATAATGTATTTATTCAGAGACACCCTGGAGAAGGAAATGGCAACCTATTCCAGTATTCTTGCCTAGAGTATTCCATAGACAGAGGAGCCTGGAAGACTACGGTCCATGGGGTCGCAAAGGGTCAGACACGACTAAGCAACTAACACATGCAGAGACAAGATTGTCATGGGCGTCTCTCCCTAGGGCTGACTGAAGTTCTCAGGTGTCCACACACCAATGAGAATGCAGTAGCAATCGAAAGGAAAATCATTCCTATCAAACCATGCACTGGGTCTATCTTTTAGTTGTGGCAGACCCTGCGTGACCCTTCTGTGTGGGTACATGCCTTTTGCCATGGGAAGTGGCAGGCCCTATATCCAAACCCACTACCAGGAATTCCAAGTTCAGATGAAGACATTTTTCTGTTTTTATAAATAGCTAATTGAGAGCCTCAAATCTAGAGCTGTATATCTGTCTCTCCCCCAAAAGATTCACCAGCACAGATGGCAAATAAGCCAAAGATAGATGTATCTGAGTTCTAAAGAAAGAAACGTGATTTCTCGAGCTACTTCCATTTCTGCAGCAGGCATTACTAGAATCAGTTCTGTATCCCCTGCAAGCTCCTACAGAGCCTGCAGGTAGAGGAAGACATGAGCAAAAGTCATGCACAGATTCTTTAAAATGGACGCTGCTTTTTTCTAGGTCTCTGTAAAATCTTAATACACAACACGGATAATTAGGTAATCAAATTCTGACACTCTATCCTAGGCAGTTCTCAGTTTAGAGCTCAGATGTCCAGATGTGCCTCTGACCAGAACAGGAGACCAGTTGTCTGTTAGCAGCCAGACAGGACAGCCAGAAGAGACAGAAGGACAACATCCCAGGTTTCAGAGAAGGTCGGGAAACATTCCCACAAAAGCAATAGTTGAATAAAAAAACAGAAGCAGTCATAACTTAGCATTTAAGGACCACTTTGTAATTCATAATATTTCACAGATATAGTTCAGCTCCACCAGTACTTGTGAAGAATGCTGAACTGGAAGTCCTCATTTCCAATCGCAGATATGAAAATTTACTTGGAGAGGTTAAGTGACTAGCCCAAAGTCACACAGTTAGTAAATGTTGGAACTTCAACTTCTTTCTGTTACCTAAGAGTCATCATTCCCTTGCTAATTTTTTGTCTCTCTCCAGCTGGAAGATACTGAAATTGCTCATTAGGAGTTCATCGCTTTAGCTGGAGACAGTGTTGCTTAAATACCTCTACAGATGCCTATATGATTGCAGCAGGACATGATATCAAATAACATAAGAATAAGAACTTTTGGGGGCTTTAGCTTAGATATCCTACCATAATTATAAAGATTTCTTTTCAGATTTGTGTTTTGTCCTTACAGTTCTTAGTTTCTTTGCAATCTCAATTTATAAAGCCATGCTTGTTTTAAATATGAATACAAATTCATAATTACATTCAAGAAGATGTATCGTATTTTATCCCAAGACTGCATACTCTGGCAGACAGAATGTGCTCGTAGGATTGAAGGTACCCACACATGACAAGCTCAGGCATTGTTTTCTTGTTAAAATTCAGCTATCACTTTGTGGGGACATACACTCAGATAAAAGGAGGTTGGGATTAATACATCAATTTCAGTAGTTATTTCTAAAGCAGACTTGGATGGATTAAATCAGGTAGGTGTACAGACACAGTTCTCTCTGGAAGACTGGAGAGAATATGGGAGGTGGGATGGGGGATGCTAGGAAACAGATTGGGTAACTAGACTCATGATTTTCTCTAAAGCCAACCCTGAGTACATGTCCTGGTAAACATGACTCAAGAGAAAAAGGTGTTCAAACACTTTGATCTGTGTAAAAATAACTTTACCAACAAGTTATACAAAAATGAAAAAATGAAATCACATCCTCAAGCATTTAAAATAAATTATAGTTTTAAGATACATAAAACCTGTGCTGCCTTATCTGTAGTAACAGGTGTAAGAGACAGGCATAAATTAATTCATAATTTATACTATAACTGTTCCCTTGACTGAAACTGGTTGTTGCTAACATATTTGAAACAATCATGACAACCAAAATGAATAAAAATCAGACTACTTAGACTTTTATCATATAAAGTATATTTTTTAAAAAAATTACAATCTCAGTATCACTTTGTTGTTGTTTAGTTGCTCAGTTTGTGTCCAATTCTCTGACACGCAATGGACTATAGCACTCCAGGCTTCCCTGTCCTTCACCATCTCCCAGAGCTTGCTCAAACTCATGTCCACTGAGCTGGTGATGCCATCCAACCATCTCATCCTCTGTCATCCCCTTCTTCTGTTGCCTTCAATCTTTCCCAGCATCAGGGTCTTTTCCAATGAGCTGGCTCTTCACATCAAGTGACCAAAGTATTGGAGCTTCAGCTTCAGCATCAGTCCTGAATGAATATTCAGGACTGATCTCCTTTAGGATGGACTGGTTTGATCTCTGTGTAGTCCAAGGGACTCTCAAGAGTCTTCTTCAACACCACAGTTCGGAAGCAAAAATTCTTCTGTGCTCAGCCTTCTTTATGGTCCAACTCTCACATCCATACATGACTACTGGAAAAACCATAGCTTTGAGTATACGGACTTTTGTTGGCAAAGTTATGTCTCTGCTTTTTAATATGCTGTCTAGGTTTGTCATAGCTTTTCTTCCAAGGAGCAAGTGTCTTTTAATTTCATGGCTGCACTCACCATCTGTAGTGATTTTGGAGCCCAAGAAAATAAAGTCTATCACTGTTTCTACTGTTTCCCTATCTATTTCCCATGAAGTAATGGGACCGGATGACATGATCTTAGTTTTTTGAATGTTGAATTTTAAGTCATCTTTTTCATTCTCCTCTTTCACACTTCATCAAGAGGCTCTTTAGTTCTTCTTCACTTTCTGCCATTAGGGTGGTGTCATCTGCATATCTGAGGTTATTGATATTTCTCCTAGCAATCTTGATTCCAGCTTGTGCTTTATCCAGCCCAGCATTTCTCATTTCTTATGCAGAGTTTCTGATGTACTCTGCATATAAGTTAAATAAGCAATATAGAGTATCACTTAGAAGCCTATGAGAAGCTACTGCAGTTAACTCTGGGGTTTTCTTTTTCTTGTTGGTACCATAGAATTAGAACAATAAAACATTATTTTATCATTATGCATGGATTTTATATTTGGGTTTTAAAAGTACTAAAAATCTTATCTTATCTTTGTGAAGCGTGAGGCAGGACTCAGACTCCAGAGTCGGAGCACAGCTGGCATCCTCCCGTCCCCTCATTTCTTACTCTCTTGCTGCCAACGGCAAAAATGGCACCTGCGCCATAGCTTCCAACTCAAGATCCTGTTGGGTTGTTGATTCCTGCCCAAGGTGTCCATCCTGAACCCTGAAACTGCCTTTTCTCAAGAAAGTTGATGCCTGATGGCAGAGGGCGCTGATGGACACCCTCAGCTACATGAATGAAGTAATAGTAGTAACAATAATAATAACAGAGATAACTAGAATTTATAAAGCATGGGCTCTACTGGGCACTGTTATGCCTGCTTCATATTATCAACTGTTTAGTCTTTGTAATAACCCAATATTGTGGTCCCTGTGTTTCTTGTTTCTCTGCCATCACTGGTTCCAGTACTGCTGATAACTTTCTCCTTCATTTTGGAGGGAAATTTTGCTGCCATCGCTCTCTTGGGTTTTGTTGTTCTTTTCATTTCAGTCCCTCTGTTCTAAGGGAACAGAGTTGGGAGATAATTTTCTCCCTCTTAGACTCAGAATTTTCTCTCCATTTCCCATGAATCAAAGTTGTTTGCCTGGAATTTAAGAGTGGAATATTGCCTCCAGGGTTTTTCACAGATCCTTAACCCCAGTACTCCTGCTACGTAGTAATAAGGAAGGAAAACTGTAGTACTAGCTGGAGAAGGTGTTGGTGCTTCTTCAGGAACAAGGACCCTCCTATAATTCCCCATCTTGAGATTCATCACATTTTATAGTAATTACTTACTTAGTGTATATTTTACTGTTGTACTATAAGTATTGCCACATGAATGAAAGAATAGTAATAACATAATAACAGAGATAACTAGCATTTATACAGCATGGGCTGTACTGAATACTGTTATGCCTTCTTTATATTATCAACTTATTTTGTCTTTGAAATAACCCAGTGTTGCCAATTGCAAATGAGGAAACTGAGGCACAGAGTGACTCAATTAGTAAGTGCTAGAGCCAGAGCCAGATTTTCAGTTTTATCAAATGAAAATAAGTTGTTAGCTGGACTTTCCCAGGGTAAAAGTCACATTATTTCTTGATTTCTTATCATTTTAAAGAACAACGTAGTAAAAATGTCCACACATAGAGGTCAATTAATTTAAAAATTGCTTAAAAAATAGAAATTCTTTAATTCAAACCCTAGTTGACTGGAACTTTCTGTTCATTATTGTTTGATTAAATTAAATATGATATATTTAATTTTCATAAATGTGTATATGTGTAAATTTCTGAATCCTTCTTTGGGTAGACACAATCCAAATCCATTGTAATTGACCTCATGCTGCTAACATCTTCCTATTATGGTCACGATGGCAACTATTACAGATTGTCTTATACAGCATGCTTATAGAGAATGGTGTATATTTATGCTATAGAATCACTTCCACATTTTCCCAAATCAAGTCAACATTCATTTGTTGAGAGTTCACTGGGCCCAAGAATTACTATCAGGCACCTCCTTGTGCGAGGTGCTTGTGTAATGCCAGGATCCGTGCAGGTTGGCTGGCTGCAATTTAAGCTGAATCCTCCCAGAGTCTGCAGGCTGTGTTGCTATTGTCAGGATGCAAAAGGCAAGCTCATTCTCAAATTATTTCTTGGGCCATTTGTCTCGAGTAGATAAAGGTTAAAATGTTCTTACATCCCAGTTGGAAAGCCTCTTTTTTCTTTGATTTCCTCAGATGTGGAATAGTTTACTGCCAGCCCCCATCTCCTGTTCCCCTGCTGGGGTTCTGAACTCGGTCAGATAATATTTGTAAAGCACTTTGTGCTCAGAAGAAAGGCCACACTTAGAAGGGTAAGTATTATCCACCTGACTGCACCCAGGGCAAATGTTGTCACCGGCCAAGCTTTCTTCTGCCTTCGTATGCCATGTACCAAAGGCATGTGTAATAATGAGAAACTCACTTTTCAAGTTCAAGCACAAATGAATAAAGCAACCCTTGTGCCCAGTGGAGCCTTGGAAGGCATGTGAAATAAAGCAGAAAGTAGAGGATAGTTTTGCAAATTGTTAGAAAAAATCATCAGACCACAATATTCATGATAAGCAGTAAATCGCATTGGCCTAATCCAGGCTTACAAAGTATGCTTGTAACTCTCCACATGTTGCCTTTGCAAATAGTTTTCCTTTCTCTGCTCTCTTGAACTGGAGATCAAAAGAATCAATAAGATAACTGTTCAACCTCTCTTTGGATTTTAATGAATGACGATCACAAGACCATCATTTCGCTACACCATTAACCACTTTTGAGAGTTCAACACATTTTTATCATGAACGATATTTTTATTATCATTCATCGCATAGGTTCCTGCGATACAGACGTGAATAAAACAATGACTGACTTCATTTATGAAATAAATAGACATGAGCTGAGCAATTTAATGACTTCAATTATTTTCATAGCCAAGTAATGTTAGCTGTAGCATGAGAAATGGATTTTCAATTGGCCATGAGTACAACTTTAAACCTATGTGCAGTGCTTTCTGTGGTGTCTGGCACATAGGATGTGTTCCACAAATGCTAACTTCTTTGGTTTCTTCTAAAAAATTGGAATCTTTGCCATGAGCTCCCTGAGCAGACTTTCTATTTTTTTTTTTTTAAATCATTCTACCTTCAGCATCCAGCACAACTTCTGGCAAGAGGTAGATGATCCATAATATTTGCAGACCAAGTGAGCCTGTCACACAGCGGTAAATGGACATTCAAAGGATTTCTTAGCACAGCTTACAGTGAGAACCTGATCAATAATGTAAAGCACAGGAAAGCAAAATATATGAAATTTCTTTTAGTTCTGAGCCGTCTTGTTATTATTTTTCAGTTACTATTTTATGTCTATGTTTGCTAATGGATATTTCATCTCTTTTTAATGTTGATGAAATAAATCTAAATTTTCTTTAAAATGAGTACCAACAAAGGCATATTGTAACAGCTTTATTGAAATATAATTCATATTGCATACCATTTACACATTTATAGTGCACAATTCAATGTCTTTTAGTGTATTTAAAGCATTCTATAGCCATCACCACAGCCAATTGTGAAACATTGTCATCACTCCAAAAAAGACATCACAGGCCTCTTAGCCATCACTGTAGGCCTTCCTGCCCATCTCCCCTAGCTCTATGCACCCATGATTCTGCTTTCTGTATCTATAGATTTGACTCTTCTAGACATTTCATATACATGGAATTATTCTGTGCCTGACTTCTATTAATACTTAGCGTAATATTTTCAAGGTTCATCCTTGTGGTAGCATGTGCCAGTACCTCATTTATTTTTATTGCTAAATAATATCCCATTGCATGAATATACCACATTTTTAAAACAATTTATCCATTCATCAACTGATAGGCAGTTGGATGGTTTCCACTTTTTAGTTATTAGTATAGACCACGCTGCTGTGAACATTAGTGTATGAGTGTTGTGTGGACATACTTGATCTTCTTACCTAGGAGTGGAAGCTATTTATAAGTATGGAAAAAGGAAAACAAGTGAAACAAATGTCACATCCATTCATTTACTGGAGGAAATGGCGGGAGAATTTTCGGCAGAGGAGAAGGTGCATTGACTAGGAGTCTCTCAGGAGCCCAGGCGCTAACTCTAGAGCCCTCGGTTCTGTCACTAATGAGGCGCGTGACCTGAAGGAAAGACGTCACCTCTGCTTTCTTGCGCATAAGTGGTTGGGCCCTTCCCCTCATCTCAAAGGTCAGCTTGCATTGCAGGTATTCAAAAAATCTCATGTAACCGTGGCCCGGAGTTAGATTTAGTTGAAATTTAAGCCAAAAATCCAAAAGTACTAGGTCAAGAAAAATGAAAAAAAAAATCTAATGAATATGAAGAACAACGTGACAGATAAAAATACTCCCTCCTTGCCATTAGGAATAAATAAAAGTTATATCAGAAAGAAGGAGAAAAGTATATTCTGATCATCTTAATAAGGGCTGCCCAAGTGGGTTAGGGCTAAAGAATCCACCTGCAATGCAGGAGACACAGGTTCAATCCCTGGGTCAGGAAGATCCTCCGGAATAGGAAATGGCAACCCATTCCAGTGTCCTTGCCTGGGAAATCCCATGGACATGGGAACCTGGCAGGTTACAGTCCATGGGGTCACAAAGAGATGAACATGACTGAGTGACAGCATGCATGCATGCATCTTTATAAAGCAGTGATAAATGACTAAAGAGAGATAAAGTAAATATTGATGCATAAAAATAAAACAGTCTTGCTTGTTAAACAGCACTATAAGAAATGCAGATAAAAATTGTATTTGCAAACCTGTCTTTTTTTAATCTAACAAAACTCTTTCTTTAATTACAAAGAAAAAAGAACACTTTATGAAAACAATTGAATATATAATAACTATCTCTAGGAAGGGGCTATTCAAGAAGTGTCTTACACTTCTATGAGGAAATGTCGAAAATTTAAAAATATCCACATGTAATATTTTCTTTGTTCACATTATCTAGTGACTATATCCAAGATCCCAGCAAAAGATGGCAAACAAATGGACTATCCATGCCTTTCTTACTCTTTCCTCTTAATCGAAAGCTGTCTTCACCCAGGGGTTTCCCTCACACTTTCTATTCTTCAATTTCACTTAATAATTTTTAACTTATTAAAATGTGGATAAGCAGAAATATAATGGAACTTGTGTTTATTAGATGAGAATGTGGAAAAGTGGTTAGATTCCTGTTGAAAAAAATTATACTTAGTCAATGGCATAAATTAATGTCCTCATGCCTACAACATATGCCTTTTCCTTCCCATGTGCTCAGAAATAGGCCATCTTTGGAAGGTATGGGGGTGCTTTTCTTTCCCGTATAGGTTCCAGGCATTGCCTAAGTGACTTGCCTATCACTCTAGTAAGAAGAGAGTGAGACGTTCTCACTGTCATATTTATCAAAGCCTTAATGCTTCCCTGTCTTTAACAGACACACACACACACACATGCACGCACGCACGCACGCACGCACTCTCTGGGTAAAAAGAAGTGGCAGATGGGGGATGTGAAAGAAGAGGGTTGAAGAGGGTAAAGGTAATTCCACCCCACTGCCTGTGTGCTCTGCTTACCCCAGATCAGCTCACTCTTGATTTTCACAGTTCATGAGTCTCACCTTCTTTGCTTTCACTCTTCCCTCTCCCATTACCCGACAGCCTCCATGGGTCATTGCCTCAAGCTGTCTGGTCACTTGAGACAGTCAGAGTCAAGGTAGATGGGAAGTGGGGCTGGGAAAGTTGATCCAAATCCAGAGTGTTTTAAGCATAATTTTGGAGACTACTTTTTTTCATTTTTTAACACCAAAACATATGGCATTAGTTTTCTGGGAAACCAGGCATTTGGAAAAAATGATTTTGATATGAGGTTTTTGGCCTATCCAGAATAAATTTCAGTCTTTTTCAAATTTTCTTTCTGTTCAAAACACATATTTTTTAAAAACTGAAAAAAAGTGAAAAATATTCATGTTAATCAACAGTGGGATGGATAGATGATGGTATATTTTTGTAATTGACAGCTATTTCAATGAAAATGTGACATTGAGTCAAAGAATTCATACACAAAATAACACACACTGATGATTGTACTTAAATAAAATTCAAAAGAAAAAAAACTTGTAATGCATACTTAGATGGTTAAGCTATAATGACAAACCAGGAAAGTGATTACCATAAAACCCAGGATGATGGTTTCCTTTGCAGAAGAGAAAGTGGACAGTGATTGGAAAGTGGTATGAAGGTTCTTTCCAGGGTTTTAAAATCTTCTCTATTTTGACTTAGGAGGTAGTAACATAGGAATTTGTTGTGATAATTCCTTGAAGGTATAAGGAAGTTATAATTCCTGGGGGGTATAAAATAAGAAAGAAAACAAAACATACATTCACTACTATTTGGAATAGTGTGTGTGTGTGCGCGTGCGTGTGTGCTCACATGCTCTCACTCAGTTGTGTCCGACTCCTTGTGACACCATGGACTGCAGCCTGCCAGGCTCCTCTGTCCAAGGGATTTTCCAGGTGAGAATACTGGAGTGGCTTGCCGTTTCCTCCTCCAGGAGATCTTCACGACCCAAGAATCAAATTGTATCTCCTGCATTGGCCAGGTAGATTCTTTACCACTGAGCCACTTGAGAAGTCCATTTGGAGTAGAGGAAACTCAATTAAATATTCAGTCAATCTAGGCAATATCCCTCTGGCTCAATCCTCTGAGTTGTGGCCAATGATCTCATTGGTGGTTCAAAGAAAGTTACACAGGGTGGGAGGTCTACCAGTGTTCCAGCCTTGGAAGTTCATCTAAGCCAGAGATATGAAGATGGTGTCCAGAGTTTACAAAATAGATGCTATTCAGGCTATTAAACTAGACTGGAGTCCAAAATATTCTTTGGCTGTATGTAATTTTGTTATGAATGTTGTGTTTCCCAATAAAAAATCTTAATCCTTTATGTAAACAAGTACAGGCGTCATCATGCACAGCGATGCAAGTTCCTAGTTACCTTTGCCCACATAGCACTATTCTAAAATCACTATGATTTACTATGTGGAACCTTCTAAAGTGTGTTCCTTTTGACATTCACCCCACAGGTTTATCCAAAAATCCTGAGAAAATATATTTAATGATTTTCTTTACTGCAGATCCTTGGGAAATGAAGGAACGCATTTTTGTGAGTCTCTGTTTTGCTATGTGAATTCATTCATTTTAGTTTTTAGATTCCACATGTAAGTGATATCATATAGTATTTCTCTTTCTAAGAGACTTTTAGCTAAGACTGCCCTAAAGTCTACCACGTAAGGCAGTGTGATACCATAAGAAAGCGAATTGAAGAAGAGATGCTCTTTCACAATAAAGGACACATAGCAAAATCTCCTAATTTTATACATTAAAAAAAAAATTGAAGTTCCAGACCAGTTAAAGAGCTTGATTAACATAGAACGCTAGTAAATGACAGAGCTGAACCTCTACTGAAATTTATTTCTAGTGCCCTAACAGAATGCTTAGCCAAGAAATGGTTCTCAGTGTCTGTTGATGAGATGTTCTTTTCATTGCAGTTATGCTAATTTATAAAATTATAGGTTTTAAGGAGCAGAATAGCTTTAAAAAAATCTTGTCTAAAGATGTCAGTTTAAAACTAAGGAGATTAAAACCCAGATATGTGACTGAGGCAAAGTCATATACTTGCTAATGGCTGGTCTAGAATTTCAATTTTTTAACTTCTCAGTTATTAGTACTTTGCCTGTAAAATACAGACATAGAGAAGACCCCAAGCAGAGTGTTACCACAAATTAGAACCAGACCTTTGAAGCAAACTGCTATTCTTGAGTTTTCATTCAAGTGATAAACATATTAAGTACCTGTTTAGTGCAATGCTTTGTGCTTGATGCCAAGGAGAATATGGTTCTTGGCCTGAAGAAGTCTTCATTCTTTTATTTATCAAGAATAGAGTCTGACACGACTGAGCGACTTCACTTTCACTTTTCCCTTTCATGCACTGGAGAAGGAAATGGCAACTCACTCCAGTATTGTCGCCTGGAGAATCCCAGGGACGGCAGAGCCTGGTGGGCTGCCGTCTATGGGGTCACACAGAGTCGGACACGACTGAAGCGACTTACTGAATGTATGTGCTGTGAAAAGCACTGTAAGGGACAGAATAAGAAAACAAACAGAACCTTGACCTTGAGGGCTTAAAGCATTTAGAAGCCACCATAAAATATATACAGAAAGAATTAAAATTCAGTGAGGATGCAGTAAAGAGAGTGGGGAAAGTACTGTAGGTATTTAGAATAAGGAGAAGTTACATCACCATGTGAATACTGTGAGGTACTTTTTTAAAAACTGAAGTATATTTGCTGGACAGGATTATATAAATTGTTGCTATTATTTAGTTGCTAAGCCTTGTCTGACTCATTTGAGACTCCATGGACTGTAGCCCGCCAGGCTCCTCTGTCCATGGGATTTCCCAGGCAAGAACACTGGAGTGGGTTGTCATTTCCTTCTCCAGGGGATCTTCCCGATCCAGGGATCTAACCTGCGTCTCTTGCGTTGCAGGCAGATTCTCTACCCCTGAGCCACCAGGGAAGCCCATTTTATATGTTACAGGTTTACAAATAATGATTCACAATTTTGAAAAGTTATACTTCATTTATTATTATTAGAAACTGTTGGCTGTATTCCGTGTATTGTAAAATATATCCTTATTTTATTACCTAATTCTTATTTTATACTTATTTTATCCTAATCCTAATTTTATCCTTATTTTATACCTAATAGCTGGTACCCTTGAAAGAGAAGTTGAGATTGCCTTTGAAAATTGGTAGGTTTTCAAAATAAGGTGATAGAGAACAAAAGAGACTTCTAGCTAATGGAACAGAATGAGGAAAAGCCTGGAATAGGGAAACTTCAGTTATATCTTGGGTCAAAGTGATAGTGCAGCTTATGTGGAACATAGGTTAGGAAGCAATAGGAGATAAGTGGGAAGGAAGGTTGGAAACGATTGAATACCTGTACAAAGAGTTTGGAGTTTATTCTGTAGACCGAGGTTCTCACACGGTAAGGTGCATGAGAATCCCCAGTAGGACTGTTAAAACACAGATTCCTGGGCCAGAGCTCCTGAGTGTTGGATTCAGTAGGTCTGGAGTAGGGCCTGAGAACCTGCATCTCTAACAAGGTCTCAGGTAGTGCTGAGCTGCTGGTCCAGGGACTGAATCCCGGGAGGACAATGCGGAGCTGAAACTAGACCCAGCGTGAGCAAATGAGGCTAAACAAGGGGATGGGAGCAAACACACAAAGGACGAAATCGACAGAAGATACTTCGTGGGGGTGAGATGAATGCAAGGCGACCGAGAAAACTGATGTACAGTGTGGGATACTGTTTCCGGCTCATTTCCTCTCTGGCTGTTTCCTCCATCCCTTCCCTGCTTCTCTCTGTGTTTCTATTCTCTCGTATTGATTGGTTAAATCATTGTCACCTTTCTAAGTCCTCTAGCTGAACTACCTTACAACAGGTGATAGCGTGTCTTTGGGCCTCAACTTTCTTGACTTGAAAATGTGGGAGTTGGATTAAACCCATGCTTTCCATTTCTTTTATTTTTTAAAAGAAACAATAAGTTGGACTGTTTGCTTAAATTGGCTTAGGCCCTCGCTGTATCTGTTTAAGATGTAAAGGGCTTCTAGGAGCAGAGTTTGGAAACCACTGTCTTTTTCAGGCCTCACATAAAAATAGTTTCTGAATTATATTTATGAACTGATAGAATTTTTACCTAAAAAAAACCTGTAAGTCAGAGATACTGGGTGCTCAGACAAAAGCTTCAGAAAAAACTGGCCTAGTGTATTAATTATAAAATAAATAGATTTCAGCATTTCCTAAAATAGATATTGCTTTGGTGTTATTTATAGCTATGGAGAGTTAGAAAGAAAGCGGGGATATCTAGGTCAGAGCCACACTGATAGTTAATTTCCAGCAGCTTAAGTAACTGATCATCAGTTCATCTCTACTTAATCAGAAAATTAGTCTAAACTAGGTTTTATATTTTTAAAATGGCGATTTAGGTTAACTTTTAGATTTACTTCGAAAACAACTCTCTGCACCTTGACTTAGGAAATGAGAGACTTTTTAAAAACTTTTATTTATGTTTAACTGAAGGATAATTGCTTCACAATATTGTGTTGAGAGCCTCTTAATAGTTACTTGTATGTTTTAATTAGCAGTTGAATATTTGACTCTTTTTACCAGTGTCTTGATCTTTGCTTTTTTTCCTGCCATCATGGCTTAATATAATTTAGCTCTTTGTCTTCAAAAAATATTGAAAAATTAGTGCAATAGTTTTTACTTTATTTTTGATTAATAGAAAGCACTGCTCTCCTGGGCACACTGACAACAGTTATCGTATTAAATGCCCAGGAAGGCAATTGCCAAGCACAATTTAATTGCCTCTAACACCAAAGCTGAATTTGGGTGCCAGTCGTCTCTTTTAGAACTGTAGCTCTTTTCATGATAGAAAAGTACTTTAGCAATAACAAGTTTCAACAGAAGCAGTGGATGCGTGGGAGGAAATTGAAAACAGGGAGAGGCATAACATTTTGTTGTGGGTGGTTTTTTCCCTTTCCCCCTACATGATGTCAGTTCTGTACGAACTTAATGGCAGCACATTACCTTTCCTTTGCGGGTTTTCATATCTTTTAAAACCCACCTGCTTGCTAATGTCAGTTCTCCTTTTTTAAAAAAGAACACTTGTGAAGACTTTGTGATGCTTATTTGAAAATGTTCAAGTCCGCTAAGTTCATATGGGAACAACTGAAACTTGATCCTAGACTTTGGCCAAAGAGATCATCTCAAACTGGGTACATCTTGCATCATGAGAGAATTCTTAGAAATACAGGATTATTATCCTTTTCAAAAGAGCCCAGTGATGACAACAACTATTAGCCAGAAAGGGGATTTGAAGGAGCAGTTCTTTGCTTAAACTGTTCATGTTGTAAAGAAGAAGCTGAGTGTTGAGTAAGCTTTAGGGGTCACTTAGAGTCACACAACCAATTACTGACAGGAGTAGAACACTACCCTTCTAACCAGTGTTCTCTGTCATCATACGCCCAAATGCCGCTGAAAGGTGGGGCACCCTGCTGTACCTTTTAACGTGTGCTCTTGCTGATAAAACACAGATCACCCAGACAAGACCGGGAAGGACTCTGTCGTGTGTAGCACCGTGTTTCACAAATATGACATTTACCCAGTTTAGTTTCCCCTGTCCAAGTGCCAGTATCTTTCCATCTTCCAGTATCTGTCCGACTTCATTGCTCTCTAGTGCCTTCAGGGAGTTGCTTTTTACATTTTGTTCAGGATTGATAGTTACTGTCTGTGCGTGGAATGGTCTGGTAGGAGCCACTGGCTGTTACCAAAAGTGGAGCCCTCTCAGTCCCTGAGGTTTTGCACTGTGTACACCCTTGTTACCGCTCATCCGAAACAAGATAGAGAGAATTTCCAACTCCGCAGAGCTTTTCTTTCTGTTCTGTGCAAGTTCACTCTTCCTCTCCAGCACTCTCTCATTTCTACAGCCGTTGACTAGTTATGTCTGAATATGAGTCTCTCACACACGGAGACGCAGCACCCGTGGTCATTTCCGCCCAGCTTCTCTCCTTCAGTAAGACGCTGACATTCATCCAGGCTGTTGTGTGCATCAGTAGTTCTTTTCTTTTTGTTCCTAATTGCTGTTCTATTATACGGGTATGCCACAATCTGGGTATCCATTTCCCTGTTAAGGAGCAGTTGGGTTGTTTTCAGTTTTTGGATTTTATGAGTAAAACTGCTATGATTATTCCTATACAAGTCAGTCTTTAGGCATAGTTATCATTTCTCTTATGTAAATACATAGGATAGGAGTGACTGTTCTTCAAAGTACCACTTATTAAACACTCCATCAGCACTCGATGAGCAGTCCAGAGGCTCCACAACCTCGCCAGCACCTCGTGTTATCGGAGTTTAATTTTAGCTATTCTAATGAATGTGAAGTGATGCTCTATTGATTCTAAACCACATCTTACTGATGGCTAACGATGATGGCAAATTTTTCACGTGCTTACTGTCCACTTGTATATCTTCTTGGGGAAGGTGTCTATTCAAAACTTTTGCCGATATTCATTGCATTTTTAAAATTAGTTATTTGTAGTCATTTTAAAATATATTTTGTATGTGTCCTTGGTCAGATGTGTTTTACAAACACTTTTCCCTCAGTCTGCGGCATGTCTATTTATTTTCTTAATGGAGTTTTCAAGTAATAAAATATTCTTAATTTTAATAAAAAGTCCAATTTATCAGTTTTTTTTCTTTCATGGTAATGCTTTTTAAACTCTATTAAAAATTTTGCCTATCTAAGATTCATTTCTAATCATACCATTGAAGATTGGTAGGCTTTAAAATATTTTTTCCTTCCTTGAAGCTTTGAAACTTTGCATGTTGTCTTTTTAACAAGCGAAAATGTTTTTTGAGGTAAAATAAAATATGTTTTTTGCAGATTTTTAGGGTTTTGGGTGAGACAACTGAAAAATTAAATGATGTTTATGCAGTGACTTGCATGAAAAGATATTTAATAGATGTTTGCAAGAGTAAATCAACTTACACTCCCAGTAGCAAACTTCACCCAGTGGATTTAAAATTTTTGACTTATCGCTGCACAGCTATGTGTTGATGTACTTAGAGTAGTCCAGGAGCACTGATGTGTGCAGCTCTTGTGCCAAGGCATGCAGGGCTTAGCACCGAATCTTACAGACATACCAACTCTGCCAAAACATATGGAGAGGTACCTCAGGTTAGCTCTTGCTTAAAAGATAAAAACACTTTTGCATCAATGACAATAGTGTCAAATTAAAATAGCAGTCCCTAATCGCTGAATAATTAGTCTCTTAACTCAATAAAGTAGCCAAACAATGTCCAATTAAAATTACCTTAAGGGATAAGCAGTGAAAAAAAAAGTACCTTATGGGATAGTTAGGGATTTGGGGATGGACATGTACACACTGCTGTATTTAAAATGAATAATCAACAGGGACCTTCTGTAGAGTGCATGGAACTCTACTCAATGCCAGCCTGACTGGAAGGGAGGTTTGGGGGGGAATAGATACGTGTGTATGTATGGCTGAGTCCCTTCACTGTTCGCCTGAAACTACTACAACATTGTCAGTTGGCTATATCCCAACACAAGATAAAAAGTTTAAAGTTTGAAAAAAAAAAAGTACCTCATGTAGATTGAATAATAGATGAGATTCTGAATGTGCCAAATTGGGATATGCCCAGTCGGTGATGCAAATTCGCATTTGCCAAGACTGCACTGTAGTTCACAAGGTTGATTTCAAGCACGATTATTGCAGACTGACTTTTTTCCCATGAGCTCTGCTTTCTACAGTGCCTACATCACACACACACACACACACACACACACACACACACACACACACACACACACACACACACACACACACACACACTCCACCAGGGCCCTTTGGAAATATACCTAAGATGTAATGGGCTACAACAGAGTAACTCCAGTTTAGGAAATTGTCTACCTTCACAAAGTCTCAGTCACATAGTTTCCCAGCCTCATTGTGCCAGCTGGATTTTAAAGAAGCATTTTGCTCTTGAAGTGTTTGATTCATCATAATTCCCAGTCTTTTTATACTTGTGTTTTCAGCAAAATCTTCTTCTCCTGTTCTACCTCCTGTAGTCTTGTAACACTCTCAGTAATGGTTAAAGATGTAGTCTCGGTACTTCTTGCAAATTATCTCTAGATTCCCATGCAGTAATGCTAGGTATAGATTCTTGTACCCATTTTACAATGAAGAAGTTCAGATTCAATATTCTATAATAACCTAAATGGAAAAGAATTTGAAAAAGGATGGATATATGTATTTGTATAACTGAGTCACCTTGCTGTGCACCTGAAACTATTAATAATACAACATTGTTAATCAACTATGTGTATGGGTGCTCGTTTGCTAAATCATGTCTGACCCTTTGCGACCCCATGGACTGTAGCCTGCCAGGCTCGTCTGTCCAGGGGATTTCCCAGGCAAGAATACTGGAGTGGGTTGCATTTCCTCTTCCAGTGTAAAATAAAAATTTAAAAAAGAAATTACCAAATCCACCCAGCTGTTAAGTGGCTGTTTGGGGGTACACACTTCAGTTTGTCTATCTGCAAAGAATGTGTCTTTCCCACTGCACACTATGCTATTTCCCTGGTTCAAGGGCAACATAACATTTACTACAGTGGAAGGAAATTCCAGAGTTTAAACTATTGTCAAGATAAGTCACTTATGTAGTCTTATATTAGTCAACTTGACAAGTCATAAACAGCTTCATAGATACTTCCTGTTGTTTCTCTATGGTAAACTTTGACATACAGATTTATAATTTGTCTTTCTGGACAATACCATTTCTCTTCTCCAGGGAGAGGTTTAGATATGTCACTAAGTCCTTTCCAGTGAAACAATGAAGAAAGTCACTTTTAGTTTGATTTATGCAGGGTTGGATTGAAAATATTGGGCAAAGGGCTGGATTTTCCTTGTTTAGGCTATCTTTGGTTGAGCACGTAGGGACGGAAATTTAAACACACACACACACACACACACACACACACACAAACCCAGAAATGGTTAGAAGAAACAAGAATGTCGTCTAGTTTGGTTTATTTTCTCAAGTTGATTATTTGTGACTAGCAGTCTACAAATGAAGAATTTTAATAATCAGAACCTATAAGTAAGCATTATGCTATTTTGAGCCTATTTCATTAAAATATAAGCTTGCTGGAGGTATGAAGAAAAAGTTTTTGTTGTTTAAAATAGCATACAATATTGATCATCCCTTCAAAGGTGCTCAAAATTACCATTTAACTCAGGGAATTTTATATCCTGATACCAGAAGATACGGTGATGCTTTTCTCTTTTATTTTACTTTTTTGTAGATAAAACACAACAACACACACTGTCTGTGTGTCCTTTCATTATGCGCCATGGCAGGAAATTAGCTAACGTTCTTGGAATGTGCAGTCTTTCACTGCTCAAGGTTTTTGTTTTCCATCCTTTTACAGAAAGGATTGTTCTTAACATCCTACCAGAGGCACATCAATAGAGTCACCGGCACAACTGGTGGATATTTTCTGTTATGTTGACAGAACAGTGTGCCAAAAAATTCTCCAGCTTCTTCGTGTAATACTGCAGGTGTCAATATATACATATTTTAAACATGAAATAGATATTTCATTATCATCAGGCTTATGATGAGTACCAGCAACTGGTAACTCAAGTTCTGCACCAGAAAACTATATTTCAGGATGACTTTCTCACACAAAGTGTTTTTCTTTGCTTAATATTTAAATCAAGATTCTTGTTCCTGGCTTTAGTACCTCTGTAATATATATTTGGGTATCTCCTGCACATGAAATTTGCATTATTGTTTATCATTTAAGTATTTAAAGAACCCACCTGCAATTCAGGAGACCCCGGTTCTATCCCTGGGTCGGAAAGATCCCCTGGAGAAGGGATAGGCTACCCACTCCAGTTTTCTTGGGCTTGCCTGGTGGCTCAGATGTTAAAGAATCTGCCTGCAATGTGGGAGACCTGGGTTCAATCCCTGGGTTGGGAAGATCCCCTGGAGAAGGGAACGGCTCCCCACTCCAGTGTTCTTGCCTGGAGAATCCCATGGACAGAGGAGCCTGCCAGGTTACAGCCCATGGGGTCACAAACAGTCAGACGTGACTGAGAGACTTCCACTTTTCACAGCATAGGTTTAGCAAGCTATCTTTATTGAGAATGTCATCAGGCACCTAGGGACATAAAAGAGACAGTAGATCAGAATAAATTCTTCATCCAAAATCCAGTCTTGCTTCAGCTAGCCCAGTACTTAATGATCCTTCCCTTTCCTAGGAGTGAAACTTGGTGAGGCGGTTAAATAAAGATATTCAAAATTATGAACATAAACATATATTTTATGTTTGTTCTATTCACAGATCATCTGTGCTATACTCCAGCATTTTAAGTCTATATCCATGTAGGAAATGGGTGAGGAAGATGGGCAGTCAACTGGGAAATTTAATTAATAGAAATAAAATGTATAACTGTAGCTTTAAAAATAATTCAGTGGTTCTGCTACCAGGAGAATGATTCTGGGACATATGTTTCTTTTTTTAAAAATAATAAAGTGTCCCTCACTTTTCCCCTTCACTCCTCAGAGATGACCCCCATTACCTGATCAACCTGTATTTGAATTCTGTTTTTAGGGAAGAAGCTTTCTGCTGTGTATATATCCTGTTGATGTGAGGATGATCAAAAGCTTGGCAACTGGACACACAAGGCGAGGACAAATTGATGAAGGCTCTCATGGAGAAGGTGTGTTGGAATGCATTCTCTTCTTTGTGGAGTCACAAGATGCTCCTTCGTCCTTTGCCTAAACCAGTGGGGTGTATATTTCTTGTGGAAAATAAAGAGGAGAAGTAAATATGTGTATTTATTTCTGTATCCGTGTATAAATGGATATGTATATGAACTGTGACAGAATCAGGAGAAAGGGGGCTTCCCTGGTGGCTCAGCGATAAAGAATCTGCCCGCCATATTTAGAAGGCCAGGGTGCGATCCCTGGGTTGGGAAGATCCCCTGGAGAAGGAAATGGCAACCCACTCCAGTATTCTAGCTTGGAGAATCCCCATGGACAGAGGAGCCTGGTGGGCTACAGTCCATGGGGTTGCAGAGAGTCGGATATGACTGAAGTGGCTAAGCAGCAGCAGCAGCAGAAGAGACAAAAGGGCCAGAAGAGAAGGGAGAGAGGTGTTAGTATGACCAGAGTGATGAGGCTGAATTTTTTCTTTCTCTTTCTTGTTGCCTTAGCTCGTTCTTGGCTCTGAGTTGCTGAGGCCCTTCTTTGGTGAGTGCTAATATTGTGATATTTCAGTCGAGTGTGGCATAGGACAAACACGTCTTTGCTTGTGACTAGACGGATTGCTGAAGGGGACTTCTGACGAGGGGCTTTCACATACTCTGCGAAAGTCAGCACTGCCCTTCAGCATGGCCAAGGTTCTCAAGGACACTGGCCTCGGTTCTTGGGATCTACAGCAGAGGCTGGTGCTTCCAACCCGTCCTTAGTCAGAGCACGCAATTCTGCCCTCCCACCTTTTTTACTGATAATACATTCCTTCCCTTTCAAACACTTCATCTTCAGGTTTTGAGAACTTCTGCCCACTTTAACTCCCATCAATCAGATGTTACATAACAGCACTGTGTTCTCTTCCCAAAATGAAATCTATTCTTCAGAACAGCTATAAGTGGATCAGGCTCAGAAAGAAAGTGGATGTTAAATGCGGTTTGTCATATCCTAGGAACAACTAGACTTTCCGAAGGAATAATTGTAGCTGGATGTAAATGGAAGATTGAAGTGGAGGAAGTCTACAATTATGTAGAAAAAAGAAAGAGAAAGCGCCCTTCTTCTGGGAACTCACATTCAAAAGGATCCCTAAAAATGGAAGACCTCATGAAAAAATGCAAATCCCTCCAAAATTCTACCAGATCTTTTGTAGTTCTGTTAATTAAACTCATGTGGTAGGGCTGAGGCTATGAGAATTCTCATAATTAACTTCAAGCGCTTTGAAATTCGGATGCTTGAAAATGTGTAAGGTGGTTTTCTAAGTTAATTTGAAAATGGAACTGTCCCCCTCCTTTACCCCCGAATTCCTATTGTGAGACATGTATTAATGAGAGCTGAATCTTAAATGATGGCATTATTGGGTCATCCCAGATGGCGCTAGTGGTAAAGAACCCACCTGCCAATGCTGAAGATATAAGAGATGCAGGTTCAATCCCTGGGTCGGGATGATCCCCTGGAGGAGGAAAATTGCAACCCACTCCAGGATTCTTGCCTGGGAAATCCCATGGAAGAGGAGCCTGGCGGGTGACAGTCTATGGGGTCCCAAAGACTCAGATGCCACTGAAGCAACTTAGCATGACTGTGGGAATCATTATCATGTGACTCATGCATGTTGGTTTTTGCGAGGTGTGCCCTCTGGTAAGTAGTGTCCAGTCTGTCCTTTGGTCACCAAACCTGATTGAATAGAAGACACTTTTTACTGGACACTAGGTGGCAGCAAACTGCTGAGATAAACAATTAGCCAAAGGACAAAGAAGCTCAAACCTCTTCATGGTTTCCAAAGGTAGATGATGCAAATGGGTATGGATGAAACCGAATGCTATGAAATAACAAGCTTGCTTGCAAGTTTCAAAGGCAGAGCTATAATTGTCTCTCCCAATATTTTCTGAAGTTTCTTGAAGCTTCATCTACTTACCTTCACACTATAAGTGTGTATGTAAGTGTTAGTATGTAAAGTGTTAGTCACTGAGTCGTGTCCCACTCTTTGCGACCCCATGGGCTGTAGCCCGCAAGGCTGTCCATGGAATTCTCCAGGCAAGAATAGTGGAGTGGGTAGCCATTCCCTTCTCCAGGGGTCACATTATATAGGGCAGAATTATACACCCAAAAAACTAACCCTAATGAAGGCCACATTCAGTTTCATTATTTCTCTGGAGTCAAAAATAGATATCCATGAAATTAAAAGAGACTTGCTCCTTGGAAGAAAAGCTATGACCAACCTAGACAGCATATTAAAAAGCAGAGACATTACTTTGCCAACAAAGGTCCGTCTAATCAAAGCTGTGGTTTTTCCAGTAGTCATGTGGATGTGAGAACTGGACTACAAAGAAAGCTGAGTGCCGAAAAATTATTGCTTTTGAACTGTGGTGTTGGAGAAGACTCTTGAGAATCCTTTGGACTGCAAGGAGATCCAACCAGTCCATCCTAAAGGAAATCAGTCCTGAATATTCATTGGCAGGATTGATGCTGAAGCTGAAACTCCAATACTTTGGCCACCTGATGTGAAGAGCTGACTCATTGGAAAAGACCCTGATGCTGGGAAAGATTGAAGACAGGTGGAGAGGGAGACGACAGAGGATGAGATGGTTGGATGGCATCACCGACTTGATGGACATGAGTTTGAGCAAGCTTCAAAAGTTGGTGATGAACAGGGAAGCCTGGTGTGCTGCAGTCCATGGGGTCACAGAGTCAGACATGACTGAGTGACTGAACTGAACTGAACTGTAATATCTTAGTTTCTGTCTGTCATGAGAGGTTGTCTTTAAACCTGTGTCACCGATTAATCTCTTTTAGTTGTTTTAAGTGGTAATATTTAAATAATTAATAGCAATATAGAAAAAAAAATACGTATCAGCCCAATGCTTAGTACAAATGCTTAAAAATATATAACCTGTTCAACTGTGTACAAATCACCACTCAATGATGGCTAAGAATATTAATTGCCTGTGAAAGGTGATTAGATTGTCAATAGAGTTTTAAATGTAAAACAAATAAAAATTGAATCAATACAATTTGACAATGAGAAATCAGACTCTACAGAAGCAGATAAGATTCTAATTTTCAACTTATGTTTTTACCTATAGATCGTTTTTGTAATATTTCTTTGTAAATTGTCCCATCCTATTTTATATGCTCATAATTGGCTTCTAAATGGTCCATTCTGTACTACAAGAACAAGAATGGACATAAGTGATGCTAAATATAAACCCTAAAAAGAAACAAAATTCTCAATGATGGAACCCAATATTTCAGGAAAATTCCAGTGACATTGTATTTATAGTGATTCCTCTACATACTATTACCAAAGAAAGTTGTTATAAAAAGAAATTTGAAGTTTTGTGAATTGATTTTGAGGCTTTTAGATTGAATTAGGCTTGAGGAATTTCTGAATTTCTGCCAGTATAAATAGTTCTTTGTGGTAAGGTCATTAGCTTGGCAACTAGACACCATTAAAAGTCTTCATGAGAAGAGAAACAAGAGATAATTGTACTTTGCATGGTAAGCTAGATGTATTCTTTAGTTTCACATAGTCATGAAATAAAAATGGTCAAAGGATGGATGTTGTATCAGAGCGCTCACATTCTCTTTGGGAATCTTCCTTCTTTAGACCAGGCTTACATTGCCAATCTTCTACAAGATAAAATGGGATCTGACAAAATATTTTTCTGACTTGTGAACTTAGTTATATGAAAATTTATGTAAAGGCATAAAAATTATCATTTGACTTGCTTATTTAATGCCTTGCTTTCTAGAAAGCAGTAAGTTTGAGAGTTGAATTACCCAGAAAATGAGTGAGATACGGCTGCTGAATTAAACAAAGCAAATCTTAAATGACTGCCTTAGACGATTTTGAAGTCTGAAATTTGCTTTAACATTGATTTTTTTTAATCATAGAAGAGTACTTTTCTCTTTCAATACTGGGATCTACTCTTGGCTAATATCTTCCAGCCCACGAGAGAGAATTCTTTTGTATCTTAAGAGATACACATGCGTTATTCTGCTTTAGTGTAAGAGGGTCTGTTTCTTCTTTATCAGAAAGTGAAAGGTTATCTATAAAGTCAGAAAGCATCAAATGGTGGAAGTTCTTTGTACTCACATCTACTTTAGTATTTGTTTTAGTACATTTGTCCCTCCTCAAATTCCCAACCGAATAAGAAGCTCCTTGAGGGCAGGGACCTGGCTGTTCTCCATCTTGCCATGTCCCTTTCTGTTTAGCACAGTGTCTGACACTCAAACCATTTTAATTAAATGTGAATGAATGATTCCCACCCTTTCTGTTTAGCACAGTGTCTGACACTCAAACCATTTTAATTAAATGTGAATGAATGATTCCCATGGCTCAGTAGTAACAAACAGAAACCCAGTCAGAAGTGAGAGTGTGTTGGTATTCATAAGGGATTATTGAAATCATCAGGAGGTTAAGTTCCTATTGGGCTCCCCAGATGGCTCAGTGATAAAGGATCCACCTGAAATGCAAGCGACACGGGTCCGATATCTGGGTTGGGAAGATCCCCAGGAATAGGGAATGGCAACCTGCTCCAATATGCTTGCCTGGAGAATCCCATGGACAGAGAAGCCTGGCAGGCTACAGTCCGGGGGGTCATAAGCAGAGTCAGATACTACTTGACGATTGAACAACAAAAACAACAAAGTTCCCAGTAATCAATCAGTCGATTCAATTAAACTCTACATTTTTTTCCATTTAGTCAACTTCTGAATTTTGAGTTTACAAGCAAAATAGTAAGATGGTGCTAGTAGTGGCCTTGAATTTGGTGTTTTTTTCCCCCCCGTATGGAAAATTTGATGCCACTAGAGGTCACTCCAGTCATTAGCAACAGAATGATTAGCGTGGTCTTTGTTTACGGGTAAGGCAGCTCTTGTAAAGCCCTTAAAATTTACCGTCAGCAGGAGTAGGATAAAAATTAAACACTCAAAAATGGTCAGGGCAAACATAACGATTTGTTCTGTCTCTCTTCACCATCACGGTTTACCTTCCTCTGTATCATTTCTTTTGGCTCCAGCTGGAGACCGGCTCGCCAATGATAAGCAGGGTGTTTATTGTGTGCTTATTACGCGTCAGGCAATGTTTTCAGCCCACTGCAGCACTGAACAGCAGTCTCATGAGGTCCGTACTGTTACTGTCACCAATTTACAGAAGGCAAAATGGGGACTGAGAGATGTCACTTATCTCATGAGGGGCAGAGCTGGGATTCAAACCCAGTGACCATACATTTAACACTAATCTGATACCACTGGCAACAGTGGAGTATGTTGGCCTCTCCTTTCCACTTAAACAACAGGTTTCAGTGTCATAACAGGAGAAAAGTTTCGGGATGCATATATGTGGCAGCAAAAATATATTGACAGGATAGTAGCATATATTCTGGCAATATATTCAGCATATATTCTGGCATCCCTCAAATTACTGTATAGGTCAGGCAAATAACCAGTGTGAGGAGGTATTGTGTGTGTGTGTGTGTGTGCTTGGGAGGGGAGTTGATTTAGGGGAGAGTATGAGAAATAAATCTAGCAAGTTAATGGTAGGATTTGCTGTTCAACATAGTAGAAAAGGCCAGCCCAGCAGATCCATGAGTTTATCACTTCAGAGTGATTTATCAAAAAGAAAAATAGGGGTTTCCCTGGTGGTTCAGTGGCTAAGACTCCACACCCCAATGCAGGGGTTCAATTCCTGATTGGGAGAGCTGAGATCCAGCACGCTGCAACTAAGATCTGATGCAGTTAAATAGGTAAATAAATAATGTTTTAAAAAGGAAAAAGAAAACAGGTTTTTTTCAATCCTGCCATTGAAGAAATACCCCTGGTTCTGAGCTGCAGCTGGGAATGCATTAAAAGCTAAAGAAAGCACCTTTTCAGAATATCTTTGACAATTTGCAGTGAGACCTAGGACTCTGATTTACACCCTTTCCTACCCAAGAGTGCCCTATTGTCTAAACGAGGCATTTAATTGTCAAGAATGATGGTATCTATGTGTTTATATAATACCTGTCCCCATGGCATACCCAACTCAATAGATGAAGACATGGAGGCAGAGGGAGTTTAAAGACATTTTCCTCAGCTTCCCAAGCAAGTGAACACAGACTGAGTGTAGAATCCCCAGCCCTTGAATTTCCATTCAATTCTTGGGTTAATGGGACCCTGTTTTATGCTTGTTTGCACTGAGCTTGGAAATCTTCCTTGTTGAATTTTCCTACAGGATCCCGTTTTACCCAAGATGACAAAGGCTTCCAGCTTACCCTAACCAGGCAGATATCTTAACCTCATAATGCAATCTTCAGGAAACCCCCCTCTGCTTTCACTCGGAGCCCCATAAAAATCAGTAATCAGGAATACTCCTCATCTAGGCAGTCGCCACAGTTGGCACCTGTACTGGCGTGTGCCTTTGGAATGGAAAGTCAGGATGGTTTCAAAGTTCCATATACAATAACAGGAAAAAAATTAAACAAAGGAACATTTTAAGCAGCAGTCCCCACCTCTGAGCTGTTTCTTTCCTATCTCAGCCAAAGCGCTGCATACTTAAATTCCCCTGAGAGTAGACAAGACTATAAAACCGACATTTGAGGTTTTCTTTGCCCCACAGCTGAGGAAATACAAATTGTTATAAACTTTCTCTTCTAGCATAACTTGCTGCCTTTCAAAACATCCTAGAACAGCAAGTAGAGACAGTTGAAAAGGAGGAAAAAACTGAGCTCCAATCTGTTTATCTCACACCCTTTAGTATGAGAAGTGATGTTTTCTGGAAATATGTTAAAACAGCATTTGCATTTCTGGTCAGCCATCACATTTTAGCTTAACACATAAGGGATAGTAAAAGTAGCAGGTTAAAAACTATTTCTAACTTCATGGATGGGGAAGTAGTATTTAAGGAGAAAGAAGCCTGGTAATACATTGTGTCATGAAGTGTTAATCACTCAGTCATGTGCGACTCTTTGTGATCCCATGGACTGTAGCCCACCAGGTTCCTCTGTCCATGGAATTTTCCAGGCAAGAATACTGGGGTGGGTTGCCATTTCCTCCTCCAGGGAATCTTTCCGACCCTGGAATCGATCCCAGGTCTCTTGCATTGCAAGCTGATTATAAGCAATCTATTAGATGAGTGGTTTATTTGTTGTTAAAACTCAAGAGCCTTTCTATATAAAATCACTACTCTTATTATGAAAGTACCATGGCTGGGGCTTAATGTGGTCAAAGAGGCAGTGTTTATGAAAGAAATTTCTCTGGAGAAGAAATTGTAAAGACCTGAACTTAGCTACATGGCAATTTCTCCAGGCATTGGTTTCTTCATTTGTAAAACCTAGGTAATAAGACCATATTGATTGTTCCTTTCTCATAAAACCTTTCATCTCATAGCTATTTTGTCAGGATCAAGTGAGCTTTTTAAAGTAATATAAAATGCAAATTTTTTATTATATCCTTCAATGAAAGCCTTTAAAAATTCTCTACTGTGTATACCATTTGGCAATACATATTCTAATGCAGAAGAAGAGCTCGTGTTACATTCTTTGCCTTAAGTTCCCCACAAGTATCACACCAGTCGAATTATAATTGCCAGTACATTCTTCGGTTTGCCCCAGCAAAAGCCACGCTCTTAACTTTGACTCCTTTCTTTCTCTTACCACCCAAGTTCATGCCAGTAGGAAATCCTGTGGGCGCTCCTTACAAAATGTGCCCAGAGTCCAACCACCTCTCACTGCCTCCATTGCTACCTGCTTAAGGCACTACCTGCATTTCTGCACCTTTTAAATAATAACTGCAGACCTATAGAAAAATCACAAGTGCATTGCAAAGACTTTTGTTCCCTGGTGCTATTTGAGAATCTGTTGCTGACCTCATGCCTGACAACCCTAGAATAATTTAGTGTATCTTTTCTACAAACAATACATTCTCCTATGTAACCAGAATATAACCATCCAAACCAGAAGATAACCCTTGGTACATTACTGCCACCATTGGTTCTAAATGCTTCTACATGGGCAGATTCTCTACTGACTGAGCTACGAGGGAAGCCCCTCTGTATGGGCATGTCCTCAAAAATCTATCCTCAACAACAGCCAGAGGGAATACCTTTAAGATGAAAGTCTGATCACATTCCTCTTCTGCTTGAAGTTCCCCAGTCCCTCTCCATCACCCTTAAAGAAACAGATCTTTTCAGTGGGTTGGTTACACGGCTCTGTGCATCTGGCTTCCTGCTAACTCCATGACCTTCTTCTGTCTGCTGGCCTCTCTGGCCTTTTGCTGTTCCTTGAATGCACAGTTGTGCTCCCACCTCATGTCCTTCACAACGTGAGCCCTCTGCCTGGATGTTCTTCCTCCAAGCATCTTCATGTTCACACCTCATCTCTTTCACCTTCTCAAGTGTTTTTCCAAATGCCACTCCCTCTGTGAAGTCTTCTCTGAGCATCATCTTCGAAATAGGAGTCCACCTCTAACCTGACTTTCTTCCCTGTTTTATTTATTTTCGCTACTAGCCTACTGTCTTCTCATCTTCTAATATACCCTTTACTTCTTTCTTTTGTTGGTTTGCTTGCTTTTCTCTCCCTGCCATTAAATGTCAGCTCTTAAAAGGAAGAAATTTTTTTCTCTGTGCTCTCTGCTCACCCTCATACTTAGAATAGTGCTCTCCTCATAGTAGGTATTCAATCACAGTTTGCTGAATGAATGAATAATACAGTAGCGATGCAAATACCTTGACCTCATAGTGGGGTGGCTTCTCCTAAGAACCAAAGCAACTACTGTTTCACTTACCATACTTAATCACAGTCTGTTTGTGGGGCAGATGGTTTTTACCCTGCTTTACTGGAGAATATGAAGTGCCAGGTGGCTGTCTTCCTCTAAGTCACATAAATAGTTAGAGAGGAACTCTAATGAGAGACCTAAGCTCCTTTCAACTTTTTCACATCCTTCATTCCACCATCTCCCCCAAAGGACAGGGTAATTTTTCAAGTTGAACTGGTACCTTTTTGTGTGCATCACATTCTTTTCCCATGAAAGCTACAGCTTCCATACTATATTATGAAACAAGTGCTCGAAAGAATTTTATCCAGAACTTACCCAGGAAATTTAAATTCTTTATAAACAGTGTTATTTGCACAGGCACATGTCTTACTATATGTTTCTTAACTGACACATAGTAAATGCTCAGTTGGGTTTTCCGATGCCTGCAATTAGAGCAAAATAGATCTCACTGGGTTTGTAGCTATATCTTCATTTCAATTTCCATTTTAGAAAAGAGAAAGTTCTTTAGATCTCATAAGAACCTTCATATTTGGAATGATCTTCAGAAAGACCTTTTGATTGAACAAGTCCATGAAGCACAATAAATTCATTATTATTCTGTATGCCACAATAAATCAACTCTCAGGAAGCCAACCACTCAGGTAACTGTGGCCCTTTTTAAAATGTTTCAGTTTATGGGACAGCCCTAAAGATATTCTGTTTATCCAGCTTTGAGAATGATAGGAAGACTGAACACTGTGAAGACATCTCCTTCAGGAACGGCGCCTATCATGTGGTAAAAGAGATGCTGTTTTTTCTTGCTGCAATTCCCAGGGCAGCTTTTAGAAAACAAAGGCATCCGCTGTGCGGATTCTGTGGTGAACAAGTGGTGAAAGAAATTATTCACAGAGTCATGGTGGTACAGACAGAGACTTCCAGAGTTTATCAGATTTATTTCTTTCCCTTCCTGCAGGATGATAACAATCCTTACTACATGGTATAGAAGATGGCTCACTGGCTTTAAGTGTTCTAGGTCATTGTTTTTCCAGTTGTGACATGAACTATGCATGCCATGCAGGGTTAGGACCTTAATTTCCCAGGAGGAACACAGCTATCGTATGACCATGAAACAATCTGGTAAGGGCTGCAGGTAGTGGAATGAATTAAGTATTGCAGAGAAGGAACTGTAATTAACTTGTCTGGAGGTGAGTTTTTATAGGGCGAGAATCCGGAGAAATATCAGGAAATGTTTTAGAGAGGATGTAATTTTTTTTGTATTTTGCAGAGTAAGTATAATTTTTCCAGGTTGAGAAATTCAAGACAGATATTCTAGGTTCAAATTTAAGCAGAAGCAAAGGCATGAGGTGTGAAAATCATGGCATGGTTGAAAAATTTCACCAAGTTTTTGGAAGATAAAGAAGGGGCAGAGACATTAGAAAAATAGATTGGGACAGATTTCAAAAGATTTTCTGCATGACAAGGAGAACTTTTAAGGGGAACAAAATAAGGTGTATCACTTAGAAAGCTCACTCTGGCCAAGTGTGGAGGAAGAATTAGAGGGTCGTCAGAATAGAGGCAAAGAGATGCATTAAGAGGTTTTCATTCTAACTCAGGTGAGAAACAAGGCTGGCATACAGTGAACAGTGACAATCAGTTGGATGTTGAGAGGTTAGAATTGATAAACACCAAGAAGGAAGGTCTAACAGGGACTTCGCTGGTGGTCCAGGGATTAAGACTTCACTTCCAATGCAGGGGACAAGGGTTTGATCCCTGGTCAGGGAACTAAGATTCCACATGCCTCCAGGCCAAGAAATCACAACGTAAAACAGAAGCAATATTGTAACAAATTCAATAAAGACTGAAAAAAAAAAAAGAACTAACAACTTTCTGTTGCTTGAGCATGGGAATTCAGAGACAATAAACCCTAGAAGTCAATAAAATTACTTGGAAAGCTAATGGAATTAGAAACAATTCAAAAGCTGAACTCTGGAGTCTACAAAGTTTTAAAGGGACAGAGAATGATAATATTCCTAAAGAAGGAATATTTAGATGGAGAAGAGAACTGGTAAGTAATATTTTAGGAGAGAGAGCATTGCAAGAGGGAAGAGATGATTGCATTTTGAGAAGAGTTCATTGACTCATCAGTGAGGAGATCAATAAAACAGTTTAAGAACAAGTAGAGGCTGCAGTCCTTGGGGTCACAAAGAGTCGGACACGACTGAGTGACTGAACTGAACTGAGAGGATCAACAGACTGGAATTGCTTTTGAAATGTGTGTGTGTGTTTGCTTTCTAAGAGAGGGGAGAGCTGAACTTTTTTCATGCTAAAGTAGGGTGCGGGAGGATGATGTAGACACAGGAGAAAATAGTATCTATCATGTGTTCCAGATGAGGTTTGAAGGGTCCAAGCCTCAGTGATTTAAATAAAGCTTTGGAGAGATTAATATCATTTTAAATAAGACAACTTGACAGGGTGGAAGTGGGAAGAAATTGATAGTAATAGACAGAAACGGAAGAATTTCCTGAATGATGGCCTTTCTTTCTTCAGAAAAGGCAGACGAGGTCAGCTCCTGACGATCAGTAGTTATGGCGCAGTGTTGAAGGCTCCAGGAGACCAAAAACAAGGAGCTACTCTGAGGAAGAGTAAAAGAACTGCAAGCAGTACTTGAGCATCTACTGGGCTGGACTGACCACAAATAACCATAGTTGGCTACACACTACTGCTGCTCTTGTGATTCTCATTTATTCCTCAAAGCTCAATTTTGATGTAATTTCCTCTGGGATATCATTTGTATTAAAAGCCATCCACATGTCTTGTTCACTTTTGAATCCCTAGATTTCAGTTGAGTGCTTGGAACACAATAGGTGTTTAATGCAGGTTTGTCAGATGAATGGGTATTGTGTGGCATTGCATGAGCTAATTCCAAGGATGGCCAGAGCCAGTTCAGATCAAAGTTATTTACTTGTGTATTTATTGTTTAAATTAGTACTTATTGGCATACAATCGCTTTACAGTGTTGTGTTAGTTTCTACTGTACAGCAAAGTGGATTGTTTGGGTGTATACATGTATCCCCTCTTTTTTGGGTTTCCTTCTCATTTAGGTCACCACAGAGCGCTGAGTAGGGTTCCTTGAGCTATACAATAGGTTCTGATTAATTATCTACCTTATTCATAGTATTAACAGATCAGATATCAGATCAAAGTTTCAGATCAGTGAAATTAATCCTCACGTTCTCATCTTCTCACTGCTCTTCTGTCATTTCCTGTCTTCTGATGTCTTTGCCATCCCTCTTCCTCCTCTGCCTCTCACACTCATCGGTAGCTGTCTACTCTTCTGAAAAAGTCACCCTTGCTCTCAGCTGACTATATACTCATTTCTACCAAGACACCACTTCAAAATTAATTCAAATGTCAGCAACACTTAAAATGAATGCTCCTCCCAAGTGTATTTGCTCTACAAAGGGGAAACAGTGACTGTTGTCTAGAGAAGCAAATAAGTTTGAATATTAAAGAGAAAACCCTGCCCCAATGCTTGGACGCCTTGGCTTCCCTTTGGCATTTCTGCTAATAGGCTCAGCTAGTTTCTTCAGAGGAAAGTCACCATCACCACCTTTTCCATTCTGGGAATGAGCCAACCTCACCCATCATTTGGAAAAGGAATTGGAAAAGATAGACACTTGGCACACTGCCCTAATAAAGGTTGAACAAGTATGTGTATGGTGGACATCATGCTATAAAACACAGATTGTACACCTCTCTTCTCTGGTCCAGGTTAAACTCTGTCATTACCTTCCACCTTACTGAGAAGTTTCCACTTCCCAAGTTATTAATAATTACTATGACATTTATTGGAGTCTGGGTGACAGGGAGAAATTCTTGTAGGTTTCCCTGTTATTCTCCTTTATGTTCGTAAGTTTGAATACTGGTAAATATTCTTTTGTCATGAAATAGCCGGGTGTAGCCTAATATATGACTTCATGACTCCCATCTCTTTCTGAGCTGGGATTAAAAGGAAGAACTGAATTCCCTATGAAGAAAAATGACAGCCTTAAAACCAAGAAAAATGAAGACATCATTGATAATGTTTAGAGAGCCATTAGAGTTGGCAAGAATTTGCTTGAACTAGGGTGGTATGAGTCTTTTTGCTGCCAAGGATGTTTCTTGAATATAAAGCAGAATTTTAGAATATTTGAGTGATCCTCCTATGCCTAGAGTTTAGAATGCCTGGAGCCAGTAAATAAGTTCTCCCTTTTGTAGCCAAACCATAATTTCATTGCAGTTATTCATTTTGACTCCCGTGAATAAATTAGCAAATACCGTTTTTTTTTTTTTTTCTCTCCTAGGACTGTCTGATTCCAAAGTTGGGAAACTGAGCATTTCTTCCCATTTATTATCTTGAGTGAAGTTAGACTGCTTCTCTCCTAGTGACTCCCCCATTCATGCTTCTCCTAGGAGGCTGAGATATACCTAAGGTTGGGTTTGCCTGAGCAACACCGAAACCAGATCATTTGAATCCCATTTTTTCCCCAAGCGTTTCCTACCTGGTTCCATTCCTCACCTCCTCATCCACAAAGCCACAAAGATACTGAGTCTGTGGATCCCAGCCAGATCTTACCCATCCCAATTCAGGCACTATTTGGAAAGAAGAGATGCAAGAAGAAAAATGAAACAACCACCTTAATAACTTGTAGTTTTCCAGCTTCTGTGCGATCCTTCTTCATCTGTTTTATTTCTCTGTCCTTTCCCTATTTTTCTATAAGCTATTATTTACTACATGGTTATATGCAAACTGAGATTTTTGAAAGAAAAAGATAAACAAAAGCTTTGTCACTTGGTCCTCTTAGGACAAGGTTTGCAAAACAATGACTTAAGAGCTGAGACCACATAGGACAAAGAGCCTCTCAGGACCGCTTTGCAGAATTGCAACATGCTGGGGATGGTCTAGGTTTCACCTTCTGTGATCATCACACCTAAAAATTGTTTTCTTTTGTTAATAAAATTGGAGGATGTTGATAAATTCAGTTGAAAGTGTCAAAAGAGGAAGGCTCATGAATTATAGCATTCCATTAACTACCAAAGCCACAAGAATGAGTATTGGGAAATAGCAAGAATTCAAGCCCTTAAGGTCTGTGATGAGAAAGGAAGCATCCAACCTCTTCTCCATAGATAAGACAGGGCTCAACATGAACCCCTCTTAATGTCCAAATCAACCCTGATAATCCGGTTCCCAGGTCTCTTTCTTTTACTCACATAGGATGAAAAGGGAACTGAGGTGAAAGAAATCCCAGGCACACACACACTTTAGAAGCTCAAAACAGAAGAAAAATCGGTCAAGGAAATAATTGCTACTCACATTATATTTCTTTTTTGATCTAAACAAACACACAAATCATTCTCCTCCTCCTGCTTTTTCACTTCTCCTCCTTCCCCTTCCTCCTTCCTCCTTCTCCTCCTCCTTTGTGTGTTTCTGTTTGTCTCTCTCTGATGGTTTAATATTTCCCTTCATTCATCTAAGCTCCAGAGTCTTCATTTTCACAGTGTCCTTCTGGATGAGCCCTTCAACTCTCACAGCACCATGACATCTTTTCCTTTATGTATAGAGTGACTATATATTTTATTGTCAAATCGGGACACTTCTGAGAGCAAAAGGGGGTGCCACTAATAGTTATTCTGGAACACAAGACTTGGGTGGTGTGCTGAGGCTCTAATCTTCTCAAGTTGCTTCTTGTGGGCCAACTGGTAGCAAACTCGGTGGCTCCTCTTCTGCTACTATTCCTTTCCCTTCTCGCCGAACTCATAGCATCACAGCCAAGGCATGTTATTTGTCCAGGTCAGGGGAAAGCATTTAAAACATCTCTCCTGAAAGATGTGGAGTGGCCATGTACCTATCAACTATAGCATGAAATAAAATACCACCGGTATTTGAAAACTACCCCCTTCACCCCGTATATCTCAGTGATCATGTCTTCCCCCATCCCCTTGTCAGAGACAACTGCGCTCTTCGCTTTCCTGTTAATTTCCAGCTTTGTTTTATAGTTTTACACATGTGTGTGCATCCCGAAACAAAATCTCGTTTGTTTGGTGTCAGATGGTACTTTCATGTCATAAGGAAAGAAAACACTGTCATTCTTCCTAGTATGGGAACAAACTGTTCTTTTTAGGGGGAAAAACTGAAATATGATGTGCTTTCCAAATACTTAACTGAGGAGAACACCAACACATGTGTAAGGGAAGACGTTTAGGGAGAAACCCCAGCACTTGCCTTCCCCTTCCCAGGCTGCCTTTGTTTTCCATTTCCTTCTATTTTGTGATTAAAATCCAGCCTTCCATTATTCAGAATTTACATGAACAACTAATGTCACCAGGGAAGTGGTGACTGTTGTGGAATTTCCAACCCGTGGCAATTTTGCAGGCAGGGACAGGACTTGGAGAAATTACCAAACATGTGAAGCATGTCGACATTGGTGCCCACTAAATTTCTGTCCTCTTACTCCCAAGACCTCCCTGGGCAGCCAATGGCCTCTGTCAGTCTGTATCATCTCATCATACCAAAACTTAAAACTCATCATTTGCATTGATCAACTTTAAGACAGGGCTTTTAACCGTTTCCTACCAAAATGGTCCAGTGGCTAAGAATAAGGTATCTGGGGAGTCTTTGGACATGAACAAGCTGAAGTAAGCATAGACTTACTTACTTTTATTGTGAAGAGTATCTCATATACACAGAAGTGTCTCAAATACATCTGTATAATAGCGGATATCAATAAAATGAATTTCTGCCTACATACCACTTAGCTTTAAAAATAGAGCATAACCTATAGCTTAAATCTTTCTACAGAGACCTCAATGATTGCTTCTGCAACACTTTATCCTGAATCTGCTGCTTCTGTTCATAGTTTTGCCTGCGTATGTGCATAGTTGCTAGCTGACTCTTTGCAACCCCCTGGACTATAGCCCAGGCTCCTCTGTTCATGGGATTTCCCAGGCAAGAATACTAGAGTGGGTTGCCATTTCCTTTACCAGAGAATCTTCCCAACCAGGGATCAAACCTGCATCTTCTGCATTGACAGATGAATTCTTTACCTCTGCACCATTCCTAAGTAAACTATAGTTTGATTTTACTTTGGGGGGAGTTTATATAATTTAGCTATTATATTTTCCTAGAATTTAATCCTTTTGTTCAAAATTATGTTTTAAGAATTTATCCACAGTAATGTTGTGTCTGTAGCTCACTATTTTTGCTCTTTGTAGTGTTTCATTACATAGATTTATTTACTCTGCTTTTGACAGACATTTGAATTTATCCATTCTGCTTTATTCATTCTAATTTGGTTGACACAGGTTTTTTTTTTTTTTTTTTCTAGTGTGGGACTACTGCAAAGAGCACTGATATGATTATGGGAACTTGTCTTCTGGTGCATGTGTGCATGAGTCTCTGAACTAGAATTCCATCTAGTAATGGAATTGCAGAGTCATAAATCATGAGTATTCAAATTATAGGCAATTTCAAAATGTTTCCCGAAGTAGTGGTACACATTTTAATCCCGACCGGATGTGGATGAGAGTTCTCATTGCTCAACATCCTCTTTTAACGTGCGATTTCCCCATTTTTCCCCCCAATCTGATGTATTGTGATCTTATCTTCTTATTTCAGTAATTACTGAAGAAAATGAGCATCCTCTCATATATTATTATAAGCTTTATGTGTTTCCTTTTCTTTGTAATTCCTTTTTGGGTCTTTTGTCTATTTTTCTATTGGGTTGTTTCTCTTTTTGTTATTAATTTATTGAGTTCTTAAATATCAAAGTTGGTATAATGATAAGCAATAATTTTAGCTGTTAATGTGCACAGTTTAGTTTTATAAATTATATGTAAGGTAATTATCTTTCCTCACTCCATATCTAATTATTTCATTCTTTTTGGTGTGCTCATTTGTAAAAGAAAAGTTCTTATTTTTAAAGTCACTGAATTCTTCAACCTTTTTCTTTAGAGTTTGTGCATTTTAAGTTTTGTTTCTAGATAACTCCTGCGGTCTCTTCTTGGAATTGCGTAGTTCTGACTCCCACATTTATTTACATATTCCTCTTTCAATTTGAGTTTTGCATGTAGTGTAAAGCGGGAATGAATTTCAGTTTGTAAAATTTGAATGTAGCAGTTATTGAACAGTTCATCTTTTCCTCATTTATTTCAAATACAATCTCTGTCATAAATCAAGTACCCAAATCTAAGTGGCTGTATTTCTAAATTCTCTATTGTATCCTTTTGTCTATTTATCAATTAATGTGAAGTATCACATTAACCACATGATTAGTATGTCAATTATTATAGTAAAATAAGTCTTGCTATCTAATAAGACAAGTTCCTTCTTACTTTGTTTTCTTCAGAGTATATTAGCTATCCGTTACTTCTTTATTCTTTTGTATGAATTTTGAAATCAGCTTGCCGAATTTCATGAAAAACATTTTGAAATTGGTATTCTATTTACCTCTTAGATCTACATGAGTAGAATTGACAACTTTATGATATGACTCTTCTTATCCAAGAACATAGTGTATTTTTCCATTAGTCGAGTTATTCAATGAACTTAAAAAGTATTCTAATTGCGCATGCCTTGTGTAACTTTTGTTAGATGTATTCCATGTGTTTATGCATTTTATACACTTTGTTGCTTTTGCAAGAGACAGTTTAAATTAGATTTTGTAACTGAACTTTTTCAATACTAGAAATGCAGTGGATTTTGTTTGCCGATTGATTAGTTGCTAATTTTTAGAATAAATGTAAATAATGCATCTTTTGATATTTTGGATTTCTCTGTAGATAATATCATCTGTAAATAATGAGAGATTGGCTCCTGTCTTTGAAATTCTTGAAATATTTATTTGTTTTCATTTTATTCTGATGATTGGGACTTCCACTACAATGTGGAAAAAATGTGACAATAGTGCTCATTCTTGGCTTGTTCATGGTTTAAAACAAAATATTTTCAAGCTTATACTATTTTGAATGATGTTTGCTCTAGAGGTTTATAGGTCTTCTTTATCAAGTTGAAAACATTCTATTCTTACTTTGCCAAAAGTTTTATCATGATGGTTATTGAATTTTACTGGATATCATTTCGCTATCATGGGTATAATTATGTGGTTTGTCTCCTTTTATTTGGTAATGTGGTGAATTAAGACAGCTCTGACCTGTAATTTTCCTATTTTATTTTGCCCTGAGCTAAATTTTATATTGAGGCTGTGTAGTCTTATGAAATATTTTGGGAATTATTCCATCTTTTTTATTCCCTAGAGAAGTTTGTGTGAGAAATTGTTGGTAGAATTCACAAGTAGAATAATCTTGCATGTTGTTTCTTTTGTCCTACAGATTTAATTATATTTTTTCATCTGTAGGGAATTTCTATTTCATCTTGAGTCATTTTTATACTTTATGTTTCTTAGAAATTTCTATATTTCATCAATTTATAACCTTGTTGGCCTAAAGTTGTTCATAGTATTTTCTTATTTCTTTTTACATGTCTGTGGGAAGAGTATTTATTTCCCCCTTTTAATGCTATCTGTTTGCATATTCTCTTCTTATGTTTTTTGATAAACCTGTCTTTTTAAACAGCTTTTATCTTTTTGAATATTTATGTGAAATTTTACCTTCTGTTCTGTTTCTGTGCTTATTTTATCTGTTTTTCTCCTTTCTTTGAGTTTATTCTGTTGTTTCTTTTCTAATTTCTAAGAATGGATAGTGAACTCATGTAATTTTAAGCCTTTTTTAAAAAAATAAAATCCTTTTCCTCTTTCTAATGTAAGAATTGTAGACTATATTTTTCCTTGTAAAAACTTTTTTGCACTCCACATATTTTGTATAAGTTTCTATAATACATAGTGTTTTTGTTAACTGCATAACTTGAATAAATAGAGCAATCACCTGACATTTTATTTACATGATCTGACAATGTGTTGAGAGCATTTAGGGCACAGAACATGGCTTTCATAATTTCTTAATTACAATAATTTAAAATTTCATAATTAATTAATTTAATTAATAATTATTAACAATTAATAATGTAATTAATTTCATAATTTCTTGGTTTGTCTTAACCAAGATAAATAAGATAACCAACCCCAAATAAATCACTCCATAATCTCCTTCCTCTTTTAAGTATGCATATCTTAACAGGGTGAAAAATAAAATTAGCACAGTTAAAAGCAGAAAATGTTTCTACAAAGGGCCAGTGATCTTTTGCACTTTTTCCACCTAAAATGAAGGAAACTGAAAGTTTTCTTCCCCATTAGGCACCGCCACCCCTGCCTTCAGGCTCTTCAAGGAGTCATATTCTTAGAGCCCAAGAGCTTGATTTGTTATTTTGTCCTTTTAAAGTTTGTTTTAATTCTTAAGCCTTCATTGCTCTGTATCTTCAGCAAACCTCAGTTTCCTTGTTTGTGAAATGAACATCATAATATTAGTCCCGGTATTTTTCTGAGGATTTAATGAATGTGGAAGCACGTTTTAAAAAGTGCTGAGCAAATGTCAGGCACTATTTCTCTTCCTATGGCAGGATGAATCTTCAAATTTTTATCCCTCAGTTCTTTTCTCATCTGTGCCTTTTCTACTTCCTCTAGGAAGCCTTCAAGCTCTCTCTTTATAGAATCTTCTGTTCTAGAAGCCACATGTTACAGAGCTTATCTTTAAAGATGTGAAAGCCCTTAGAGGCCATATATTCAAAGATCCTCCATTTTCAGATGAAAGAACAAAGGTTTTTTAGTCCAGGGAATGCTTATCTCAATGTCTGCAAACAGCAGAGGTGAAATTCCCTAGTGATTCATGCCAGAACCAAAACCAGAATGAAGATCTCAAGACTTCGGGTCTTGTGTTTCCTATTGTATTCTTACCTGGTGAGTGGCACTTCTCAGTTTATTTAGTTTTGAGTGTTTCCACCAGTAATTAGCCACCACTTATGAGGCCGATATGCTCTCACCACTACATCTGATAATGGCCCTCTAGGAACTACTTGAAAAAAATCAGTTTTACCGAAAGACTTAAAGATAGCTGCGTGTGATTTTTGCCCAAAGAATACTCATTTATTTAAAGATGAATCTCAAGATGCCTATTTAAAAATAAAGTAAAATTTATTCAACAAAGTACAACTCTCCGTTGGGAAACCGGATATCTAAAACGAGTATCGTCATCCATAATGTGGGCCTGGATGAGAAGTGCCTCAGTGCAGTCCATTTATTTTTCTACCCTGGATGAAACAAGCCCTGTGGCAAGTCACTTAATGTATACACTTCGATGCCGCATAAATTGGCTTCCCAGGTGGCTTAGAGGTAACGAACCCTCCTGCCAAAGCAGGAGATGCAGGACATGCAGGTTAGGATCCCTGGGTCTGGAAGATCCTTGGGGGAGGAAATGGCAGCCCACTGCAGTATTCTTGCCTGGAAAATCCCATAGACAGAGGAGCTGGCGGGCTACAGTCCAGGAGGGTTACAGAATCGGACACAACTTAGTGACTTAGCAAACACTCAGGTTTCATTACGTTTATACTGATTGGTTTCACAGAAACAATCACCCACCGAGGCTCATTCAGTCCTTGTGTGTAAGAACATCAGTGCTGTCATGTTTCCCCTTAAGGTGCCATGACATTGGTGCACAGCATGTGACCAGCTCCAGAAAGTTCATTTAGCCTGCAGAGCAGTGAGTGCTTCTAGTTGAAAGGATGCAGTCCAGACAATGTGATGGCTACAGCATCCTTAACAATGAGGGGCTATGGATTATCACGTATTCAACGGGCTTCAGCATCCTTCACCGAGAGGGAGCTAGAGGTGGTCTGGTCAGTCCTGTCTAGTTGGGCGGCTGCAATGAGATGTGGTGGGGTTGCAGAGTGAGGGAGACCAGCCACACGGCTGCCTCTGCACTGGAGCAGCTTGGGCGTCCTCTGTCCCCTCCTGCAGCCCTGAGCCCAGCGGCACCAGGAATCTCTATTTGCTGCAGAGAAATCAAAGAATTCCAGAGCGAGGCCCTGGAATGCCTGGCTGCCTCCCAGCTCTCTCACGAAGAAGTAAATCCCATTGTTGTCTCCCTCTCCTTTCCGCACTCTGGGAATCAGCACTACCCCGGCCCAGCACCTTTCTCCCTCCAAGGAGACTGCTCGGCTGTATCAGGAAGCACAGCAATCTTATAACATCAACTCAGAGCGCTGCCCACATTTATCTTCCACCCTCGCACCCGTCTCTCCCATCGGGGGGCTATGGGCTTCGTGACTTTCTCCACGCGCTGGCCTGTCGCGTGCTCCCTGTTGTCGGGGACTCTTTGAACCGAGCCCAAGCCCGTGTCAGAGAAGGGCTTGTGATGGATCCCCGGTGCCGTCCTGAGCAGACCGGGATATCACACCTCTAACTGGAGGGCCTGGTAAACAATACAGCGTGTACTCAGCTTCATAAACACTCGGCGTTGTTACAAAGGGCCTTGCAAACTCTGTGTGATAGGACTTGACCTTAAAAGCTATAGACAATCTCGCGGAGCACAGACGGTTTCATAAAGTACAATCACTTCCTGGAATTCTTGGGCCAGTGCAGTCGGAGCCGTGCAAATCCTGTTTTCCTTGCATTGTTTCCTGCATGTGAATATCATCAGTCTAGCAGGACCGTAGCCATGGCACTTGTAAATAGCCGAGGGGCGACTTCTGATAAAGGCCGTACAGTTTTAAGGTTTTTGTTTTTTTTTTAAAGACAAGCCTGAATCGTACCTCACAAAAGCCATATGGCAACAACAAAGTTGACAAGTTGCCGTTTCAAAAATGTGCGTTCAGACCAAGGTATGTGTTTAAATCACCAAAGGAAGCAAACTAGATCGCATAGTATTGAGAGTCGCATGGGTTGGTTTCATTTGTTACAATGTGTGCTAAATCACTGCAGTCGTGTCCGACTCTTGGTGACCCCACAGACCATAGCCAGCAGGCTCCTCTGTCCATGGGATTCTCCAGGCAAAAGTACTGGAGTGGGTTGCCATTTCCTCCTCCAGGGGATCTTCCCAACCCAGGGATTGAACCCAAGCCTTTTAACGTCTCTTGCATTGGCAAGTAGGTTCTTTACCACTAGTGCCAGCTGGGAAGCCCTTTGTTACAATGTGAATGTATATAAATTCTTACAGGGTGAGCAGAGATGGACACTGACCGGAATCATAAGTGATTCTTTCCATAGTATGGTTCCTTTTCTAGTAAACAGGTTTGTAAATTTTAACTGTTTGGCCCTTAGTTTCTCAAATCAGTAATAAGAAATACTCATTTTAAAACTCTAACTCTTCAGAAATTTGACACCACTGCTGGGCAATTCTGCTCCGATTTTATTTGGCATTGATGTGTGTGTGCGCATGTGTGCGTGCACACGCATGCTCAGTCGTGTCCAACTCTTTGTGGCCCCACAGGCTGTAGCCCAGCAGCAGCAGGCTGTAGCCCGCCAGGCTCCCCGTCCGTGGGATTTTCCAGGTAAGAATACTGGAGTGGGGCGGTGCCATTTCGTTTTCCAGGGGCTCTTTCCCACCCAGGGATGGAACCCATGTCTCTTGTGTCCTCTGCCTTGGTAGGCAGATTCTTTACCATTACACCTCTTGCGAAGCCCACTTTTATACCGTCTCAGTCCACTGAGACGGTATAAAAGGAGAGAGAGAGACCAAAGCAGGCTGCTTTAACCTCCACAGAAAATCCAAAGTTGTATCTTCCAGATTTGCTATAAATGCCTCAGTATTTAAAATGTGGAACTGCTGACCCAATCTTGATTCTTTAGCCTTTGTTACATGACTGAAATGTTTATTGAGCTAACATTGTAAGTTAAATTTTTAACAGATAAAAAAAATGATAGGTTTTGGACAAATGTTGACAGAAGTGTTTATGTTTCCAAGAAAGATTTCCTTGGAGAGAAATAAAGAGAAGAGGAGCTTGTAAGACTCTCAGTTATGTTTTCATAGATGCTTATGTTTTTTTTTTTAATACCTAAAATTCTAAATTATTTCTAAAATAAGTCATGAATGTAATCTACAATATGAGGACTATAGTGGAGAATATGGTGTTGTACAATACAGTTGAAAGTTGCTAAGAGAGCAGGTCTTAAAAGGTTTTATCACACAAAAAAAGAAGCTTTAGTAACGATGTATAGTGATGGATGTTAATTAAATTTACCATGAGGATGATTTCACAAAATATATAAATATCATTATGTTGTACACTTGAAACTAATGTAATGTCGTATGTCGATTAACCTCATAGAGGAGCAACAAAAATTTTAATTATTTCTATTTCTAAATTTCAAATTAAAATCAGTGATATCTGACCAATATTTTCACGTTAAGTATTAAGGATCATTTGACGTCTTTAGATAAAAATCAAACGTTTATTTTTCTTATGCATTATACATAGTAAGTGCTAAAAATCTTAGGATGGTAATTAACAAAATACTTCCATTTTAATCCTTCATCTTAAAAAAAATTAGCACAAGTATTTTCAATGTGTTGATTTGCTCAAGAGATATCTTAGAATAATGATCTGCTTTCATACCCTCAGATTCTCTGAAGCTATTTTGGATTTCTGGTGCTATCTTATAAAATCTTTCATAAATTGCTTCTATAAAGTAAACAAAACTCAGAAAGCTCTTGTCTAAAGCCACACAGCTCGCAAGCAGCAGAGTCAGGATTTGAGTCCAGGTGTTCATGGCTTCAAAGCAATTTTATTTAACCCAACAATGCAACTGCACTGACGACAGTCATCAGACAAAAATATTCTGAAGAATTCTGGAGAAATAGGAAAGAGTCAGACAAAACTGATGCACGTGGGGGGAAGAGGCTGTGAATTAGGAACAGGAAATACATGGGATGCTTTCGTCATGAAGCAATACAATTTCAGCTTGACTTTCCTTCTTCATTGTCCTTTCTCATTGTCTAGCTTGTAATGTGGTCATGGTTATGTCAAGTGGCTACATTCCTGAATATGTATTTGGTTTCCTCATGGGAGGCAAGTCATTCCTGATCGATTTAGATGGAGAAATAAATGCCAGTTCTCCAAACGTCAGTGCCATGGAGGCAAGAACCCATTTTTATTCATTTATTTCTTAAACTTTTTATTTTGGAGCATAGCCAATTAACAATGTTGTGATACTTAAGAATGGGGGTTAGTTTTAGGTGATACATTGTGATATATTACAATAATTATATTGTAACAGTTTTAGGTGGACAGCAAAGGGACTCAGCTATATATAAACATCTATCCATTCTCCCCCAAACTCCCCTCCCATCCAGGCTGCCACATAATATTGAGCAGAGTTCCCTGTGCTACACAGTAGGACGTCGGTGGTTATCCACTTTAAATGTAGCAGGATGTACATGTCAATCCCCAACTCCCCTAAACTATCCTTTGCCATCTTCTCTCCGCCCCCCAGGCAACTGTAAGTTCATTCTCTAAGTTTGTGAGTCTGCTTCAAAACATTTTAAAATTGATTTATCTAACGGTGTCACCTACATGAGCTAGCGATCTGACGCTAGTTCTCAAAGGATCTGACTTCTCTTTATGCTATTAGAAGTTTCCCCTGCCTTACGGACAAGGTAAAGAACACTTTCCCAGCAGCCAGTAGGCTGGGACACCATGTCTAGGCACACCCTGTTGGTAAAAACCACTTAAAGGAGTCTTGTTACCATATTGCCTGCCACCTAATAATGGCACACCAAATTTGGTCCTCTGATAAGCATGAGTAACTTCCTCTATGGCCAAAGGGAGGTACATAACATGACTTGGGAGCCAGGCTTGGCTTTATATATTGTATTTACTTTGCAGAATTCATTTACGGGCACAGGCAGGGAGACAAAATACCTCCTTTTCATGAGGGTCCCAGAGGGAGAGCAGGCGTACAATGTCTCTTCATACCACACAAACAATACAGCACAGAAGACTCCTTCTAGCATAATAAACAACCCACAGTCTACAGTCTCCGTGTTTTTGGTATTGACAATGCTTTGTAAAGTTAGATCAAAAAGGTACTTGGGCTTTTTTTTTTTTCAAGCTTGGTGTCTGTCTGAACAGGGCAAAAATTCTGTCCAACTGTTGGGTGCAACAGACCTGAAAAATCTGATGATCAAAAGGAATTGTACTTCCAGCATTTTGAGGGCAATTCTCCTTGAGAGCTATGAGGTAGAAAGAAATTTTAGGTTTTCATTGTATCCATTGGGTTATATGACACCACTTTTCTTTTGGCAATTTCACTATGCTTGGTAAGAATAGAGACCAATTTAACAAAGAAACAAAGAAACCAATTCAACAAACAAACAAATTCAACAAAGATCTCTCCAGTATCCCTGGAGAGATCTCAGATTTGCAGTCTCAATTAACTATTAACTCATAATAAACTATACATAGTACTTTTGATAGGATTTTTAAGATTTTTTTTTGAAAGATGAGAAGTGACTGGCTCTTCTCTTTGACAAGAAAACAAGCATCAACAGGAAATGAAAGCCAGATATGAGAGAAATATCAAAATGTTTTAAAAAGTCAGCCTGTCTCACTTTTTTTGTCTGTCCCTCTTTATGAAATTTTTTGAAAACCTAGGATAGAAAATTTTCCCTAAAATTTAAATATCATTGAATTCAGAAATAGGAACAAGGGCCAGTCCTAAGGTTTCATCTACAATTGTCAATGTGTAGACATGTGTCTTTCTATTTAGAAAAAAAGGAAACATTCTTAAAACAGGATCTATTTATACTCATTAAAAATTCATTTACCAAAAGTATGCGCTGTTACTCCTGGAGTAGTAATGAGTAAGGGAAAGTAATTTGGGTCTGTGTATAGTCAACATGGCGATCACTGTCTGGAAAAAAAATTAGGACATAAGCACATGCATGACCTGGACACAAATCCTAAGAGATAAGTTCCAAATGACATATATGAAGTGCTAAGGGAGGTCACATTTGAATATTAATAGACTTAAGTGAGGCTACCAACACACAGTTTCCTCAAATGTCAAAGTGTTTCAATCCATCAGTATCTCTTGAACTATGTCTTGCACAGAATTCCCGAGATACTTGCTTTAGTAAGTTACCTGCTTGCAGAAACAACCAAAATTCATTTTAAGTATGGCTTCTTTCCTTATTCATAACTGGCAGTGGAGCTTTTTACATAGACTTCTTGAAAGCCCTTTTGCCCCAATTCAAGGAAGATGGATTCCATGCTGTAGGCAAATTTTGTCTGGATAAGCTCATGAGTTTTCATGCAAATACATTGTTCCAAAAAGGCTCATAATAAGAAATCTCTTACTTCAACCATCACAAATACTTCATTGATGTCATGGTTGTTAAAGAACCATTTGCACAGCTGTGATCCTGACCCATAAAGGTCAATAATATCCAGGTACCTTGCAAGAGTCATTTCCAGACACCCCTATGATCAGCCAGAGCATCATCACAGTTCCCCGAGAAGGATGACTGAAGTTCAGAGGCAGACCCAGGCCTTCTGAGAAAAGCTAAACACCCTCAGCAGGGTGTTTCTGCTAAGGTAGGTGGGGAAGAAGCATTGTCTGGTTTTCCCACAACATTGACCAACTCAACCCACACAAAAACAGAAACTTTCCACTGTTTACAAGTTTTGGCATATTTTATCAATGTCTCTGTCCTGGAAGGACTGATGTTGAAGCTGAAACTCCAATACTTTGGCCACCTGATGCGAAGAGCTTACTTATTTGAAAAGACCCTGATGCTGGGGAAGATTGAGGGCAGGAGGAGAAGGGGACGACAGAGGATGAGATGGTTGCATGGCGTCACCGACTCAATGGACATGAGTTTGGGTGAACTCCGGGAGTTGGTAATGGACAGGGAGGCCTGGCGTACTGCAGTTCATGGGGTCGCAAAGAGTCGGACACGACTGAAAAATTGAACTGAACTGAACTGCCCTCGGTAATTCTTTCCAAGGGGTAAGGAAAAAACACAGTTTCTTTCTTCCTTCTTTCCTTCTTCTCTCCCTCCTTCCCCTCTCTCTTCTTCCTTTTAAAATGTTTCTGAAGGCAAAGGCAAACGCAAACACTCTTTAAAAATCATAGGTGGGCCTTATTAACATCATTTCACTGCAGAAATAGAGACTGTTACCTTCCAAGGTGAGTGGCAGTCAGCATGAAGCAGCTCTTCCGCCACCTGTGTTCTAAGAGGTTTCATCCCCTCGGGGGCAAGATCTTTCTTAGAAAGTCAAAGAGTGGGATGGCAATCTCTGCAGATGTTAGAATTTTAGAAAAAAAAATAGTAGTTGGACCTCAAAACATATGTGTAAATTTTAATTCTGAGATTTTGAAGAAGAAAGGGAATGTCTCCAAATTTTCAACATTTATTGCTCCCCAAATGGCAATTATAGAATAAGTGATGATTTATCAGTGCTAAGATTAGAATCACCCCAAGCAAGTGCAAAAAATTAGATGGAGATTCTTAAGACAGATGTTCTTTGAGATAATTCCTGCCAATGACCACAGATTTGGGCTTAATCCAAAGGACAGTCATAAACAGACTTGGAATTAGATAACTGAAACTGGCGACAATGGAAGGATTATGAATATTCTGGTGTATCATCTTTTATCTGAAAGGCTTTAGATATTACTTATTTTTTCTTTAAGAACAATAGATAATAATGGTGACTCACTTGATTCTCTTGGTCACTTCAAATAAATGTAGAAGTCAAAAATAGCTCTTGTAATTTCATGGTGACCAAGTCTATTCTATATGGTTTCATTAATGCAATTACTATTTGCTGGCTAACATATTGTACCCGGCTCCCCTGGGCTTTGTTTTTCTTTGAACAACATTCAGAACAAGAAAAACAAAAATATTACCGCTGAGTGATGGACTGGATTTAGTCTTGGCTGATTCAGGCCTGGGCAATGGCTCTAAAATTCTTGCCTATGAGTCTGAACCTGTGAGTCACTGAAAATCAGCATTGCTAGGGTGCTATATGCTGGCATAGTGCAAACTCAAAGCCATTCTAGGGCCCAGAGCAAGAAAATATTATGCTCTAGGTTGCCTGGGAAATGAGTACACTTCAAAATGCCTAGACATGTACCTAAAAATGGGAGGGGTCTTCAAGCTTCTTAATACCACCAACTCTTCCGCTGCTGTTTTTAAACATTTAATGGAAGTTGTGTTTTATATTTTCAACTTTTTATTTTGTACTGGAGTATAGCCAGGTAACATCGTTTGATAGTTTCCGGTGGATAGCAAAGGGACCCAGCCGTATGAATACACGTATCCATTCTCTCCCAAACTCCCCTCCTATCCAGGCTGCCACATTGAGCAGAGTTCCCTGTGCTATACAATAGGTCCAAATTGGTTACCCATTTAAAATATTGAAGTGTGTGCATTTACTGCTGGTGAGAAATGAAAATTGATGGATATTTCTGTTTTGTTTTGTTTTTTAAATCAAATTGACAGTTGATTTGCTGGCTCTTAGCTTAATAGCAATAGAGTGAGAATTGCCACGAAGATAAACTATTGGACTCAAAGTATAGTTTAGGTAATTAATTTAAATTCTCTTGACTTCATTTTTTAAAATCTGATGTAATTTTGTCATTTTTACTTAATAGACATCTTAGAAGTTTGTGGTATATGGTATAAGTTACACTTGAATAACCTTACCTACACCATCAAAATCTTGCATGTACATATTTCAGAAATTTTCAAGAGTTTGGTGTCAACTCTGTTTTTTTTTTGTTTGTTTGTTTGGCAGCAGTTCTTACCAAGAAACGTATCAAGCGTGAACTTTACTTCTAAAAAGTTCAATTCCTTGTTCAGTCAATGACTTATCAGATTAAGTCACCTGTATGAGGCAAATATGCTCAGAAATGACTTGCTCCACAGGGTCCTGGAGAAGGAAGCATAACATAGGTTTGCCTTGAAGAAAGGATGCATCTCAATTTGTCAGCCTAAAATCCTGCACAAATTTTACACTAAATGAATATGCACATGGATAAGGTTTCATTCTTTCTCTGTTGAATCCGTTTCCCCTGTATTGTACTTAGTCGCTCAATTGTGTCTGAGTCTTTGTGACCCCATGGACTGTAGCTCGCCAGGCTCCTCTGTCCATGGGGATTTTCCAGGCAAGAATACTGGAGTGGATTGTCATGCCCTCCTCCAGGGAACCTTCCCAACCCATTGATTGAACCCAGGTCTCCCACGTTGCAGGCAGATTCTTTACCATCTGAGCCACCAGGGAAGCCCAGCATTAAAAACCAACCCTGAATATCCAGGAGGACCTAACAGCCTATGTTACTCAGTGCCACCTCTCATTATAGAATATACAGTATTTTGTGACCTTAGGGAGATTACAGAGCTATTTTTTTGTCCTCCTTCTCCTCTTCCTCCTTCCTTTAATTTTTGGGGGGTGATGGGGGTAGTTAACTGAATGGTGATATAAAGATGGGGCAATATTAAGACATTTTCAGATCCTTTTTCTCAGTATCTGAGGCAAAGAAGCAGCCCTGTTTTTGTCTAAAGAGCGTGGGTTAGCATCTCCAACCTGCCCCTGGGCAAGGAGTGAAGGATGAGAGACTGGCAGCTGCAGAGAGCACTTGGACTCACCAAGGAGGGGCAAAATGCTTCTGTGAATTCCTTCAGATCACTGAAGCTGCCTGTCAGATTAAATCTGAATGTTCTGGCTCATCAATCAGAGCCTCGGGGCAGCCCCTGCTACCAGGGTCCTGCGTCACCCAGAGCCGCAGTGCCAGGGAGGCTAGGCCCCCGACTGTGAGGAGTGTCAGTGGGTCTCAGTCCCCAGAAGTCACACATGCCCTGCGGTGGACAGCCTCCTGGAAGGGGAGATTCTGGGAGGTAATGGGCATTAGATGAAGAGAAAGAAAGGAAGGAAAGAGGCAGCAGAGAAAGGAGGAAGAGAGGGGTGTGAGCAGAAGAGATTAAAATAAATAACAGGACATTTTGTCTTAGGAATGAAACCCATTCTCATGCCAGCCTTCTAAGATTTTTTCTTCAAACTTTAAACTTTTTATTTTGTATTGGGATGGAGAAGAAAACCTCAACCCACTCCAGTATTCCTGCCTGGAGAATCCCATGGACAGAGGAACCTAGTCGGCTACAGTCCATGGGGTCACAAAGAGTCAGACATGGCTTAGCAACTAAGCAGCAGCATAGTTGATCAACAATGTTGTGGTAATTTCAGGTAAACAGCGAAGGCACTCAGCCATACATATACACGTATCCATTCTCCTCCAAACCCCTCTCCCTACCAGGCTGACACATAACACTGAGCAAAGTTCCATGTGCCATGCAATAGGTCCTTGTTGGTTAACTGTTTTGCATATAGCAGGGTGTACATTACCTTCCCAAACTCTCTGACTGTCCCTTTCCCCTGGCAACCTTAAGTTTGTTTTCTAAGTCTGTGAGTCTCTTTCTGTTTTGTAAGTAAGTTCATTTGTATCATTTCTTTTTAGATTCCACACATAAGGGATGTCATGTGACATCTCTCCTTCTCTGCCTGGCCAGTCCTCTAAGATTCATTCATCCAAGTATCACAGTATTTCTGCTGCCAAAGCAGAGCTTCTGCAAGCAGTTACATAATGTATGTCTTGATCTGGGGATCTGCACTGGAGGGCAGGGTGTGTATCACCCACGGTAATTCTCCCCATGAGTTGCCCATAAAAGTGCTTGTCCTTAAAATTTTCATCTTGAACAAGTGCTCATGAGGATTAAAGAAGTACTTTTATGTCTCCTGAGGACTGGGATGGCCATTCCCATGGGAAAGGAGACAGCACACACAAGCTTGTTTTTAAAAAGAACTTAATAATTTTAGGGGCTTTCCTGGAAGTCCAGTGGTTAAGAATCTGCCTTGCAATCCAGGAACTAAGATCCCACATGTAGTAAGGCAACAATTAGAGGAGCATCACAAAGAAGACACAGCCAAATGAATAATTAAAGTTCATTTGTTTAGAAAAAAATTCATTTGTTTAAAATAACAGAAAGTAATGAGTGATATTTGTTTTAAAAAATAGAACTTAATAATTTTAACAAGGGTAAAGATCTCAGTCAAGGTTAGTCATCTAAATAGTGAGAGCCTGAAACCAACACCAACAATGTAATGTTGATAATGATTTATCAGCATAATGTTGATAATGATCCACACTTATATCTACACATTCACGTACATATACATATGAACACATATACATATACACATGTGTATATACATATGCACATGTAGTATATATGGATATACTACATACATACATATTGTATCCACATCTACCTATACACGTACATGCATATATATACACATATGTATATAATACACATAATCTACTTACTTAACCAGAATCATGACATTTTTCTTCTTATTAAAATCTTTAAGATAGATGAAAAATTGAGTAATATTATTTTAAGAGCTCCAGGTCTAGTAACTTCTTGAAACTAGTGTGTAAAAATATGTAATCAGGCATGTTTTCTCAACCACACATGCCTTCTATCCCCATTTAATAGTAAAAATAGATCAGGACTAAATTCTATTAGCAAATCATGGTTATTTATTTTCAGTTGTGTGTTACATGTACTAGTCAGAAGAAGAATAAGATTTCAGGAGATTTGGTAGAATATTCTTCAAAATTTTTGAAATCACCAATTCAGTTAGAGAATTCCACAAGCATGAGTTCTTACACAAACTTGAAAGTACAAAGATTAATGACCTAAGCATTTCAGTTTTAGTTTTAAATCTAAAAGTGGAAAGAGACCCACCCATAATTAATGAAGTAATGGTGACTTAGAGAGAAGAACTACATCAGTTTTAAAACATAACTCAGGATTCACCTATTCAAGAAAACTTGGTATACGAAATCCAAATGTTAAAAACAAAACAAAACATCAGAGCTTGATGTTTCACCAATCAGATTCCTAAACTTTATACATAGTTTCACCATGGGATTAAAATAAATATTAACTGATCTCACTCATTTACTTAGAAAATGATTCAATTTTCAGAAGTGATCTACTCTCAAGCCCGAGGAATATTACAACTCTATAGTACAAATCCAATCCAGAAATGCTGAAAATTCAGTTTTCCAAAAGATGCAATATAATTAGTCTTTGAAGTTATCCTAGAATAGAAGATAGCAAAACTTTCAAAATTTAAAGATGGAAGCCAATTTCTAACCCCTTTTATATAACAAATATAGAATTAGGGCAGGGAAGAATTATATCAGCTTTTTTTTATAGAAGAGGCAAGAGGGAATAATTTGAATCTTATTTTACTTCTGTGCCATCTATGTGCTGACGCCCGCCATTTAAATATTTTTGGCCATTGTTTTTTCTGAGTTTGACCTTGTACATACAAAGGCCAACTTTTATCTATCTCTACTTGGATGTCTCATAGGAATTTCACATGTAATATCCCCAAATTACTGAATTCTTACTTATCCAGAATGCTGCAAGAGCTTCCTAAATAGTGTTCTCATTTTTAATTTGACTCTCTCATTTTCTGTTTTCCAGGTAGCAACCAGAGAGATCTCAAAAATCCTTGAATAACTTCCTATTTTACTTGACGTAAAACCTTATCACCTTCTGTGCTCAGTCCCTTCAGCCATGTCTGACTCTTTGTGACTCTATGGACTAGAGCCGCTATGCTCCTCTGTCCATGGGATTCTCCAGACAAGAATAATAGAATAGGTTGCCATGCCCTCTTCCAGGGGATCTTCCTAACCCAGGGATTGAACCTGTGTTCCCTGTGTCTCCCCATTGCAGGCAGATTCTTTACCCACTGAGACACCTAGGAAGCCCTTGTCACCTTAAAATGACTTATAATGTATAGGGTGACCATCTGTCTTGGTTTGCCAAACACAATTCTGTTCATATCAGTTGACTATGTTTTTGTAAAGACCATTCACTTTCATTCCGAAGTGTCCCTGTTTGGATGATAAGTTTTGATGACTTTACTTATAAGGTCTTGCATCATTTGGCATCTGCCCCCTCTTCAACTTTAAGTCAGACCATCCTGGCCCTTGCTCATGCTACTCCAGCCGCATGAATTATCACCTTTCAGCTCCTCAAATATGGCAAGGTCCTCACTAACTCAAGGGCTTCCCAGGTGGTGCTAGTGGTAAAGAACCCACCTGCCAATGCAGGAGACATAGGAGATGCGGATTCGACCCCTGGGTCGGAAATATCCTCTGGAGAAGGAAATGGCAACCCACTCCAATATTCTTGCCTGGAAGTCCCGTGGACAGAGCAGCCTGGTGGGCTACAGTCCATGGGGTTGCAAAAGAGTCGGACAGGACTGAAGAGACTTAGCGTGTTTTACTGACTCAAGGTCTACACACCACTTTTTCTTTTCATTTTTTCCGTTTCAGTGTAAGCACCATACTTGAAGGGACTCCTTCCCTGATTATCCGACCTATCAAAAGAAGATTTGTCCCCTCCTAAACCCCTCTGACCTCTGTTCATTTCCCCAGCAACACACACGAATATTTACAAGCATACATTTATCTGCATATTTTTTCAGTCTTTTTCAGTACAACAGAGTTTTCTTTATAGAAAAGTTTCTCCAAATGGAAAGAGAACATGTATGTTTTCTTTCATCTTTGAAAACTGTATCTAGTCCAATGCTTGAGATGAATTGAACTCTCAGCATTTGTTTTAATGGATGATTGGGTGAGTAAGTACATGAAATGGATGATCTGTGATCATCACTTAGGAGAAGTTAAGACTGATTCAACTTTGCGGGCAACGGGAAGAAAACCAGACACAGAAAATGAAAGCTTCCTAAAAATCAGTCATAGACTTACCTTTGATTTGTGAACAATTGCCATTATCTTGAAGCACTGAGCTAGGGACTGAGGTTACAAAAGTGAATAAAATACAGCACCTTCTTCAGAAGTTGACAATCCTTTGAAGAGATGTACTTAACAAGTTAGTTCAGCACAATTTGAAGCACAGAAAAGAAATAACCTAATACTGACTAGAATTTGAGGAATCCTTTCTCAAGGAGGTCACTCCAGAATTGATTGGGTCAGATGTAGATCAAATGTAACACTATGATTTTTAAAATAAATCATGAATGAATAAATGCATTAAATAGGTGAGTAAACAGCTGTGTGGTAAGAAGGTGGCATTATAACCTTTAGGTGGAAAGTTTACAAAGTTTCTGGTCTCAGGACCACTTTACACTGTTAAAACTGATTGTGGGTCCCAAAGAACTTTAGATTGTACAGGGTACTTCAATCTGTATCTTCTATTAGAAATTACAGCTCAGGCATCTAAAATAGTCACCCATTCACTTAAGAAAAACAATAAATGAATTATATGTCAACACAGATAACTTATTTTTATGAAAAACCACTATATGTGCCAGAACAAGAATCAAATTCGCTGAGAACGAGGGCATTGCTTTACATTTTTGCAGGTTTTTTCTCTGGCTTAAGAGAAGACAGCTGGGTTCTCATAGATGTTTCTGCATTCCATCTGCTGGATTACGTTGATTTTTGGAAGTGTATGAAGAAATTCCAGCCTCACAGAGATAAATCTTTGAAAAAGTGAGGAATTCACAAACCACCTGAATGAGAACTGGTTCTGAGACTATAGCCTCCCTTTGGATTTTGACTGGTGAGTGTTAAGCAAAGAAATGACTTGACCTGATTTGTGTTTTAGATAGATTAGTTTAGAAGCTGTGTGGTCAATAAATTTGAATGAGTGAGGCCAGGAATTCGGAGACTAGTCCATGAAATAATGTAATGGAAATGAAAGGGTCAAGTCACTCTTAGTTGTTGCAAGTGAGGGAAAGAAGAGACTGTGCGCTGGAGGTGGAGCACAGATTTCTTTGGGGAATGACAGATTATAATGTTGCCACCAACTGACTAAAGATGATGTTTGGAAGATTAACTCTTTGTGAGGTGGAGGAAGGAGTGAAAGGGGGCATGGGAGGAATAGGGAAACAGGGATTGACACATATCCATTGACTGATCCTATGGATAAAATAGATAACTTTGAGAACATACAGTATAGCACAGGTATAGCACTATGTATAAAATAGATAACTATGAAAAAATATGGCATTACACAGGAAAGCCCACTTAATACCCAGTGGTGACCTGAATGGGAAGGAAGTCCAAAAGGCAGAGGATGTAGGTGCAAGGATAACTCATTCATTTCATTGTAAGCAGAAACTTACACAACATCGTGAAGCAACTATTCTCCAATAAATATTAATTTACAGAAGTACTTTGTGAATGTGTTGAGTGGAAGGTTGTGTGGAGCATCCAGATAAAGGTGTTGGGAAGACATTTTGTCATGTGAGTCTGAGATACAGGCGAAATGCTCCTGGTGGAGACAGGCAACTGCAAATGGTCAGTTAATAAGTGAAGGCTAAGTATTAGAGAATGGAGTGATTTCTCTAGAAAAAAAAAAAACAGAGTGGGAGGAGTGAACAAGAACGGACACCAGGAAATTAACAAAGTTAGGGTTGGTTGGGCATAGAGAATCTCACAAAGTGTCCAAGAATGAGAATCACCAAGCAGATGTGGTGTAACTAAAACTGTGAGAGTGGAAAGTTCATGAAAGCCCTGACAATGGGCCAACTACAGTGGAGAGATTGAGATAATAACAGAGACATGGCTACTGGTGTTCTTAGGACAGAGCTAGTGGAGTGGGTTGGAGAACAATGTCATTTTAGATCTCAGTTGTTTGAAGAGCAAATTGGGGTGTGAGCAGAATGAGCATATATAACCTTTCTTAAGACTTTGGTTGAGAATAGAATGAAGAACAATGCTATCAAACAGAGAGCCAAGAGATTCTGTCTGATTAGTATAGAAGAGATTGCATTTGCTTATGGGGTGAGGCAATGAAGCTAGTTGAGGCCAAATGTTGCAGACATGTGCCATTAATCATTATAGAATACTCAGGAGGAAAAAGGAAAATATATTATCAAGAGAACAAGGAGAATATCTTTCCATTTCTCGCTTTCTCTCAGACATCGCAGAATATGGATGTTTCAGAGAAAATACAAAGTTGTGAGGACTAAGAAATTCAGCAATAAGTTATTTGTGCAGTTACCAATGGTTACTAACTTTTCTACATTTACTAACATGGGATGAGAAACAAGAAACATATACTCCACCCCAAAAAGGATGGACAAGACCGGTGAATAGAAGAGAGAAGCAAAGATAAAGATAGGATAGATTAGAAACTGTTTCCATGTCCCACTGATTATAAGGCACTTCTTAGAAAGGAGAAGTTAGCCATGATACAAGGTGGTGCTAGTGGTAAAGAATCTGCCTGCCAGTTCAGGAGATGCAAGAGATGCAGGTTCGATCCCTGGGTTGGGAAGATCCCCTGGAGAAGGAAATGGTAACCCACTCCAATATTCTTACCTGGAAAATTCCACTGACAGAGGAGCCTGGCAGGCTGCAGTCCATGGAGCCGCAAAGAGTTGGACATGACTGAGCACAAAACGGCACAGCGGTAATACAATGCACCTATGTAGAGTCAACTGCATATAGTTCGCATGACAGAAAGCAAGTGTGATTTTTCTCAACAAATCCTTTCATTGTCCTCAAAAAGAACTGAGTTAAAAAAAAAAAACTTTTTAGGGAATTTTTCTATATTATGTTCCTTAGAACACTAGTGTTGTTTGAAATGTTAATAAATCATTAACAATAAAAGAGGGTGGTGGTCTTCAGGCAAATCAGTTTGGAAAACATGGAGTTAAAGCCAAGCAGATTTCTTAACAGAAAGACTTCTCAGAATCATTACTATAGTTACATGCATTGGGAGTTATTCAAGTGAGTGATACAGTAGACACCATTTCCCAAATGTAATCATTGTTTTCATTGAACTATTGTTTTCATCGAACACTTACTGACTTCTTGCCAGAAACTGGTGTGTTTGGGAAACACTGCTCTAAGGTATTGTTAAACTCAGTAGTGTGTATCTGATTAATTAGGATCATGATTCTTGTGTCTGGAACAGTTAAATTGATAAGATACCTTTTTTAAACTTTTTATTTTATATTCAAGCATAGCCAGTTAACAATGTTGTGATAATTTCAGATGGACAGCAGAGGGACTTAGCCATACAAAGATTTGGAGAAGGAAATGGCAGCCCACTCCAGTGTTCTTGCCTGGAGAATCCCATGGACAGAGGAGCCTGGCAGGCCATGGTCCATGGGGTCGCAGAGAGTCAGACACGACTGAGGTGACCAAGCACACACGGATACATGTACACACTGCTGTATTTAAAATGGATAATTGACAAGGATCTATTGTATAGCACAGGGAACTCTGCTCAGTGTTATGTAGAATGGATACCCGTTTTTAAAAAAGCCATTAACACACCCCTATGATTTCTAGATTTGGTGTTATTGATGTTCTGTTTTTAATTCTATAACACCTACCCACTTCTGAAAAATAGTCCGTGGACAGAGTGGACTCCCAAAAACAATGTTTTGATTGATGGCTTTATATTTTAGAGTTTTAAAGTAATTTTGCTTTTGACATCCAATAGGAAGAGAAAACCAGAAGAAGGCATCATCAGGGTTTATGCCCCAGGAAGAAACATACGTCCATGAAGACTCACGGACAGACCAACAATTGCATTGTTCATCCAATAAGTGTTTTGTCATTTGATTCCAATAAGAACCAGACGAGCTTGTGGAAAATGCTGCATCTTGATTTTTCTTAAGCTCATGATAGCCCTTTATAAGAAGAATATCACATGGGCTTTTGTTCATTCAGAATGTTTTTTGAATTCCAATTCAATCTAGATATTGTGGAAGTTACTGAGTAAAAGGCATGGTCCCGACTTGCATAAGGTTACATCTGGCTTCAGTAGATGAGAGAATAAATGAAAAAAAGTAAAATAATATAAAAATTAAAATGTGTTGCACTTTAAATATAGAGAATCATAGGATAGCGTATGATTAGTTAAAATCAAAAGATAGTAGACAAGAAGACAAGGTAGTATGTCACATGTAAGTGTATATATATGCATGAATTGAATTATCACCCACACATATATGTCTTCCTAGGAACCTGTGATACCCAGTATGACAGCCAGCTTCTACTGTTCTGGGATGCTAAAGAGAGTGTTGAAACACGTCTTCTCCTTCCACAAGTCAAGTAACAGCTGAGAGCACAGCAGTACATGTGCGTCTCTGGAACACCCCAACCTCCACCTCCACTGACTTGAATCTCAAAAACTTTAAGTTCAGGTCTGGACTGCTAACGGAGAGGCTCCATCCTACAACCTGGATCTCGAGAATCTGATCTGACACCCAAACCAGACATCTGGTAAGAGCCAGGCATTCCTGACATGATTGCTTGATGAATCATTTCAGAACTCTCAGATTTGTGAAGGGCACTGCTTTATTTTCATTCTCTTTTTTTTTTCCAGCTAGAAAAGCTTCCTGGCATTGCTCTTCCTGTAAAAACATGATTAATATTCAGACCTAGATTAGATCCGAATTTCTATAGAGGGCAGTGAACAGGTTGTTTTGTTCTTTCTCTCCAGCTGAGAACTCAGGGAATAAACATCATTTAATGTCTTTTCTACCTCAGGGAGATTCTTAGTGGCTTTGTCCACGGTGTTACAGACTTCACAGGGATGTGCCCTATGCTTTCAATGCAAATTTGCACTCTAAATCCCTTATGAGATGAGCCAGTAAGAATATGTATTAAAGAAATGGTAGGCTAGTGAGAGTTGAAAGATTGTAGTTTTCAACCAGCAGCTCAATTTAATAGCTCTTCACCCTACACAAGCTGCTAGCATTTATTAAAATGTGTAAAAATTTGAGATGGAGAGTTTCTAATTGGGCTAGAATTCCTAGATATATTAGAATTAGATATGCAGGGTATCAAGGCATATTCAGGACATGATGAATCTAGACAAAAGTGAAAAAACTAAAAAGAACTGATATACGAAAAATTACTGTTCATTGATGTGTATTTCAGGCGTCCACTTTCAATAAAATATAATCTATTGTGATTTTAGTAGCAAATATCATTCCCTCCTGAGAAATCTGTATGCAGGTCAAGAAACAACAGTTAGAACTGACCATGGAACAACAGGCTGGTTCCAAATCAGGAAAGAAGTACGTCAAGGCTGTATATTGTCACCCTGCTTATTTAATTTATATGCAGAGTACATCATGAGAAATGCTGGATGAAGCACAAGCTAGAATCAAGATTGCTGGGAGAAATATCAATAACCTCAGATATGCAGATGACACCACCCTTATGGCAGAAAGTGAAGAACTAAAGAGCCTCTTGATGAAAGTGAAAGAGGAGAGTGAAAAAGGTGGCTTAAAACTCAACATTCAGAAAACTAAGATCATGGCATCCAGTCCCATCACTTCATGGCAAGTAGATGGGGAAACAACAGAAACAGTGAGAGATTTTATTTTCTTGGGCTCCAAAATCACTGCAGATGGTGACTGCAGCCATGAAATTAAAAGAGGCTTACTCCTTGGAAGAAAAGTTATGACCAACCTAGACAGCATATTAAAAAGCAGAGACATTACTTTGCCAACAAAGGTCTGTCTAATCAAAGCTGTGGTTTTTCCAGTAGTCATGTATGGATGTGAGAGTTGGACTACAAGGAAAGCTGAGCACTGAAGAATTGATGCTTTTGAACTGTGGTGTTGGAAGAAGACTCTTGAGAGTCCCTTGGACTGCAAGGAAATCCAACCAGTCTATCCTAAAGGAAATCAGTCCTGAATATTCATTGGAAGAACTGAAGCTGAAGCCTCTCCAATACTTTGGTCACCTGATGAGAATAACTGACTCATTTGAAAAGACCCTGATGCTGGGAAAGATTGAAGGAAGGAGGAGAAGGGAAGACAGAGGGTGAGATGGTTGGATGGCATCACTGACTCTATGGACATGAGTTTGAGTAAGCTCCAGGAGTTGGTGATAGACAGGGAAGCCTGGCATGCTGAAGTCCATGGGGTCGCAAAGAGTCGGACTCGGTTGAGCGACTGAACTGAACTGAAATGATCATTCCCTGACCACAGTGAAGCTATATCCTATGGATATATAGCACTTTATTGTGATTCATATTTTATTTCTTGGGTTTATTTTCATGTACTTTCGCCTGGAAAATTCCACAGACAGAGGAGGCTGGTGGGTTAGAGTCCATGAGACGGCAAAGAGTCAGACATGACTGAGCCTACAGGCACACACAATCAGGATAGATTGCCCACCAGCTACACAGCTGCCTTCTTAATTATTAGCTTGTCAAAAACCAGATCCATTTTACCATTACTGGAAGGAAGATGATTTGGGACTGGGGATTAGGAAAATTCAATTGCAGAATATTAGCTGTTTCTAATATTAAGTACCCTGCTTTAGACAATGTAATCAAACAATGATTTCTTGACTTTTAAGGTTGTCCATTATTTATTGACAATTTTTTCTCTGGAAATAAAGGTTTAACATTTTAACATGCTTCCTTACCTTTTTATTTTACTTTGCCAACAAAGGTCTGCATAATCAAAGCTATGGTTTTTCCAATAGTCATATATGGATGTGGGAGTTGGACCATAAAGAAGGCTGAGAGCTGAAGAATTGATGCTTTTGAACTGTGGTGTTGGAGAAGACTCTTGAGAGTCCTTTGGGCTGCAAAGAGATCAAACCAGTCAATCCTGAAGGAAATGAGTCCTGAATATTCATTGGAAGGACTGTTGCTTAAGCTGAAGCTCCAATACTTTGGGCACCTGCTGCGAAGAGCCAACTCAAGAGAAAGCAACCTTATGCTGGAAAAAATTGAAAGCAGGAGGAGAAGGGGATGATAGAGGACAAGATGGTTGGGTGGCATCACTGACTCAATGGACGTGAGTTTGAGCAAGCTCCGGGAGATGGTGATGGACAGGGAAGCCTGGTGTGCTGCTGTCCATGGGGTCCCAAGGAGTTGGACACAACTGAGCAACTGAACAACAACCACCCTTTTAATATGCTGTCTAGGTTTGTCATAGCTTTTCTTCCACAGCATATTAATTCCTGCACTCTTCCTACTTATCAGTAACTGAACTATGTAGAGTATTATGATTGTACTTTTGATTTTTGTATATCTGATCATTTTTCCTGGAGTTCATTATCGCTTTACTTGCTGGTTATCTAAGGCAATGGCACCCTGCTCCAGTACTCTTTTGTCTGGAAAATCCCATGGACGAAGGAGCCTTGTAGGCTTCAGTCCATGGGGTCACTAAGAGTCGAACACGACTGAGCGACTTCACTTTCACTTTTCCCTTTCCTGCACTGGAGAAGGAAATGGCAACCCACTCCAGTATTCTTGCCTGGAGAATCCCAGGGACGGCGGAGCCTGGTGGGCTGCCGTCTATGGGGTCACACAGAGTCGGACACGACTGAAGCGACTTAGCAGCATGCAGGTAATACAAATTCATCCCCAAACACACCCAATCAAAGAGTAAAACCCCTTTTCATGTACTCAGATATGTCCGTTGAGCCTCTCAGTTCCATCTTTTTCTTGGAGTCAGTTCTTTTGGAACCTTCTTGTTTTTGCTTCATTCTGGACAGATTGCCCTCCAGGTCTGCTGCACAACTGTCTTCTTGAAATATTCCTCCTCTGTGATGGGAATATCTTTCATTTCTCTTATATGTTGGAATCCCTGTTTCCTAGATCTCACATCTTCCTCCCTCCTGGGATACCTGCTTCTTTAGTAATTCCTCTAATGAGTTTATGTGAATCACTCTAGAAAGTTCAGCCTAGAATAGAACCTGGCATACTATAGCCTGTAGACCAAATTCATGGCCTGTTTTGTATAATCCATGAGCTAAGTGTTTTTTGCATATAAAAATGTGGCTAAAAATTAAAAAACCAACAAAGAATAGTACATGGCAGAGATGACATATGAGCCATAGAGTCTAAAATATTTACTATCTTGTCCTTTGTAAGTGTGGGTGGGCATCATTCAGTTCACTGATGGCCCAGATGTATCAACGATGCAGAGAAAGGGTGAATTTTTGCTCTCTCTGTTGGAGCAGAGACCTCCATCTTCTTTTGCCCTTGGACACAAACACACCTTAGTTTCAAGCCTTAAGACTCAAACTGAGACTTATGCCATCAGCTCCTTTGGTTTCCAGGACTTTGGACTTGGACTGAATGATGCCACTGACTCTTCTGGTTCTCCAGTTTGCAGACAGCAGTTTGGAAACTTCTCATCTTTCATAATTGCATAAGCCAATTCCCATAATAAATATCTTCTTGGGTCTGTTTCTCAAGAACCCTACCAGATATGTAAAGTTACTCACTGCTTTTGCCTTGTTACCTAACGTTATAGAACCTTGTCCTCTGTAATCCCAAACTACCCCTCCTTGCTTATATACCGTTTACCCTCATTGCATTATATTTTTGTTCTTTCTTGTGTATTTTAACAAAATTAGAAATTAGTATTGTTATTTCATGCAAGATCACTGCTTGTGTAAGTTGCTCATATACTTTATCAATTTATTTACTCGTCCTTTCTCTGTTCCATATATGATTTCTTACTCTTGCCTAGCACTTTCTTGATATTTTATTAAATATTATTAATGGAAAATGCTTGGTTTAGTTTTGCCTAAAAATATCATTACTAGATAGTTTTTCTGGGTGTAGAGTTTTAGATCAATAATTGTTTCTGCATAGCACTTCGATACCATTCAAGCTGTTTAGGCTTCTATCATTGCCAATGAGATATCAATTAATCAAATTGTTAATTTGTCAATATTGTGTTTTCTCTTAGACAAAATTTCAGATTATTACTTAGTCTTTAGTGTTTGTCAGTTTTACTATGCTAAGTATAATTGCAGATGTTTTTATTTATCTTACATAGGATTCTTTGAACTAAGCTGAAAGCACAAAATTGGGTAGCAAACATACATATGTGCCAGAATGTGGTTATGAATTCTTCAGGGAGTTTTTTTGCCTCCTGTCCGATGTGAAGTTCAGAACAGATACATTTCCTCAATGTCTCCTTTTATATGTGAATGAATATGCCTTGATATGTCAGGTTCCAGTACTTGTTAGCTGACTATTAGCTACTTCATTTATGTATAAAAGTCATCTCTTTCTTAAGTGTTGGTACGTGCACTCCAGTACCAGAAATGGCTGTTTTGTTGTTAGCAGCAAGCGCCTTGAAAATTAGAGCCCAAAACCTTTGAAAGCTGATCTGAGGCACTTGTAGCTCAGGAAAGTATCAGCTTTGCCGGACGACATTCAGTCACATCCTTCCCCATGGAAATGACCTTCCTTTTTTTCATTAGATGTTTTATGAAACATGAAACAACCGGGTCACAAGGACAGTTCTAGAGAGCATTGTCATCAGTTTGAGCTATCGCTATTGAAACAGCTTCCAACCACCAACATCTTTGAGGTGAGACGTGTGAGGGACAGTGGGCCAGGCTTTCCTTTTTTCCTGCTGGTATTTGTTTTTGCCTCTGATGGTATTCCCTGCTCAGTAATATATGCTTTGACTTTATGACCTGTCTTCCTGCAATAATTCTTCGGTGGAAAAATCCAGTAATACAGCCAAGAGTTAGTTCTTCCTCTGGCCCCACGTGCCTGGCCCAGAGATCATGGTTTTTTGGGTTAACAAACATGTCTAGCTGGGTTACTGTGTTAGTCATTCAGGACGTTTTTCCTTAGTGCTGGGTCGGTGGGGCATCATCCTGTTTCCAAGTTCAAGATTTTGGTTAATTTATGGATAGTGGAGGATGAATATAACCTGACATGAATAGCGACCAGAGAGCTGGTATACCAACGTCTACCTTTTTGCAGTACAAGGCAAGGTAGTAGTGCTGTGAAAAAGCAAAAGCAGAATTGAAGAACCTGAGAAGATTTACTCTTTCAAGGGGTAGAGAAATCTTTTAGCTAAAATTATCACAGAGACTCTAACAGAGGTAATCAAACATTGCGAAGACAAAAAAAGAGCACTTGCTTGTTTGCTTTACTTGGGACTTTTGATGTAGTATATAGAATGATATAAGGCATTAGACTGTGTCAAGAAGATCCATGGGCATGTTCCTATTTGGTTTTGTATTATCTATGAGTCTTCAGCATATGTCTTGGTTTCCGCATATATAATATTATCAATTTTCGAGTATTTAAGAATTAAGTTTGACCTTCGTGCACTGACACCTTTATGGGAATCGAAAATGTGAAGTGGTGCAACCATTATTAAAAACAATATAGTAGTTCTTTAAAAATGAAAAATAAACTGCCATATGATCCAGTACTCTTACTTCTGGTTGTAAGAATAATTGAATGAATCCAGAATAATTGAATGAAAAATCTTGAAGAGATAGATGTATACCCATGTTATAGTATCACTATTCACAATAGCTCAGAATGGAAGTAACCCAGTGCTTACCAAGGAATGAATAGGAAAACACAATGTGAGGGACTTCCCTGGTGGTCCAGCATCAGTGCTTGTTATGTGTCAGTCAAGGTTAGGCAGGACTAGGACATTTGACGTTCCAGTAGAGGTTAAAATGTTCTTTCTTGTTTCCAATTCATCTTCCATCTTTGGATTTAACTGGATATGGAGCAAGCTTTAAGTATGGAAGTTCTTATGTTTTCCCTAACCTCCAGAGGTTGAAAGAGTGCACATGCTTTAGAGGACTTCGGGAACTCTGGCTCCTAACTCACTGCCCTTAGTAACTCCTAAAACACCCCACAGCAGCTGGCTGCTATGCCTACCCCATGGTTGTCCCAGAAACGTTAACTCTCTTGCACAATAGATGTGTTCCTGAAAAGTTGTGTGTAATCTAAACCACATTTACTTGCTAGACCAAAATTTAAAGGAATCTTATGGTGAATCTATCATTACTGCCAAGAATTGGCCTCTCCTGCAATGTATTTATTTTGAAAACAGATTTTCTGATATCAGAATTTACATATAGTGAGATTTACCTGCCTATGGCTTATAGTACTCTAAACTTCCTTTTACTAAATGATAAGGTAAAAGAGTTCCCACAGTCTGGGGAATGGCAATACTTTTTATAAATAGTAAAGGGAGGGCTTCCCAGTTGGTGCTAGTGGTAAAGAATCTGCCTGCCAATATAGGGGATACAGGAGACTAAGTTTCCATCTCCGAGTCGGGAAAATTCCCTGGAGGAAGAAAGGGCAACCCATGCCAGTATTCTTGCCTGAGAAATTCTGTGGACAGTGATGCCTGGCTTTCTCAGTCTATGGGGTTGCAAAGAGTTGGACACGACTGAGCACTCACAGTGGTGAAACCTAAAAATCAAAACACCAAAAATTTAGTAAGATGATGCTTTTCCATTAACAAAAGGCTGAATCTGGTGATCACAATAGAGAATCTGTGAAGGGCTCATTTAGCCATACTTTTTTGTGTGTGAAAACAGAATTAAGTCAAACCACATCACTGCATACTAGAAATTTTTGAAAACACAGTGGAACATTCCAAGATAAAATATTAGGTCATTTCAGGGCTTGAGGTGGGGTGCAGTGAGCTACATTGGTCCTCAGATTATTTTTTTTTTGAGGGCTAAAATATGTGTTTGAGTGGGAAGAACATGAGAAATTGTATCAGGAATCATAGATCAGTCATTCAATAAGTATTGTGTGCCTACTGTATGCTTGGCACTGTGTTAAATCTGGAGATAACAGTAGAAAAAAAAATAGACAAATATCCTGCCTGCATGGAGCTCACAATCTTGACTGTAAACCTTGCTCTGATCTACTAAGTGAAGTGAAGTGAAAGTCGCTCAGTGGTGTCCGACTTTTTGCAACCCCATGGACTATACAGTCAATGGGATTCTGCAGGTCAGATTACTGGAGTGGGTAGCCTTTCCCTTCTTCAGGGGATCTTCCCAACCCAGGGATCAAACTCAGGTCTCCCACACTGCAGGCAGATTCTTTACCAGCTGAGCCACAAGGGAACTGATCTAAACTAGGGGAGGGTGATTTTGGTCTAGTCATTTATCTGTCTGGTGCTTAGTTTTTGCTCATTTGTAAAATGAAGTTGTTAGATTAGATGACCTTTCTCTGTCTTTTATAGCTCAAGATTCTTTGTCTTCGATTATTTAATCACAGACTCTTTCTTTGATAATGCAAAAGATCTAGAAGGTCCAGAGCTTCTAGTTTTAGGGTACCAAACTGACTGCAAGGGGGAGACTGAGAGATTGATGGTAGCACTACATTTCTACAGGCAAGATGGTGTTTAATTGCGATTGAGTGCCATTAAAGATGATACACAAGCAGAAATCAAACCAAGGCTCTAGTCCCCAGCCACCTTCTTAGCACTGCTGCTTCTTTCTACCCTCTTTTTCTTTATTCCCACTTAGTGTGTGAAACAACTGTATTTGAGAAGATTAACACTAGCAAAGTCAGAGCTACTTTGGAGCAGGAGAAAAATGAACTCGTTCAGCTCCATTTGGGGGGATAGAGTGGGAAGAAACAGGGGTGTACTCCAACTTCAGAGTCTGTTAGCGTAGAGAGAGGGGAAGCCAACACACCCTGACTCTGTGTGATCTTGAGAACTGTCCGGACCCAGGGCGAGAGCAGGAGGCCCGGGGAAATTTCAGACAGGGACTGCACTTTTCCTTCCTGAGGTCTACAGTAACATCAGGCCAAAGAGACCTGAAAGAATCTTCTGAACTTAGACGCCATTTATGTTGGTAGTCATTATGCCGTCCAGTTTTATCCTAGTTGGAGGAGAACTTCTCTGGTTTTTTAAAGACGGCAGGAAGGTGATAATGAGGATGGTAATGACATCCTTAACCATTTATTTTTGGTATTGGGAAAGGCTCCTTATTTCAAATCTCCTCCTCTTTTGTTGATTCCCATTCTGTAATTCCCTTCTATTTTCTCCTTCTGCCATTTGCTTTACTGCCTGAAGAAAAAGAACCCACCATACCCTTCCTCTCTAGTTAAGCATTGTACATAGTTCTTTGGAAAAAGTACCACAGCTGTGCATTGTTAACCTAGAGACAGCATAGAATTCATTGTAAACTCCAAACGATTTTCTCCTGTCCTGTGATTTTCTATTTGTGTGCATTGCCTGGAACACGTCCGTAAATTCTTCACTAAATTCCTCTCCCACGTTGAATAAAGTCATTCTGAATTTTAATTTTCTCTGGGTCAGCCTGGGGTCATCTATTAACTTTATGAACTCAAATATGTTCTTGGTGCCATCCCTGAGTTGTTGCTGAAAATATGAAACCCCTACAGACCTAGGACCTACCCAATAGATATCATTCCTTCACATTATCACATTTCCTTCCTGGACTCATTTGCACTTTATAGCTCTCTTGTTTAGGAATTGCATTGCTAGTCCCTAAGGCTCCAGACATCTGTTTTCTTAACATTAATTTCATGTTCCTTTCCATGTCCCGCAGGTCTTTCTTGCAAAGGATACGCCTTGACACCAGGGAGCACAGTCCTTAGGATGAATGTGATGGTTTGAACACGCTTATTTTTAATTCTTTCAAAGGTTTGTGCAAACTTCTTTAAATCTGTACAAATATCACTGGTTTGCAGAGATTCGCTTGGGACTTTTTATGGAGCCTGCTAACAGTTTCTGCATAGAAAAAGAACATTGCGTTATGTTTGTGTCTCTTAAAATCCAAAAGGATGAATCAGCTCTACATAATATTTAATAAAAACAGCAACTCATTAAAGAGTGGTTACTTCTAGGCAATACTGTCTGGAAAATCATTTTGCCTTTGCCAGTTGAAACAGAATGCTTTGTTTTAGACAGTGGCTCCATTCTGTCCCTTTGGTCAAAGCTTAGCAAGCTGACAAGTATCAGACAGGGTCAAAAGAGAACAGTAAATTATCTATGGTTCCCAGTTGGGCAGATGGTGCTTTGGATGACTTGAATGGGCTCCCTAATCTGTGCATACCTGCTGCCCATTTTGATAGCAATGGAGAGATTTCTGATAAATTCCTCTCAATTTAGCACCAGACTTAGAACTCAAATAGAAGTCCTACATTTACTTCAGCTGGTACTTCATTAGAGGTTGTTGAAAACCAGTTAATAGTAAACTTGCATGCAGACTTGAAGGTATGGGAACCAAGGCACAAAGAAACTAAACAATGATTTAAGTACATCCAGTGAGTTATCAGGCAACCTAGGAAATGATGGGCTTCCCTGGTGGCTCAGATAGTAAAGAATCTGCCTGCAGTGTGAGAGACCCAGGTTCAATCCCTGGGTTGGGAAGATCCCCAGGAGAAGGGAATGGCTATCCACTGCAGTATTCTTGCCTGGAGAATCCCATGGACAGAGGAGCTTGGCCAGCTATATATAGTCCATGAGGTCGCAAAGAGTCGGACACGACTGATTGACACTAGGAAATAAATACAAGTTTCTTGCCTCATAATCCACAGTTTACCATCTCACTGACTTAGGGTGTCAGTGAGACAGGTTTATCAGGGTTCAGATCCCAACTATCACTTGAAGATAACATAACCTTAGGTAAGACATCTCTCTAAATTTCTGTTTCCCTATCAATTAAATTGTAATTAACCCTCTCTCAGAGAGTTGGCATGGAGACCAACAAAGAAATGATGTACCTTGAGGACAGCGTGTGGAACACAGCAGGGTACACAATAAATAGTAGCGATTCCATCAACACTCCTTTTTACATATTTTCTTCAGTGATTTCCTTTAAAGGTGAAAAATATAAATAAACAAACTCCAAGCATCACTAATTTCCAGGTGTCTAATTCTACATACACCAAAAAGACAGGGGCTATTGAGCTGGGGACCTTGCAGTGAGAACAGGAGACCTTGATCTTGGACCCAAATGCAAGCCTGATTCAGAGTAGATGTGAGAAAGCATAGCTTCTGGGGTCTCCCTATTTCTCTGTCTTTCTCTTTTTGTCTTTTCCCTCATGTTCTCATATCCTAAGTTTCCAGTCACTACTCACTGCTGATATTATATTGTCATACTTAGTTTTCTTTATTTTTTTTCTCCCATGATATACATGCATTATATATGCTTTTCGTGTCTGAACTCTTTTCCAGTTTTTGTTCACTCTCTGTAAATATATTAAGCCATAAATGGTGAGGTCATGATATTGGGGTTCCATATTCTAGAGAAATATTTCACACTTTCTTGGTATAAAGAATTATCTTATTAGTAATTTGTATTTTTGGGCTCTAATCTGTATCTAATAAGTCAATCTGAAGCGAGGGGTAGATGAGCAAGTGTGAGAGTTTATACTTTAAAAAAATGCCCCCAAATAATCCTTCTGATCTGATATACTTGTGGCCAGGTGACTTTACACCGTTTCCTGGACCCAGGCAGCCATCACTAACATCCTAAGTCAGAAAGAGCTGAGTGAGAAAGTGTGTTCTTTAATGCATATCCTATGGATTTCTGTTTGGAGGAACCATCTTATTTTTTGTACAGTGTGTTATGGAAGCTTTACAATATACACCCGGTAACACTCAAAAGATTTTATTTTTTGCACTTGAAATATTTTTAGATTCTTATTAAAGAAGGTGCATTTAAACCATAAAAACCAACCAAGTATTTTTCTTAAATTCTAATTGGTCCTTTACTTGTTGCTGTGGTTGGTCAATTTAAGATGGTTTTTCCAATTGCTGGCTTCCATCTTGGTCGCCATCTCCTCTAGAGAAGACACAAGTTAAAACACGGTGGGTCCCAGTAGAATTTAAAACTTCATTGTCCTTTAGCTTTGTGCCTAAAAATCCACTGGATAATGATGCTTTTCATAAAGAGACATTATCTCCTCAGAGGTGTATTTAAAGTTCTTTTGAGAAGTTGTCCATCACCTTTTTTTTCAGGCACATAAAATATCCTGAATATTTTGTAAAGTTAGTTTCCTTGCTTCATGTCAGATTCAAAATTTTCACACCCAACTTTGAGGGGGAAAAGATATAACTCCAGTTTAAATCAGTTAGAGTGGATTTTGAGAGACGGCCTGCACTATGTGAAACCTGTTTTCACCCTAAATAAGCTCACCTCAATGGTTGACTAAAGCTCATCTTGTCAGTGAGAGGTACTGAACCTCAAAAAGGAAGCCCCCACTCAGCTGCTTTTGATGATGGATAATTAAGAAGAGTGCATTAAAGGCCATTGTCAGTAAATTGATAAGGGTCAGTGCAGAGAAGCAGCAGCACATGGAAGCAAGCCAGTCTGTTTAGCCAACATGAGCTATGTTAACCAAATACTGTTCTGCTGGGAGAGCCAGAACAATAGAGGCGCTCGCCCTGTGGGGCCGACCACACACACCTGGGATGCTGTGTCGGCAGCTCAAGGAGATTCCGTTCACACGTGTCACCAAATAAAGAGCTTTAATTTCTGAACATTTCTAGAAGTCAGCTCATGCCGTTTACTCCAGCGGGAATGGCAATCAGCCATACTGGAGAATATTAAACAGTTCTTTCCAGTCTCAACAGTGCCTTATTGTCTCAGCATAAAAACATTCGTTTAAATATTAAACAGTGAAATCTCGCCTGGTCATTAAAACCCGTAAAGAAAAAGAACACGGCGGAAATTGGTTAATATAATAAGCTTAGACTTTGGCCAAGTGAGTGGCTAGAATGCCATTTGTCTTGGTGGCATGTCACCCACCCAGAGGAAGCTCTGGACATCACAATCCCAGTTTCATTCTCAGACAATGTTTACAGCGCTCTTGTGATACGTGCTTTTCTTCGCATAAAACGTGCAGATCTGAGCACAGTCATTTTCAGCTTTCTCAAAGGCTGCCTTAAGGAACAGTGAGACAGGATTCTTAATTTCTCTTTCTTTTGAACAACATTGTGACCTCTAATGCAATTAATTATTGAGTAAATTGCTACCAACTTTATTTTTTTTTAACTATTTTTTATTGCAGTATAGGGCTCCCCTGGTGGCTCAGATGGTAAAGAATCTGCCTACAGTGCGGGAGATCAGGGTTCGATCCTTCAGTCGGGAAAAGCCCCTGGAGAAGGAAATGGAAACCCACTCCAGTATTCTTGCCTGGAGAATTCTATGGACAGAGGAGCCTGGCGGGCTGCAGTCCATGGGGTGGCAAAGAGTCAGACACAACTGAGCGACTGACGCACACAGTCGCTTAACGATGTTGTGTTAGTTCTTACTGTACAGCAAAATGAATCAGCTACACGCATGTGTATAGCCCCTCTTTTGGGGATTTTCTTCCCCTTCAGGTCATCACAGAGTATCGAACAGAGTCTCCTGTGCTATACAGTAGGTTCTCATTAGTTGGGATTCTTAATTTCTATTGACCAGGCACAGCGTTTGATCTGGGAAAGACAGAATAAAAATAATTCTTAAATCATATGTAACTCAGTCACAAGTTATCAGGATGCTATAACAAAAAATTCAGTTCCATTCCAAAGTATTAGCGGAGATCCACCACGAGCTTATCTTCTGCTTAACAGGGAGGAGGGAAGGGAAGGTACGGAAGAAGTCTTCTCTAACACACATGCCACACATTATCTGACCAGATGAGATGACACCTTGGTTAATGTGTCATCCTAATCCTAATGAGTTTTTCCTGAAATGGCTTTACTAATATGGCTTTCCACCCCTGCACCCATCCCTATACATTCCCGAGAGTCTTTCAACCACTTCTGTCAAATACAATGTTGGAAAGAAAGATGTCAGGCTGTGCTTTTCAGTCAGTGACTTACCCAGATTTCTAACTCTTTCCCCCAAATTTGTGGTAGTCTCTGTAGAATGAAATACTGTCACCAGTTTCCTCATAAAAACTTGATGGTTTCTTTAAACACCTTAAAAGTAGTCATTCAATAGATAGTATATAGAAGGATGGTTATTTTGCTAAAAGCACTTGATATTTTTGCATTGGAATGTGATTATTTGGATTTAATATGAACATATTTTTCTAGCAAGCTGTCAAACTACATTTGATAATATCCTGTTAGTAGTGGTGTGAATTTATTTTGTGATTCGGATGAGGTTTGTTGCCCCAGTCTCCTTCATTTAAATTGTGATTTACTGAGCACCTGCCATGTGACAGGCACAGTCCCAGGGATTAACTATGACAAAACCAAAGGTCTCAGGAGACTGTGGCATCATGGAAACCAAAGGAAGAAGGAATGTCAAAGAGACTAGAGCAAGTATCAGTACACCAGATGCTGCTGCTAGTAAGTCATGGAGTGTGAGGATTAAGAGTTGAATATGGATTTAATGACAAGGTTATTGCTGTTCCTTTGAGAACAATTTTAGTAGAGCAGTTGGAGTGGCAGTTGGGAGGGTGAAGACCTGATTTGAAAAATTTTAAAGGGACCGAAAAGAGAAATTGGAGAAAGTTCTGAAGGCATTTTACTTTAAGGACCTGTTAAGAAGCAGGGCCGTAAAGAGACAGTTTAGTCAAGAGAAAGATTTTTTGTGTGTGTGTTTGTTTTGTTTGTTTTAAGATGAGAGAAAATAAAAGCATGTTTGTAAGCTGATGGAAATTAATCAGTAGAAAAAGAAAGATGGTGCAGAAAATAGAGGAACAATTGACTTTTATTCCTTGTATGATTGCTTGTAGATTCAGATGGAGAAAAATGCAAAAGTGATCTAATAAACTAAGAAGGAGAGATACAGTGCTTATCATAAAACCATAGCAAGTAATTGAAGTTGTACGAACAGAGGATTGTAAAGCAAAATTAAAAGGTAAACCATGTTTTATTATGAATAAATCTATTGAGTCCATAACCAGTATGAAGCTTTTAACTGCGACAAATGGAGCTATACTCTAGAGATTATACTGAATACAATACAATACAATATAATATTCTCACAAGATTTTATTTATCCAGGATGTTTGGGGAATGGGATTTTTTGGCTAAGAGAATTGTACTAAGTTTACCCAAAGTGGATTTGAATGGTGTGAAAGATACTTAATTCTAACACTTCATCAAATAGACTTGAATCTTTTATTATTTAGATGATACCTTAAGAAGTTTCAGTGGGTCTCAGGGTTAATATTATGAACACCTTGAAATATTGAGTGTGTATAATACAAAGGCAGACAGATTCGTTTAACACTAACACTTTTATACTAATCTGTAAAAGGCCAGATAGTAGATAATTTCAGCTTTGCATGACATGTGGTCTCCATCATTATAGCTTGAATGTAACCGTAGACAATACACAAAGGAATGAGTGTATTCTGATAAAATTTTATATACAAAGGCAGACACAGACTGGATTTGGACCATGGGCTGTAGTTTTCCAACTCCTACTCTGGAAGATGACAAAGAAAGTCCTTAATGTTAGATAGTGTTATATTATGGTTAAAGCTTCACATCCTCGGGGAGCCTTTGGTGTCACACCTTTTTGGAAGTTGTACATCTGACATAAGTAAATCCCTGACGTGAAAGAGTGAGTGAGTGAAAGTGTTAGTCACTCACTATTGTCCAACTCTGAGACTCCACGGACTATAGCCCACCAGACTCCTCTGTTCATGGAATTCTTAAGAATACTGGAGAGGTAGCCATTCCCTTTGCCAGGAGATCTTCCTGACCCAGGAATCGAACCTGGGTCTCCCACATTGCAGGCAGATATTTTTACTGTCTGAGACACCAAGGAAGTATTATAGCATTAAGTTCTCAGGTTTTAGAGCTAGTGAAAAGTGATTTGGGATGATCTCAAGTAAGTTGCTTAATCTCTTTAGGTCTTAGGTTTCTCATATGTAAAATGGGGATTAAGATCTATTTCATGAGGTGTTGTGAAGAGTTATGAGGGTTTTTTGTCATTGTTGAATGTTTATTTTACTTACATCACCTTGTTTCCCTGGATGCTGGCTCTTTGTCATTCATGTTGAACACGAAGTTTTTCTCTTAGAAATTTTCTAATGTCTGTTACTTGGATGCCACATAGGTGGAGGTTTATTGCAGATCTCTTAGAAAAGATATATCACTCCCAACTCTACCTTCCACCTCCCCAAACCTCTTCACTTTATCTTGATCTTCTAGATCTAATGAAAAATTTTAGCCTTAGTGTGGAAGTTTCTCACAGTTAGTGACAATGTCTCTGAAAGAGTTCTTTGGTTCACCTGCGTGACAAACTATTAAAATCAAAATCCACATTCAGAGTCTTCCTTTGTCTAAGCCACTGTATTGAGATGTGGCAACTTGAGATGGAGCTAAGGGGTAGAGGAGCCTGTTTGTAAAAGTGACACTGGTAGGTTGTGTGAATTACAACTGCCTTCTTTGCACTTGGATCTGTCTGAACATAAAACACTAGACCAATGAATGTTCACATTCTCATGGCTTCTAGAGCGTCTGGAGATTTGGTGAGCCACATGTTGCCCAGCTGGAGAGGACTTGGCACATCTTGGTCTAACTTAACCCTACCAAGTGCTGGAGGCTATGGAGAGAATCAGTTCCAATAAGTGAAGAAAACCCAACTCCCCTTTCCTTTCTATGTCAGGTACCCACCCCATTCAGCACTGGGAGTCCTTGCCACTCAGGGAGCAAATGGGCAATCCCTCTGAACTCACTGGGCCCATAATGAGTCACATCTAGAAAACTGTTACTTTAAGCCAGGATACAATTCATAAGATGCTATAGAAAATGCTATTTTTGTCCCCATGTTACAGATAAGGAAACTGAAGTACAGAGACATTCATGATCTTACCATGTTAAGGAAGCCTTTGATTACCTCCTTCCTGTTCAAGATCATACCTTTGAGGTCATTACACCTCATGGGTCAGTTGCTTCCTCTTGAATTCCGTTGTGCTTGCAGATTTCATTATAACTGACTGTTACCTTGGGCTTAGTATAGTGTCTGGTGCTTGTTAAGGGTTCTGTCAAATTTTGATGAGTACATGTAAGAATTGATTTGTCACTAAGTCATGTCTGACACTTTTTTGACCCCGTGGACTGTAGCCCACCAGACTCCTCTGTCCATGGGATTTCCCAGGCAAGAATACTAAAGTAGGTTGCCATTTCCTTCTCCAGGGGAATCTTCCCAACTCAGGGATCGAACCTGCATCTTCTGCATTGGCAGGCAGATTCTTTACCACTGGGCCACCTGGGAACCTCCATATATAAGAATAAATGGCATCAATGATATTAAGTAAAAGTACCCATGCAAGAAGAGGTGGCTGAGGTCATATTTAAAATAAAGAGGAATACTTGTCTTAAACTCATTGAGATGCGTACATTAAATGTGTACCGATTTTTGGCATGCCTGCCATACCTCAATAAAAATAAAGAGGAGCCATTTCCCCAAGGAGACTCACTGGTAAACAGTACATTTTATTTCAGTTGTGTTCAGCACTTCCCAATCCCACCCATGGCAAAACTCTATGACAAAATAAACAAACTCAGAAAATGGCAAAAAAAAAAAACAGCAAGAAGAGGGGCTAGTAGGGACAGAGGGAAGAAATTACCCAAGCCTTTTTGTGTTGTTCTTTCCTCTTTAATTCACTCGTTTTTTCCAAGTTATTTCTCCTTCTAAGCAAATGAACGAAGAGGCTCATCACATTTCCCTCCTGGTGTTACTTATCTAGATGGGTGGTAAGTCCATTGGGTAGAGGTCACGTCTACACTCTACAAACCTTTCAAAAATATTTACATTATAAGTGGAGGCCAATCCCTGTTCACAAGCCTGACCCACCAGAGAAAAAAATGCAGAGTCTGTAAGAACCAACCAGCCTCCTCCACATGTGCTCAGGTTAAACTTTTTATCCTGACGCCAGACCACAAAAAGGAGAGTGCCCAGAAGCTTCCTGGAAATTGGGCAGCACTGAGATGACCTTGAGTCAGCGTTGCCTTGGAGACCGTTGCAATGTGTTGGAATCAGCTGTGGGGCTGTGTCTCTGCTGGGGGTTGACCTTGCCAAAGGGAAGGGCAAGGTCAAGAGGCTTCAAAAGAAACATTTCTGTGTGGCATGTTAATTTGGGAAAATATGTTTACACATTAAACCTCTTTTTTTGGTGTTTCCATTTTCCGACTAAATGATCTCTTCTAAGTTACAGCACAGTTAACTTCTGTTCTCAGAAAAGTCTTATATTATGCCAGATAGGAAGGGCAGCTGTGACTGAAAATGATATTTCCATATCTGTGAGTTAGGCATTAGAGATATGATCAGATGTCAAGGAGAGAACTTAGCTTGCCTTTCATGCCAAGCCAAGACTAGTGTTCTCTATCCTTTCCTTCTACACCATGAAAAGAAGCCTGGGGACTTCCTTGGTGGTCCAGTGGTTAAGACTTCATCTTCCAGTGCAGGGGATTCGATCCCTGGTCAGGGAGTTCTAAGATCCCACATGCCAAAAAACCAAAACATAAAACAGAAAAAATATTTTAACAAATTCAGTAAAGAACTTCAAAAATTGTCCACATCAAAACAAACAAACAAACTGAATCTCAGCACAGTCATACTGCTGTTGGATCTAAAATTCTACTTCCTTTGCCCCTGCCTCAAATGAACCTTGGAAATCACAGCCTCTCTGGCTGTAAGTGGACACTTGGATGCTTATTATTTATTCTTAAACATCATTTTTACTCTAAGGGGAGCACTTTGCCTCCCAGTCATTTCAGATAGGATTCCTGAAGGGGACATGCTTTCATTCTTCTCTTCCTACAGGCGTAAACATTCAGCATTTTAAACTTGAAACATACAATGTTATCTACTTCTGGTGTCTTATGTAACTTTTCAGGAATGTTGCAAGACTTTCCGGGCTTCAGTGAGGTTGGGATGGGGAAAGAGGAGAATGGGGGCTGAAGGTATGGGGGGAGAAAAAAAATCAAATGTTTCCATACATCATGGCATTAGCTGTTTGTGACAAGAAGTTATTGCAATTAAGATACAAGCCGGATGTGTGGGCTAAACATTCAGCTGATATCACAGGCATTTATTGATAATGAAGACTTGGAGGAAGGGAACTGGAAAATTGCTGTCTTTAGTGGTTTCCGAGGCAAGAGGACAAACCATATGGATTAATCAAAAAAAAAATTACTTCACCTTATCTAGGAGAAGAGAAAACTGTTTATTTTACTGCAAAAGGAATGTTTCTGTCAAGTTTGAAGTGTCAATCTTCTAGGTTTGGGCTTTACATTGTACAGTTCACTACATAAGCACGTTGTCTAGCTTTAAACAATTTGGAGTTGCTGAATGACGTGGCCAACAGCCTCAGCTGTAAGCAACAGGAGAAAAACATTCCAGTGAGCTTACATCCAGAAAGTCTTGGCTATCTGGGCCACTTTAACCCAACTAAACCTGAATTTACCTATCAGGAAAATAGGTAAATATCCCCCGAGACTTAACGCAAGCAAAATGGGTTTCACTTGAAATCATGCTACTTTCAAGGAAGACATTGTCAGGGAAAAGCCTAAAGAAAAATGTTTCAGAATGTCCTTTGGAAATGCAGTCCTATGTTAATGGAATAATTAGTGAAAATCAGAACCCTTAGGAGACTAATTTAGAAGTGAAATATAAGAATAGAGTATCTTAGATAAACGCTAAGCAGAGAGTAAAAAAAATCTGGAAATATTAACATCATGTACAGAAAAGCTAATGACAGAGTTGAGAAAGAGTGTGAAACTTTCTGGAGGGCTAAACTTCAAGATCTTTTATAAAAAATACTAGATCATGCATGTGAAATGAGCTTTCATAATTAAACCATATCTTCTTTGCCTTCCTAAAGAAGGCACTTAGGAAATTTCCACATTTCAGATTTTTCTTGGCTGAGTATGTCGGTCTGTTCAGTATATTATCATTTATGGCATGAATAAGAAAATCAGGTTGCTTATCACAAATAAAGCAAAAATTGGATGAAGATGCTTCCTTCAAGGGTGCTGACGTTTATGAAAAATGTTGGCCTTCTGGGTTATTGAATTATTCCACACATGGTTTCATGATTAGAACAATGGGGCAATATTTCATTGGGATTTTTATCAAACCCTAAATAGCCCAAATCTAGTATGCATCAGCTCAAATACGCTTTAGAAATCACTCAAGTAACTTGTTTGGGTTAGAACAAATCCAAAGTTACAGATAGAATTTCAGGAAGACCTTCCAAACTAACTGAAGGTCAGGGAATTTAGATGAGTGGTCCCAGCTCTAAAGATTTATAAAATTTTAATATCAATTCTGGGGCTTCTCTAGTAGTAAAGAATTTACCTGCAATATAGGAGGCCTGGGTTCAATCCCTGGGTCAGAAAGATCCCCTGGAGAAGGAAATGGCAACCCACTCCTGTATTCTTGCCTAGAGATTTCCAGGGACAGAGGAATGTCAATTCTACTTGCAGTGAAGCCTATACTGAATTTACCTGAGTCATAGAAAAGTATGATGCCCACTTAGAATATGAAATGCATATCTATCAGAAATAAATAAGCTCCCTAGGTGTCTGGAGAACTCCTCACAGGAAGGCACTCAGGAGAGAGGACCTGTTGGTACCACGTGCTCTTTGTGAAGGATGGATTGTTTTCCTCTAGCATTGCTTTCCCTCTTTCCATCAACAAGTTCTAATCAGGTAACCAGATATGGTATTTTATATCTGACAATCAGCTGACAAACAGGTTTGTGCAATAGACGCATATGAAGAAAATAACTTTCTTGGATATAAAGAGATTCATGTGTGTTGTAGACCAATCAAAAGACCTGATAAGTGGGACACAGAATCTTAATGAAGCTGCATTCTGATGAGGCCCTCTGTTTCCCTGGTAACAGCAGCTCTGCAGATACCAACCTTAGGTTCCCTCTAACGTTACAGAGAAGAACACATAAGCGACCATAGAGGGCCTTTTATCTGAGTGTTTACAAAAATCTTCCTATAGTTCCCCTCTTTCAGGGGAAGAAAGAGAAGATTGATAACATTTCCTAGGTATGGAACACATAATGACACAGTTTAGAGGCTCTTATCCCCACCGTGTCTCTTCTAGTATTTCTAGAGTGTCTTCAGCGGGTTCTTATGGAAGTTCCCAAAGCCAAATTACCATTAAATGGGCTAACTCATTAGTGAAACCCATGCCGCTGGCCATTTACACATGTGTATGTGGTAAAGAATCTGCCTGCAAACGCAGGAGATGAAGGAGATGTGGGTTCAATCCCTGGTCAGGAAGATCCCCTGGAGGAGGAAATGGCAACCCACTCCAGTATTCTTGCCTGGAGAATCCCACGGACAAAGGAGCCTGGAGGGCTACAGTCTGTGGGATCACAAAGAATTGGACATGACTGAGCATGCATGCATGTATGCAGACTGGCCCAGAGATAGGAACTTACAGACTTCTTGGGTGGCTCTAGCAGCAAAGAATCCTTCTGCCAATGCAGAAGACATGAGACGTGGGTTCAATCACTGAGTCAGAAAGATCCTCTGGAGGAGGGTGTGGGAACCCATTCCAGTGTTCTTGCCTGGAGAATCCCGTGGACAGAGAAGCCTGGTGGGCTGCAGTCTGTGGGGTCAAAAAAGTGTCAGACGTGACAGAGACTGAGCACAGGACATGCTCTTCAGGAAACAGAGGGCAGGGAAGAGCCCACAGCTGTCCAATAAGTGTGTTACTTCCTCTTTTATACTTAACACAATTTCCAGAAAAGAAGCGAATGTCATTAATGTACTCCTGTTCAATTCTTCCCGCTCAACCTTACTTTACTGGGGAAGTGACATTACTCAGAATTACAGCAGTTTCATGTGCTTTGCTTGCCTTCTTAAACCCTAGTCTGGGGTAATCTGTCATCTTGCCTTTAATTTATTCTCTGCAGAATAAATTACACCTGTGGATATTTATTTTTTTTGTGGCTCACAGAATAGCAGAATAGGAAGTAGCATTAGATACTATCTACTCTAATATTGTAACCTAACTAAGGTATAACTCCTTTACCATCCGTCACTCTGGGTAGACATAGAACTGTACCATGTTCCTACCAATGACAGGGAGCCCGCTTCCACGTTTAGCAATTTTAATTTTAAGAGAGGTCTTCCGTGTATCTAAGCTTTATCCTCTAAAACTAGTTTACTCTTTCTTTCAGAGCAGATTTTAAAAAATTAATTTTTATTGGAGTATAGTTGATTTACAATGTTGTGTTATTTTCTGCTATACAGCACAGTGAATCAGTTATACATATATCAATTCTTTTTTAGATTCTTTTCCCATATAGGCTATTATAGAGTTTGAGTAGAGTTCTCTGTGCTATGCAGTAGATTTTTATTATCTATAACAGTGTGTATATGTCAGTTCCAGTCTCCCAATTTAACCCTCCCTCCTCTCTTTCCCCCTTGGTAATCTTGTTTTCTACATCTGTGACTTTATTTCTGTTTTGTAGATAGGTTCATTTGTACAATATTTTTAGTATTACATGTAAGTGATATCATATGATGTTTGTCTTTCTCTGTCTGACTTACTTCACTCAACATGACAATCTCTAGGTTCATCTGTGAAAAGTGAAAGTGTTAGTCACTTGGTGGTGGGACTAACTGCTGGACCCCATGGACTGTAGCCTGCCAGGCTCCTCTGTCCATGGGATTTTCCAGGAAAGAATAGTGGAGTGGGTTGACATTTCCTTCTGCAGGGGATCTTCCTGACCCAGGGACCGATCCCGTGTCTCCTGCGTTGGCAGTTGAATTCTTTACCACTGAGCAACCTGGGAAGCCCTGTGTACAGTTAGTAGCGTTCTAATGTTTACGTTACGTAACATGCCTTGCAAGAGGAAGGTAATGGAGCAACAGCTTGTTTTTTTCTCCATATGAAATACATCAGGAGGAAAAACAAAGGTTGATGTCTACAAAGCGTGAAATCCTTAGTAACAAACATTTCATACTAAGAATATATGGACTTCTGATGTGGAGATACAGTTAAGAACTAAAAGGTCAAATGTATAAGAAAGAGCTCACTCCCTAAAGTAGAGCAGAAAAACTGAAACCTCAGCAGATATCCAAGATTGGAATCAGAGTGATTCTACTCCACTTCTGTGCAGTCTGGGCTTGAGGCCAAACTCAAAACAATTGTAATCTCAGAAAGTCCCACCCTGAAAGACAGGTCAAATTTTCCTCTGGAGAATGACTAGATCTGAAGACATGGGAGGATTGACAGGTCAGTTAAAAAAATAGATCTTGGTGGTTTGGTAACCCCATATTTATAGGCATCAATTGTCTTTGTAATTCCAATGAAAATTACACATAGTAGCCAAACTGGATAATGTATTGTCAAAAAAAGCTTCCAGAAATGAACTGTGGGTATGCAATCTCTCCCACGTCTTATGGGAAAGTTTAACAACGTTACCTTTGCATCTTTACCTGAGTCACTGACTCAAGCAGAGAGGCCCCCCCAATGAGGACATACATACACAAGAATACACACAGGAAGACACACATTTCTATTCATGTCCAAAACAGAAGACAGCATGATGGAAAACAATGCCTGCTATAAGAGTCTACATTTTGTTTCTGGAGAGGCCTGTTTTTGATTTTGTATTTGTCTTTACCTGCATTTATTATTATTTTCATTTCTGGTTGTACTTTATGAGAATTTTTTTTTTCGTTTAAGCGTTTGTTGTGCAGAATTGCGTAGGGAGCTTCCCAGGTGGCAGTAGTGGTAATGAACCTGCCTGCCTGAAGGTTCGATCCCTGGATTGGGAAGATCCCCTGGAGTAGGAAATGGCAACCCACTCCAGTATTTTTGCCTGGAAAATTTCTTGGACAGAGGAGCCTGGTGGGCTATAGTTCATGAGACCTCAAAGAGTCGGACATGGCTGAGCGATTGAGCACATGGAGAATTGCTATGTACCAAAGATAAAAGAAAAAAATGGAAGCATTCATTTAAAAAAATATCTTTATGATGACCTTAGAGATTTATTTTTGATGATTTTAAGGATAGACAGTGCACCAATCTTGGTTTGGTTTCTAAGTAACCAAATCTACAAAATCATGAGAGAGAAGCCAGAAGAACAGTTAGGTGGGTATTCTTACTTCGTGAAATTGTGGTTATTTATTTAGTAGTTAACATCTGTCCTACAATTTTCTCAGGATGGTTGTTAATATGAAACCAGGTGACATATGAAAAGCACCTTTGCAAATTAAAAGTGCTATAAAAATGTGCTATTGTGGAAGCTTCCCTATAACAGACTCTTAATTTGACATGGTATAAAAGTGAAGTTTACTACAAAACAGAAATCTGAATAGCAATCTTTGAAATCAATTTCCAGAATGATCTTGAGACCAGGCTTTCAAAATCCTTTCAGGTGGAAATGTATTAAAGCAAAAAATGTTCTATTATGTTCTTCTTTCCCATCCTTATTTCATGAGCGAAGTTGGAATATTTCTGAAGGTTTACCAGTACAAAAGTCACTAATGGCTAGCTGCCAAAATTGAATTTCTAAAGACCAAACTCTCTAAGAATGATAGAATTAGTGTGGATTTCCAACCTATTCCCCTCTCCATTTGTCATTCATTCATTCAGAAATATTTTTATTTCATAGAATTGACTTCCTCGTAAGTCCTCAAGAAATCAACATTAAATATTATCTCCTTTCACTTAGGAAAGAGGAAATACAGTGTCCTCTGCCAACAGATAGTTACACAATAAAAATTCAACTTAAAAATCAACAAGGCATTGGTTAACGGGGAAAAATGGATCTCTAGATGTTTTGAGAATGTAATGGGATAAAATGAAGGAAATATTTTTTTCCTGTGTCATTTTTTACTTTTTAAAGCTATTTTAAAGAAAAATTGAACTTAAAGAACGGAGAATTTCAGTAACCTCCCTCTCACCTGTACTCATTTCCCACTATTATTCACATTTTCCATTATTGTGGTACATGTTGTAACTGATGAACAATATTGATACATTCTTATTAAGTCCACTGTTTACATTAGGGTCCCTCTTTGTGTTTATGTTGACAAATGTATAGTGACATGTACCCACCATTACAATATGACATGGAATAGATTCACTGCCCCCCAGATTTTCTCCATGTTCCAGCTTTTCATCCTTCTTGCCCCACCAACCCCTGGCAACCGTGCGTCTTCATATCATTGCCATAGTTCCTTATTTTCCATAATGTCATAGAGTTGGAATTGTGCAGTATGTAGCCCCTTTTAGACTGACTTTTTCACTTAGCAATATGCATTTAAATTTCCACTGTGTCTACCCGGGGTTTGATAACATTAATTTTCATCACTGAATAATATTCCATTATATGGGTATAACATGGTTTATTTTTCCATTTGCCTACTGAATGACATCTTAGCTATTTCCAATTTTTAGCAATTATGAATAAAGTTACTATAGACATTTATAAACAGGTTTTTATGTGGACATAGTTTTCAACTCATTTGAGTAAATTACCTAGGAGAGTAAGGTTGCTGAATCATGTGATAAGACTATGTTTAGATTTGTGAGATACTGTCAAACTGTCTTCTGAAGTGGCTATATGGGGGAAATATTTTTAAACTATTTTTGGAAGCAGGAAAGTAACATACATCACATGATAGGAATTCATTCATCATTAATATATAGATACTAGAGAAAATGGTAGAAAAGAGTTGATTTTTTTCTTAAATTAAAGGAAAGCCTAGTACTATTCACAGGTGAAAAAGAGACAAATATATATTATCTTAATTTGTTACATAATCTTCAATTTAACTCACAAATTCCGTTGCATTTCTAGTCCTAGAATGGTGCCTAACACAAAGCTAGCAATGATAAGTGACACTATTTGCAATACACATATATTAATATATACATGTATATATATATATATACACATATATATAATCCTATGTCCTTCCTGAATCTCAAAGCCCTTTAGCCTCAAATAAAAGCCTCCCAAAGAGCTCCCTGCCATTGTCATGGCATCAGCACTATCTCTGCCAAAAAGCCAGGAGAACACTAAGTATACAGGTGATGCACACTATGCTATTCATCTATGGTTTGGCTGGATCCAGATGCTTGACCTAAGGTGAAATGACTCATGTGACTGATCCCATTGTTGCTGTGGGGATCAACCTTTTGGGTTGTCACAGTAGGTAGCAGCTTCGGCTGCTTTCTAAACTCAACTACTATACTATCCCCTCTCCAACCCCCCATCCCTACCACACTTCTTGGGAGTAGAACTTCCTTTCTTTCTCCATTTCTTCCATCTTGTCTTCTTTCTTAGTCAGTTGAATGGAGCTTAGTCGGATGAGAGACATAAATAAGACACTGCTGTGTCTAGAACATCTTGAGTTTCATAGAGAAGGACAAACACCTAGCTAGAAAGGTGCAGGACCATGTGTGAAGTGAGATGTATGACCAAAATACATTCAGATCACACATGAAGGTGGGGCAAGATGGAGTTGAGCCTGGGGCTGTGGAAGGTTGTTCAGTTCAGTTCAGTTGCTCAGTCGTGTCTGACTCTTTGCGACCCCATGAATCGCAGCACGCCAGGCCTCCCTGTCCATCACCAACTCCCGGAGTTTACACAAACCCATGTCCATCGAGTCGGTGATGCCATCCAACCGTCTCATCCTCTGTCGTCCCCTTCTCCTCCTGCCCCCAATCCTTCCCAGCATTAGGGTCTTTTTCAATGAGTCAGCTCTTCGCATGAGGTAGCCAAAGTGTTGGAGTTTCAGCTTCAACATCAGTCCTTCCAATGAACACTCAGGACTGATATCCTTTAGGATGGACTGGTTGGATCTCCTTGCAGTCCAAGGGACTCTCAAGAGTCTTCTCCAACACCACAGTTCAAAAGCATCAATTCTTTGGCACTCAGCTTTCTTCACCGTCCAACTCTCACATCCATACATGACCACTGGAAAAACTGTAGCCTTGACTAGACGGACCTTTGTTGGCAAAGTAATGTCTCTGCTTTTAAATATGTTATCTAGGTTGGTCATAACTTTCCTTCCGAGGAGTAAGCGTCTTTTAATTTCATGGCTGCAATCACCATCAGCAGTGATTTTGGAGCCCAAAAAAATAAAGTCTGACACTGTTTCCACTGTTTCCCCATCTATTTCCCATGAAGTGATGGGACCAGATGCCATGATCTTAGTTTTCTTAACATTGAGCTTTAAGCCAACTTTTTCACTCTCCTCTTTCACTTTCATCAAGAGGCTCTTTAGTTCTTCACTTTCTGCCATAAGGATGGTGTCATCTGCATATCTGAGGTTATTGATATTTCTCCCAGCAATCTTGATTCCAGCTTGTGTTTCTTCCAGCCCAGCGTTTCTCATGATGTACACTGCATTTAAGTTAAATAAGCAGGGTGACAATATACAGCCTTGACGTACTCCTTTTCCTATTTGGAACCAGTCTGTTGTTCCATGTCCGGTTCTAACTGTTGCTTCCTGACCTGCATACAGGTTTCTCAAGAGACAGGTCAGATGGTCTGGTATTCCCATCTCTTTCAGAATTTTCCACTGTTTATTGTGATCCACACAGTCAAAGGCTTTGGCATAGTCAATGAAGCAGAAATAGATGTTTTTATGGAACTCGCTTGCTTTTTCAATGATCCAGTGGATGTTGGCAATTTGATCTCTGGTTCCTCTGCCTTTTCTAAAACCAGCTTGAACATCTGGAACTTCACGGTTCACGTATTGCTGAAGCCTGGCTTGGAGAATTTTGAGCATTACTTTACTAGCGCGTGAGATGAGTGCAATTGTGCAGTAGTTTGAGCATTCTTTAGCATTGCCTTTCTTTGGGATTGGAATGAAACCTGACCTTTTCCAGTCCTGTGGCCACTGCTGAGTTTTCCAGATTTGTGGAAGATAAGAGTGAGTGCAACGTGAGTCCTCCTGATTAACGTATACTGCAGCAGAAGTTAAAAGTAGCCAAAAGATGTAGTGATGTGGAGGAAGCAAAGAATATTTTAGAATGTTCTCACATGCCCTTCCCAAAGTAGGAGAGACCCAGCGCAGACGGAACCCACTGAGTGAGACTGGCAGGGTGTCTGCTGGTGACCCCCATACCTTGAGATATGTAATTGTCCATGTGTGAGGGTAACTTACTCTCTAACTTTCTCAATAGCTATTCAGCTATTCTGAATAGCTCAGAATATGGGATTGTGGCAATCAATGGCTGGAAATCTAAACTAACAAGAAATAGTCTTGGTTCTTCAGATGGAAGAATCAAATCAGTGCTTTAGATTCCTGGACCAGCACGAACAGCATCACTAGGACCTTGTTATAAATGCAAGTAGCTGGGCTCCACCCTGGATTTTCTGGATCTGAGACTTGGAGGTAGGGCCCAGCAACCTGTTTTAACAAGTTCCCCAGGGACTCCTGACACCTGCTAAAGTTTTGGAATTGCTGCCTTAGACAACTGTAGTAGTCCATGTGAGGAAGACTAAAATTTTAATCAAGGCTTTGTTTATAAGTTTAATAAACCAGATTCTAGCTAAAGAAGAAACATATAAATCTATGCATGCACAGTTTCAGGATTTGGACTCAACTGGTGCTAAGTAATATATTGGTAGTTAAACTAAACTAATGCTAAGGCTTCCCTTTGTTGAGATAAAGCAAATCCTCTGGACCTATGCAAGAGTATAAAAAGCATAATAAAGGTGACTGATCTGTAAAAATTTACAGTGCTTTAGTTACCCATGCTGACAGGTCAGTTGTAAATGTTTATAGCTCTTTAAAGACCTCATGAAAAAACACACTGATCTGCGTGAAAGACATAACAGTCATCAAGGCTCAAGAAAGGCTGGCAGGGGCTGGGGGCTCATCGCAATTAAGACAGTCAGGGCGGGGGTGGGGGGTGGGGGGAAAGGCTCAAGGCCAGGCTGTATACAAGCAAATCACTGAAGAATGAGAGGGGGTCTATTATAGCCGAAAGGCGACAGGTCGCTTTTGAATAGTGGCATCTGAAACTGGAAACAAATTTGTTGCTGAAATACAAATTGGAGGAAATTGCTTTTGTGGGAAAACATTTCCTCTCCTCAGTGGGTTTGTCTTTTGTGTTCTGCCTGTTCTGCTCGTGGAATTTCAGAGGCAACTGGAATCTCCTGATAGGGGACTGGCTACTGTTCAAGCTCCACACTGTGGCCTTAAGAGAGGTGCCTTGCCCCCCAGGTCTGCTTTTTCCCATTAGAGATTGTTACTTTACCACCCAACTCTCTCTCAAGATCTTCAGTAAGAGATCTGTAAGATTCAGTAAGAGAGCTCTCTCTCTCTCAAGACCTGTTGTAAGATCTTCAGCTGATTGTTTCTAAACCCAGAGCATTAGAAAAAAATTCAGCCCGACAAGTTCATGATAGTCCTCCCAATCTTCTCCTTCTCCCTTCACGATGAGTTCAAAATTCTGAGGATTTTAAATCCTGTCTCTGAACTTGGTGAGGTCAGGAATTTTTTTCATCACGTGAAAGAGTTTGTGTCTCTGAAAAGTATGAACAACAGGAAACAAAGACAGCTGTCCTTTTCTTGAAATAATAATACTGAGCACAGGTCGGTATCTTACATGGGGACTTTTGAAAAAACACCCTCTGAGTTCACCTCCTTGGAAGTTATCATTCGAGGTCACCGGAGCAGAGCTTGGACTGACATCTCAGAGTGGGGAGGAATGGAAGGGTGGGAGGACCGTTGTCTTCACCCTGGATCCAGGGCGGTGACTGTAAGCAGAGGTAGACCGTGTTCCGCCATTGCAGTCAATGCCCTGGGGGACCTCAGCACACACACATGGAAGGTTGGGGTCTTTGGGAAGGGACAAGACAGCAGAGTTCACTGCCCAGGGCTGACAGTGACACGTCACATTGTTAGGAGATGGCAAGAGCCAGGTGCCCATCCTGCACCAGCGTGGAGGTTGCAACCCCTTGGAGACTGTCCATCAGCTGTGGGTTGGAGAAGTGGGAAGGGGAGATTGATTTCCCCACCCTAGTCCAGGCTCACAGTTTCATTTTGTCCTGGTTTCCAAAAGTTATGAAACCTGTGTGCACAGGACTAGTAAGTGACAGATTAGACTTTGAATCCAAGTCTGTCTTACTCTAAGTATTAGTCACTCAGTCGTGTCTGACTCTTTGTGACCGCATGGACTGTAACCCACCAGCTTCCTCTGTCTGTGGGATTTCCCAGGCAAGAATGCTAGAGTGGGTAGCCATTTCCTTCTCCAGGGGATCTTCCCAACCCAGGGATTGAACCCAGACTTCCTGCACTGCAGGCAGACTTTTTACCACCTGAGCCACCAGGGAAGCCCTGCCTTACTCCAAAGCTCCTGCTTTTAACCACAGTTACGTTTAAGGCATTGTCTTGGATTCTAGAAAGTCTACAGGTAAGAACACATCGCACTTCCTTACATTAGAGAGCTTAGAATGATGAACAAATTACAGCCTCTGCCCATCACATAAAATATAGGTGGAAGAGGTAAAAATAAGTAAAAAGCAATACTGTGTGACAAAGGCAAGTAAATTTCCATGCAGTGTGGCAAATGCACAGATGGAAATAGGAATAGACGTGGGGACATCTAAGCTTTTGGAAGTCAGGGAAGGCTTCTTGGAAGAGTTGACTTGTTAGCTCTAATCTCACTGATAAAATGGATAAAACTAACTAGTATAAGGGGTAACAGAAACAAGGTCTGGCAACATAGAGTGTGTTTGGGGAACTCAAGTAGTTCAGCATGTCTCAAGCTTGGAAATGAGATCTGGGGTTTGAGGAAAGGATGATAAGAAAAGCTGGACACAGCATGAATGGCCCTAGAGAGTGTCATAGTGAATGAAGTGAGTCACACAGAGAAGGAGAAATGTTGTATGACATCCCTTACATGTGCAATCTAAAAAGAAATGATACAAATGCACTTACTTACAAAGCAGAAAGAGACTCATAGAAAATGAATTTATGGTTACCAGAGGAGGAGATGGGAAGCGATAGTTAGAGAGTTTGGGATGGACATGTACACACTGCTATATTTAAAATGGATAACAAAAAAGGACTTATTGTACAGCACATGGAACTCTGCTCAATGTTATGTGGCAGCCTGAATAAGAGGGGAGTTGGGGGGAGAATGGATACATGTATATGTATGGCTGAGTCCCATCATGTTCACTTGAAACTACTACATTGTTAATTGGCGACAGCTCAATGAAAATAAAAAGTTTAACGTTTGGAAACGAAAGAAAAGCTGGACAAGTGGCAGTCACTTTGAAACAGAGGAAAGAGAAACACTGAGACATTTTAAGGAGGAAAATCATATAATAAGATTTACATCTGGAGGAAATCATTCTGATGATCAGGATAGCAAACTGAATTCAGCTTCTATTTATCTGCCAGTCTCCAAATCCATGAACCAGCCAGAAAGATGATAGAAGGAGAATAAATCAATAATGACATTAGGAAACAAATAACAGTATCACTGGTAGACCTGAGATTTTGAGGAATTCATAGAGAATGGAAAGTGTCGAGAAAATGTACTTTCCTAGAGAAGTTGGAGCAGCTTTGGGGAACTCCTGAGTCAAAGGACCCAGGGAGACAGCCTCACGGAGCTCACCTAAGAGTTGTGATCAAGGCCTCTGAGACTTGGTCCCCCACCTGGTCCTTCCTCATTTGGGCAGCAGGTGAATAGTCGGCGTGTTCGCTATGCTGAGCCAGTGGAGGTAGTCACTGTAGCCAGGAAGATGGAGACCTTGACCTCTCAAAGAGACAGGACTCTTTCTCTTCCTGGCTTACTTCTCTTAGCAAAATGGCCTCCAGATTCACCCATACTGTCACAAATGGCAAGATTTCTTTCTTTTTTATGGCTGCATAATGTTCCTGTGTGTGTGTATGTATTTATGGCTGAACAATATTTCACTGTACACACACACACACATCTGTATACATACATACATACCGCATTTTCTTTATCTGCTCATCCATTAAAGACAGGTTGTTTCCATATCTAGGTTTTATGAAAAATCCCACAATGAACATAGGGATGCAGATATTTCTTCAAGATTCTGACTTCAATTCTTTCAGATATATATTCAACAGTGGGATTGCTAGATCATATGGTAGTTCAATTTTAATTTTTTTTGAAGGACCACCATACTGCTTTTCATAATGACTATAGTTAATTATCTGATGTAGAGTACTTGAAAGTTGTTAAGATTACATCTTGAGCATTCTCATCACAAAAAAATGTGTTACAAAAAAGTAATAAAGTAAATAAATTTAAAAAAATTATGATGTTAACTATTGAGGTGATGGCGATGTTAATTATTTTGATCTTGGTAATCATTTTACCATGTACATGTATCAAATCATCACACCATACATTTTAAATATAGACGATTTTATTTGTGAATTATTCCTCAAGAAAAGACAGGATTCTTTAACGGGTTTTGTAGTTAACATTCTTTTCCCCCGTTTTCCCTTTCCTAACTTATTTTTCCTTCATTTATTTTTTTGGCACACTTTAACCGTGATGCACTTTTTGCCACCATCCTGTCCTCACCAAAATCAGCTGCTGATAACTCAAAAGGAGCCAAGCAGGGATTCTCAAACACAAAGCATAAAACATTAAGCTATTTGGAAATAAAGATCTAAGATTAAAAAATAGACTGAATATTAAAACGTAAACTTAAAAACTTTCCCAAACAGCAAAAATGACTAATCAGAAAATGTTTTGGAAGAAAAAAATTCCATTTGTAATAGCAAAAACAAAACCAGAAGACTGAGTAATATACCCAAGAAATGTCCAAGAGACCATATAAAACAAAATGATGAAAATGTAGGAAGGGGCATTTAAAAAGACCTAAATAAAGTCAAATCATGTTTGAAAAAGTGAACAATCTTACGTTAGAAGCCAATACATAATGTCTGTCTCCCAGAAAAGCCCTGAATATGAAATAACTTTTAGTTACTTTGTCTTTTATTAGCTATGTTTGGGCACTTTCATTTTATCTTTTTTTAATGCTATTTTTAAAGCAACAACAGAGATAAGAAAATATCCTTTACTCTTGCAAATATTTTTAGCATGGCCTTATTTAGTTACTAAGTCTGACTCTTTGTCACCCCATGAACTGTAGCCCACAAGGCTCCTCTGCCCAAGGGATTTTCCAGGCAAGAATACTGGAGTGGGTTGCCATTTCCTTCTCCAGGGGACCTTTCCAAACCAAGGCTCGAAACCTACCTCTTCTGCATTGGCAGGCAGATTCTCTACCACTGAACCACCTGGGAAGCCCTAAAGGATCTTAAAACGGACAAAAAAAGTATGTATTGTCCAAATACAGAAATAGAGATACTGTCAATAATATAGCATGTTTAATATCTCTGAAACTACTAGTTAAAACAATAAATGTCATATTTTACCATCATAAGTAAAAGGCACTTAAAAAGTAAATGGGCTTCTCAGGTGGTGCTAGTGGTAAAGAACATGCCTGCCAATGCAGGAGACATGAGATGTGGGTTCCATCCCTGGGTCAGGAAGATCCCCTAGAGAGGGCATAGCAACCCATTCCAGTATTCTGGTCTGGAGAACCCTATGGGCAAAGGAGCCTCATGGGCTACAGTCCTTAGGGTTGCAAAAAGTCTCACATGACTGAAGCGACTTAGCATGACATATGCAAAATATAAACAAAATTGGTTGCAGAAACAGGCAGTTTTGGTGAAACTGATAACAGGTAAAGAATTTTTATAATGTTGTTGTTCAGTTGCTCAGTCATGTCCAACTCTATGCAACCCCATGGACTGCAGCACACCAGGCTTCCCTGTCTTTCACTATGTCCAGGAGTTTGCTCAAACTCATGTCCGTTGAACTGATGATGTCATCCAACCATCTCATCCTCTGTTGCCCCCTTCTCCTTCTGCCCTCAATCTTTCCCAGCATTAGGGTCTTTTCCAGTGAGTCAGCTCTTTGCAGCAGGTGACCAAAGTTTTGGAGCTTTAGCTTCAGCATCAGTCCTTCCAATGAATATTCAGGGTTGATTTCCTTTTGGATTGACTGGTTTGATCTCTTGCTGTCCAAGGGACTTTCAAGAATCTCCTATCAAAAATTAGAGGATTCATACTCTTATCTCAGCATTCCACTTTTAGGCAGTCTGCTCTATAGAAACAGGTCAGCTACACAAATGCAGCATTTTTAAATTTTAATTTAAAATTTTACCTGTTTATTTTTTGGCTATGCCACACACTTGTGAGATCTTAGTTCCCCAATCAGAGATTGAACCTGGGCCTATGCAGTGAAAGCATGGAGTCCTAACCACTGGATTACCAAGGAATTCCCGCTGCAGCATTTTTTAAAATAGCAAAGAACTATAATAAGTTTAATGTCTATTGATAAGTGAACCACAGTATATTCCTTCTAAGAAATATTTTACAATAGTTAAACAAGATAAGGTAGACTTTACATACCTAAATGGAAAATTCTCCAGAAAAAATTTTTAGGGGGAAAACAAAGCTGCAGGATAATACACATGGTATAATCATTTTTTTGTGAGCACTAACAAAGGAAGAGATGTATGGAGGTGTGTGTGTCTGTGTGTGTTAGGAGACTAGAGGGAAAATAGAAATTTAGTCTAGAGAAAATGTAGGGAAGTGATATGGGAGGGAGGGCAGGAAGGGGGTGTTTGGATAATTCGATACCTGAATTTTCTACATTAAAATATATATTTATATGTAATATTGGATTGGCCAAAAGTTTTGTTCGGGTTTTTCCATAACATCTTAAAGAAAAACTCAAACGAGCATTTTGGCCAACCCAATATATAATACCTAATTGTAAAACCAAATGATGTTAATGAAGAATCATAGTTAAGGCGTTTGTATGAAGTGGGGGCTGCAGTGGGGTGATATGGGTAAGCGAAACCAGAAGCAAGGAGACCATTTAGAAGAGTAGCTCAAAGCTGAATTGAGAGAGAGTTTCCCCCTAGGCTGGGGAGGTTGGTTGGGAAAGGTCATTTCTCAAAACAGACACATTGGAAAGTCAGGAGGAAGGCAATATTGAAAGACAGAGGTGGCTGAGGATGAGCCGGTTAGATAACATCACAGACTCAGTGGATGTGAATTTGAGCAAACTCCAGGCAATATCCAAGGACAGAAGAGCCTGGCATGCTGCAGTCCATGGGGTCCCAAAGAGTCAGACATGACTTAGCGACTGAAGAGCAACAACAATATTGAAAGGACTTGGTGATAATTATATCCAGGTGGACTTGGGGTCAAGTTTGATCCCAGCTTTCTTGAACCTCCCTCTATGCCGCCTGACGACATCACACATTCCCCATCCTAAGTTCCCTCCCCAGGGGTAATACTGTTAAAGGTTTATTGTGAACCTCTGCAGTCTTTCACTTCAATTTCTCTGCGTTTTTACACAAACACACACAATTTTATTCCCTTCTTTCTTCCCTCTTTATTTTTCCTTCCTCCCTTCCTCTGTCTCTCTACTTTCTCTCTTTATTTTCTCTCTTTTTTCTTACTGAGGTTTATACTTTATGTGTTATTCTGTAAACTGATTTTTTGCTTAACAAGATGTGTTGGAAAATGCTATCTATCCATCCATCCACCCATCCATTTATGCTTTGAGTTCAGAGAAGAAGGCCAAAACAACTACCACCACCACCTATGAATACTTGCTGCCATGGTTCCAGCAAGGACTCTTGCCTTGGAATTTACTGTAAATCCAGGAAGGGAGGAGCAGCTAAAACTCACAAATATGATTAAGTGACCACACTAAGAAGCCTGTGTGAAACAGTTGTGGGAAATTTTGAATGTGGTTTATCATTTGTTGTCAGGGGATTATTTTCACTGTCAGAAAATGCAAAACATTCAACAAATGTGTCCCCACACCACCCAATCTTCTAAGCTGTCTGGAGAAGTACTTTCATTATTTCCCATTTACTCAACTAGAGAATTATTACACAGGATTTTTTAGTGTTAGTTCAGCTTCTCTGATGATGGTGGGAAGAAGATACATGTGATTCTCTCTGTGAGTGTTCATTTGCTATAAGGGTGATCTATTTTAATTTTAAGGAAATCACAGTACTTCACCAATCTCACGCCATTCGTGGAGAAAGTTATTTTTTCATCTCATTGCATCATATACTTTTGATCTACAAAATAATAGCAATTTTTATATTATATGTTTGAACATAGTTTGTCTTTCTTTGACTGTCTCTGCATTTATAATTTGAATGTTATTAAGGGTAGTATGAAGTCATATACCCTTCTGATTTCTTTCCATTTGTGGTGTTTCAATCTTCTAAATTTTTGTGCTTGCCTTTATCAGTCTTTCCTACATATTTCTAGTTTCTGATCAAGTTGATGAGAAATTATAATTTCCAGTTTGTTTCAATTTCATATTAATGAGCTGTCAATACCCTGAGCAGTTAACCAAATGAGAGTGCAACAAATGCGACCTTATGAAAATGATCTGGGTGCTGTTCAAAGACTCTTTTATCTCCTAAATCCTGAAATGAGGAGCTATAGGCAGGACAGTTGATGATAAGAAGGAGTTGACCACTGAATAGTGGAGTGGGCTGTATTTACTAATACTGATGTAATATGTATAAGTTTCATGCCTAATGTACACTGATAATGATAAGAAAGTGAAAGTCACTCAGTCATGTCTGACTCTTTATGACCCCATTGTCTGTACAGTTTGTGGAATTCTCCAGGCCAGAATACTGGAGTGGGTAGCCTTTCCTTTCTCCAGGGGATTTTCCCAACCCAAGGATCGAACCCAGGTCTCCCGTATTGCAGGCAGATTCTTTACCAGATGAGCCACAAGGGAAGCCCAAGAATACTGGAGTAGGTAGCCTATCCTTTCTCTAGCGGATCTTCCTGACCCAGGAATCAAATTGGTGTCTCCTGCATTGCAGGCAGATTCTTTACCAACTGAGCTATCAGGGAAGCCCCAATAATGATAAAGTGAAGTTATATTTCCTAAGGAAGTCACTTCTAAATATTCTCTCATGAATTGGTTGGGGGAAAGGGGCCTATGAATTATGCAAATACTGAAGAATAAAATCATCATGTAGATTTTGAGTTGAGAAGCCCTATCATATCGTCCTTTTCCTTGTATGTCATATCTTTTTATAAAATCTTCTTACCAATGGAATTGATATGCACTGGAATCTAAAGAAGTGTTAAGTATTATATGATTGAGAAAATAATATTATTAAAGCATATTCAATCTAATACCTTTGATAATGGGTATAATAAATATATTTATATTTTTCGTGAGTAGCTTAAATAATCATCCTTTGATGATTAAATCCACTAATAATAGGTAAAATTGGTTACCATGGTAGCAAAGAAGCTTAAAATCTAGTTGGGATTGAATGGGTTTGGGGGAACTAATATTGAACATCTACTCTAATCTAGGCACCATGAATCTATATAATTTATCCAAATTAACCCTCATGGCTGCCTTGGGTGGTAGGAAGCACTAGCCTTCTTTGTATATATGAAGAAACTAAAGTTAGAGAATTGAAATACCATCCCCGAGATTACATAGCTATGAGGAGAGGTCAGCCCTGGGCTTACATCACTTGAGAAACTGAAGTCATCCTTTTCTTAGCATCCTAGAAAATTATTAGGGATAAATTTTATATCAAAGATATTTTAGCATCTTAGTTATCAGGAGAGCATTTCTCAGAGTAAATTCTAATCTAGTCTAGTTAATTCTATTTCACACAAAAACATGTACTTTTTGTAAATAATGTGGAAATAAAGTCTTGAGGGGAGAGAAAGGAAGACAGTTATCTGCTTTGAAATGTTGATGAAGCCAGTATTTTGTAGCCCTAAAAAAATGTGTATCTAGCTACTCAATTAATTTAGTTGCTTCATATTATACAATCTCTCCATAAAGCTCTATTTTAGTACACTTAAGAGACTCAATCTGGAAGTCACAGGTTTGCTTTTAAAATTAGAGTGTAGAATTCCTCCACAAGGGTTTAGGGAAGACTGGGTGTGTGACATTCTTTACTGAGGTGTCCATCCCTTCTCCCTAATCTTTTCATCCCGCCCTTGCGGTAACATGTGAAATGACTAAACACTATCTGAGCTCTCAATACCATAAATCTTCAGATAAATAGCACCAAGCTTAGCAAAGACAAATATCAGGGTTCTTGAGTAGATTTTTAGTAATGGTGCTACTATTGCTAAACCATTTGCTTTTCATTCATTTTGCTCAAAGGCATAATTTAATTGAAATACCCAGTGGAGTGAACTTAGTGAATGCATCTTTAACTGGAAGAATTGTAGTCCTATAACTAGCTTCCTATGTCCCACTGGGCAAAAATTTTACAGTCTTTTGTAACTCATTCAGTGTTCTTGATAATGGCCTTATTTCATTGCTGTAGGAATCAAGGGTTCTTAAGGAACAATGACTCACTATTTGAAGGACATAAAAAAGCAACTTTGTGATATCTATATGATGAAATGTGAATGTCTCTTGTAGACTGTAAGCTATACAATTAGATTTACTCCAAGGAAAGCACCTTTCCACTGTGTTTCCAATTTATCAATTATGACCTCTAATAATATTCTTTCTTAAAAGGATGTGTCCTCGAATCCTTGAATAGTCACCATCTGTATCTCAAAAATGCATATATGTGGAATCTAGAATAATGGTACAGATGAACCTATTTGCAGGGCAGGAGTAGAGACACAGACATAGAGAACAGACTTGTGGACACACTTGAGGGGGGGGGCGGGATGAATTGGGAGACTGAGATAGACATATATACACACATCTCAGTTCAGTTCAGTCACTCAGTCACATCTGACTCTGCAACCCCATGGACCACAGCACGCCAGGCCACCTTGTCCATCACCAACTCCCAGAGTCCACCCAAACCCATGTCCATTGAATCGGTGATGCCATCCAACCATCTCATCCTCTGTCGTCCCCTTCTCCTCCTGCCTTCAATCTTTCCCAGCATCAGGGTCTTTTCAAATGAATCAGCTCTTCGCATCAGGTGGCCAAAGTATTGGAGTTTCAGCTTCAACATCAGTCCTTCCAATGAACACTCAGGACTGATCTCCTTTAGGATGGACTGGTTGGATCTCCTTGCAGTCCAAGGGACTCTCAAGAGTCTTCTCCAACACCACAGTTCAAAAGCATCAATTCTTCGGTGCTCAGCTTTCTTTATAGTTCAACTCTCACATCCATACATGACTACAGGAAAAACCATAGCCTTGACTAGACAGACCTTTGTTGGCAAAGTAATGTCTCTTCTTTTTAATATGCTATCTAGGTTGGTCATAACTTTCCTTCCAAGGAGTAAGCATCTTTTAATTTCATGGCTGCAGTCACCATATGCAGTGATTTTGGAGCCCAGAAAAATAAAGTCTGTCACTGTCTCCACTGTTTCCCCATCTATTTGCCATGAAGTGATGGGACCGGATGCCATGACCTTAGTTTTCTGAATGTTGAGCTTTAAGCCAACTTTTTCACTCTCCTCTTTCACTTTCATCAAGAGGCTCTTTATATACACACTACCATGTGTAAAATAGATAGCTAGTGGGAAGCTGCTATATAGCACAGGGGGCTCAGTTCCGTGGTGACCTAGAGGGGATGAGATGGGCTGGGTGGGTAGGAGGGAGGTACAAGAAAGAGGGGGTGTATGTACACATGTAGCAGAATCATATTCTGCTGATTCACTTTATTGTACAGCAGAAACTAACACAGTATTATAAAGCAACTATACCACAGCCAAAAATTAAAAAAATGAAAACAAATAAATTAAAAAAAAAACTCTCCTGTAAACAATTTGGGTTTAAGAATATAATAAAGCTCCATGGATGTTCATTACTGTGTGTAACTATAAATGTCCACTGAAGCCTCCTGAGCAAGAAGTTCATGGCAGAATACAGGGAAGAAGTTGGATTTTAGGAGCTTCCTTTTTTTTTTTTTTCTCCTAAGTGTGTGTGAATATGCTTTAATAGTCCATCATCCTGGCGGGCAGGGCTTATAACGTTCATGACATCCCTGAGTGAACTCAGCTCACACAGATATTATACATTCCACAAGCAGCTAGGAAGTGGCAGTCCCATTGATAAGCTTCCCCAGTTCACAGAAATCAAGCCATAACATTCCCATTAACTTTGTTTGGAGTAATGATTAATGATAAAGGATAGAGACAAATCCAAGTTAATATAGATAGGGAGCTGTTATTTTCCTCATCCTCCAAAATTTGGCTATCATTGGATAAACATTCCTCTGTGGAAGCTTTGCTTCTTCCCTCACACTGGCATGCCAGCAATGTGGTGGACACTCTATAGAAGGATAAACTGGGAGTTTGGGATTAACATGTACACCACTATACATAAAATAATCAACAAGGACCTAATGTAGAGCAGAGGGAACTGTACTCAATATTCTGTAATAACTTAATTGGGAAAAGAATCTGAAAGAGAATGGATATATGTATTTGTACAACAGAATCACTTCACTGTATACCTGAAATTAATGCAGCTTCATGGGCTTCCCAGGTGGCACTAGTGGTAAAGAACCTGCCAGCACAGGCGACGTAAGAGATGTAGGTTCGATCCCTGGGTGGGGAAGATCCTCTGGAGGAGGGCATGGCAACCCACTTCAGTTTTCATGCCTGGAGAATCCCATGGACAGAGGAGCCTGGTGGGCTACAGTCCATGGAGTCACAAAGAGTCGGACATGATTGAAGTGACTTAGCACACACATAGCGCAACGTTATAAATCGACTATACTCCAGTATGAAATAAAAATTTAATTCAACATTCTAAAAAGAATGATAAATCAAATAATAGCATGATGGCAGTTTTTAAGAGGTGGATATAGAATCTATCTTTGCCTGACTTGATGCTGTCATCCCTCCAAAACAATCTCCCCTCTACAAAATGATCACTTTAATTTCCCCAACATCCACCTTCAATTTCAAATACTTTGGCTCACAGTTTCTTGGCTTCCCTAGAATAAAAATACAAAGAGGATGGTACGAATTCACAACAGTTCGCACAAGGTGATATCTGAAAATTACCTCTAGGGAAGCGGACCAGCCAAATGACTGGCCAGGAGTGCCCCAGAAAAACCACCTACCAGGGACCCCAGCCTGACTTTCAGCCATGAGGACTTGAAGTCAGATTCTGTTAATGCAGTGACAGCAGGCAGATTTGGACGAACCGAGGCAGAGTATCATTCATATGTTTTCAGTGTGTTAATTTGCAGTGAGAAATAATCTGTCATAGACCTGAAATACTCATGCTGGCATCTTTAGTGAAATTACAGCCTGAAGTCAGACCTACATGGGGAGACAAATCACAATCAGAATTCTCTTGGACTCAGAACATGAGGAGCTCAAAGAACTGTGGGTTAAAATATATCAAGCTTTCAATAGTGTGTGTTGGGGGGAGGTCTGAGCTTAGTAAGGACTTCAGCGTTTAATGATACAGTTATTGAGAAGATGCCCTAGTTTGGCTGAGGCATAAAACTTGAATTATATTTAATCGGGCAATTGTTTTCTAGTTGGTATAACATATAGAATGTTGTCAAGACTCAGTTTCAACTAAAAGATAATTCCTGTGCAAATAGAAAGATTTTGAAATTGTCCACGGTTAGATAGGAAAAAAATACAAATATAAATCAAATCTACGAGGCTCCAACAAATCAGAAGTTAACCCCAAAAGGTAGGTCATACCAGTTGTTTGAGCACTGCCCTCACAAGAGCAGAGCATCGAGTGCAACTCCCTACTTTGTAGCCTCCTAACTCTGCATAAAGGAGAGACAATATCATCAGATCTCCATTCCCCTGTCGACTGGAGACACCAAGTCCTAGAAATGCCATGGGCCAGTGCAAACAAATATAATAGTAAATAAAAATCATGGTTTTCATGCTCTCTGGGTTCTTTCCCCACCTACTCTCACCATTACGGGATTTGATGGGTACGTGTGTGCTCAGTTCCTCAGTTGTATCTGACTCTTTGCGACCCCATGGACTGCAGCCCGCCAGACTCCTCTGTCCGTGGGATTTTCCAGGCAGGAATACTGGGTTGGGTTGTCACTTCCTTCCCTGGGGGATCTTCCCAGCCCAGTAATCGAAATTGAGTCTCCTGCATCTCCTGCATTGGCAGGTGGGTTCTTTACCACGGAGCCACCTGGGAAGCCCCATGGGATTTGATGGATGGTCTCAATACGCATATTCATCTTGCCAAATAATATAGGGAAATAACAGAAAATGTTTAGCCTAAAGGGCACTTCCTCAGAAGGTAATGACCTAAAAAAATGGACTTAGAAATATACCTCCTAGAGATAAACTTTAGCATTGCTCTTGCACTTTACATCATGTGTAATTCATGTTAAAATAAAAAAAGTTTGCTCCCTGAAAATGTTGTGTAGAACAAGTCACTGCATGTAGCCCAATCATGGGTACTTCTTTCTAAGGTAAGATCAGGCACACAAAATGTCAGAAGTTGGAAATGGATTTTATGCTCACTCTCTCCACATGCTTATTCACATATATGGAAAATTCTCCTTAGCCACTGCCAAAAGACTTTTCTAAAATGTTTAGTAATGCCTGGTTGCTTAGAGACATTTTATTTCAAAATAAATACTGCTGCCTTGTCCAAAATGTATACACACTGCACTCAGCATAGATTTTTGGCATCCTACAAACCTCCAAGGTTGACATTGCAAGGCCTGCTTCAAATGCACTTTTGGCAAAACCACGTCCTTAATTATTTCTGAAAGAGTGACACGTCAGAAATGCACATTCTATTATATCTAAAATATACCCTAAGAATATAAAGACCTTTCTCCTGATTGTATTCTAAGACTGCTAGTTTGAATTGTAAGGAGGTGTATAAGAACTCTCAACCATACATTGCAATGAACCGCCCTTCAAGCAAAGTCTCACTCCCTCTGTTGCTTATGGGACTTGTCCAACATGTATACACACTGAACTCATATGACGAAGGAGGAAAATTTCATGTTCTTTCTTGTAATCAGTGTTGCCACTGATAATAACCTGGGATTATTGTGCCCCTCTGTCACTGTATGAAAATGTGCCCAAGGAGCCCTGCATAGAACTGACAAGTCTTGTGTATTAACAACCAGAAACAGATTTTAAAGTCAACACAGAATGTCTGAAGAGAAGCCATATAAGTCAGTCTGGGGATGGGACAGTGTCTGGGAACATTTATCATGGTTTGGACACAAGAAAATACCAGCTTGAATATTTCTACCAATTCCTCTTTTGGTTCAGTGTCCTTTTGGAAGGACACTGTGGGGCATTAAAGTGGCACAGTTATGCACAGCAAACTGAGCTAGATGGACTCACAGTTCAGTCCTTAAGTCACCCCTGCCACTCCTGTTTATCTCACATACTATGCCAGATGAAAAGCAGAGAGACTGTTTACAACTTATCCAAGTTGAGATAATTTGTCTTGACACCAAATGCAATTTTACAATTGTGATGCTTCTCAGGCATCTCCTCTGGGTTTTTTCATCACTTTTGCCCATCCCTTTTTGGAAATCTTTTTTTGGGGATTGAGAATAAAGATCTCATTAGCTTCAAACATGATTTCTCTGTTTGCTTCAGACTTTTTTCTTCTTTCACTTCCAATGAAATATAAATTTCAAGGATAGCAAAAATCTGAGTACTCTTTGTTCATCTCTGAGCCCCATGGTCTCATTTTGTTAGACTTCAAAATAGCCTAAATAATTACATAATATGAAATATCTGGCTGATTCAGAAACCAAATAAGTTTATCTCCCAAACAGACAAGGCACATCAATTTGTGAGTATGGATGGTTGCCTGCCTTCCTGGGATTTCTACCTTCAAGGCTCATGCCTGGTTAACTAACAGTGGAGACCTATAATTTGTCTGAAGCTCAACTTTTCTTTTCTCTTCTTCTGTTCTGAATGTTTCCTGGTTTTCTTTTTGACAAAAAGAGAATAGTTTTAGAGTTTATGCTTGTATCAATGTGTTTCTAATTTACTGATTTTAATTTGAGTCTCTCTTTTTTAACCTTTGTAACTTAAGCATGCCATTTCTATGTTTTAAATAATAGCCTTCCTTTTATTTGCTTGCTTATATCACAAATGTCAGAAAGAAAAAGTCACTGGTAACACCGAGCCATGGGTAAACAGAGTTCATGTAACCAGTTTCTTTCACATTCACAAAATACAGACTTATCTCAAATTTATTTTCCACTTGAGTTTGAGTGTTCAACAATTCTGGAAGTGTTGCTGTGTTATGGTCTTGTCATCTCTGTTTGCAATAATTATAATCAAGTGATAGGGGAATGTTTGAAGTGAGGTGGTGATCAGATTAGCCTCCTGAATCGGGCTGGCCAGAATTAGGGTACCTGCACTTCTATTTATCCTCTATGTGACCTTGTGTAACTCACTGAACTCTGAGCCTCAGCTTCCTCCTCTGTTAAAGGGATAAAATCCTGTGTTCTGTATCTGTTAAAGAGCACTGACAGGAATCATCATCTTTACATAGTGACACTGTGTGTTAATGTAAAAGGATAAAGGCATCTTTTCAGTAATGATTGATGAAACTCAAATACATGATTAAGGTCAAATTAAAGTTGAACAGCCTTCTTTATTGCATAACTTCTTGCTATGTTGATACAATAACATGAATCTCCAGTGGAGGTGTGGAGAACACAGCATTATCCTGACTTAGGGTTTCCCTGGTGACTTAGACGGTAAAGAATCCGCCTGCAATGCAGGAGACATGGGTTTGATCCTTGGGTTGGGAAGATCCCATGGAGAAGGAAATGGCAACCCACTCCAGTATTCTTACCTGGAGAATCCCACAGACAGAGGAGCCTGGTAGGCTACAGTCCATGAGGTCATAAAGAGTCAGATATGACTGAGCGACTAACACTTTCACTTTTCATCCTGACTTACATGGAGACCCACAGGGTATATATTCAGAAGAGTGTATCCCCCTTCCTAATGTGGCTGTGATAATGAACCATAATAATGTGCATCAAACGTTTAGCTCAGTATCTCCTGCATAATGAGGGCTAACAATGAACTGACCACAGCTGTCTGTGTTGCTATGTTGAATTGTCATCACAGCAATCCTTAGAGGTAGGAGGTATCTCATTTTTCTCTAGAAACTAGAGATATTGACCAACTGCCCAGGGTTATATGCCAAGAAATTGACAAACGTGGGATTTTTTGACACTGAAGATTCTGTCTGATCACACTTTAATACACACTGCTTTCCTGGCTCATCTGTCTCCTTAGCTGGCCCTGTGACCAACGCTGTGCTATCATTTGAGCTTTTGTCAGGGTTGGCATCAAAGTCAAGGTCCCCCTGAAGAGCAGTGTCTTTTTTTAGACCTTATCCAGAAATGTTGTTAGACAACTCCAGGCCCCACATTCACTCAGCCATCTTTTCCCCTTCAACAAATACATATTAAGTGCTTACTGGATACCAGTGCTCTAGGTAACGTGGATACACACAGCTGTGAATAAAGACAAAACCCCCTGAGCTCATGGAGCTTATACTCTACTCTGAGCAGACCCAAACAAGTAGTAAGCAAAACACACAAAGATCATGGTAATAGGTGCCATGTAGAAAAGGGAAGCAGGGAAAAGGTACAGAGTGCTTTTTTTTTTGGATGGTTGTGGTTGTCATTCTAAGTAGGATTGTAACAGGGAGGCCCGGTGAGACTTGTGCAGAGATCTTCAGGGGCAGAGGGAGGGGCCATGATATCATTTAGGGGTGGAGCTCAGGGCTGAGGGAACCGTCAGTGGAAAGATTCCGAGGTGGGGGGCAAGTACAGTGTGTTCAGGGAGCTGCAAATTTCTCTCCCTAATTTGATTTCAAAGTGATGCAAAAACATGTGGTCAGGCAGATACTGTTCAGCCCAGCTCATAGACCTACCTTCTGCTTGAAAGTGAAAGAACCACGCCATCACATTTATTCTTTACCTAGAGGAGGGATCTTGCTTCAGTTCAGTTCGGTTCAGTCTCTCAGTTGTGTCTGATTCTTTGCAACCCCATGAACCGCAGCACACCAGGCCTCCCTGTCCATCACCAACTCCCGGAGTTTACCCAACTTGTGTCCATTGAGTTGGTGATGCCATCCAACCATCTCATCCTCTGTTGTCCCTTCTCCTCCTGCCCTCAACCTTTCCTAGCATCAGGGTCTTTTCAAATGAGTCAGCTCTTCGCATCAGGTGGCTCAAGTATTGGAGTTTCAGCTTCAACACCAATCCTTCCAATGAACACCCAGGACTGATCTCCCTTGGGATGGACTGGTTGGATCTCCTTGCAGTCCAAGGGACTCTTAAGAGTCTTCTCCAACACCACAGTTGAAAAGCTTCAATTCTTCGGTGCTCAGCTTTCTTTATAATCCAACTCTCACATCCATAGAGATCTTGCTTAGAAACACAAATTTTACAACTAATGAAAAAAAGTCTAAATGAGGAACAATTGTGATATTTTTTTATGCGGTTGCATTTCTGGGTTCCCGGTATATGCTCAAATACTGCAGAAGTCTCCAAAGTTCATGGTGATTAATATCACTTATGAAAGTATTTGCAAACTGTTATGTAAATGTTAAATATAAGGGATTATTTTTATTGTTAAAGAATGAACTCTAAAAAATTGCCTGCAATGTGACGGTGGCTATAAATTTGAACATATTTTTAAAGTCCTAGCATTTATTAGTAAAGATGTCATTCTCCATTTTGTCTTACAAATATATCTCAATAGTTTGTCTTTAACACATAGTCTCTTTCAGTTCAGTTCAGTTCAGTCACTCAGTCGTGTCCATCTCTTTGTGACCCCATGGACCGCAGCACGCCAGGCCTCCTTGTCCATCACCAACTCCCGGAGTTTACCCAAACTCATGTCCATTGAGTCGGTGATGCCATCCAACCATCTCATCTTCTGTTGTCCCCTTCTCCTCCTGCCTTCAATCTTTCCCAGCATCAGGGTCTTTTCAAATGAGTCAGCTCTTCGCATCAGGTGGCCAAAGTATTTACCATAATATAAATTTTCATAGGACAATGTTCTGATTAAAGAAAACTAAGTACATTCTCTTGTTTACTTTCATAAACTTCTGTTGGGGTATAAATGGGTACAACTTTCTATTAAACAGTTTGGCAATATGTATTAAGAATTCTCAAAAAATGTATTTCTTTGACCTTGTAATTTCACTCCTAAGGATCTTGAGAATATCATAAGTCTAATAAGGAGAGATACATTTGCAAGGGCTTTTTATCCAGAATTATTTATTTATAAAAACACTGCAAACAACCTTGATGGGCCAATTATGATATATTCATATAAAATGGATCCATTTGTGAAAATAATCTTTGCATAGTATTTTAATAGCATAGGAACTTGCTTATGACAAAGTTAAGAGGAATAAAAACAGGATGCAAAATTGTGGATAATGTTGTCTGATGTAGGTAAAACATAAAATGCAAATAGAGCTAAATGTTAGCAGTGGCTGAACCTGAGTTTGGGAATTTGAGGGCACTACTTTGCATCTTTGCAGTTCCCTAATGTTTGTAACAATAATACATTCAGCAATTTCACCCTCTGGTATTCAGTTTCAGTGACATTTCACAACTGTTGACATAACCACATATTAAAAATTCTTTTCTCTGTGCCTGGTCAACAATGGATGACATCAGTGATGTCTTAGCAAACAAGGAAACTTCTAATCATTTGTCATTATTAAAAAGATGAAAACCATCCCCAGAAAAGAACCTTCACATTACAACCTAAAGAGTACCTCAATATACTTATTTCGATGCCAGTATGTGCTTTGAAGATGTGTTTTGAGACATTTGTGTTTTAAATAACCTACTGGCTTTCTGACCTCACTCGCCTGTCTCTTTCAAAGCTAGTACAGAAGATCAACTTTAAAATGAAACATATGCACTCTGTATGTTTGATGTTACAACGTAACTTGAGAAAGTTTGGGGAAGTATATCGAAATAGGTCAGCTATCTCTTGTAATTGAACTATAAAATATGTGATAAGCAAATATGCCTCGGATTAAACTGAATAAGGCATCTCCTTGCAATTTCAATGGAAAGATCCCATAGAAGGCTACTGGGTGCTCTTCTATCTTCTAGTCTTTGAGAGCATCTGAACTCAGTGTCTGCTGGAAATTACCTCCAACTGCTTGTAGACTGGCCCTTGCCTTGTTTCAAATTCACTCTCTAGAATGTTCTTAGAGTGAAGTGTCTCCACATGACCAACGCTGAATGGCTGCACTCTTAGCAATAATGTGTCTTCTGTTAACTTGTCATTTTTTACCATTTTCTGGAATAATGACAAATTATTGCCTCCCTTGCCAGAAATAGAAGCAACAATGAAAGTCACTCAGTCAAGACCATGCAATAGACAGTAATTTATATGTCTTTAACAGTGTGTGCTACATGCCTTCAAAAAAATCTGCTATTCAGTTCTTATCTGGCAAACTGCAGAAATAGGGCTTTCGTTTCCTGTTATCGCAGTACTTGTGGAGTTGGAGAAATGCTCTTGATTTCCTTTCATAAAGTTTTCTTTCTGAAACAATCAGGATTGTAGTAAACACTGACCCAGAAAAGAGGGTTCATTTCATGGATTTCCAGTAATGCCCATACTCTGAGTATTGTTTTTGTCATACAAGGTATGAAATTTTAATTATTAATGTCACAGGGATGTTTCATTTGTTTCTAATATTTTCATCGAATATTTCCCATATCCCAAGCACTGCTGTGTTCTTGGAGAAACAGGTGGGCAATGCCACACTTTCTGAGCCCACTGCATCCACGATGAAGTTAATCAGTTTAGAAAAGACTTAACTAAATTGCTTCACACTGTGAAGTAATCCTGGGGTACAGCTTCCTACAATCTGAAAGCGCTGAAGAGTTTTAGGCTTTCCCTACTAAGCACAAGCATTGTGTTTATTCTCGATGGGGTTACGCCCACCTGATCATTGTTTTCCCTGGCACTCAGACTGAGTTTTCTCTTTTAGTCTCCTAAATCTCTCAAAAAGTTTTAGGAATCCTACTGGAAGGCTCAAGCCACCTCTTGGTTTTAGTCCTAACATCCTTGATGTCTCTTAGTAGACAAAGCAGGTTTCCACGGTTCTATGAGATTTCAGATCTGTTAACTAGCTGCAAAGGCTGAAACTCCTTTGTGATCTCCCTGATCTGGTTTGGAGTTTTATCATCCTCAATTGCATTTCTCCCTCTGCTTGTGCTTTTTTTTTTTTAAATTATTTATTTATGTTTTGGCTGTGCTGGGGTCTCCATTGCTTCCAGTGGGCTTTCTCTACTTGCGGAGAGTGAGGGCAGCTCTCTAGTTGTGGCGTGAGGGCTTCTCATTGTGGTGGCTTCTCTTGCTGCAGAGCCTGGGCCCAGGATGCACAGGCTTTAGTCGTTGTGGTTCGTGGACTTGGTAGTTGTGGACCCTGGACTCCAGAGCACAGGCTCAATGGTGGTGGCACAAGGGCTTAGTTGCATGTGGGATCTTCCCAGACCAGGGATCAAACCCATGCCTCCTGCATTGGCAGGCAGATTCTTCCCCACTGAACCACCAGAGAAACCCTCTGCTTGTGCTTAATATTGAGATTTTTGTGAGTACCTTGTCAAAGCTTTGCCACTCTGCCTTCAGCTAATTTCTCTTTTCCTCTTTATATTCCTTACAATTTGTCCATCTTATACAAATGACCCCTCAGCCAAGGGACCACACCTTTTCTAACACCATGTTTAGTGTGTGTTTCCTTTGACGGCAGTGGAGCTCAGATAACAGGAAAATATTTAAGATAATAGTTATTTTACTGGGGGAAAATATCCGTAAGATTTCTTCCCTCCAAATCACACATTTACAATGTAAAACCTCCCTTTTGCTGCTAATGTTCCAATTGTCATATCAGAATTAGTCCCATCCACTGGTTTGAAATTCAAGCCAGTCACATCTGTCTTGCTACTGCTTCTGTTCTCCTAACCCTTGTTTCCTAGAGCTCCAGTCCTGACTTTCCTTCAGGGGCGCAGAGGAGCGGGGTGGGTAATCAAATCCCCATCTTGATAACCAGTCTGGTTATCCTAGGGTTTCTGAGAGTGGGGTCTTATCTAGACTTCATGGGTCCTGACAGGAAATAGCCAAGTCCAAAATATCTGGGTCCTTTTCACAGCCTCAAGCCCCAGACACAACCACATAAACGGGTCCCAGGTGACCAGCCTGGGATCCTTGCCTGAATGGCATCCTCTTTTACTGCAGGGCTCCACCTGCTGGTCGACATTGCTTCCTGTCACCTGTGCCCATCACTGCCCACTTTCCACTTGGGCCCATCTGTGGACATGTCCAGTGTTCAGGTTCAAATCCTTCTCTCAGAGTGCCAGCTGGGTCTGGATTTGTGAAAGCCCTGCTGTGGCTATGGAATTCACTCTCAGAGTGTGGTGGTGGTTCAGTCACTGAGCAGTGTCCAACTCTTGTGACACCGTGGACTGTAGTCTGCCAGGCTCCTCTGTCCATGGGATTTTCCAGGCAAGAATACTGGGGTGGGTTGCCATTTCCTTCTCCAGGGGATCTTCCCCACCAAGGGATCGAACCTGCGTCTTCTGCACCACTGCAGGCAGATTCCAGAGCTACTGGGGAAGAAAGTAATACCAGGAAGAAAGAGCTACCAGGGAAGCCCAAAGTACATGATTTATCTTTGTGGTATGAAGGTGCGCTTGGCCCTGAAACTCTCCCACTGATGAACCACTGCCCCCAAACTCCCACCATTAAAGTCTTTGGGGGTAACACATGCGTGCTCAGTCACGTTGGACTTTTTGCAACTCCATGGACTATAGCCTGCCAGGCTCCTCTGTCCATGGGATTTTTCAAGCAAGAATACTGGAGTGGGTTGCCATTTTCTTCTCCAGGGGATCTTCCCGACCCAGGGATCGAACTGGTTTCCTCTGAGTCTCCTGCTTTGTCAGGACATGTGCTTTACCCCTGAGCCACCTGGGAAGCTGAGATCCTCAAACAATCTTTAGAAAAAGCTGCTTTGGGATGAAGTATTAAATGAGATCTGATTAATTCAGGCCATTACAGTGAGTTTTCAAAAAAAAATTGTACTTTTTAAAATTTAAAGAATTGTCTTTGAATATGAAACTAAAACCTTTCCAATTTTTATCTTAAAATATCCTTTTTGTAAAATTTTGGTGATAACTAAATTAAATAGTAGTTGTGTCGTGACTATTTTTAAGGGTTCTTAACCTACCAAAATAAAACGTTTAAAAACCCTATACCAGCCTTTATTTTTTCTCTTCTCTTTTCCCTTTATTTTTTCTCTTCTCTTTTTCCTCTTCTCTTTTCTCTTCTCTTCCCCTCTCCCCTCCACTCCCACCTTCCACTCCCCTCTCCTCTCTCAAGCGTCTGCTCTTTCACTTAGCAGTCTATGAAAACCTCAAAGTCTGAAAGCCACAAGATTAAGGGATATCTTTTTTGAAACATCATTAGGGTCTTGTCTGGTAACAAATAATGCTCAGATTAGTTCGTATTAGTCATCAATTCTCCTGAAGGTCTTTAGAGTTTAAAGCACAGTGCAGACCGTTTTGGAAAGGAGAGAGGGAAAGACTCTTCATGTCATTACTCAGGTGCAGAACATCAGGGCCGGATGGCTTGGGATGCACACATGCTTTGGTGGACAGTGGGTAGAAAGGGAAAGAAAACAGGACCATAGAAAAAAAGAGATAAAGCCCCCAAATGCAATGTACCTGAATTCACAATCTTATCCAGGACCAGACCAACTGGAAAAGTACAATGAAATTACTCGAAATTGAGTGTGTTCAAAATCCAATCCACAGCTCCTCTCTCCAGTTCACATTATGACTCGTGCCAGCCTCATTCAGGACTGTCTGCTTCTTCTCTTTAGAGAAGCTAATGTCTCCTTCAGTGAAGTCCCCATGAAAGGTTTCCCATGTACAGTGAATGTCCATCTCTCTGTATCTCTAATACCCCCATAGGGAGTCACCGCCTACCCCCCCAATATTTAATGATACCTTTCAGTCCAAGGGATTTAGGGGAGCCCCAAGTCTCTATCTTTGCCCAGCTACCCACTAGCCTTAGAACTGGACAGTTGACTCAGTTCTGACCACACAGAAGCAATCACTCTTGCTGGCCACAAAGACTGACAGGCTTGTGATCCAATCTGAGCTCCTCTGAGCCCTCCCTTGAGCCTTCCAGAGCTCTTGAAAGAGATGGTATCTCTTTCTCTGACATCATGAGTTCAGAGGTCTGTGTAGACTCAAGCTTGCTGGGGACCGGTCTGTGACCGTATGCGTAGACCAGGGTGGTGTGCTGGTGAGGACAGCTTTCAAATCTGGAGTTCAGTCATGTCTAGACTTCTAGGAAATTCTTTTTCTTTTATTAAGCCAGACTGAGTTAGGCTTCTACCCTTGTTACCAAAGGCCACAGAGGAATGTCCAGTTTTGGTATGAGGACCCTTCCTCTGAGAGAAAGGGAAGTGTGACTGAGATCTTTGGGATCCCAGGGAAGACTGTCAATTCAGATTCTTTTCTCTGTGTCTTCAGCACACTCACCCCCTTGGAGTCCCATAAGGAAAGAGACTAGGGAGCAGGGTGGAGAGAAACAGGTCTCTCCCCAGGGACACCTCCGTCTTCACTGGTGTCTGGTTTAATCATAATGGAGAATCGTATTAGGGCCAGTATCTCAGAGGACCTGTTAGAAAGCTGGCCATGTACAAAACTCATGACAAAGGCTAGACAGGGACCGTTATTGTTTTCTTCTGCTCCTCTCTAGATTATTATATTTCACTGAGGACTGACAGGCTATACTCTCCTTGCTGATTTCCAAATCCTGTACTGGAATGTGCCCAGCCCGCTCACTGGAGATTTCCCTGGGAAGGCTGAGGAGACATCATCAGAGACAAGACCCTATTCTAATAGAATTCAGAGTTGGAACAGTTCTCTTCCCACTGACAGTGGTCTCTTAGTAAACAGGCGGGATGGCTCCAGACTGCAGACGCCTTGGTGGCTTGACACTTGGAATGCATGTTACTGCTGCTTGACTGAAACATTCCAGTGAATCTTTATGGTCTCTACCATCCCCAGAAAGAGTAAGTCTTAACCACAATAAAATGTATCCTCACATCAAAAATTTCTCAAGTGCTTTATCCAAGATCAAAAGCGAAAACAGGGCTTCCCTGGTGACTCAGTGGTAAAGAATCCGCCTGCCAATGCAGGAGACATGGGTTCGATCCTTGGTGCAGGAAGATCCCACATGCCACAGAGCACGTGAGCCTGAGAATCACAACTATTGAGCCTGTGCTGTTTAGCCCGGGAGCCACAACTCTTGATGCCTATACATCCTAGAGCCTGTGCTCCTCAACAAGAAAAGCCACGGCAATGAGAAGCCCGAGCATCACAACTAGAGAGTGGCCCCCACTTTCTGCAACTAGAGAAAAGCCCGCACATTAACAAAGACCTAGCACAGCCAAAAATAAATAATGAACTTTTTTTAAAAAATGAAAACAAAAAGACAGCCCTGAAGGAAAAGGTGAATCATATGGCATAACATTAGGATATTGTTTCCTGGTGTCCACCTCCAACATATGGTAATTTTCAATGACTGACAGATGAAATGACTAAGAGGGAGAAGGAAAACTGTTTACTCCTGGTAGCAGGGGACAGAACTCTGTTTACTAAAATTCTTTAAAAAGGACATCAGGCTGTTTTCGCAATGAGCAAAACTTCACTTGGAAAGGAAAGCAGCTACAATCCTGAAATCTAGAGCATAAACACAAATGCACAATCAAAATGGAACATTAGAATAAAATGTGTAAATGGCTTCCCAAAGAGAACCTAGGCTTCTACTCATTCATGCAAGAAAATCTTTGCTTGTATCGAACATTATTTAGGGACCTGATAACAAAGTGGTGGTGGGAAGAGGAAGAAGTTGGAGAGGAAGATAAAAATGAGGAAAAACTTCAGAACTCTTAGTATTATTGACTATGGAGAGCATTTTTATTAGTACAAGGTAATATATTTATCTAGAAATTAAAAGCATGAAAGCATAATCCTCAAAATATTATCTTGATTCACTTCGCTGCTAATAATGCCTAGAAAATATGTCAATGATCAATGATAGAAATAATTGGAAGTGTTAATAGCAGACGTGGGCTGATTTGGACTCAGGGATTTTTTTGTTTTGTTTTGTTTATTTGGCTATACAATGCTTTTTCTATTTATAAGTTTCAGGTGTACAGTATTATAATTCGGCATCTGTATATGCAACAAAGTAACCACTCCCACAAGTCTTGTTAGCATCCACACAGTACAGTTGACTCCCTTCACCTGTTTTGTTCACCCCTCAACCCCCTCCCCATGTCGTAACCACCAATCTGTTCTCTGTGTCTATGAATTTGCTTTTGTTTTGTGTTGTTTCTTCTTTATGTTTCACACGTGAGTGAAATCATAATGGTATTTGTCTTTCTCTGACTTATTTCACTAACTATAGTACCTTCACTATCCATTCATGTTGTTGCCAATGGCAGGATTTCATATTTTTTATGGTTGAGTAATATTCCCTGGTATATATACCACATCTCCTTTATCTGTTGATGAATGTTTAGGTTGTTTCTATATCTTGGCTCTTTTCGATAGTATTACAATGAACAGAGGGTTGCGCATGTCTTTTCAAATTAGTGTTTTCAAGTTCTTTGGGCAAATACCCAGAACGAGAATAGCAGGGTCGTATGGTATTTCTGAATTTTCTGACTCAGCTCCATACTGTTTTCCATAACACTTGAACCAATTTACAGTTTCACCAATAGTGTTTTAGGGGTTCCTTTTCTCCACTTCCTCTCTAATACTTACTATCTCTTGTCTTTTTGATAATAGCCATTTTAACAAGTGTGAGGTGATATCTCATTGCAGTTTTGATCTACATTTCCCTAATAATTGGTGATGTTCAAACATCTTTTCGTGTGCCTGTTGGCCATTTGTATGTCTTCTTTGGAAAAAGAGCTATTCAGATTCTGCCAATTTTTAATTCAGTTGCTTACTTTTTTGTTGCTATTGAGTTTGTGCATTCTTTATTCATTCTTGATATTAACCCATATCAGGAATATATTTGCAAATATCTTCTCCTCTTCCATAGGTTACCTTTTTGTTTTGATGATGGTTTCTTTCACTGAAACCAGAAAGAAAAAAAAACAAACTAAAAAGCAGGAGCTTTTTAGTCCTGGGTCTCCCAGGGCTCCCTCTAACTTGAATTGCATCTTTGGTAAATAGGACCAGTATTGAAATCTAACATCTAGGCCTTGAAAAATACAAATCTTCATACTGAACATCTGACTTCAGTACATACGTATTTTCATTTCACAGGCTTCAACTTTAACATTATAGACAGTATCTCACACTTACCTCTTCTACCAATCTTCTTTTTTCCAAACCAATTATTTTTTCCAAGCCCTTTTTCATGAGCGGCTCATTTTCTGCTGAAGCTCCTAAAGAAGACAGGGTTGTGTCTTCTCATCATGGAACCACCACCTTGATAGGAGAAAACAGAAAATTCAGTCATTGTGTTTCCCTTGTCAGATTTCTTCCTGTGCTACATTTGTTAAAACTCTGGGAGTGAGTAACCATTCCCTTTCCCAACAAACGGCCCTTTAAAATACAACAAAACAAAGCTATAATTCAAGCTAAGACAGTTACAGAGATGAAAATTAGAGAACATGTTTGAGGACTGATATAAAGAATTACTCTATTTCTTGAGCTCTCAGAGGAGAGATGTATGCATGTGCCTCCTTATTTCTTTTTCCCTTTGCCACAGAATTTGCAATGTCTGTACAAAGTCTAGAAATGTTTTTCTTCAATTCTCAATCATCTTGCGCTTCTGATTCTTCAAAATCTGTTGCCCCTGACTGCTCTGCAGGCATCAGAATTGTGCCCCTGGCTATGAGAGCATATCTACAGAAACCAAATTCAAGATTGCGATTAGAGGAAAATGAAAGACTCTGAAGAGTCCTCCAGCACTGCCGACAGCTTTTGAAGGAAGGAGGTGGTTGGTGTGTACAAGTAGAGGTAGTCTTCTTTATTTAATCATGCATTTTCATGGCTATCACTCTGTCGGGAAAGAGAATCTGTTGATGTTGCCTTTGACGGTAGGGGAAATGGAAATACAGAAAGATAAAGTTATTTGGCTCAGTTTCATGAAGCAAATTTACCATGGCATCCTTCTCAGCTAAACCTGTTTTCAAAGTCCCCACACTCTTTTTTTTACCTGCATCAATAGAAAATGATCATATGTTCCTTTTGGCTTGGGAAATGTAGTGAAATTTGATGAGGGAGAAAGCTGACATAATTATGCATGGTTATCAAGCTTCCAAAGTAAATGAAACCCTGCAAGTAAATGAAAAATTAACTCAGAATGAACTTAAAAGGATTTGGGTTTTATAACTTCACTGACTAGCTTGGACGGTCCAAAGAACTGTTTACTGTATGGAATATTTTCATACTTGTAAAAATTGATAATGTATCACTGTTGGGTCTAATTTTCTTTCCTGTTCTAAGAGGAAAGGTCAGTCCCCTCCTTCTTATTAAATCTGAAAAATAAATAACCACAGCAGTATCTCAACAGACTTAATATGTTTACTTGGCACTAAAGAATGTGAAATAATTGAGCAACACATCATGGTTGGAGGGGAGCAGAGGGGGAAGACCAACTTGTTTTGTTTGATAGACTAACTTCTACTCGATCTGCTGAAAAGATGGTTATTGACAGTTGTATATCTTGGTCATGAGCACAGACCTAAAACTTTATCAGGAGGAAATAAAACTACTTAAAGTTGTAGTTGATGAAATAACTTTTACCTACGTAGGGCAATTGCTTCAAAGAAAAAGTCAAAATGTTCGAACTTCCCATCCTTTTGTTATTGGACAGGGAAGAAGGAAACATTTCACAGAGAGAAACTGCTCTGTTGAATATTGAAAGAATTTAAAACAAAAATATCAGTATTAACATAATTATAGATACAGAATTATAGATTAGAAAATATTTACCCCTTTTTTTCATAGTTTAAGGTAAAAAGTCATTTTTCCAATATCAGTGATTCAAATGCATTAAACATAAGATAGGAAAAGTTCTTTCTATTCCCTTCAAAAGCTAAGAATATTTTCTGTAAAATGTAACCTAGGATAGTGGCTGCCAGGGCCTGGAGAGTGTGGGAAATAGGGAGATTTGGAGCAAAAAAATGCAGTAAAAAGTTGTAGTTATGCAAAATCAGTAAGTTCTGGAGACCTAAGGTATAGCATGGTAACTGTCATTAACAATATTATATTCTTGAATTGGTTGCCATTTCCCTCTCTGGGGAATCTTCCTGACCCAGGGACTGAACCCATATCTCTTACATTTCCTGCATTGGCAGGTGGGTTCTTTACCACTAGCGACACCTGGGGAGCCCCTGAAATTTGCTGAGTGATCATAAATGTTCTCACCACACACACCACACACCACACACACACACACACACATACCCATACACACCACACACACACATACAAATGGTAACTATGTGAGGTGATGGATATGTTAGTTAGCTTGATTGCAACGTCTGCATATTGCAAAACATGACATTGTCCACATTAAATATATACAAATTTGTTTGTCAGTTTGAAAAAGCTGAAAAAAATTAAAAATAATAAAAAATAAGATGCAGCTTAACCTTTTTTGATGAATGAGACTGAGCAAGGAAATGTTAAGGGAGAACTTTGAAACAAATTATCCCTGAATTTCTAATGTATAGATGACTCATCTGTGATGAAAGTTAATTACTATTATTAATTATAATTATGACTTTGAGGCAGTGTTTTGAGAATCTTCCAGGGCTTTCTGATTCTGACAGCACCTGTCAGAGGGAAGTAATGGGGAGGAACTTGTCTCCACGGCAGGAAGAATTTCTGGGATTTGTCATAGGTCACACAGTCCCAGAGGGAACTGGAAGGTCATCCATAACTTCTCTCCAAGCCGCCCTCAACTCATCTGTGGATGTAGATTCAGTCACAGAGGAGAGGTGAGGTCAGCAGACTAGAGCCACAATAGGATTCCTACAGATACCAGACCTATGACCCAGGATATTTTCTGCCAAAAATATCAGCTTGTAGACGCCTTATCGCAAAGGAGAGCTGGTGTCTGCAGGTGACCTGTGGCTTGATGATGAAACTGGAAAGATGAACTATTGCATTAAGAAAAAGAACTCAAGAACTCACGTGGGATTCCCTGACAAGGAAGCTCCCTGATTTCAGTCCCAATCCATGAAACACATGGAAGCCTGAATATGTTTTGTTTTTTTTCCCCACTCTGTCATGATTGATTATTATGAGGTTCAAGTTCTGTGAATTAAAGAACAACCCACTGTAGTGTTGACAGTGGTCTTGGTCCACCATCAATCCCTGCATTCTCAATAAAATGCTCTTATCAAAAGACTGTTGCACTTAAAGCATTTTCACCAAAATAAAACTGTTCCTTTCTCAGTCTCCCATAAAGACAAATTGACATGAAGTTACAACAGGCTAAACCAAAGACAAGCCTGAGACTCCACCTCCTTCCACCTTAACACAGGAAAGAGGTAAGAAAAATCACATGCCCATGCTCATGGCAGAGCAGTGATGTAATAATAAGATTAACAGCAAAAGCAATAACAGTAATAACATCTGTCATTTAGTATCAATACTGAGACCAGAGTGGAAGCTTTCTTGTAAGCCTTACAAGTACAGTCTCATTTGTAAAGAGGTAGAAGGTGTGCACCACCCTTATGGCAGAAAGTGAAGAAGAACTAAAAAGCCTCTTGATGAAAGTGAAAGAGGAGAGTGAAAAAGTTGGCTGAAAGCTCAACATTCAGAAAGCTAAGATTATGGCATCTGGTCCCATCACTTCATGGGAAATAGGTGGGGAAACAGTGCAAACAGTGTCAGACTTTATTTTTGGGGGCTCCAAAATCACTGCTGATGGTGATTGCAGCCATGAAATTAAAAGATGCTTACTCTTTAGAAGAAAGGTTATGACCAACCTAGATAGCATATTGAAAAGCAGAGACATTACTCTGCCAGCAAAGGTCCATCTAGTCAAGGCTATGGTTTTTCCTGTAGTCAGGTATGGATGTGAGAGTTGGACGGTGAAGAAAGCTGAGTGCCAAAGAATTGATGCTTTTGAACTGTGGTGTTGGAGAAGACTCTTTAGAGTCCCTTGGACAGCAAGGAGATCCAACCAGTCCATCCTAAAGGAGGTCAGTCCTGGGTGTTCATTGGAAGGACTGATGTTGAAGCTGAAACTCCAATACTTTGGTCACCTGATGTGAAGAGCTGACTCATTGGAAAAGACCCTAATGCTGGGAAGGATTGGGGGCAGGAGGAGAAGGGGACGACAGAGGAGGAGATGGTTGGATGGCATCACTGACTCGATGGACATGGGTTTGGGTAGACTCCAGGAGTTGGTGATGGACAGGGAGGCCTGGTGTGCTGCAATTCATGGGGTTGCAAAGAGTCAGACACGACTGAGTGACTGAACTGAACTGAACTGGAAGGTGTGCAGCTTTCCTAAGCTACACAATTGTAAAGCTCAGAACATGACCCACCCAGGTCTTCTGTATCTAATTGGTCCGCTTTCTCTTTTCATCCTGTAGACTGTCTGATACTGGGACCAAACCCTTAGAGAGAAGAGGAGTCTTTGTAATTCTTGTCTGGATATGAAAAGTTGAGGAAATATACTGCTGATGCTTGAACAGCAAGGGTTTGAATTGCATAGGTTCAAAAATCCACTTATATGTGGATTTTTTTCAATAAATATGTTAGAACATTTTTTGGAGATTTGTGACAACTTTAAAAAAAACACTGTTGAATGGAATAGCCTAGAAATATAGAAAAAATTAAGATAAAGTTGGATATTACATAAATACATAAAATATCTATACTAGACGCTAGTATAGTCTACCTTCTTACTTGTTCCTTTGAGACACATTCTGAAGACATCTGCTAAAATAATTTTCAGCAAATGTAATTTGTGTCTTATCAGATTCTTACTCCAAGGACACCACTGGCCTCCTACTACCCATAAGAATAAAGCCAAGGTCTAGATCATGAAGCTGCCTCTTTCCCTGCCTTTCTCCCAGTTCCCACTTCCCTCTGTGATCTGTATGCTTCTTCCAACAAAGCTTCCTTCAAAAGCCATTCTCATGAAACTCTAGTCCAATGACTAATAAGAAGCAAAATGTTAATAATTAGACTTTAATTCTCACTATCCCTTCATACCCCTAATCTCTTAACATGCTAATAATTAGCAGAGCTTCTCCATGAAACACCATCCCCAATAAACCTATGACTTGCTCTCTTTCATCATCTTCAAAATTCAAATATCTCCATCAGTTCTTACTTCAATTAGAGTGAAATGTTTACCAACTGCCAGAGTTTTGGAGCCCTCCATGGTTTTAATGGGCTTCCCTGATGGCTCAGATGGTAAAGAATCTGCCTGCAATGCAGGAAAAGCAGGTTCAACCCCTGAGTAGGGAAGATTCCCTGGAGAAGGTTATGGCAACTCACTTCAGTATTCTTGCCTGAAGAATTCCATGGACAGGGGAACCTGGCAGGTAACAGTCCATGGACTCGCAAAAAGTTGTACACGACTGAGCAACTAACACTTCCACTTTTACTCTTCATTTCCTACTTTTGTATTCTAATCCCCTATAATGAAAAGGACATCTTTCTGTTGGTGTTAGTTCTAGAAGGTCTTGTAGGTATTCACAGAAACGTTTAACTTCAGCTTCTTCGGCATTAATGGTTGGGGCATAGACTTGTATTACTGTGATGCTGAATGGTTTGCTTTGGAACGAACCCAGATCATTCTGTCATAGAATGGATTACATAGGCCTAAGGGCAATGCCAAATGGCAATCCACTGGATTTTTATTTTGATGAAAAGATTAAAAGGATGTGGTATTAGAATACTACTTAGAATGCAATTGGTATTTTAAAGCTCTGAAAACATTCCTTTTGGAGCATTGTTTATTCTGTCCACTTTGGCAAAATTGCCTGCAGTGTAGTCTTTGTCCACATAACCCCAAGTGTCAATGGGGATGGAAGAGAACAATGAGGTTTCCTTATCTAGGTCAGAAAGAGTAGAAAGAACTTCTTCTGTTGGGTAAAGCATTCACCCATTGTGATAGAATTTGTAGTAACCCTGATTGATTGTCAGTCAAGACAAATTCCTTCTGCCTCCAGCAACTAGTCAAATTACCTTATTATTTTTTAAGTTCATGGCTCTAAAGAATTAACCTACAACAGGAACAACCAAAGGTGTTTTCTCCAGTGTGCAAAGGGCTCCACTTTTGCAAACTGTTACTCTTATTGTCCCTAATACATATACTGCATTCTCTACCTCTTTGCTCTTACCTGAGATGTGGTGGTGGTGGTGGTGGTTTAGTCGCTAAGTTGTGTCCAACTCTTGTGATCCCTGGACGGTAGCCTGCCAGGATCCTCTGTCCATGGGATTCTCCAGGCAAGAATACTGGAATGGGTTGCCATTTCCTTCTCCAGCGGATCTTCCTGAACTGTATCTGTCTTTTATGCATATCCAGTCTTCACTCAACTTTCAAAGAGTAGATTGATCTTACCTCCTTCCATGACCATTCCACGTTCAGGGGTCTCTCCTTCTGGAAGTTTTACAGCCCTCATTCTTTTGAATATTCACCATTTACTCACCTCCTAGTTGTATTTCTGTGTGTATTCCATGAACCTTCCTCCAAATATCTGTAAGCTCCTTCAGGAGGGAGAACTCCTTTGCTTTCTTTTTCTGGAATCACTAATTACTTATTAGAATTTTTTTCTGTGGGCTTGATTCGTATTTTTAAAAGATGGAAAAGTCCCACTGGTGGCCCCAAGGACCTAACAGTCCGTTTTAGAGATGAATAAATCGAGGCTCAGAAAGATTAAGTATGTGGACTATGATCATGCAAAATTCAATACAAGAGTCTTGAGTGTGCAAATGTTGCCCTACTCATTTTTATCCTAACTTTCCACCCTCCGCATGACCCTCAAGACAGTTGGAGTCACTGTCCTTCTGCCTCTGAATGTCTTTAGTCTCTGGTCTCTATATTAGTTTGCTAAATCTGCTGTAACTAATTACTACAAATGGAACGGCTAAAACAACAGAAACTCATATTCTCAGTTCTGGAAGCTAGAAGTCCAAGATCACAGTGCTGGCAAGGTTGCCTTCTTCCGCGGCCTCTCTCCTGTTTGTAAATGACGGCCTTGTCTCTCTGTTTTCTCATCCCCTGTCTTTAAGTGTCACGTGTCTGATTTTCCTCCTCTTATAAGGACACTTGGGCTTCCCTTGTGGCTCAGTGGGTAAAGACTCCACCTGCATTGCAGGAGACCTGGGTTCGATCCCTGGGTTGGGAAGATCCTCTGGAGATTGGAAAGGCAACCCACTTCAGTATTCTGGCCTGGAGAATCCCATGAACTGTATGGTCCATGGGGCCATAAAGAGTCAGACACGACTGAGCGACTTTCACTGTAAGAACACCAGTAGAATTGGATTAGCTTCCCTCGCCCCACCCCCCATAGCCTCATTTTAACTTAATTACTTCTGGGAAGATCCTGTCTCCTAATATGGTCACATTCTGAGATGCTGGGCTTCCTGGTGGCTCAGATGGTAAGGAATCTGCCTGTCATGCAGGAGACCCAGGTTCAGTCCCGGGGTCGGGAAGATCCCCTGGAGAAGGGAATGGTTACCCACTCCGGTATTCTTGCCTGGAGAATCCCAGGGACAGAGGAGCCTGGCGGGCTACAGGCCATGGGGTCACAGAGAGTCGGACACGCCTGAGTGACTAACACTTTCTGAAATACTCACCTCAGGGCTGCAGTGCGTGAATTGAGAGGTGGGACTGGGGGCCGCTGTGTTCATAGTAGTCCCCTTTCTTTCTTTTGTTTTTTTCTTCCACTTATTCTGTGGTGGAGGCTTCCTACAGCTAGTAAAAATTAATTTGAACACACATGTTAGGCCCTCTCCTTTGAAGTTAAATCAGTATCAATACTCAATACTCTGTTATAATGTATATGTGACAAGAATATAAAAAGGAGTGGATATATGTATCTGCATAACTGATTCACTTTGCTGTACAGCAGATAATAACAACGGAAATCAACTATATGCCGATAAAAAATAATTAACAAAAACCTACCTGTGAGAGTTCTGCCTGTGTAATTGTCCTGTGTCTCTTCTGTCTGGCTAAAACCCATTTAGACATTTATATTGACTAAAAATTTGTTTAAATCATTCCAGCCTAGAACCTAATGCTCTTTCACAGAGAAACCAGGTTTTTTGCAAGATTTGAACGAACTATTTTTAGCCAAAAAAAAAAAGAGAGAGAGAAATAAACAGGAAATAAAGGAGTTAACTTTCCCAACAAATTGATTTTTAAAAAAAGAGAGGAAGAAAATGGGTTCTTCACAATCTAATAGAAATAGCAGTGCCATGACAGCTTTGGAAAGTTCTCTGACATTTTTTGTTTCTACTGAGGCTCCACCCACCCTCTTATTCACAGAGTTCTTGATGCCAAGGAGCTACGCCACTGCCATTCCTAATACTGGGCCTGCCCTCAAAGGAGACCAAGTTACACTTGATTTTTCTTCATAGCTAAGTTTTTGGTGAGGCATCAGGCAATTGCCAAGACATGTCAGAAAATATCTGTCTGGTTACCTAAGTCCACACTTGATCAAGCAGTGAAATAGAACATCTAGAGTAGATATGTGGAATTAAAAATAAAACACACCCTGGAGACAGCCCTTTCTATTCAAGAGCTTTCCGACGAAATGATGCAACAAATAGATTTCACCCAAAGGTGACAGAGGGTAAAATCTGTGGATCAAAATAGCTGGAACGCATGACTCTGAGTCTTAAATATTAGACCTTAGAGCAATTAAGTTGCATGCAGTCATATTTTTCATCCCGTATCATCTCAAAGAACATTATTGTAACTGGGTGCGTTTTACTTTCCATCTTAATTATCCATCCTTGCTTAGGACATGGAACTGTCTTGTTCTATCCAGAAGGCCACCATGACAGTTCAGTATCATAAGAGAGAAAGAGGCAGGCAGTTTTTGACACATGAAACACATTAAATAATTTTACTTTGAATGGGTACTCTTAGTAACGGATCAAACAAAAAAATATTTCCTCTGAAATCTTATCTGTAAGTGAGACCTATTATTTTTTTTCAAATCGTATTTCCAGCAAAAATGAATTACAGCAGTTTCACAGCTGACTTTTCAACCTAAAAGGTCACTAGTGAAATATTATTGAAACTATGAAAAGTTATTTTTGGAGGTAATAGAGGGAAGCAGGGAGATGACACATGTTCTGAAAATTCCTGCTGCATGTTGGCTTTCATCTTCTTATGATGAATGTTCCCTAAGCAAGTAACCTGCCAGCAGAAGACCAATCCAGGCATTCTCAAGCTTGAGAAAGTGATGCAAAACAAGAGTAGACTAGCTGTCGATCTTTTTTCAGGTTTCTGATCATTGTATTAACACAAGGAGGCTTGGGATCCAGCATCAGATAACAGAAAAGGGTGGAGATTGCAAGTCTGCATATTAAGGAGGTGAAACCTTTCTTCACTTGGTGATCTCTTGCTTGGGAGAAGTACCCTTCATGGCAGTGCTCATAGTTACATGTGAGGGACTTCCCTGGGGGTCCCGTGGTTAAGAGTTCACCTTCCAATGCAGAAGGTGCATATTTGACCTCTGGTAGGGGACCTAAGATCCCATAGGCCACACGGCCAAAAAACCAAAACATGAAAGAGAAGCAATACTGTAACAAGTTCAGTAAAGACTAAAAATGGTGCACATCAAAAAAAAAAAAATACAATTGTTAGGAGTGGCCAGTATTAACTGAGCCTCTACTTTGACACTTGTGTTGCTCATATAGCCATCAACCAGTTCCCCTTTGCCTTCCTGAGCCAGCAGGAGAGAGAGGCGGTAAACAGAGGGTATGTGTGGTCGTGTGGAGAGTCCCCTCCGGTTAAATACAGCGCTTCATGTGGGAGCCGTATTCCACTTGACCAATGTCAATAGGGCTTCCCAAGCGGCCAAATGGTAAAGAATCCGCTTGCCTATGCAGAAGACGTGGGTTCGATCCCTGGGTTGGGAAGATCCCCTGGAAGAGGAAATGGCAACCCACACCAGTACTCTTGCCTGGAGAATCCCATAGACAGAGCAGCCTGGAAGGCTACAGTCAGCAGGGTCGCCAAGAGTCAGATATGACTGAGCACAGCACAGCAGCAGTGATGCTACCTAACCTCCACTAGAATACTTCCTTCTATTCCTATTTATCTGTGCTCCGAAGTCCTATTTACAACCCTCTGCAGTTGTTTTGTGAGCAAAATCTTCTAATGAGGGGGGAGAGAGGAAAAATGGCATTCACATAATTCACTGCACTTTTCAGGACTGAACAGGACTCTCTTTCTACCCAGCCTGCCTCTCTGAATTGCCTTAAGAACTGTCTCACCAACGCTCTCTTCATCCATGTGGGAGAAGCTCTAAAAAACCAGGTCAGGAAAATAGCCTCCAACATGTGGCTGCAAATAAGGTCACGCTGAGTCACAGGCCGTATTTCCTGGCTCAGTGCGCTGACTTTCCCAAGGAGGCCCTCACCCCCCATGCCCCTTAGCTTCAGTCGTGTCCACCTCTTTTTGACCCTGTGGACTATAGCCCGCCCCATGGACTGTAGGCCATCAGGCTCTTCTGTCCATGAGATTCTTCAGGCAGTGGGTCCATGCCCTCTTCCAGGGAATCTTCACCCAGAGATAGAACCTGCATCTCTTATGGACACAACTGAGCATTCTGCTGCCCTTTACTTTGTCACTGAGGCCTCGAAGGACTTCTACAAGAGCATCCAGTATTCTGGCCTGGATTTACAGTCTCAATTTTTACCCTGAGGCTTTCAGTTTCTGTTTCTTTTCAGTTTCCTTCTTTTTTTAAGTACTAAATTAATAAATAAAATTCACTTCCTTTTGTGAGAATTCTTACCTAGTCCTCAGGCCCCAGGCTCTTGCCACCAGCTTTCCCCCACCTCTAACTCCAAGGTTTTTTGTGCAAATCTCCCTCAAATGTCCTTCCTTTCCATGCAAATCAATATGCAAACAGGCCTGGAGGCTTCTCTACCAGCAGTTCAACATTCCTGATGGTAATCATTTGAGCACAGCATCCCTGAAATATGAAATGCTATTTGGTAATTAATTCTTGTGTGTCTTTCACAACCATCACCACAGAGCTGAGAATGGCAGTCAAACAGGAGACCTAGAAAAAAATGCTATTTGGTAATTAATTCTTGTGTGTCTTTCACAACCACCACCACAGAGCTGAGAATGGCAGTCAAACAGGAGACTTAGAAAATGCCTGTTGACTGATGGTGGGTCACAGTCACTCAGTCGTGCCCGACTCTTTGCAACCCCATGGAGTAGCCTGCCAGGCTTCTCTGTCCATGGAATTCTCCAGGCAAGGATACTGGAATGGGCTGCCATCCCCTTCTCCAGGGGAACTTCCCAACCCAAGGATCAAACCCAGGTATCCTGCATTGCAGGTGGATTCTTTACCATCTGAGCCTCCAGGGAAGCCGTATGTTTGTCAATTAATGCCTCTCTTGCTATGAATGACCAGCTGTGGAAGCTGGAGGGCATATCTGAGTTATGAAACTCTACACACCTAACGTAAACACTGAATGACCAAAAACGTCTTAGGTCACTTCACTGTTTCTGGAGAACAGAATGAACTTGCCTGAATCAATGTGACACAGAAGAGCTCTCAGTCACTGATACGAATACTGGGCTGCTGGCTGGTGTGTAAAATCTTAGCTAGTGTTTGTCCCCCAGTCCAAGTCATATGAGTCATTGCGGTTGTACTGGGTATGGCATCCTGATTTGGAGATGCCTGCTTGCCTCTTCGTGTACAAGCAAGCAGTCACTGGTTGTCTCATCTCCCTCAGAAAAAGCATTTCAGTTGGGCGTTGGGAGTAAATAAGGGCCAGAGGGAGCATTCTGATAGCAGTTACATGGGCTTGAGCTGTCTAAGGACTTTGGGAGCAGCTAATTGTCAATGAGTCAGGAGGTTGCCAGGGCAACCAGCAAACTGCTCTTTCTGGTAAGTTAGCTCTGCCTCAGGTCCAAGAGGGGTTATGAAAGAGTTGCAGGTTAGAGAAGGAAGGTTTCCCCCTTTCCCTGATGTTTATAGAAAGCTTTATGATGTTAAAGCTTTTCTACTCATCCGAGGAGAGAAATCTGAGATAGCTGAAAAGTTCTACTCTGAATTATTTGGAAATAGGAGAAATGGAAGCAGAACATTGTAAACAAGATGATACAGGATAGGAAAAAGTTAGGACAAAGACAAAAAGAAACATTCCCTTCATGTGGAGCCTTCAGAAACATATGGCCGTGAATTTATAGGAATGAGAAGAATTTATTTGAAAGGTTTTTGTAGCTAGTTTGTTCAAGCTAGGAGATGACTACAATTCTGTTGAATAAGTGCAATACAGCAAAGAATATTAGAATAAAGTATGAAGACATCTCTTGAGTCTCCATTTGATTGTGTAAACAGAATGCTAAGGAAATCTAACTTTCCCAACAGTCATGGAAAGAATGTCATCCAATGATAGGCATCAAAAGAATCAGTGCAATGTGTAGCTTTTGAATATTTTGTTTTGTTTGTCAGTGTATGGAAAGATAAAAAATATATGTAAGAATGAGGTTCTTTTTAAAAATGTTTTAGAACTACGCTGCTTAAGATTGTTGAATATTAAGTCACAGTCTATGGCATTTAACAAACCAGGAAGCCTGTCTTATTGCTAAGGTGTTAACCAAACAGGTAGGTAATTTATTTACTGTCATAGACAACATGCATACTCAGAGATGATACTCTGAGTTATTATTAATGGGCCATGACTTCTTTTGCTTCTCCTTCTTCATCCCACGTTTGACCATTTGGATCTCAGCAGTCCCCTTCCTGAGGCAGAGGCCAATGGGCAAGTCTGCACAGACAGGTATGAGAGGCAGGAGGCATCTTCCACAGATGGAGCTTCCATTGACAACTTCCCCTGAAGGAGGTGCTGGCTTTTCTGTCAACTGTGTGTCTTCCCTCACTTCTATTCTCTGATTTGATTATTTCACCTCTGAGCTCCTTAGTCAGTTGAAGCAAAAGATGCAACATTAAAGAGTTCGACAGTAATTTATAAAGTAATTTATAAAGCACAACCTAAAAGAGTTTGACAGTACATGGTGTCTGCTACATACACAATTGCTGATCCTGGGGATGCACTAATGAACAACACAGCTTAGATACCACATATTAAATATCTTAATTTATTACCTATTTAGCCATACAATTAAAATTATACATGTGTATAAAAATGAGTGTATATTTAGCAAATTGCAAGGCAGAAAAAATTTGCTAAGCTTAGGATGATAGAAAAAAAATTAGAAAGGACAAGATTGATCTGACTATATAAAAATTTAAAATTCTCTTTGTACAAAAATTAATCAAAATTCAGCCGTGTTTCAAATTCAGTTATTCAATAAATAAATGGGGAATCTCATTATTTTATGAAGAGTTCACATAAATTATATAAGAAATATCAATGGAAATTCAATGAAAACATGCAAAGAATATGAACAACATTTTAAAAGGTAGAACTGTAAGCAGTTCACAAATGTGGAAAAGCATTTCCTTTCCTATAAAGAGAGGAATTAAAAAAAGAAAGAAATTAAATATTTTTTCACCTATAAAATTAAGTCTTTTATGGTAATACTGACAAATACTAGCAAGGATGCCTGAGAAAGAACAGTTTAACTTTTGTCATTGTTGTTAGTTATGCAGCTTATTATTGTCTATATTCCAGCTATAATTGCTCCTTGGCAAAGGCTTTTGCTTTTGCATTAAATGGAATTCAAAGTGGCTGTTTTTGTATCCAAGAATTTTGGCTGTGCATGGCAAAATCAGCACAGTGTAATGAAGTACACCTGGAGCTCCTGGAAGGCCTTTTACTGCCTTTCGGTTACTTTTGAACAGGCTTATTTCCTCTTCACAGAAATGTACACGCACATGGAAGAGATCCTAAGATAATGCATTCCTGAAGATAATAGAAAACAATATATTCACAATCCACATTTTGTGTTTCTGAAGATTTCTATTTCATGTTCAGCTGGAGACCGAAGAAGGAAGGTCCTCTAACCTGTCACTGATGGTTAGGAATTTCTAAATAGGGGGATCCCAATCTCGATGTCTGCAAGAGCTCTGCTACCAGTGCCAGGGTGCTCCTCAGTCTGCACATGTGTGACTTTCCTGCTCATGCAGCCTCCCCTTGGTCTAGAGAGTGGTGCCTTGGAAGATCACCTGGCATGTTCCAACCAGGATGTGTCCTGAAAGTCCCATAGGAAATACCATCCCCCTCGCCCCGCCAAAAGACTTTTTTCCTTTATAAGATCTGCTGTATGTTTCTCATTTGCACATAAGAAGGACTTTTTAAGAGTGGTTTTGAAATGTCATTTGAAATATCTGCCTTATTCTGATGAAAGTTGTTAGAGTTTTACTGGATACCATTTAGTGAGAGGCAAGTTGATTTTGGCAAAGAGTTAAGATTGGACTCGTTGGGAAGTGATATTTCCTGGAAACTTCTACAAGGATCCATTTGGTCTTCATAATAAACAAGAGAGACCAATTTACTTTACCTAAGAAGATTTTACAGTGCCTTATAAAATACATATTCAGCATGTGGAGAACAATTCTTTTATTAGGAAACAAAAATACCTACCAGATGTAAAGTTCCATCATTTCCCTTTCGGATTTCTCTTTCCATCTGCCATCAAACTTGGATGGCCAATGATCTTTGCATTTTCAGCCAGGGAAACAATGTCTGTACGTGATGTGAATGTGTTGTCCCTTGAGGGAAATTTATATGTTGAGCAGTTATTCCTAGAGAGAAAAGACAAAGCTGCTTCTGGATAGTCAGTTCGAGCATCTCGTGTACCATTTCTAGCCATGGGACTTGCGTTGAGTCATTTAACTGCTCTGAACCATGCACTTTCAGTTGCAAATTGGTAAGAATCGTCTCTGCCTTGCAGAGTTATCATAAAGGTTAGAGATAGCACATTGAAAGCAAAAGAATAGCTCTTATGGGAAATGGCACAATATCATGATGTGTACATGAGGGAGATGCTTTAGGGCAGGTAACGTCTCAAGTTTCTTCCAATTCTGCTGCACTGTCAGGTTTGTTGGCAGGAATCTGAGATCTACAGTCCCTAGTTTTTCAGGTGTAGGACCCTGGATAAGTCATTTACTCTCTTTGAGCCTCAATTTCCTTGCCTACAACAACAGAAACCAGTGTTACGAAAGCTTTGTAAACCATGAAATAGAATGATGACCATGAGCAGGAGAAGATTACGGCAAGTTTATGAAGAATTAACATCTAGCGTCAGGGATCACCTGTGTCCTTCTAATTCCTGAAGCATCTTACATAGTGACTTTGCACACAAGAGATGAAATTATTACTGAAGATGTCCTCCAAATGAACCTATCTGATCATTCAGGGACAGCTCCGAATGAGCATTATTTTTAGATCCTTTGATTTTATCAGTCAGTCAGTTGTCCCTGCCTGAAGAGAATGCTCCATCTTATTCTTTTGCTGACTGTGTATAACTTTTTTTTTTTAGGTAAAGAGAATACTGTACATATTTCAAATTCACATACTTTCACTGTTTTAGCTGTAAGGCATTTGGCTAATGTTTTGCAGCACTGCTTATGGTGTGTAAGCAACTTCACTTGCTCTTATCTTTTGAGTTTCCATGACTAACACTAGGTATGTGTTAAAACTTGGCATTTTTCATCAGAACTGGTGCTGCCAATATTTAGTAACAGGCCAGTTCTGTTCACAGAAGTGTCTGTATCTGCAGAGTGCAAAACTAATTCAGCTGGCATGGACACTGGAAAAGCAAACACTATACCTTTCCACTAAGTTGAATTTTATATTTCAAATAATCTTTATTTTTCTGCAACCTGAGATTTTTGTCTACTCTAGTTGAATTGCTCACAGAAAATACTCCTTTAAAAAGTAGCCCTGAGCACTTAAGTTCTGGTCTCTCAGCACACCTTAAGCATAGTGTAAGCCTAAGGCACTCACAGAGAATTGGGAAGTTAATTCAAGTGGAAAAAAGAATTTGAAGATGGAACAGATAAAGTGGGTGAAAAAGTACCATGAAGAACTTGGCGTATCTAGTTAAGACAGTAAATTCTTGAAGGTTATTTACTTCCCAGTAAGGAAGAGACATATTCTTTTATTCTTTTTTCTCACTAACATAAATTTCCAAGACACTTTAATGTGGTTTTTGCATGTTTTTCTCTAATTTTGCATGTTTGTGAAATCTTTGGCTCTCATTTGAGAGAGCAATATTAATACTTTCAGTTTCTAAAAATCACCCCTATGAAGTCCCTCATAGTGTTATACACTATAGTGAAAGCAATCTAAGAGGAAATAATCCAGTACATAGTGGTATTTTGGTGAGACAGAATGTTGCCTCGTCATTTAAAATGATGTTTACAAATAATAAATGATTACATCAGAAAATGTTTATATTGAATAAAAATAGGTGGCTGGGAAAAGATTAGTATAAAATTATCTGAATTTTCTCTCTATAAATGTATGTATATATACACACAGAGAGAGTGCACATTCTACATACATGTATACATTTGTGTATATATGTGCATGTGTAATAGGAATACATATATAGGAGAAAGTTTAGAGGACAATCAGTACAAATAACATTACAGTTGTTTTTGCCGAGCTGTATTGGATCTGTGTTTATCTACACATTTCTAGATGGTTAAGCCTATATAGAGATTGTAAATGTGTTATTTCAACTCGTTTATACGTGAGTGCATTTATTCTGCTTTACTGTGAAGAGGATTCAAAGTGGCTAGTTTTAGGTCACTAAAAGAATCTAAAATTGAGCACCAAAAAGCTAAAATGTTTCACAAACTAAAAAAAAAAATTTTCAGAGTTTCAATGACCACCATCTAAATCCCCTCCTTCAGCACACACACAGAGCACACACACACACATGCACATACACACACATGTGTGCACATGCACACACACATACAACATACACAACTACATGTGCTTTCAAGGAACAAGCCATCCTCCATTCTAGCATTGATAGATGGAGAATTAAACAATATAAGTTCAAATATGAATTAGAGAAGTTTAGCAGGATTTATTTGCTTTCAAACAACGGCTGTGTCTTCAAAAGTCTTCCTTTAAGTGAAATTCACTCTTTCTTTATCTTATTCTTGAAGTTTAAGCAGAGAGAGATTATCTGTAACGTATTAAGAAGACTAAGATGTCTTCGTTGACTCCTGCCCTGAAATGACAGAAGAGAACATAGCCTATGTACAAATGATGAAACGTCCTTAATCCTTGTCTCGCAAAACAATCACCTCACTACAGCTGCCAGGTTGACAGACAAGGCCTTGGACTTCCCTAGCGAAAGAAAACTTTCCCAACCCACAGCCGAGGAAAAGAAAACCACAGATACTAGTCCTCTAAATACTCACAGAAAACTATGGAAAACCTAAACAAGAACAGAGACTAATTAATTAATGGAATCCAAAGGTATCCAGGAATATGTCGGCATGATTCTTTGTGACCCCATGGTCTTTCCATGAGATTCTCTAGGCAAGAACACTGGAGTGGGTTGCCATTCCCTTCTCCAGCGGATCTTCCCGACCCAAGGATCGAACCTGGGTCTTCTGCATTGCAGGCAGATTCTTTACCATCCGAATCACCAGGGAAGCCCATGATTAAGCAACAGTATTGGAAAAAGCAAAATCATACATTAGGAAATGCAACGGGTCCTCCTGACAGTCCTCTACCATGGAGACCCTTGTGTGTGTTAGTCACTCAGTCACGTCTGACTCTTTGTGACCCCACGGGCTGTAGCCTGCCAGGCTCCTCTGTTCATGGGATTCTTCAGGCAAGAATAGTCGAGTGGGTTGCCATTCTCTTCTCCAGTGGATTCTTCATGACCCAGGGATCAGATCCAGGTCTCCTGCATTGCAGGCAAATTCTTTACGATCTGAGCCACCGGGCTAGGTCTGTGTATCATACACCACCATTTATCACTTTGAATTCTGATCCATGCTCTTGTTTAACATATGAGTGCAAGAGTGCAGTGGCAAATTGATTGGAGATTGATTAATCATTCATCTAGCCGACCGTTCAGTGGAAATGCATTTACTTATTTACTTACACATTTCTGACAATTCTAATTGCATACTTTTAATCGTACAAGAAGATGAGTTGATATACATTAGGGAAAGATTACCAAAATCAATATAATTAACACATCCATCATATCACATACCTAGTTTTTTTTGTGTGTGTGTATTTGATGAGAATGCTTAAGATCTATTCTCAGCAACTTTCCTTTTCTTTTTTGGCCTTGCAGCATGCAGAATCTTCCCCAACTAGGGATCGAACCTGTGCCCCCTGCATTGGGAGTGGAGAGTCTTAACCCCTGGACCACTAGGGAAGTCCCAACTCTCAGAAACTTTCAGGGTTTCATTCCTGGTCAGGGAACTAGATACCACATGCTGGAATTAAGAACCCAGTGCAGCCAAAAAAAATAAATGTGCTGTGCTGTGCTTAGTCACTCAGTCGTGTGGACTTGGTGTGTCTTCATGGACTGCAACCTCCAGGCACATCTGTCCATGGGGATTCTCAGTGAAGAATACTGGAGTGGGTAGACTATCCCTTCTCCAGGGGACCTTCCCCACCCAGGAACCAAACCAGGGTCTCCTGCATTGCAGCAGATTCTTTACCAGCTAAGCCAGGGAAGCTCAAATTAAAAAAAAAAAAAAGTAAATATTAGAAAAAGAACTTTCAGGTTTACGGCATCATGTTAACTATAATCACCATACTGTACATTAGATCCTCAGAACTTATTATTATAGCTGGAAATGTGTGCCCTTTGACCTGTATCACTCCATGTCCCCATCCCCCAGTCTTTATCTTTCTGGCTTATTTCACTGAGCATGTGAGCGCAGTGTGGCAAGATTCCTTTTCTGTGACTGAATGATATTCCACTGTGTGGGTGTGTGCTCATGTTTTCTTTATCATTTAGGTTGCTTCCATATCTTGGCTATTGTGAATAATGTTGCAGTGAACATGGATGTGCAGATACCTTTTCAAGGTACTGATTTCAGTTTATCCAGATATATGCCCAGGAGTGAGATTTCTGGATCACACGGTAGTTCAATATTTAATTTTTTGAGGACCTATCCTGCTGTTTGCTATAATGGCTATTCGAATTTACATCCCCACCAACAGTATATCAGAACTTCCTCTTCTCCACATCCTAACTGATGTTTGCTATCTTTTGTCTTCTTGATAATAGCCAGCCTAAGAGGTGTGAGGTAATATCCCATTATGGTTTGATTTGCACTTCCCTCTTAATTAATGATGGTGAGCTCCTATATATATATATATAGTTTTATACATATTTTATATATATAATTTTATATATATTGTTGGTCATTTGTATGTCAGTTCAATTCAGTCGCTCAGTCGTGTCCGATTCTTTGCGACTCCATGAACTGCAGCACGCCCAGGCCTCCCTGTCCATCACCAACTCCCAGAGCCTACCCAAACTCATGTCCATTGAGTCAGTGATGCCATCCAACCATCTCATCCTCTGTTGTCCCCTTCTCCTCCTGCCCTCAACCTTTCCCAGCATCAGGGTCTTTTCCAATGAGTCAGCTCTTCGCATCAGGTGGCCAAAGTATTGGAGTTTCAGCTTCAATATCAGTCCTTCCAATGAACACCCAGGACTGACCTCCTTTAGGATGGACTGGTTGGATCTTCTTGCAGTCCAAGGGACTCTCAAGAGTCTTCTCCAACACCACAGTTCAAAAGCATCAATTCTTTGGCGCTTAGCTTTCTTTATAGTCTAATTCTCACATCCATACATAACTACTGAAAAAACCATAGCCTTGACTAGATGGACCTTTGTTGGCAAAGTAATGTCTCTGCTTTTTAATATGCTGTCTAGGTTGGTCATAACTTTCCTTCCAAGGAGTAAGCGTCTTTTAATTTCATGGCTGCAATCACCATCTGCAGTGATTTTGGAGCCCCCCCCCCCCAAAAAATAAAGTCAGCCAATGTTTCCACTGTTTCCCCATCTATTTCCCATGAAGTGATGGGACCAGATGCCACGATCTTAGTTTTCTGAATGTTGAGCCTTAAGCCAACTTTTTCGCTCTCCTCTTTCACTTTCATCAAGAGGCTCTTTAGTTCTTCTTCACTTTCTTCCATAAGGGTGTTGTCATCTGCATATCTGAGGTTATTGATATTTCTCCTGGCAATCTTGATTCCAATATGTATGTCAGTGGACATCTATTCAGGGTTTCCCACGTTCTAGGCACTATGCGAAGTCCTAGGACCACAGAGATGACTAAGAAGAGCACTTTCTTCTAAGGAGTTCATGGTATGATGGGGAGAAGTTTCTGTACACAAAGAGCTACCGTCCAGTATAGAAGTATCTCCAAATATACCACGTGCAACATGCTTGCGGGACAAGGGGAGCAGAACCACCTATTTGGAGATGAAATCTAAGGGATATATCCTACAGTAGTTGATTAGGTCGCTAAGTACTGGAGGTTTCTCTGGTGAACAAGTGTGAAGTGTGAACTGAAAGAGCATCACAGGAGAAGATGGTGAGGTATCAGGACTCATATATTTCTTAGGAAGACTTGAAACAAATCTGTCTACACAGTGGGGTTTGGGAAAGCAGACTCGGCAGTGTTTGAAACTTAAAGTTCAATTTCAGAGAAACCTTGGTTAAAATTTAAATGGTTATTTTGAGGATAATACTTGTATTTCACTGCCGCAGTTACATAAGTGAAGTGAAGTGAAAGTCGCTCAGATGTGTTCTACTCTTTGTGACTCTCTACAGTCCATGTAATTCTCCAGGCAAGAATCCTGGAGTGGGTTGCCATTCCCTTCTCCAGAGGATCTTCCCTACCCGGGGATCAAACTCAGGTCTCCCACATTGCAGGCAGATTCCTTACCAGCTGAGCCACCAGGGAAGTCCACAGTTATATAGGTTTATGTGTAAAAGAGTGTTGTGGAGTGTGTGTTCAATATTTACAGTGGTGTATTTTGTGTGTGTTTTACTACGTGTGTTTGTAGGGATACTTGTGTGCCTAAAAAGTAAGGATCACAGCTTCTTGCCCTAGGATCTGGGGCAATATTTTACCTGACGAGAGAATGGAGTGTTATTCCATTATCCATTCCCATCATAATGGCTTTCCAAACTAAACTGAATTAAAGCTTATCAAAATAAGGATCTACGCATGAGTGCTGTCCCATAGCAGGCAAGAAAGAGCACAAGCGTTCTGCTGCAGAGCCAGGTAGCAGACCAGCTTCCATGGAAGAGTCTGTGTATCTGGCTTTGGAGAAGCATTTGAAAAATCAGGACCAGGAAAAGTCTCTAGAGTGAGACCCTATGCTTCCCTGGAGAGTAAGTCTTCATGCTGTCTGACCATCAAGAATTGATTTCTTTCTGCTCAGAACCACAGGACAAGACAAAGAGCCCTTCTAGCTTACTGAGAGCAGTCAAAGGAGCCACAGAAAAGACCACAGAGATCTGAACATCAGCACGTGGCTGCCAGGTACCTGAGGTCAAGCTGCTTAGTACAGACTCTGCTCAGGCAGCCTGTGGAGCCAGGGTCTGCTCAGTGGGGCTGGGGACTAGGAAAGAAAAAAACAAAAACACACTAAAAGTAATGAGGATAGACCTGGAGAGAATTAGGAATTTGATGAGTGAAGTCATCAGCTGTGTCCCAGGGTGGAATTCCTCAGAGGCTGTTAAGTTAGGAACCTTCCTTTTCAGGGTCAAAACAATAAGAGTAGCCTTCAGTGAGGACTGGGCTGCTGTGTGTGGCAGAATCAGGACTAACACAGAACAACACAGGGCTCGCAGAATGGCACTGTTCCCAGAGAGGAGAGTGCATGATGACACTGAAAACCTCACATTTCCAGCCTGTTCAGAGGGTGCAGAGAGCTTTGACATCAAGACGGTAAGAACAAGACAAGTACCCCAGGGGTTCAGTTCAGTTCAGTCGTGTCTGACTCTTTGTGATCCCATGGACTGCAGCACACAAGGCTTCCCTGTCCATCACCAACTCCCAGAGCTTGCTCAAACTCATGTCCATCGAGTCGGTGATGCCATCCAACCATCTTGTCCTCTGTTGTCCCCTTCTCCTACCTTCAGTCTTTCTCAGCATCAGGGTCTTTTCAGATGAGTCAGATCTTTTCATCAGTTAGCCAAACTATTGGAGCTTCAGCTTCAGCATCAGTCCTTTCAATGAATATTCAGGACTGATTTTCTTTAGGATGGACTGGTTTGATCTTCTTGCAGTACAAGGAACTCTCAAGAGTCTTCTCCAACACCACAGTTCAAAAGCATCAATTCTTTGGCCCTCAGCTTTTTTTATAGTCCAACTCTCACATCCACACATGACTACTGGAAAAACCGTAGCTTTGATTAAATGGACCTTTGTTGGCAAAGTAATGTCTCTGCTTTTTAATATGCTGTCTAGGTTTGTCATAGCTTTTCTTCCAAGGAGCAAGCATTTTTTAATTTCATGGCTGCAGTCACCATCTGCAGTGATTTTGGAGCCATAGAAAATAAAGTAGAGGTATGGAGGCAAAATCAAAGCACTGTCATCAAAGTAGCAGATTAGTGACTCCAACATCTTGGTGCCCTTGCAAGAAGGACTCACTTCCTTAGTCAGAAGAGATGGGATGTGGGAAGGAGAAAAGAAGGAACAGGAGGAATATGAGATGAAAGTCACATGTAAGTAGCTGGCATTACATACAATGAATATAACCTAGCACTGTAAGAGGAAAGGTTCCTGAGGTGAGAACACCCTGTGCGGTCCAGCAGTTAGAGCATTGATGCTTCCTGGCAGATTGCCATGGTAACGACATCTGATAGGATGAGACACATGGAACCCAAGCAGATGCCACCACTGATCTGGGATTTCCGGTTCCACATACCGGAAACATTCAAATCCCATTCCAGAGCTGTTGTTCCCTAAAATTATACTCAACGCTCACCCTCTCAGGATCTCACCTTCTTCTTTATGAAAAACACAAATCCAGGGTAATGGTGAGACTCACACAAGCAATGGGGTTTCATTAAGAGGAACATGAAAGCATACAACCTTTATAATCGGGTTAGTATTTAAAGAAAACCTCTTGAAACGGGTCAACATATACACTGATCTATTATAATCCAGGGAGGCCAAAGACATTTTATTTCCTACAAGTCCGATTTGGTCCAATGCTTCAGGTGCAGAGATTCTAATGTAAGAATCTCCTCATTTTAAACTAATTTACTCAGAAGATTGAATGCTATATTTTTCATTTCCAATCCACGATTCACGTTGACTCCTCATTACATCTAATCATGCAACAAATTAAGTAAGGAAAAGAGTCTTCAAGCACAGAAGACAGCTGATGGGAGGGATAATTGAGTAAGAGACCAGAAAGGCAGCTTCGGTGAGGGTAGGAGTTTTAGTCTTTTCCAAATCTGTCAGCCTCACAATAACGGTTGAGTCATGACTCCACTTCAATTACTTCACAAAAGAAAGAGAATCGTACGTGACAGTCGACCATGAACACCCTAGAGCTGCTAAATCTGCAAAAACAAAGGGCAGGGGTTGTACACTTTATCCGTAATGTGGTAAAGAGCACCCTATTGCTTGAAAGGCAGGTGTGAGGTGTGTTTTCTCTCTCTGCGTGTGTGTGAGAGAGAGAGAAAAAGAGAGAGAGACAGACAGACAGAAACAGAGAGAGAAGACATGGAAAGAGAGAGAAGAGACCAAAGGGATAAACAGAACAGGTAGAACCAAGAGAGGGACACAGAAGTAAAAACATGCAATTCTAGTGACATCGAAACGCTCAGATTGTCACTGATGGTTGCTATGTCATCCTGCTAATTCAGGGGAAATGTTAGCAACAGTAACAATGATAATTATTATTATATGAACAGACAAATGGCTGGACGTTGGATGAACAGAAGTCTGAGACAGTAGGTGTTTGCCTCTCTGGCAAGGTGAATAAAGTGCTGAAGGAATTCGGGTGTCCATAGTCTGCAAACTATGGAGCAGTTAGTTTTCCTTTTGGAAGAATGAATGTCTAGTTCAGGCAAACTCAGTTACACAAGCAAGAGTCCCCATTTCTGTGACAATGTCTGCTACCAACTAGTGGCTCGATAAATACCTTCTATTTCATGAATTCCTAAACTAGAGGGAGGCTTCAGTCTGACTCTTCCCAGTCTGGTGGGAGGGCTCCCATCCCAGTGACATGCTGGGTGCTTACTCACTTGCTGTGTTCTTTCTTTAGCATTCAGCTTAAAATCACCCAAGGGCAGACTTGCTCTTCCCAAGCCAGGTCTGACAGAGTTCATGTTAGTTAGGTGAAGTGAAATGTATCAAGGGCCTTATTCAGGCTCCAGGAAAATCCCTGGAGAGCCTCTCAAATTTTAAGAGCAAAATATCCTTCCAGCTCAGGAATGCTCACTGGGACTGGCAGGGGGTGGGGGTGGGGGGCAGTTCTCCTCTTGATCGCTAAGCTTCTCCCAAGGCTTTTGTCTCTCTGCTCCAGGCATCTGACAGCCAGCTCCTGTGGTGAAAATAGACAAATCTTCACTCATTCACTGGATATACTTTCCTTTCTTTTACTGCTTGACTTTTTTTTTTTTGCCAATTTTGGACTCAATTGACTCAACTGAAAAATAAAGGAATTCATATGAGAGAGCTGAATATTCAATTACAGGAAAAGGAAAGAGCTTAAAATACTTGATTACTAATGTGATGTTGGGCAATGTGTCTTTTCTGCACTCTTCAAGGGTACAACCCTGTGTCACACAGCTATAAACTGCCTCATACTCAGTTGTAGACATGGACAAAGGTTAGGACCATGATGAGCATCGCAGTAGACAAGAGGATTCTAATTTAGGGACATCTTAGAAATGATGACAAGCTAACCTGAAGGAAAGACAGCTATAATGCTCTTCTAAAGGAAGGAATTTCTTTGCCTAGAAATAATGGGAAAAGTCACAAAGAAGGTTGAGATCTGACAACGTGAAAATTTTGAAAAAATAAAATCCATAAACACACAGTAGACTGTGAAAAGTGTAATGGCATGAGAAGGAGCTAATATCAATATCCTTAATCCATAAAATATGCTTAAAATAAATTTTAATAAGTAACTGAGAAAGCACAGAGGCATGTGAGTATGTGTGTGTTTGTGTGTGCATGTAACTATCACTGGTTGGTAACAGGGAATTCAAAATGGAAGCTATTGTATATATTGACAGGCCTTCAGTGTTTTCATTCTCCCACTCTGAAAATTTCCTTTCCCACCTGTGCCTCTCCATTCATGTCATCTACACTCCTGTTCTTGCCTCACTCTCATGAATGGCTTTGCCTCACACATTACAGAGGAAATGCAGAATCTTCAATTAACCCCCGTTAGCAAATTCTAACATATCTGTTTTCCAGAAAGGAATTTAAATATTTTCTCCTTTAGGTTTCAATGACTTCTAACCTCAGCTATGTTTTATTTTTTATTTTTAAATCGATTTTTATTGAAGTATAGTTGCTTTACAAGGTTATGTTAGTTCCTACTATACAACAAAAATGAATCAACTATGTTTTAGAATCTTCCTTCCTATTGCGTTTTAAGAGCTGAGAAAGAATCTTAAAAAAGCACCATGTTGCCTCTTTCTAGTCTATTAGTTAGAAACATGCCTTAATTTATTAATATGTGTTGAATAATAACATGTGGAGCTGCCAACAGTGGATGATATATGCACATTAATTTTTATACACAGAATCTCAATTCTCATGATAGTTGTCATTATGCACCCAGGATGGTTTTCAAAAGCCAGCAAAAAATATAGTTTATCTACATAGAGACAGCAGCAATTTACTTTTTCATATTAATGAAATTCATATAAGTATCATTAGTGATGAATAAATTATACCGGCATGTCTTCACGGTGCCATAACTAAAAATCCAATGTTCCACTGGGACTCTGTGCTTTATAGAGGGTCATTTATCTATTTTTTTCAGGGACTTTATATGTAAGCTGAGGGTTCATCTTGTCTCTGAAAACAGAAAATGATGCATTCTTGCATTTCAGTTTTATTCCCTTTAGAGATGGTAATCCCCCACTGGAAAACAGTGCGTGTTTGGTTTGGAGCAATTAAAACTGATTTCTGAGTTCCAAGTTTAAGAGAATGAACAATTTTTTAAGCCTGTAGTCATTTGAATTGGTGGAAGTAACCAACATTGTGTTAAAAGATATAATTTTTCAGGTATAACTGGCTAAAGTAAATGAACACAGTCAAGTTAGAAATAAATGAAAAAATTCTTTTGAGAAGATTGAATGACAAATCCATGTAGTAGATCAGAACTAGGGGTTCTTTTCTTTAAATGAACCTCCCTTTTGTGAGATTTCTTACTCCCTCGTGCCTTGACTCTCCAGGAGACCACACAGGTGGAACCAATGCAGGATGGGTGGCAAGGTTACACAGATCAGCCAGGTTACCATACAGATTGCATACTTCAGCCAGAAGGAATTCACTCACCTGCTATCTTGTTAGGATGCTCAGATACAAGAAAGTTCTTCTTCATAGTGAGACAAAGCTACCAACCAGGACCTTCTAGATATTCACTCAAATTCTCTGAAATAATGGTACCTATTCTCTTAGCTCAGGCTGCTTGAAAAAATGCCATAGACTGGGTGGTTTAAACAACCGACATTTATTTTCTCACAGTTCTGGGATTTAAGACATCCAAGGTCAAGGCACCAGCCGATTGAGTTCTCAGTGAGGACTTTCTTCCTGGCTTACAACGGCCACCTCCTCACCCTGTCCTCACGTGACCTTTCCTTGGCGTGCACTTGGGGAAAGAGAGCTCACGTGTCTTCCTCTTTCTGTTTAGTGTTTAGCTTCTCAGTCGTCTTCAGTCTTTTGTGACCCCATGGACGTACACCATGCTGCTCTGTCCACGAGATTTCCCAGGCAAGAATACTGGAGTGGGTTGCCGTTTCCTTCTCCAGGGGATCTTCCCGACCCAGGGATCAAACCCACATCTCCTGAATCTCCTGCATTGGCAGGCAGATTCTCTACTGCTGTGCCACCAGGGAAGCCCTTCTTCCTCTTTTTATAAGGGCTCTAATCCCATGACGAGAGTGCCACACTCATGACCTCATCGAACCCAATTACCAAAAAGGTGTACTTCCCCAGTGGTCCAGTGGTTGAGAATTCATCCCTAGTTGGAGAATTAAGATTACATGGACAGCTAACCCTGCACACCACAGCTACTGAGCCCTGAGCCCTGGTACTCAAGAACCCACTCTCTGCAACATGACAAAGCCAGCGAATCACAACGAAGAGCCCGTGCACTGCAATGAAGACCCAGCACAGCCAAAAAAATAAACCCAATTACCTCCTGAAGGTCCCACCTCCCAATACCATCACATTCACATCAACTTATGAATTTGAGGCCACATAAACATTTAGTCCATAAACCTATCATCTGCCAGATAATTTTCATACCAGTCTGTTAATCCCCTTAGGGCATGGGATTATTATTATTTTATATACATTGTAAATGATTATTCTCCCTTTACATATCATGAAATTAAAATTCCGATAAGGTAAAAAATTATCCAGCTCCACACAGCTAGAAAATGATGTGACAAATCCAGTTCTGATTGCTAAACTAAATATTCTAAATTAACTTAAAACTTCACCATTCCAGTTTTTCTTCTCTAAATACACTTCATGTTGTCAACGTCCCCTTAAACATTGTACCAGGAACTGAGCACACAATTCCAAGAAAGCTCTGAGTAAGATCCTCATGGGACCAAAATGGACATTGTTACAAATGTTATATCTGTTTTAATAGAGGATAAATGTAACTAGCTAAGAGGGCATCAGAGAATGAGATGGCTGGATGGCATCACTGTTATAATGGACATGAACTTGGGCAAACTTCAGGAAATGGTGAGGGACAGAGAGATCTGGTGTGCTGCAGTCCTTGGGTTTGCAAAGAGTCGGACATGACGACTGAACAACAACAACAAAATGTGAATGAGTTGTGCAGCAGGCACTGTGCATCTGTCCATAAGCATATCATATGATTTTGCCAAATGCCTTGCTAAAATTTGATGTCCGAATTTTACGAGAATCTTCTAGGTATCTATACTAAGCTTATTAGCTAACTCTATCATTATCAAGGCTTCCCTGCTGGTTCAGTGGTAAAGAATCCGTCTGCCAATGCAGGAGATTCAGGAGATGTGGATTTGATCCCTGGGTCAGGGAGATCCCCTGGAGAAGGAAATGGCAACCCACTCCAATATTCTTGTCCATGGGAAATCCCATGGACAGAGAAGCCTAGTGGGCTGCAGTTTATGGGATCACAAGAGTCGGATACGACTTAGCGAATAAAACATCATTATCAAACAAAGTTAAGTTATTCACTTTTTTGGTAGTTAGACAAGATTCATTTTATTATCTGTTTCATCCCAGAACTCAAACTGTGTCACTATACATAAATTGTTTTCACCATGGGAAGAGTCATCTTTCTAACACTCGAGATGGTATACATTCTGCTGCTTGTTTTCATAGACAGGAGTGATCAAACAGGGAGAGATGTAGGTGACAAAACATTTCAATAGTTGAGTCAACAATGCAAAGGTTTCTGAGCTGAAAAAAAATGTCATGGTGTTTTGTTTTAGAAAGACGGCTGATAAAAACAATAATTACTGCTTTTAAGTTGTCATGACATTTTGGTTTAATCCAAAATCTACAATCCTACATCAATAGAATAACTTCATACTCAAACAAGAACCATAAGGATCATTTTCTTAAATAAGTCATTCGTTCACTGGAAAACTATTTTGGCAAGAAAACAAATTATTGCACTTATTCACAGAGGGCTGAAGAAAAGTCCTAACTAGTGAACTAACATCTCACAAGTTAAAACCAGTGTCTGCAAGATACTCCCTATCCCAATTAGTGATAATGAAAATAATCTTGAGATAAAGTTCACAGGTTCAACATAGATATTTGCAAATTATCAAAACAAAATAAGTGAATCCTACAGGAGTTCTCAGTGTGTATCAGATCCTAATAAATTAGTGCTGTGACATGAGAGCCACTCCAGTGACGTCAATCTGTCTATACAATGTAATTACACCAAAAAAGAAACAATATATTGTACTTATGTGCCGATCCCAAAATTCACTCCAGAAAATCCATCTCACAAAGTTAACCCCAGAGACATCTTCTGCATTTACGTGGGATACACAATGTGCTTTGAAATCTACAAGAAGATGACAATGGGATAAAGATCAGTCCCTTAAAAAGAGAATGAAAACAATCCAAGAATTAGATGTCATGTTGCCAATCGTGCAAAGGACTCCTTCGGAGTTAACGTGCTGCCTGTCAGCATCATTGACCCAGAGTGCATTGTCTGAAAAGTCAGTCTGGCTGTTCTGTTCTGAAGGAACAGGAAACTCTTCGACAGTTTGCCCTATAGGGTATCTTGATAACATCAGCACACAGAACATTGAGCACACGCCTCCCGGTCACATACACACACCCAGATGAAAAGGTGACGAAGGCAGGCATTCTTCTGTGTTCTCATCAGCAACAAAGAGACATGCATAAGCAGCAGCAGAAGAAGGATAACTTTGGCCACGGAATTTTACATGGCAGTAGGAGAAAGCAGCCTGTTTTCACTACAGTCAGAAGAAACCAAGTCACGAGGAGCCTTGACAAGTTGCAAAGCCTGGTCTGTCCACCATGCCACCCTCTCTCCCTGGCTGCTTCTTCACAATTCTTCCCTCTAGTGAGAAAGAAAGCCAGGGAAATAGACATTTGAGGGATAATTCCCATTCTTTCTCTAATAAAATAGTAAGGAGACACTGCTAATGTTCAGAGAAATACACAAGAAGTGAAGATCCAAAAAAGAAAAGCATAAAATAAAAATCTCTATAAATTACCTACAAATCACCACTAACTTTGAATAATATGGTGCTGTCTATTGTATTCCTTTAAGTGAAAGATACCCTTGCCCTGCTGCCTGAACTGGAGCAGAAACAGAGCGCTGCCGTGGGAGGCAGACCCTTTTTGTTCCTTCAACTGCAGATTCATTATACACTCTCTGATTCTGTTTTCATGTGAAATTCCCCGTGTTTTTGTTCAAATTTTCCTCTTGCTTCAGTAATATCGGTTAAGCCAGTATTCGCTTATCTTAACTTGATTACATCTGCAAAGACCCTATTTCCAAATAACGTCATGTTCACAGGTTCTAAAGGTTAGGACTTCAATATATCCTTGGGGGGTTCACACAATTCAACCCATAACAACATTCATTTAAATCAGTCAAAAGCCAGTTAGCAGTATTGATATGACTCTTCACAAGCTTACCAGAGTACGTATTTTTGTATCAGGACCATGGACAGTAGCTCATTTTCCTTCCACCACCTCCCCTATCCCACCCCAATATTAGTTGTACATATACCTATGGAAGAAATGCCTTGCACTAAGCAAGCTTTATCAAGGGACTATTATGTTGCTCATTTAACTACTTCTCAACTTGTATTCTGTAAATCAATTTATCCCACTGTAACTTTGCCTGGTATGGTGTAAAGATTATAGTCGTGGAGAACAGTTTGTTGGCTTATAAAGGCTGCTACTATCTTTCTTTAATCTTTACGGTTCTATCTTCACTGTAAAATGAACCTAAATGCTCAGCTTAGTGAATGATGATATGATAGGGAAAAATGGCACTTACGATGTAAACTTATTCAGAACATGCTTGTTCCAGAAAAATCATAAAATTATCATATGACACCTAAGCAATAAAACTTACATTTATGTTGCTTGTCTAGGATGAAGTGTGTTAAAGCAATGTGTAAAGAAATATAAAGGGATCAGAATCAATATCACATTAAAGCAGAATGGGAGGATGGGAATAGGGATGGAAAAGGAAGTGGGTAGAGTGGCCATACCGAAGGGGGTTAGGCCTCTCCTAAGGAGCCTAGACTTTGAAGAACCTGAAGAGCTATGTAAATCCTTCAGGCAGAAGGGTGATCTGGTTAAATTTGCATTTTACTGAGATAATCTGTTGATTGTGAAAAGGATGAATATGAGGTTGGTAAGATGAGAGGCAGACAGAGACATGTAACTAGGACAATGTTTATAAAAACAGGAGAATGAAATGGATTTTTAAAAAAATGTTTAGAAGATGGAATCAGTGAGTGCTAGTTACTGGTTAGGTACCAGAGCTTCCAATATGACTTGAGTGACTTAAAATAGGAATTGGCTTTGCTGGGGGAGAGTGGAGCAGCAATCGTGCTCCTGATAAGTTAAATTTGAATTGCCTTTAGGAATTGGAAGTCTGTATCCCCGTAGGCTGGGATGCAAAAGCATAGCCCTCTTTCCTAAATCCCTCGTATCTGTTCTTTCACTGCTACATCATGAACTCTGTAAAGGTTATCTGTTCAGGTCCAACCTTGGATTACTTAGAGCCTGAGAAAGTGCTTGCTCACAAACCATTTCTGGTGCCATCCCCCATCCCTAACTGCTTTAGGTAGAAGGGTTGAAGAATTCATTTTTAACACTGGTGGATTCTTACTGTTTTCATTAAGAGGAACTTGCAGATCTAGGTCAAGGACTTTCTTCCAAGGGCTGCAGACAAAGAGAAAGGCTGAGAGCACTGGGCTTCCTACAGTTACTAAGTTACTGTTACTGATGGCATTTAAAGGCACGTTTCCTTGACACACTCTATATGCATGTTGTGACTTCAGGTTGTTTGGTTTCTTCTGAATGTTGAAGATTAGGGTGCCCCTGACAGAGTAGGGCAGGGTCTGGTGCCTCACTAAGGAGGATGTAACAGCTTAAAATGGCAACCTACCCATTATGAGATTTACATTTGACGGTCGCGTGTTATCCTGGAAATGCCCACCCAGGCAGACACCTAACACTCAGATACAAACAATCAAGGTTGCCATGACAAGACAGATGGCTGTGTAGGTGGATATCAGCCTTCCTGGTGATTCATATCCCCACCCTCTCATCTCCACATATTGGTGGGGAGAATGGAAATTATAAGTAGAGACCATCTCTATTTTTAGATATTCCCATTCTAAGACATGAAAGCAAAAAAGGGTCTTTCATGCATTTCACTATTAGAAGATACAACGGAAACCATCTGGTTTTATACCTTTATTTTAAATATGGAGAAACTGAACCAGAAAAACAGAATGAAGTTCAAGGTAGAAACAAAATTCTAATCAGAATCCAATTCCTTTGGTTTATAGAGCTTATCTCTTTCCACTCTACCTTATTATTGATACTTCTTATGGCTTCTATCCTCTTATAGTTGGATACAGGGCAATATTAGTCAGGAGAACCTCATCTGCTTGTTTTAATAAGTAATTACATGCTATATTAAGGAAGATCATTGCAATGAATCCTTAGTTTAGGGAATTCCTCAATGACTTAAGTTTTTATTATTAAAATCCAGTTTTCCAGATAACTAAGGCTATACCTCATTTTAACGCTTTAACATTTTCCTTTTTGATCATTTTAATATGGAAATCTAGATTCAATTTAATTGTAATACATATTTTCAAGTCTTCTTGTTGGATTTAAAACATTATTCCCTGTAAAATACTTAGTTTATGAAGCACTTACCCATCTATGGCTTTTTTATCACTGGTATTGCACAAATAATTTTACTCTCAAGATAACAAAAAAACAAATACTTAAGAGTTTAAGTGGCTTGTCCCAAGTGATATTGTTAGGACTTGAACTCCCAACTGTCATTCTTTGAGAAAGTCCTGCTTCTATATGATGGATACGTTGGTTTTTTTCCCTCGGTGAGTCAGTTATAATTGATAATTGATATGCGTGCATTTTAAGCTGCTTCAGTTGTGTCCAACTCTATGTGACCCCTTGGACTATAGCCTGAGAGGCTCCTCCATCCATGGGATTCTCCAAACAACAATACTGGAGTGGGTTGCTCTGTCCCTCTCCAAGGAATTTTCCTGACCCAGGGATCAAGCTCACATCTCTTATGTCTCCTGCATTGGCAGGCATATTCTTTACCACTAGCACCACCTAGGAAGCCTGATAATTGATATAACTTGATAAAATTAAGCAATTATATCAAGATGATCCAGGACGTGCTTGGAGATATAAGGATGTTTACACCAGACATTTGTGCTTTTTTATATACTTATATGCACTTTCAAAATAAATTTTCTGTCTTCTTAACTTTCAGTTCAGTTCAGTTCAGTCACTCAGTCATATCTGACTCTTTGCAACCCCATGAACTGCAGCACGCCAGGCCTCCCTGTCCATCACCATCTCCCTGAGTCCACCCAAACCCATGTCCATCGAGTCGATGATGCCTTCCAGCCATCTCATCTTCTGTCGTCCCCTTCTCCTCCTGCCCTCAATCTTTCCCAGCATCAGGGTCTTTTCCAATGAGTCAGCTCTTCGCATCAGGTGGCCAAAGTATTGGAGTTTCAGCTTCAACATTAGTCTTTCCAGTGAACACCCAGGACTGACCTCCTTTAGGATGGACTGGGTGGATCTCCTTGCAGTCCAAGGGACTCTCAAGAGTCTTCTCCAACACCACAGTTCAAAAGCATCAATTCTTCTGCGCTCAGCTTTCTTTATAGTCCAACTCTCACATCCATACATGACCACTGGAAAAACCATAGCCTTGACTAGACGGACCTTTGTTGGCAAAGTAATGTCTCTGCTTTTTAATATGCTATCTAGGTTGGTCATAACTTTCCTTCCAAGGAGTAAGCGTCTTTTAATTTCATGGCTGCAATCACCATCAGCAGTGACTTTGGAGCCCCCCAAAATAAAGTCAGCCACTGTTTCCACTGTTTCCCCATCTATTTGGCATGAAGTGATGGGACCGGATGCCATGATCTTAGTTTTCTGAATGTCGAGCTTTAAGCCAACTTTTTCACTCTCCACTTTCACATTCATCAAGAGGCTCTTTAGTTCTTCACTTTCTGCCATAAGGGTGGTGTCATCTGCATATCTGAGGTTCTTGATATTTCTCCCGGCAATCTTGATTCCAGCTTGTGCTTCATCAAGCCCAGTATTTCTCATGATGTACTCTGCATATAAGTTAAATAAGCAGGGTGACAATATACAGCCTTGACGTACTCCTTTTCCTATTTGGAACCAGTCTGTTGTTCCATGTCCAGTTCTAACTGTTGCTTCCTGACCTGCATACAGGTTTTTCAAGAGGCAGGTCAGGTTGTCTGGTATTCCCATCTCTTTCAGGATTTTCTGCAGTTTATTGTGATCCACACAGTCAAAGGCTTTGGCATAGTCAATAAAGCAGAAATAGATGTTTTTCTGGAACTCTGTTGCTTTTTCAATGATCCAGTGGATGTTGGCAATTTGATCTCTGGTTCCTCTGCCTTTTCTAAAACCAGCTTGAACATCTGGAAGTTCATGGTTCACCTATTGTTGAAGCCTGGCTTGGAGAATTTTGAGCATTACTTTACTAGTGTGTGAGATGAGTGCAATTGTGCAGTAGTTTGAGCATTCTTTGGCATTGCCTTTCTTTGGGATTGGAATGAAAACTGACCTTTTCCAGTCCTGTGGCCACTGCTGAGTTTTCCATATTTGCTGGCATATTGAGTGCAGCGCTTTCACAGCATCATCTTTCAGGATTTGAAATAGCTCAACTGGAATTCCATCACCTCCACTAGCTTTGTTGGTAGTGATGCTTCCTAAGGCCCACTTGACTTCACATTCCAGGATGTCTGGCTCTAGGTGAGTGATCACACCATCATGATTTTCTGGGTCTTATCTTTGGGTATTGCTTATGGGATACCCAAGCAATCAATGGTAAAGAGATGCAAGAGATGTGGGTTCAATCTCCCTCCTTCACAGCTGCTGTGAATAATGTTATGGGCTGAATTATAGCACCTAAAATTTATATATTGAAGTTCTAACCCCCAGTATCTCAGAACATGATTATATTTGAAAATAAGGACTTTAAAGAGGTGATTAGCTTAAATGAGGTCTTAAGGATGAGCTCTAATCCATTATGACTGGTGTTCTTATAAAAAGAGGAAATTTACCCAGGCACGCACACACACATACTGAGGAAAGTCCATACATGTATGGACAAAGAGAAAAGATAGCCATCTGTAAGCCAAAGGAAAAATTCTCAGAATGAATGAAATCAGCTCTGATCTTGGACTTTACAGCTTCCAGAATCATGCAAATACATTTGTTTTGCTTAATTCATCTTTCGTTTAATCAGTCGGTGGTACTTGCTATGGCAGCCCTGGCTCACTAATATAAACAAGAAACAGAAAATCGTTAATTTTTAGAATGAACTACAAACAACTAGATCTTGAAGGGGGGCTTGTCATTGAGTGGTACTGTTGAGTTTACTGCATGAACATGGTGATATCGATTTTTAGCAGGAGGTTACACATTTGTCTGGTGAATTCAAGTTATGTTCTTGAGTGGGAGGAGTTACAGGAGACGTGGACCTCAAATAGGTGAGTTCATAGTTCCACAAATAAGGAGTTATAAAATGTATACCAACTGGTTCTTTTTTTCAAAAACTCTCCATTTAATTTTCAGAGACATACAGAACAAAATGCAATTATTGGAGGACAATTTCCCTACAATATTGTGTTGGCCTCTGCCATACATCAGCATGAGTCAGCCTCAGGTTTACATGGGTCCTGTCTCTCCTAAATACCCCTGCCACTCCCCACCCCGCAAGGTTGTCGCAGAGCACTGGGTTGAGCTCCTTGTGTTGTACAGCAAATTCCCACTGGTTATCTATTTTACATACGGTCGTGTATATGTTTCTATGCTGTTCTCTCAACTTCTCCCACTCTCTCCTTCCCCCACAGTGTCCACAAGTCTGTTCTCTGTGTCTGCGTCTCCACTGCTGCCCTGCAAATAGGTTCGTTGGTGCCATCTTTCTAGATTCCATACACATGCATTAATATACAATATTTGTCTTTCTCTTTCTGACTTACTTCACTTTGTATAATAGGCTCTTAGGTTCATCCACCTCATTAGGACTGACTCAAATGCACTCATTTTTTTTTTATAGCTGAGTAGTATTCCATTGTCCAAATAGTTCTTTAAATAAAAAAGATTTTTAGCTTAATTAGACTGTTGTTTTGATATGATCTCCTGGTCCCTTTAAAACACAGTTTAATATCCCAAACCTTAACCTTCCCACACTCTTTCCAGAACATAGCAGTGGTAGATAGAGCACATGCATAGATTTTATTTTTTCTTTCCTTCTCCCAGACTTCACAGGTAGTTGCAAGCATCACCCTCTCACAATTCCTAATGCCTGAGGTTCCAGTGATTGTAGAAATGAAATCTTCGGAAGTTCAGAAATGCTGACTAAAGTTCACTCGCCAGGGAGCTCGCGCTTCGTTTCCGCCCCAGGACTGCTTCAGTATTTTGGATGGAAATCAGAACCGTTTATGCAGCAAGGGAAGAACAAATGCAGTAAGTGTATTTCTGTAGTAGTAACGTCGACCATTAAATAGACCCTAGCAGACAGGAAAGCCTATATGGATTTCAAAAATAGCACCCATCTGTCGGTGAGCTGCTAAAAAAAAATGGATGTTAGACCTTGGAACCTAGCCCTGAAAGCAAAATCTGACTTAAATTCTGGAAAAGTTATAGAGGAGCTCCACAGAGAATTACAAAAACATGTACCTTTTGCATTCCAAGAATAATAACCGGGACAGAGAGACACTCAGTGCCAAGTTTCACATTTAAAACAAGCAGCAAGCATAGAGTTGAACTTTGGCCCTTCCCAGGTGGAATGCTGGTAAAACATCATTCCTAGGTTCAAAGGGCAGCGCTTACAAAGGCATCTTGACAAGAGAAGCCAGGCACACAAACATCTGTTCAGGATAAATAAATTAAGCATAAATGAATAAAGAAAATAGTTTATATGTGTCTATCTATATATCTATCTATCTCAGCATATTGATATACATGCATATGCATTGTGGAATATGAAAATCAAGAGTAAAACCCTAAGAAAACATATTGGCTGGGTTTGACTAAGTCAAAGGCATTCTTTGGGGGGAAATAGATAACCCCGTGATGTTTTATCAGAAATGAATTGCCATCATATTCCTATTCCTGGCAATTTAGAAAAAAGCTTTCATTTAATGTCTGTTTTGTAAAGGACATGTGGCAAAAAAAATAGTGTTCAAGATGTGGGTCCAAGTAATTTGCAAATCCAAACTTCCTTCAATTTTGTTATCTCTCACCTCCATATACAGAAAAAGGAAGCACCGTATCTATTTTATGAAGTGTAAAGATGGCTGAGAATAAAATATCAGAATTTGCATGCTATGCCTAATTATTCAAAGCTTTTTGCTGTGGCAGACATCCAGGTAAAAATTATTTGGCTGTTTTACCATGCAATGGAAAACTAGGATGAAGTATTAATATCATTTTCTAATGGAATAACATGTCAGGTTGAGAGAATACCTTTAAAGGCAAATTCACAAAAGAAATTCTCATGCCTCCCATGTGGTCATAACATGTATGAGAAGATACAGCAAAGTAGAGCATAATATATACAGTTCTTGCTTTTAAAAACTTCACAGATAGGTATGAACATTCCATGTAGGGGCACACATAATAGAAAAGGGATAACGATCAGGCCTAAGATGTAAGACAATCAAATATTACGGTCTGACTATCTAAACTCTCTCATCACAGGCAGTCTGGACTATTGGGACTTTGTATGTCTTGTTAAAAATCCAAGTATTTATCAGCTGAGAGAAATCAGACCATATTTATTCTGTTCACTATAGTGTCTTCCGCTCTTGGCACATATCCTGGCACTGGAAAGATTCACAATAAATATCATTGAAATGAATGGAAATAGATTCTGGGACACAATATATACAGCTGAATTACTGATACCATTGGTTAGACAGTGTGGACTGAAAAAGTAAACTAGCTCATGAGATGCTATGTCTATTAGGAGACAATTTTCTACAGGTCTCTCACATGAGAACAGAGGCCTTCATTCTAAACTCTCTCTTCAAGAATCTACATAGCAAAAGAGAAAGAAATAGTATTTCCCTCCACAAAAAAAGGCAAATATACTTACTGCTCAGGATAAAAGTTTTGGTTTTATCAAAGCTCAGGGTTGGCCTAAAACAGAACCCACTGCTTGTGTAGATATCATCAGGACCTGTTTATTGTCCTATAAGAACTGATGTGTGGAGGACTTCTTTGGTGGTCCAGAGGTTAAGAATCTGCCTGCTAATGCAGGGAATGCTGGTTCAATCCCTGATCTGGGAAGATAACACATGTCGTGGAGCGACTAAACCCATGCGCCATAGCTACGGAGCCTGTGTGCTGCAACTGCAGAAGCAGCCACTAAAGCCTGTGTGCCCAGAAGCCACAGAAATGAGAAGCCCATGCACCACAACTAGAGAGTAGCCCTCAGTTGCTGCAACTAGAGAAAGCTCGTGCACAGCAACAAAGACCCAGTGCAGCCAATAAAAAATTTTTTTAATTAAAAAAGAATTGGTGTGTGGGGAATGAGCACAAAAAGGATGACCCCCTAGGAGTAGCAAATTAACCTTTGTCTGACTCAGAAGTCTCAGATCTCCGCTCAGCATCCATGAAACAAACGCAGACTACCTACCAATTAACCTGCAAGTAGGGGAAAATCTCAAACTCTTCACAGTTTTGACAGTTTCCTACACAAAGAAGATAATGATCTGAAGTTTCCTATTCACAGAAAGAGAATTTCACTTCCTTCTAGGAAACAATGGCAATAAGAAAAAACTCTGACAATAAGAAGAAAAAAAAACTGGATAAACTATAATATCAGAAATTTCCCTGTGGTCCTGAGGGAACTGAAGTTTCAAGGCAACCTGATGTCTAAGTAGAAACAGACCCTCCAAAAAGACAGAATATGGACATTGGCTAAGAAAATTATGGCTGAAAAATTTTCAAACATACAAGAAGTTATCAAACCACAAATCCAGGAATCGCAAAGAACCTTAAGCAAAATAGCCACTGAGCATCCCACACATAGACACGTACCTAAATACATCAGATGCAAACTTCTGGAAGCCAAGACGAGCAACAAGCCAGAGAAAAAGACACATTCCAAACAGAGGAACAAGGATGAGAAACACCAGATACTTCCTGTCAGAAACAGAGCAAGCCCAAGATGTGGAGTAAAATCTCTGAATGCTCGAAAGGAAAAAAGCAAAAAAAACCTGTCAATCTAGAATTCTTTACCAAGTGAAAACATCTTGCAGAAATGAAGGCAAAGTGAAGATTTTTCAGGCAAACAAAAACCGAGAGAATTCATTTTCAGCAAACCTGGGTAACAAGATATGTTCAAAAATGCTATTCGATAACCTATATGAGAAAAGAATCTGAAAAACAATATATATATACATATATATATGCTTCCCAGGTGGTGCTAGTGGTAAAGAACCTGCCTGCCAATGCAGGGGATATAAGGACACAGGTTCAATCCCTGGATCAAGAAGATCCCCTGGAGGAGGGCATGGCAACCCACTCCGGTATTCTTACCTGGAGAATGCCATGACAGAGGAGTCTGGTGGGCTATGGTCAATGGCATCACAAAGAATCGGACATGACTGAAGCAACTTAGCATGCACACATATATATACATATATATATATATATATATATATATATATATATGTATATATATTGCTCACTTTGCTTACACCTGAAACTAACAAAACATTGTAAATCAACTATACTTCAATAAAATTTTTAAAAGGAATGTTACTCAAGCAAAATAAATATGATAGAAGACAGAAATTTAGGTTAAAATAAAGACTTTAAGATTTCCAGGAATTGTTAAAATGAAAGCTAATGTCAGCCAATCTAATCTAATTGACATCTATAGGACATCCTATCCAACAACGGAAGAATGTAAATTATTTTCAAAGACATAAATATAGGTCATATTATAAGCTATAAAACACATTTAAAGGAAAAGAAGGCATACTGAATATGGTTTTTGATACAATGGAATTAAACTAGAAATTAAAAATAGAAAAGTTCCCAATTATTTAAAAGTTAAACAATACCAGTAGGCAGCTAATGGGTCAATGAAGAATTTATAAAAGAAAATAGAAAATATTTTGAATTGAATGAATTATAAACAACACAATATATCAAAATATAGGTATTACAACTAAAGCAGTGTTTAAGGGAAATTTGAGGTGCATTCTATCCCTATTAGAAAAGAAGAAAAGTTTTAAAATCTATAATCTAAGCTTTCATCAAATAACAATGAAGTTAGAGTATTTTAAGGCATTTTAATTTTTAATTGTTAAAAGTCTTTATTGAGGTGTAACTTACAAATATAGCATACCAATCTTAAATATACATACAGCTCAACAAAACTTTTATGTAAATATTCACCCATGTAAATGCTGCCAACATCAAGAGATAGCCTCCACACCCAGATACTGACAGACACGGAAATGTAATCAATGCAAAGTCAGAACATTTAAACATCAATTTGAAAAGATTTATATAGTCATTTCAGCATGTGTCTAAATTCTTCAGGTTTATTAGGTAGTACTGAAATATTTTCTTCAAAGTAAACACACTATTTGAAGTTATATGGAGTCACTTGTTATCAAAGACTCAGCTACCAAAACATTGACCATTTCAAGAAACATCCTCATTTAGGCAATACAATATTTGTCCTAAGAAACTTTGGAGCTAGTGAAACCTGGGTTCAAATAACGTCCCTGACTGAGTGATATTCCATTGTATATATGTACCACATCTTCTTTATCCATTTTTCTGTTGATGGACGTTTATGTTGCTTCCATGTCCTGGCTATTGTAAATGTGTTGCTTTGAACACTGGGGTACATGTATCTTTTGGAACTATGCTTTTCTCTGTGTATATGCCCAGGAGTGGGATTGTTGGGTCATATGGTAGTTCTGGGCTTCCCTGGTGGCTCAGATGGCAAAGAATCTGCCTGCTAATGCAGAAGAACTGGGTTTGACCCCTGGGTCAGGAAGATGCCCTGGAGAAGGGAATGGCAACCCACTTCAGCAGTCTTTCCTGGAGAATCTCATGGTAGTTCTTTAAGGGACCTCTGTATTGCTTTCCATAGTGGCTGGACAGTGGAAACTGACACAGTATTGTAAAGCAACTGTACTCCAAGAAAAAATAATTTAAAAAATAACATCCCTGACGTTTAATTACTAGGTCTCTTACCCAAGCCTCTGATGGTCTTCCACCCACCTGGTAGACTTGCTATGAAAATAGAATGAGACAGCAGATACAAAATGCCCATGGAGTGTTCCACACATACAGTTGTTACTGACATTAATATAAACCCTATTTTGATGGAGTTATTAATCCATCAGTGTTATTTTTGTTGCTTCTCCAACTAGCAGGTACTTACTGATCATATGCCTGCACGCTCGGTTGTGTCTGACTCTTCTGCCATCCCATGGACTATATAGCCCACTAGACTCCTCTATCCATGGAATTCTCCAGACAAGGATACTGGAATGGGTTGCCATTTCCTTCTCCAGGGGATCTTCCTGACCCAGAGATAGAGTCCACATCGCCTGCACTGGCAGGCGGATTCTTTACCACTGAACCACTGGAGAAGCCCAGTACTGATCATGAGTCTATGCTAAAATCAAGGCATGGGTGTTAGGAATCTAAGACTTGATCAGGCTGAATAACATGGCCTTGGAAGCAGGGGGAGAAGCCTTTCTGTTCAAGTTCTTTAGTATATGCATCAAAATTTCCTCAGGTGGCCTTGAGCTCTTTGAAATGACTGTAGAATCTCATTACGGAACAAATCTCCAAAGCATGTCAAGAACGGACTACTTTATCCCTAGTGGGCTATGCTGAGACTGGCCCCAGGGCCTCACTGTCAGCACTGAAGCATTGGATGAGGAAGGGGTTTCTGAAATGTGTTTGGACAGAAAGCTTGAATTAGTGCAGGCCACCTACACCTTATAATAGGATTACTTATAATACATTAAAACAGAAAAAATAATGAGGCAAGTTAAGGCTCTTCTAGGAATGCATCTCTCTGTGTCTCTTTTTTTTCAGCCAGGCCATGCAGCATGTGGGATCTTAGTTCCCCAACCAGGGATCGAACCCACACCCCCTGCATTGGAAGCACAGAGTTTTAACCACTGGACTACCAGGGAAGTCTCTGCATCTCATTTTAAACTAATAAAATCTATGTAGACTCAAATCAAATTTGCCAGTTGAGGAAAAATCAGGCAGTTTCTAGGGATTGTTTAAAATATATTTTATATATTATTCCAAGGGAGACTTGCTCTTGCTAGATCTTGTTTTCTTCTACGCCCACTCTGAGTGCTTCCGCCAAAAAGAACGCAGTTGCAAGTTGTGAATATAGCAACCAGATTTCACATCCTCTACGTTGATCTACATCAGACTTACTCAGAGGAGCATGGTGCTGGTAACGGCTTGATGGGTGCATTTTCGACATGGCCTCAAGGGGCCCAGTTGGCTGGAGGGGGATGTGATGTTTATACAGAGAAGGAGAGATACCCATGACCTCATGGTGTTCATATAACACAACAGTCAGCATGGCAATGGTCCCTTTTCCACACTGCAAGTTAAATTAAAAACATAAATCCGGTGGGCTGCTATTTGCAAAATTCTGTTCTACATGCTCAAGGAATATGAAGACATATTTGTGCTCGAGAAGCCCAAACAGTTTAGCCTAGTAGACTGAACATGTAAACATAAAAACTCAACTAACAAGGCAGAGCAGTTTATAGTAAACCCTAAATTCGCAGTCAAGATCATAGAAGTTGTAGATATCATCAGAAGGAAAGAGAACTCTGAGTTGGAAAAAGACGTCCCCAAATATCAAGACCAGAGTTGGACTTTATAGATGGGATGCCAGAGAGGGTTAAGATGAGTATTCAGAAGGAAGTAGCAGTTTTAATTAAGGCAAAGGTTAGGAATGAACTAGCCTGATTTATGCCCACTCTTCACATATATTCCATAAACTTGCATAGCTTCCAGGTGCTTCGCATATATTCCATTTGTTTGCACACATTCCAAGCTCATTTTTAACATTCCATTCACAAGACTTCATTTAATTGATGTATTTATTTACATCCAGACTCATTCCAATAGGGACTTGAGTAGCTAACATTCATTTTATATGAATAACAACACTGGACAGAATTGTTACTCTCTAGTTCCTAAAGATGAAGAAAGGATAAGTTACTTGTTCCAGGTCACGCAGAGCTGGGATTGGAAACTAGACCTCAAGGTGAGCTGGGTCTGTGAAAGTAAGACCGTCTTCTCTTTTTGCACTCCTCTCATCTCTCCATACTAAGCTTCAAATGGAAGCTAAAGAACAGATCAAATTTGCCCTCCCAAGGTGACACCAGGCTGGGGAGAATCTTGAAAGACAAGTAGAACACTTCTACTTATAAATGAAAGGAAATAGCAACCATCATAGACCCTCAGCAGGAGGGACATGATTAAAGTGTTTAGGAAGATGGTGAGGAAGTACTGGAAAGCTGTAAAAAAGAATAATTGGCAGGCAGATGGAAGAATCAGAGGGCCATGAAAAGGCTGATAATAATAATAATGCCCAATGCTGATAGCATTGTAAACGTGACAAGACAATTCTAAGTGTCTACATGTGTCAACTCGTTTAATTCTCTAACAAGTCTGTAAGATGCATACATCTCTACCTGACTGATGAGGTAAAGGAGACAGAGAGATGGTGTGAGTTAGTCAAAGTCACATAGTAAAGAGTAGAGCTCGAATCGAAACACAGGTGGCCCAGCTCCAGAGCCTGTACTCTCATCTCTATTGTGTGCTAACACACAATATTGACTATTAAAGGCCTGGCCAGAGTGACAGCAGTGGAAATAAAAAAGGAGATAGACATGAGAGGCATTGCAAAAAGGAGGTATGCAGTTGGTTGTATAAATCTATTATTTTGTAGCTGAGAGAAAGAATGAAAACTTAAAGATAGTGCTGTGGTTCAGCACGTTTCCCAACGACAAAAACGCTAAGTCCAGAAAAGGAGCCAGGATTGTGAACAAAGACAGTGAGCTCAGTCTCAGAATACATCCAGGGTCACAGTGGTGAAGTATGACATCCAAGCGGAACTATCCGGAAGGCTGTTGGAAACCATGTAAACTCCGAACACCAGCGGGGATAGTGGAGGGAGAAGCATGGTCAGACATGGTCACCGATTTGGGGATTGTGAGGCTGTGGATGTTTGACTGAGATCCCAGAGAGAAAGCATGAAACAGACCAACTGAAGACCGAGGTTTAAAATATGGAAAGAGCCCATAGGGAAGATGCAGAACCAGGGAAAGAAAAAAATGACCAAAATTAACTTCCTGCAGACAGGAGAGAGCTTTATAACAAAGGGTGTCACCAGCAGTCAAATGTCAGAAATGGCAAAGAGGATGAGAGGGGGGGCAAGTGCACAAAGTGTATTATGTCTGCGTTACTAAAGGCATCGGAATAATAGCTCCTGAGAGTGGTAGAATCTGAAGTCACATATTAAGGGGATTACAGAAGTGAAGGGGCAAGAATGAAACAGAGAGATTGTCATAATAATAATGAGTGATCAAGACTTAGAGAATGCACTTGTGGTTGCTGGGGGAAGGATGGGGGCAAAGGATAGTTAGGGAGTTTGGGATGGACATGTACACACTGCTATCTTTAAAATGCATAACCAACAAGGACCTACTGTGTAGCGCAGGGAACTCTGCTCAATGTTATGTGGCAGCCTGGATGGGAGGGGAGTTTGGGGGAGAATGGACACATGTGTATGTATAGCTGAGTTCCTTTGCTGTTCACCTGACTATCACAACATTGTTAATCAGCTAAACCTCAATACAAAATAAAAATTTTTTAATTGTTAAAAAAATAAGTAATTGTTCTCTTGTGCATCACAATGTAAAATAGAGTACTTGGCCATCATGTCAGGTGGAAAGAAGCGCAAATGTGAGGGTTTTCTGAGGATACACAGGTTATGGGATAATTCTAAATGTAAAAGGTAACCTACTACCACCGCCAACTAACTCAAAGTGAATTTACATTCATGCTCTTATGTCCGGCTGGGCACGAGATTGATGCCAACACTGAGCACTACCCAAAGCAGCGGGGATGGGTGTCACTTCAAGTCTCTGATGTAGCTATTGCATTTTCCCGTCTCACTCCTGGGCTGCCTACAGAATGAACCCATTTTCTTTTGTGACTTCAGCTACTACTTGTAATCATCCAGCTCTCAAATCCCCTCTCCCCCAGTCCAGGTACCTGTTCTCATGTGCTTATCAGACATCTCAAACTGGAGGCACCATCGGCACCTCAAATTCAAAATGTCCAGAACTGAACTAACCATTTTACCTCTAAACCTGCTCCCCTGTGCCCCCTTTTATTTCTCCCATCAAATGGAATGACAGTCAGCAGCCCCCCAGGCAGAAAGCATCCGCTCCCCCACATCCAGTGATCACCGCGTCCTGAGCCTCAGATCCTGCTCCTGCCATTCGTCCCCACGGCCTCTTCTTTGGTCCCGGCATTGCTCATGCCCTGCCCACGTCTATTCAGTCAGTCACTCATTCAGTCTCTAGGCACATCCTTATTGAGCACTTACTATGCCAGGCACTCTGCTATGACTTAAGAGATACAGGGAAGAAAAAAACCAAAGCCGCTGACTTCATGGAGTTTACATTCTAATAAGGAGACAGATATAATACAATATATTATTTATTATATATATTAAATATATATAATAATATTAAGTAGGACTTCCCTGGTCGTCTAGTGGTTGAGAATCCACCTGCCAATGCAGGAGACGTGGCTTCAATCCCTGGTCCAGGAAAGATTCCACAGGCTGTGGGGCAGCTAAGCCCATGGGCCACACCTACCAAGCTTGTGGTCTACAGCCCATGAGCTGCAGCTACTGAGCTCATGTGATGCAACTACTGAAGCCTGTGCACCCTTGAGCCCGTGCTCTGCAACAAGCAAAGCCACTAAAATGAGAAGCCCGCTTGGTGTGACTAGCGAAAGGCCATGGGCAACAATGAAGACCAGTGCAGCCAGGAAGTGAAGTGAGTGAAAGTCACTCAGTCCTGCCCAACTATTTACAACCCCATGGACCATACAGTCCATGGAATTCTCCAGGCCAGAATGCTGGGGTGGGTTGCCATTCCCTTCTCCAGGGGATTTTCCTAACCCAGGAATTGAACCACAATCTCCTGCATTGCAGGCAGATTCTTTACCAGCTGAGCTATCAGGCAAGCCCATGGCAGCCATAAATAAGATTTTTTTTTTAAATAAAATATTAGTGCTTAAGAGACAAAACAGGGGGTGGTAAGAAGGAAAAAGAATGGCCAGGGAAATTCTGGAGCCTGAATAAAATAAAGAGAAAGACATGTTACTGACTAGTGGTAAAGCATTACAACCAGAAGGTAAGCAACGTGGATGTCCTGAGGCAAGGACCCATTGGGTGAGTTCAAGACCAACAAGAAGGTCAGTGTGGACAGAGAAGAGGGGGAGGAGAGAAAGGTCAGAAAGAATCCGGAAGGCAGCCCAGGACTTCGTTGTGGATAGCCTTGGGCCATGATGGGGAATTAGAGCATGAAGGAAAGCCATCAGAATATCTTAAGAAAAATAAATCACTTGATTAAATGTAGAGTTTTAAAGGGCTACTCCAGATGCTGAGTGTAAAACAGACTCCAGAAAGGCAGGTAGCACGGGATAATCAGTTAGGAAGCTATTCTAATAGTCAAGGCAAAAGATACGAGGCTTTTGACTAAAGGTAAAGGTTGTAAGAAGTGCTCTGATTCTGGCTGTTTGGAAAGCAGAATTAGTAGGATTTGCAGATGGAGTGGACGGAGAGTGGGAGAGAAAGAAGGTTCTAGAATAATTCCTAGGTTCACAGTCTGAGCTTCTAGGAGAAGTGGGTGCTCTTTACTGAAATGGGAGTTTAGGAGGATGAAGACCAAGCACTCATGGTTAGGTGTGGTGGCGGTGAAGACACTGAGAACCTGGCAGGTGTCATTTCAGTGGAGCAGAAGGAGGAAAGCCTGGTTGGGATTGAATAAACAGCCCAGGCGTCTCTTCCTCTGGAAAGCTCTGCCAACATCAGAAATGTCACTTCTCCCTCCACCAGGTACACAAGGAGTGCACACACCTAACACACTCATACACAGCTATATCACACCCACTCATTCCATACCCACACACTTCACTCACACACACACACAACTCATAACACAAACACCAATCACACATACATGGACATCACATACATACTTACATGTATATCATATACAACCACACCATGCACACACAAATACAGACACACACACACACACACACATTTCACTCCCTATAAATTAGACCCCCTTCTACCATGCTACCTGAGCTCTTGGTTATTTTTTTTTTACCTTGGGGTTGCTGTTCAGTTGCTAAGTCGTGTCTGACTTTGAAACCCCATAGACTGCAGCACGCCAGGTTTCCCTGTCCTTCACCATCTCCTGGAGTTTGCTCAGACTCATGTCCATTGAGTCAGTGATGCCATCCAAGCATTTTTGCCTTAAGTCACTTAATTTACTATTGGTCGCCCACCCCCAAGGTGGCTGTGGTCTTTCGCTCTAGGAAGCTCCATTCACACCAACTGGAGTATGGCTGGTATCTTTGGAGCCAGCGGGGCAAGCCTCTGCCTCCGTATTCCCATCTGCAAATCGAAGAGAGAGACCGTGTGTTATTCATTGATATGCTCACTTCCTGGCCAATGTGGGAACCTAGGAGACATTTGTAAATAATTGTTAAAGAAAAGATTATTAGACAAACTTGCCACAGTCCATATTCCTCCCTCCACCCCTTCAACATTCTCTAAATGTGGATCCTAAAGTGAAAACAATAATATATTAATGAAAGTGAATGTTGCTCAGTCGTGTCCAACTCTTTGCGACCCCATGGACTATACAGCCCATGGAATTCTCCAGGACAGAATACTGGAATGAGTAGCCTTTCCCTTCTCCAGGGCATCTTCCCAACCCAGGGATCGAACCCAGGTCTCCCACATTGCAAACGGATTCTTTACCAGCTGAGCCACAGTGGAAATCCAAGAATACTGGAATGGGTAGCCTATCCCTTCTCTGGGGTATCTTCCTGACCAAGGGATCAAACTCAGGTCTCTTGCATTGCAGGTGGATCATATTGATGTGTACACTGCTATATTTAAAATAAAATGCTTTTCCATAAAAACCAATAATATAAAATTCAACAAGCAAAAATACTCATAACACCATTTTTTTTTTGCATATTGTAGGCATCAAAAAACATACTTTCACATAGTTTATTCAATTGACTTTACAAGTTGGAGTGGTACTTGAGGATCAATAAGATTTTAGAAATTCAGTTATAAATTTCAATCCAAATCTAATCAGAGAGGACAAAAAATTCAGTGAAATATCCACCAGTGCTCAAAGTGGATGCATTTAAACATATTCACTATAAATCCAGTATTAGTAGACCAACCTACACTTTAAAAAATATATTTATTTATTTATTTTTGGCTGTGTTGGGTCTTAGTTGCCCAGAGGCATGTGGGATCTTAGTTCCCTGACCAGGGATTGCACTAGTGTTCTCTGCATTGGGAGGTGGATTCCTAACTACTGGACCACCAGGGAAGTCCTCAACCCACACTTTTGAATAATAAAAAAGTGGGGTTGGGGGAGTGCATTTTTGGTCACTGAAATTCTACAGGCACTTCATTCCCAGTATAAAAGAGATGGCAAGAACATACACTCTGGCAAAGAATGATTTAAGAGTACCCATAACAGACGTGACTATGTGATAGACCATAACAGATGTGACTATGTGATGATGGCTGTTCCCAGTAGTCTTCTAAAGTTTCAACATACATACACATCTCCAGAGGCTCTTATTAAAATTCAGATTTCCGTTCAGTAGGTCTGGAGTGGAGCCTGAGATTCTGCATTTTTAACAAATTCCAAGGTGATGTTGATAATGCTGGTCTACAGGCCACAAGACTTCACAGAAAAAGTTCTAAGTAAAGTTCGTTCTTACTCCCTATCTACACTGAATTGCCATGTTTATTACACACAGAATCTGCTTTAACAAACTGGTGTTAGTTTTTACATGAGACATCACTTTACAACCACTAACTTGAAGAGGGGGGGTGTGTGTGCAAGGGGCAGATCTCACCGAGTCAGCACAAATGAGGCAAAGAGATCTCCTCTAAGTAAGCACATTTGTTCGGGAAAAGTGACTCCAGTTCCTCCAGGGTCAGAGGCACTGTCTTTGTAAAAGTTGTCCCTGGCCGGGAACGACTCTAATCACATTTCATGCCTAACACTATAAGCATTTTTTCCTTAATAAGTGAACTTGGCAATGAAGACAGCATCCTCGGTGTGATTTCCAGAGCTCTGTGGCTTAAGCCAAGCTAAAGTCAGCTCTGATGTGTTGTTACATTCCCTACTGAATTAAAATAGAATTTTACAAGGGATGGGTAGAGATCGACTAAGGCAGAAACATGAAGCAAAGAAAGAAACTGAACCTATCAAAAAAGAATTGTAAGTAAGAACTATTAGTCCATGATGGCAGAATTGCAGGGCCAAGTAGCAGTAGTGGTTGAGAAAGAAGTGAAGGGAAATGACAGTAACTCTACCATAGAGATACCTTACTGAGCTTCTCTGAGAATCAAGCTTGATGAAGTTATTGAAAAATGCATCAACCATTTTAAAGAACTAGACAAATGTTTACAGGTTTTGTAAGATCATCATCATTTACAAATTGTTCTTTTATATTCAGGGTACTTCAAGGCATAAAGCTTGATCATAGACATGCAGTTGGGCTTCCCAGGTGGCTCAGTGGTAAAGACTCCACCTGCCAATGCAGGGGATGAGGTTCGATCCCTAGGTTGGGAAGATCCCCTGGAGGAGGAAATGGCAACCTGCTCCAGTTTCTTGCCTGGGAAATCCCTTGGACAGAGGAGCCTGGTGGGCTACAGTCCATGGGGTTGCAAAAAGTTGGATATGACTAAGCACACACATGCATGGCTCTTATAAACTTCATTCTAGCTCCTCCTGGAATACCTGCCTGCATAGCTGACTGCAGCAGGGCTAGTGTTTGGGAAGTGGTAGCAGCTACTATGCTAAGAGTTAAATTGACTGAAATTAACCACAATTTACCATCCAAGTCTTCCTCTGGAAGTTCCAAGCCTTCAGTAGAATTCACAGTTCCAAAACAGTTACATCAGACTGATTCTGCCAGTACAGCTATTGTCTAGCTGGGGAGAGGATGTCCTCCCAGAACTCCAGGAATAACGATTCTTACAACCACAGAGTCCAAATCTCCTTTTCAAAGTCCCCACATATATATTTCCTGGCAAGTGAAGGCCTTACTTTATGGAAAAGGGGACTGAGAAACAAACTGAATTAAGGTTAGCCACCGAGAGAAAATATTCAAAATCTTCCCTTAAAACGTCTAATTTTTCTTCCTCGTTAATAAGAAAAGTTGCTATACACATAAGAGATAACTGCAGTTACATTAATCACAGGCATTTTAAAAGCCTGGCCCTGAGATAAAATATCTGCACAGGTAAAATAAAAAGAAAATATGCTTGCATTTTCATCAAGTGTTAAACCATTATGGGGAATGGTTTTCAGAACATTCACTTTAAAACTTGATCACTATAATACAAATGTTTTGATCCAACTGGGCATATTAAGTAGATAGAGTGGCTGTGAATCTTGTTATAGGAAACAAATCCAAGCTACCAATACGAGTTATTAAAGTATGTCTTTCTCCACTGTAAAGTTCAACTTGATCTCCTCTTTCTATGTCAAATTAGGGACTACTTGTACAAAATAGGATTACTTTGATTATGTCATTAAAAAAAAAGAATCTTTATTGTGTGAAAAATTATACCCGTTGTCCACCATGGTGCGATGGCAGTCAATGTGCTCTGAGCGTCTTAGATGTGCCCACTCAGTCTCTGCTGACATTCAGTCCCTGTCACCTCCCAGGTACTGGGTGGCTTGAGCATCTCTCATTGCTATGGATTAATCTTTTGTTTTTGTGATTTATTATTTGGTAGCGAAATTTTATAAATTCTCCTAATTGTAAGTTCTTCAAGGATAAGAATTATGACTTCCACTTCCTGTACAAAAGTCCCACAATGCCAAATAACAATCAACATAAAAGATGGTGTTGACCAAATTACTCATCTGGGGATGAAATTAGATACCAGTTTACTGCATCTATGAAAATAATATTTATTCCAGCTTCTTGACAATAGTTCATTATAACTTTCTTGCACTTTATCTCCTCCTCTTTCTGATGACTTAAATTAAGCATCTATAATTAAAATGTTAGTAAAGAAAAAGAAAGCATTCCAAGTAACAGAGCATACAGCATTATGTAGATAAATATATTGGAATAACCGACTAGAATTTATTTAGTTTTTATTAGGTGATTTGTATCATTTCAACACATCTTTGGCTCAGTCTGATTAATATGATCGGTTGTCCTTTCCCTTCATTCTAAGAAAGAGAGGTTATAAAACAGAGACACCTAACTAGTTTTCTTAAGGGACATATAAGAAAATAGTTATTAGAGTCCTAATGGCCCATTTGGCTTGCTTTCAAGTCCATACATTCTCCTTTTACGTTCTTACTTTTTTCTTATTTCCACAAATCAGTTGCCGTATTCATCATGGGTTATATGGGAAACTAATGTTGTCACAGTTTTGTGCTCATGTTCGCAAGTCAGTTTCGAGATCCTTGATAAAAGGTACCATCACAAGCTCAAAATATTTTTCTTTTGTTACTAGGCAGCACAAATAAAAATTGTTCCACAGAGTCACAAAGATTGTAACATAAAGGTATCAATAAGCTGCTCAATAGGAGGAGAAAGAAATCGATGGCAGGGCAAATCTATTGCCTTCAGGTTTCATTGAGAGTCTCACATTCAATTTCAAAAGGGATTTGGGTCTTAAAAACAAGCAGGAAGTCACGTTTTTGGCAAATGTGAAGAAATTCAAATCCCGAACAGTGGTCAAAATTCTGCATTCACAAAAGCTGAGTGGGCTCTCAACTTGACAAACATATGATTTCAGCCCCTTTCAAAGAGAGGAAAAAAATGCTTTAAAAGGCTAAAAAGCAAAAACATCTTGGACATTGAATAGTTTTTTTTCCCCAAAATAAAGACTCTGATGAGTTATGTGTAAAGGAATCAGAAACACATGGATAAAGCTTTACTTAAAACAAACATAGGTTTAAGCACGGAGAGAAAGCCATAAGCTTTAAAGTCTGCTAAGAGCTTCTTTCAATCACAAATATTTGCAAACAGGGTTGACTTTTCCAGCACATCACAGATTTTCTATATCTAGTGTGATGGCATCATTCACTGGAAATTGCCATTTACCTTGTATTTTTCTGGCCCCAGTATGGCTGCCATTTGCTTTCTATTGCTCATCTTCCCCAAATTGCAATTGTCTAGGCCACACAAATGCAGCCTCACACAGAGCAGGCAGGCAGCCCCATGCTTTTGAATTTGAGGCATGTTCTGTGCCCGAAAAATACCTAGAAACTTTACCAGGTGCATCTGAATAAGCACTGTTTCCAGAATGGCCATCTCACGATGCTTTCTGATCCTTCTCCAGACACTTTGGCTAAATTGGTTTCATGTGCCATTCACTCTAGATTTGTGGCAGGCTGGTTTTTCTCTGGCCGTGGGTGACATTTTCCTGGCCCGGCAATCACATGCCTAGGAGGTTTCTACTCTTGCATGAAGGCAAATTCCGGCCAAAGGAGCCTGGCTGACGTGCTGGAGGCTCAAATCCTGCAGACATACAGGGTGTAGATGGGGAACAACTGGCGCCATGCTGCGCGTTCCCGCCCATCTGCAGCATTTCCAGCACATGAGGGTGAGTCAAAGGTCTTCCCTCTGTTTTCAACAAGTGAAACTGGGTCTCCAGCATCTAAATGCTGTTGTTGGAGCTCAGCTCATGGAGAAAATGGGAAAAATTGGAATATAATAATCTAAGTTAAATAATTAAAGCAGTGGGTCTCTAATTTGACTGTGTATTAATATAGCCTAGGAAGCTTAAAAAAAAAATTCTCATGTCTGAGTCCCATGAACCACAGATTCAGATAGAATTGGCCCAGTATTTAACCTGAAGGTCTAGATTCTTTAAAGTTCTCTAGATGATTCTTAGATATGCAGCCAAGGTAGAGAATCTCTCAACTAGGGCTTCAGGGTTGATTATCATGATGAAACTAATTATTGGTGTAGAAGCATGGTACTCAAACCTGGCTGCATATTAGAATTACCTGTGGTGATTTCTGGGCTTCCCAGGTGGCACTGGGACAAAAACTAAGATCATGGCATCCTGTCCCATCACTTCATAGCAAATAGATGGGAAAACAATGGAAACAGTGACAGGCTTTATTTTCTTGGGCTTCAGAATCACTGCAGATGGTGACTGCAGCCATGAAATCAAAAGACGCTTGCTCATTGGAAGAAAAGCTATGACCAACCTAGACAGCATATTAAAAAGCAGAGACATTACTTTGCCAACAAAGGTCCATCTAGTCAAAGCTATGGTTTTCCCAGTGGTCAAGTATGGATGTGAGAGTTGTACTGTAAAGAAAACCGAGCGCCGAAGAATTGATGCTTTTGAACTGTGGTGTTGAAGACTCTTGAGAGTCCCTTGGACTGCAAGGAGATCCAACCAGTTCATCCTAAAGGAAATCAGTCCTGAATATTCATTGAAAGGACTGATGCTGAAGCTGAAACTCCAATACTTTGGCCACCTGATGCAAAGAACTGACTCATTGGTAAAGACCCTGATGCTGGGAAAGATTGACGGCAGGAGGAGAAGGGGATGACAGAGGATGAGATGGTTGGATGGCATCACTGACTCAATGGACATGAGTCTGAGTAAACTCCAGAAGTTGGTGATGGACAGGGAAGACTGACATGCTGCAGTGCATGGGGTCACAAAGAGTTGAACACAACTGAGCAACTGAGCTGACTGAACTAAGGTGGCACTAGTGATAAAGAACCCACCTCCCAATGCAGGAGACCTAAGAGACCTGGGTTCAATCCCTGGATCAGGAAGGTTCCCTGGAGGAGGGCACAGCAACCCACTCTAGCATTCTTGCCTGGAGAATCCCATGGACAGAGGAACCTGGCGAGCTACAGTCCATAGGGTTGCAAAGAGTTGGACATGACTGAAGCAAATTAGCAAGTGGTGATTTTTAAACTATAATAGTAATGGCTAGTCCTAAAATTTATGTTTAGTTATATAATATTTACTATGGTCTAAGCTCTGTTGTGGGCTTCTCAGGTGGTGTAGTGGTAAAGAATCTGCCTGCCAATGCAGGTGACACAAGAGATGCCGGTTTGATCCCTGGGCTAGGAAGATTCCCCTGGAGAAGGAAATGGCAGCCCCCTCCAGTGTTCTTGCCTGGAAAATCCCATGGACAGAGGAGCCTGATGGGCTGTAGTCCGTGGGGTCAGGAAGAGTTGGACATGCCTGAGCAACTGAGCACACAGGCGCGTGCACACACACACACACACACACACACACACACACACACACACACACACACACAAGCTCTCTTCTAAATGTGAGGTATATACACACATAACGTATTATGCTCTACCTAAGTGTTTTCTTAGCTGTTGCTTTGAGCTCTGTTCTAAGTGGATACACAGATATCTTTGCAAAAAGCCTGTGAAGTAGGTGCTTACAGTATCTACCTCCAAAATGGCCCCCAGTGATCTTTACTTCATGAGAGAAGGGTGTAATCTCCTTCCAAACTGAATCAGGGTTGGTCTGTGTGACCCACAGAATACTGTCGGAGGGGTGATGTATGACCTTAAGGCTAGGTCATAAAATGCATGGCAAGTTCCACCTTGGTCTCTTGGGTCGTTTTCTTTGGAGGAAGTCAGATAGCAAGCCATGTGGACTCTCAAGCAGTTCATAGAAAGGAATTTGTGCAGAAAAGCTGAAGCTTCCTGCCGACAGTAAGCACCATTTTGTGATTCATGTGAGCAAACCACTTTGGAAGTAGAACTTGCAGCCCTAACCAAGCCATCACAAGATTGTTGCCTAAACCCTGGCTTGGAGAAACCCTGAGCTGAAACTGCCCAACCAAGCTTCTCCTTTATTCCTACCCAGAAAAACTCTGAGAGATCTTAAGCCATGAGTGTTTCGGGTGACTCATGCAGCACTGATATGATACCATGATTATTCCTATTTTATAGTTGAAGAGACTGAGGCAGGGAGAAGTGAAGTAACTTACTTAAGAGTACACAGATAGAGAGAATATATTTGGAAACTAAATTAGGTAATTTATCCCAAAAATCTATGTTCTTGAAAATGATGCAAGGAAGTCACCCATGCATTTGTTAGGTAATACCTGTAGGAAAAGAAGTTAAAATGGCAATGATAAGCCAAGAAAGTTGACTCATGTGAATATCTAACATATTTTGTATGCTTTGTCCACTGTTTCAAAATTATTAGACCATCGAAATCCTATCCTTCCCATAGTCACCCTACACTTTCCATTATTTCTTTCAGCACACGGCTTTGAAGGAGCTCTCAGAGCATCGTCCACTCCAGCCCCTTGAACTTTTGACCAGTGCTCCAAAACACAGACTGTGGAGTCTTTGTTCAAATGGATCAACAAATATTTCCTCATATCTAAATTCTTTTCTACTTTAAGTTAAATCTTCATTTAAGTTTTTGCAATCTTTGAGAACTAAGCAGTTGTTTATATTTTAAAGAAATATTTTCCATGTGGTTGAGGAAAAGTCCAGATGTTTAAGAGGTAAAAAGACTTCAGCTCAGTCTTTGCTCTGTGACTTTTGGCAAACTATTGGGTGCTCAGGTGTCACTCTTAGGGATGCTGATTAAACTGTCCTGGGATGGAGCCTAGGTATGAGTCTTTTTCAAGCTATCCACTCCAGTATTCTTGTCTGGGAAATCCCATGGACAGAAGAGCCTGGTGAGCTACAGTCCATGGGGTCACAAAAATGTTGGACATGACTTAGAGACCAAACAACAACATTGAATGTACAGGGCTTCCCAGGTGGCTCAGTGGTAAAGAATCTGCCTGCCAAACAGGAGATCCCTGGGTCGAGAAGATCCCCTAGAGAAGGAAATGCCAACCCGCTCTAGTATTCTTGCCTGGGAAATCCCATGGACAGAGGGGTCTGGCAAGCAAAGTATCTGCCTACAATGCAGGAGACCTGGGTTTGATCCCTGGGTTGGGAAGATCCCCTGGAGAAGGGAATGGCTAATCACTCCAGTATTCTTGCCTGGGAAATGCCATGGACAGAGGAGTCTGGTGCGTTATAGTCCATGGGGTTGCAAAGAGTCAGACACAACTTGGAAACTAACAAAAACACAGACTGTACAACACCAAGTATATCAACTGTGGACTTTGGATGATAACAGCACATCAGTGTAATGATGAACTATAACAGATGTACCACTCTGGTGAGGATGGTTGATAATGGGGAAGGCTATTACAGTAAGTGATGAAGACAAGAGGCACATGGGAAATCTCTATGCCCTCTGCTCAGTTTGGCTGGAACTTAAAACAGCTCTAAAAAAAATAAGATTTTCTTGAGGAAAAGAGAGATGGATTAGAAAGCAGATTTAGAATTGCTTGAAGTTTAAACATGAAACATTAGACTTAAGTAGAACTTTGGACATCTGATGAGCTTCTTGGGATTATACTCCCTGATCATGAATAAATAATTTACTTTTCTATCCATTTGAGGTGCCTTCATGGAGATACAAATTTTATATTCCAGCTTGTTTGCATTTGGGAATCAAGAGACATGTATTCATGTCCTAGCGGATGTCATTAAAAACTACCATAAATTGGGAAATCTATTCTCTCACAGTTCTTGGGGTTTTTTAAAGATTTTTTTATGTTAATCATTTTCAAACTCTTTATTGACTTTGTGACAATATTTTTTCTGTTTTATGTTTTGGTTTTTTGGCCTTGAGACACGTGGGATCCTACCTCCCTGATCATGGATCAAACACACACCCTCTGCATTGCAAGGCAAAGTCTTAACCACTGACTGCCAGGAAAGTCCCTCTCTCACAGTTCTTGAGGCTTGACGTCTACAACCAGTGTGTCAACCAAGTCACGCTCTGAGGGGAGGATCTTTCCGTGCCTCTTCCATCTTCCTTAGCCTTAGTCTTTCCTTGGCTGGTGGCTACATATTTCCCTCTTCACATGGCTGTCTTCTTACAAGGATACAGGTCATATTGAATTAGGAGCATGTTATACTCCAGTATGACTTCCATTAATTATATCTGCACCAACCCTAATTCCAAATAATGTAACATTGTGAGAAACTAGATGTTAAGACTGCAGGGGTGTCAGGCGTGGGGCACAATTCAGCCCATCATGAGAAGAAAGATACAGAACACAACATATGCTCATGGATCTTGGTTGACCGAAGAGACGTGGTAATAGGTGTCTGTCCAGAAATGGTCTCAATTGTTTCCAGTCTGGGCAGTAGTTAGCCCAGCTATTAAAAGGCATCCAATTCCTTTCATAAGAGCATGATATAAATAGTTGTAAGCCAACATCACTAATATCTAGGCTAATATCACTTTGGATTTTTGGCATCTTTGAATCCTCACTTAATTAGATGAGAAAGTGGGACCACACATCCACTTTAACTGCAAATCAAACAAAGAAAATCCCTACCCCGATGCTATCTATTTAAAAACACGAGGGATTGACACATATCGCTAGTGTCTCTGGCATGTTGCAAACTCTCTTTCTGTACTACACAACCTCCTAGCAAGCCTGAAAGCTTTCATACAGATGAAGCCACTTTTGTAAATTAATATCTGGCTTAAAAGGAAAGCTTTTCAATACACAAGTCCTTCTCTAGTCCCCTTCCAGAGAATAGAGAAGCTTTGAACTTGTTCCTAATCTGAAGGACCCATCAGACCAGCACAAAATGGGTATTATTTTTGGCTGCTGTGGTGTGGATGTTTACCCATCACATACAAAGTTAAAATGACCTGCATATACTTTTGAGAATGCCAAGAATGACCGTCTGGCTGGACGCGAGTGAGGGCAGTGCTTCAGAAAACGCATCTAAACTCAGTAAGTTTTAAAAGCTCCTTTCTTCGGATGTCAGTAGAGGCTTCTAGACAAATAGTCTTACTGGATCTTCTCAAGATACTATTGTGCCAACATAATCAACAGATATTTAGGAACTAGGAAGAAAGGAGATGAAAAAAATGATTTAAGAAGAAGAAAAGAAGGAAGAGGAAAAGGAGGGAGAGGTTGAGGAGACAAAATATAAACAGCATACAATAGATGTAGACTCATAGGGGTTCAGAAACAGTTATGAGACATAAACTTTAAAATAGTCATGCTTACTATGTTTAAGTGATTAAAAGACAAGATCGAGAATTTCAGCAAAAAAGTAGAAAATACTGTTGATTATAAAATACTCTTTTGCAAAGTATTGCAAAATATTTTTTACTATAAAACCAACTAGTATGATTGGAGATAAAATACATTCTATGCCTTTAAGCTGTGTTACTCAAATAGAAAATATCACAAGAGCAAGAATAAGTGAAACCTCTTTCTTTCACCATATGTGAATTTTTCACCACCCTTCAATTCTTCCAAACCATGGCAGGTGTTTGCTTCATAATTAGATTATAGTTAGTTTATAAAAATGTAGGTTTTTCTTGTAGTTTCTGTCAAGCTTTTTGCTTTGTTTTTACTAGAAAAAGAAATGTAAACCACCTTTATTATTGCTATATGAATGAGATGGCCCAATTTATTAATTACATCATCCTGTTAAATGTATAATATTTTCATTTTGAAAATTGCTTTCTCTGAAGAACAGCTACTCATGTTCAGACTTGGACTTAGTGTTTTCTTTGCTGCGTGGTTACCTCCCAGTAATTCTACCACGTACTGACTTAGCTCCCTTCTCTCTTCAACTCCATGTCCTTTTTTATATTCTTCTCTCATTTTGCTACATTATTCTCATTACAACAGTGTTGCCTGGGAAATAAATTTCCTAAGTCTGTGCATTTCTGAAAATACAGGATGTGTATATCCATGATTGTCTTATTATTTATACTATTCTGATTTTGGTTTTGCTTTTTTCCCTCTGTTTATACACTTAATGTGAAGACTGATAATATTACAACTTATTCCTCTTAGGTTATTTCTTTCCTTCATTTCCTCTTTTTTCCATTTTTGGAATTTTTATCAAACAGATGTTATTAAATTCATTTTCCAAATCTTCTAATCTTCTAACTATAATGCTTCCTATTTTTGACCATGTGGTTCTCAAACTTTTTAATCTAATATCTTATAGTATTCTTTATAGATATAATAAAATGTTAGTACATATAGGGATTTCCTGGTAGCTCAGATGGTAAAGAATTTGCCTGGAATGCAGGAGACCCCGGTTCGAATGCTGGGTTGGAAAGATCCCTTGGAGAAGGGAATGGGTACCCACTCTAGTATTCTGGCCTGGAGAATTCCATGGCTTTGTAGTCCATGGGGTCACAAAGAATTGGACATGACTGAGTGACCTATCTCTTGAGAAAACTGTATGCAGGTCAGGAAGCAACAGTTAGAACTGGACATGGAACAACAGACTGGTTCCAAATAGGAAAAGGAGTACGTCAAGGCTGTGTATTGTCACCCTGCTTATTTAACTTATATGCAGAGTACATCATGAGAAACGCTGGGCTAGATGAAGCACAAGCTGGAATCAAGATTGCCAGGAGAAATATCAATAACCTCAGAAATGCAGATGACACCACCCTTATGGCAGAAAGTGAAGAACTAAAGAGCCTCTTGATGAAAGTGAAAGAAGAGAGTGAAAAAGTTGGCTTAAAGCCCAACGTTCAGAAACTAAGATCATGGCATCTGGTCCCATCACTTCATGGGAAATAGATGGGGAAACAGTGGAAACAGTGTCAGACTTTATTTTTCTGGGCTCCAAAATCACTGCTGATGGTGATTGCAGCCATGAAATTAAAAGACGCTTACTCCTTGGAAGGAAGGTTATGACCAACATATATAGCATATTTAAAAGCAGAGACATTATTTTGCCAACAAAGGTCCGTCTAGTCAAGGCTATGGTTTTTCCAGTGGTCATGTATGGATGTGAGATTTGGACGGTGAAGAAAGCTGAACGCTGAAGAATTGATGCTTTTGAACTATGGTGTTGGAGAAGATTCTTGAGAGTCCCTTGGACTGCAAGGAGATCCAACCAGTCCATCCTGAAGGAGATCAGTCCTGGGTGTTCATTGGAAGGACTGATGTTGAAGCTGAAACTCCAATACTTTGGCCACCTCATGCGAAGAGCTGACTCATTGGAAAAGACCCTAATGCTGGGAAGGATTGGGGGCAGGAGGAGAAGGGGACGACAGAGGATGAGGTGGGTGGGTGGTATCATCGACTCAATGGACATGGTTTTGGGTAAACTCCGGGAGTTGGTGATGGACAGGGAGGCCTGGCGTGCTGCAATTCATGGGGTTGCAATGAGTCAGACACGACTGAGCGACTGAACTGAACTGAGTGACTTGCACTCACTAGTACATTTAATTATGGTATAATATGAGGGACACTTTTGCTACAATAAAATAATCACAGCTAATACCTATTGATGGCTTCTGTGCCAAGGATCATTCAATAAAATATATATACACACACACACACACACACACACACACACACACACACACACACACACACACACACACTTCCCTGGTGGCTCAGACGGTAAAGCGTCTGCCTGCAATGTGAGAGACCCAGGTTTAATCCCTGGATCAGGAAGATCCCCTGGAGAAGGAAATGGCAACCCACTCCAGTATTCTTGCCTGGAAAATCCCATGCACAGAGGAGCCTGGTGGGTGACCGTCCATGGGATCCCAGAGTCGGACACGACCGAGTGACTTCACTTCTGCTTTCATATATATATACACAATCAGTATGCATATTATACTACAAATATACATTTAATTCTATGAGATAGGTATTATTACCACCACCACCATCATCTTCTTCTTCTTCATTTTGTATAGGAGAAGACTGAGGTACAGGTAAATGAAATAGCTTCTTGATGTCTGTATTGTTAAGAGGTGGAGCTGGGATCCAATGCCATCTTACTCTGACTCTGTTTTTTAGTTATTACACTGAACAGCTGCCCTATCTGCCTGTAAAAAACATATGTGACTGAAAAATTAGAACCCCAAGCACAGGTCTTTTTTTGGAAACAAAGCAAAATGCAAGCTGTCAGATTCCTAGCGATTGAATGGTCCTTTTACTCCTCACACCTTATAGAATTAAGCTAGTAAACAATCAACAGCAGTCACCACAAGTTTAAGGAAATTTTGTGTTAAATATAAGACGACACCACTGAGAATGAGATAATTTTATCTCCCTACTTCCTTCTCTAATGGAATTGAAAGAAAATATCCTCTTACACTAGGAGTGAAAGGCCTCATCCTGCTGGGGCTTCTCCAGCTTTCTTCAGGACTGTGTGGGAGTCAGGCATCCATCTAATCTTTATAGATTCTTCTGTCTAAATGTCAAAGCCATCACCTGGCCACATCTTAGCTACTGATTCGCTATTGATCTGCTTGTGTCTGCTATTCTCCACTCTACTCCAGTTAGGAAGGGTTTTTTGTTTGCTTGCTTCCTTTGAATGTTGCTTTCTGCTTCTTTATTTGATTAAGTGATTGTTTCTCACTGGCCATGAACAGATCGGCCCCTTTTCTGCATTTGTTTCCATCAAGCTTCCAGAATGGAGTCCACGTTAAAGATCACATCTTTGGTACTTTCTCCTGAACATTCCCCCATAGTTCTGATTCCCATTTGTGTATCTCCTACCCTAAGTGTTATGATTCCGAATCACTCAAGTTCCATCTTTTGCTTTATTAAGCTTTATTTGCTTTATTAAGTCACTAGTAAGAGTCTTCTTTCCCTACCAAGATGGAAAGGTCTTTGAGGGTCTGGAAAAAACTTACTTCCTAATATACAAAAGAGTAATTTAATTAACACTAGGCTGAGTACATGCTCTACAAATAATTTTAAACTTAAATTTTCCCCAAGTGAGTGAAGCTGGGTGCTTCTTGTGCATTAATTTTGCTTCCTTCTGCCTCCTTCGAAATGTAAAGACAAAAAAAGTGATTGAAATTCATCTACCTAGAGAACAAATTAAGTGGGAAGCTTATCTTTTCAATTTTAATAAAATGTTTAAAATAATTAATGTGCCAAGAAAACACTATTATTCTGTCATGAAACTAGTTTATAATATTTGGTTTCTAAATAATACTTTTTATTATTAAAAATGTTTGCAAGAAAAAGATATCTTGTACCAAAAATGTATATAAGTATCATAGAGAAGCTATTTTACTTTCAAAATAAGAGACTAAGTACAATTTTGCTCATCTATTTGATGTTAACAGAATGTCAGTCATGTTCTGTCACTGAATCTGGATTATTTAAGGGTCACTGAGATTTTATGCTAATAGAAAATATGCCACATATGGTGAACAGAAAATGGAGGAACTTTATGTTTACCAAATGTTACAAAATGCAGAAATGCAGTCCAATCCCTTAAACCCTGCTGTATTGTTTACATTGTATTAGAAGGAATCACACTAGCTATTCTCAAAAATTTCAAAATGTCGCAATCATCATCCCTTTGATGATACTGACCTAGAGTTTCTAAGGCATTCATTTGCCTCCAGCTGTTTCTTCTTATTTGGTGGCGGTTAGGTTGAAAATACTTAAGCTTAAATTGAGTGAGTTACACCAAGATGTTGAAACACCACTCTGATTCTGGGAGATATGTGTTGTCAATAAACAAGTCTGTCCTTTCCCCATCAAGTTTATCTTTCGGAATTCTAGCTGTTCTGTAAATCTACTTCTGGGTTGTCTTCTATGTTTTTGTCTACTTTTGTGACCTTCTGAGAGACATAGGAAACAATAAAGGACTTACTATTCCAAGCTGATTTCTGATTAACCACAAATATATAATTAAATGGAAACAGTGAAAACACATAGGTCAAAAATTTCTTCAATAGGACCGTTCAAATCCCACTTATTTAATGAAAACTTTCTTTAACCTCACAACCTGGGGTGTTCTCTGCTAGATCTTAAGCCCCACATTTCCAGCAAAGAGTTTTGGGCAGCATTTTGGTATTTAAAAACTAATTTTCTATCTTCCTGTGACTTGTTTCTTCAATAAATATTTCAATTCATTGACGGTATGGGAGATGTCTTTAGTTTCCTACTATAATAAAATGCTTAGTATAGTACTTGATACATTGTACACACATAATATAAAGCTGTGGGGGGATTTTGTAATATTTTTTTATGAAGACCATTTTTAAAGTCTTTATTGAATTTGTTACAACATTGTTTCTGCTTCATGTTTTGGCTTTTTGGCCAGGAGGCATGTGGGATCTTAGCTTCCTGACCAGGGATCAAACCTGTACTTTCTGCATCTGAAGATAGAGTCTTAACACTGGACTTCCAGGGAAGTCATTATACACATGTAATTAATACGGTTGAGTAGAGGGTCAAAAAGAAGAGTTTTGTTTCAGCCAATAGACATTCCTAGACTTTATAAAAATGATCCACAGAAAAACAAATCATTTAAAAAAACAAAAGAATTTGAATTTCTAACACCTTTATTTAAATCCACCCCTTCTTGAATCGCAGACAGCATTGTACTTGCCCACGTGATTCTCAAATAGATTTCCCTTAAACACTGAGTTCATCAGTCTTTTTGAGCAACCAGAGATTTATAGCCGCCAGTCAGTTGTGTGAGAATTAGCTCTAAGGTAATATCCACAACAGCCCACTAAGTGCTCGTGGCCTCCAGAAACCAAGGAACAATGTCCTCTCTTGGCGAGGAGTCTTGAGGAGCTCTCTGGAGCCACAGGTAGAATGCAAATCTGGAAAATTGTGCTGCCAACATGCTTCAGCTGGAGAAAACTCTGTCGTAAGATGCTTATCAGACATCCTTTTATTGTCTCCGTAACAATGGAGAGCAGTTCCACAAGCAGTCATTTTGCATGCCCTTCTGAGCAGAACAGAGATTGCCAAATAATAAAAAAAAGAAGAATATAGTAATGCACAATGGGAGGGTCCCCAGCAGGAAGGCGATGGGGAGGTACCAGGGTCAGGATGAAACTGGGTGGGGTGGGAGGGATCAGTGATAAAGATGCTATCTAGTGTGCACCCACCTTACTTCCTCTCTCCGTCTTAAATCACTTGAAATAAGATCCATTTTAAATGTGCTGCATTGAGGACAATGATTCAGCCCGAAAGGCTTTTTTTCATTGGTATTATTGTTTTGGCTAACAATTTGCTTACAGGAATATTGTTCCAACCATAACTATTTTTATGACAGCTTGTCAGGAAAGCTGAAAGAGGAAAAGTGGAGCCTGAGGAGGGTACAAAGGAAAATCTCTCAAACTGGGGTGAGTTTTGGTTTTGATACCTGTGTGCTGCTAATGCTTCAAGACCCCTCTTCCCATTTTGTCCTGATGCTGTCAGTGACTGGATTCCCTCGCAGCTCATTTATAACAAGATGCTCTCAAGGCTTCTTGTGCGACTCCCTGGGGGTCCTCAGATCATTCTGACCAGTCAGCCAGCTTCAAATCTCATCCTACCAAGTGAAGGACAGGCTCAGGCACAATAATAATGCGCTTCGGTATGATACTTCATTGCCAGTATTGTCTACGTAGGCATTGCAGAAATATCAATATTTCCTGCTCCATTGTCACTAAGATAGTCACTTACTCTCAATGGTCACAGGAATAGAAAGCAGGTAACACATGGCTACCAATTTAAGGATTTTTTAATCAATTGGGCAAGTAGCAAAATTATTTATTTTTACTGTGTTTTATCAGAGGAAATTCTTCAGCTGTTTTCAAGTAATATTCCTTAAGCACTCTAAGGGCTGGGCCCTGAAGTAAAAAGATTAATAAGTTGATCTCATGCCCGAGTGGACTAATGTGTTTCCCTCAGAAAGAGCCAACTTCACTGTCATGGGGCAAGTGCTGAGAAGCTGGATTCTCACTGGGGGTTGCAGGAGAGACAGGTATGCAGCCAGGTTGCGCTGGACTTAGGGATGACTTCCTATGCTGATGGCCCCTCTTCCTCCAGCCCCGTAGACACAGGATTAAGGACAAAGGGAACAAAGGTTCTAACAAGAGATACAGTAATTTTTTTTTTTTTACTTAGTAAAATAGTATTTCATATCTTAGCCCTCATTTTTATTCATTTATTTTTTAACATTAATTGCATATGGTATTTTTTCATTTTGTTTTCTTTTTTTTGCTTTACGATGTTGAGTTCATTTCTGCTGTACAACAAAGTGAAATAGCTCCATGAGTAAACATCTCCCCTCTCTCCTGCGCCTCCCTCCCACCCCTGACTCTCTAGGTCATTCACAGAGCACCAAGCTGAGCTCCCTGCGCTATGCAGTAACTTCCTGCTAGTTATCTATTTTATCTATGGTAGTGTATCAGCTGCTTATCATCCTGATCATAACTTCTCTCCTTCCTCTTGGATCTCTTTCCTTGTGGATGGCTTGTTGCTTTCTTTTCTCCTCATCTGACTCTGAATCACAAGGGCTGAGATGAAATAAAACAGCAAAAGTACCATGTTCTATCCAGGTCACTTCGGACAGCTCAGATTTGTGCCTTAGGAGGTTTCCTTTCCTTTCAGGTGTACATGTCTGTCCTTTTCTCACCAAGGACAGTGTGCAGCGGCTTAGAGATTTATTGTGGATGAGAAAGATGAGTGCAGCCACAGCTGGAGTAGGACAGAGTCACAGAATTTGGAATATCGACTGGTTCCTCTTAGAAATGTGACTTTCCATGTCCCAGGTATTGTCACATCTACTGATGGTTTGTCCCAAAGGTGAGAATCCAAACAACCGTGTTGCAAATTCTGCTTCTAATGCTACTTAACAGGCACGTGGGACACGGTCCCTTTGGGACCCTCTTGGGAAGTGGTTAGTTGATTTACTTCCATCTTCTTCAGGTGCAAGTAAGACCTGAAAGAATGCCAGGGCTCCGGCGATGCCCAGGGGTGCTGCCAAGATGTCAGGAGTAGACATGACAGTCCTTCTCCCTGCACAGCCCTTCCCGTGTCCTACTTGGCTAGAGTGAGTGGAGGAAGCGGGTGTGGAAAGGTGTTGGTAGCACTGGAAGTTGATGTCTCAAAGAGATACTGGAATGGATCAAATGTGTGTGTCCCTCCCAAAATGAATGTTCATTGGAAAAGACCCTGATCCTGGGAAGGATTGAGGGCAGGAGGAGAAGGTAACAGAGGATGAGATGGTTGGGACATCACTGACTCAATGGACATGAGTTTGAGCAAACTCCTGGAAATAGTGAAGGACGGGGAAGCCTGGCTTGCTGCAGTCCATAGGATCACAAAGAATTGGACGTGACTCAGGGACTGAACAAAAACAAAATTAATATGTTGAAAGCCTAATCCCATCGTGATGGTATTAATAGTTGGAGGTAGGACCTTTGGGGTAATTAGATCATGATGGAGCCCCCATGAATGGGATTAATACCCTTATAAGAAGAGGCCACAGGGCTGGCTAGCATTCTTTCCACTATGTGAGGATGCAACAAGGAGTGGGCAGTCAGCAACCAGGAATCAGGCTCTTTTGAGGCCAGGATCTGCCAATACCTTGGTCTTGGACCTCCTAACCTCTAGGACTATGAGAAATAAATCCTGTTGCTTGAAAGCCACTCCGTCTATGGTATTCTGTTAGAGCAGCCGGAGTAAGACAGAGACAGACAGGGAAATGGGAGCATCAGTGTCAGACATCAAGTGGAGACCCATGAAGCCTGAGGCCCATGCTGTCCTGACCTCCAGAAGGCACCGCCATACCTGGCCTCTTTCTTGGATGCCATGTGATCCTGCCTCTCCTAATACCGTACGCATCCCTAGAATTAAACCATCAACTCATCCCTGACTAGTCTCAGTGACCAAAGGTGAGGTAATGGGCTTAAGAGGATGAAATATACCTAGATGGTCCCATGTTGACTTTGGGGCCACACAGAACACTCCAGAAATAACCAGGAACTGAGTCTAGCAGGAAAGACAGATGCATAAACAGATAGTTGTAATAGTAACATGTGATCTGGACTAAGACACCCCTTAGCCAATGGAGCTGTGACTGGAATGTATGTAGCCTTTGTAGGATTTTGCAGATTAACTTTATATTAGCTGATTGATTATATCCTCAAGGTTTTTCCTTCCTTTTCTCTTTCTTTTTCTTTCTTTTTTTGTTTTTAGTATTGCATGCTGGGGGTTTCCTTCCCTGGTGACTCAGAGTAAAGAATCTGCCTGCCATCGCAGGAGATACAAGAGACTTGGGTTTGATCCCATGGTCAGGAAGCTCCCCTGGGGGAGGGCATGACAATCCACTTCAGTATTCTTGCTGAGATAATCCTATGAACATAGGAGCCTGGCGGGCTATAGTCCATATTCAGCCCTTCCTTTGCTCCTCAGCTTGAAGCAGTTCACACCTTTCAACCATTGCCCCAGCAGTGGGTCTTATCCGAGGAAGGAGCAACTGTGTGATTTCAGAGAATCTGGAAAATACCCCCAGTCCCCAAAGTATTGCTCCCTCTCTGCCAGGAGACACTATCTTCTCTGTATCAGTTGAGGGAAGGAGGAGAGTGACAATTCCATTCAGAAAGGTAGCAGTCACCCTCAGTCTAGACTCAAATGTCAGGCAGCGATTGGCACACTTTCTGAAGCAAGCTTGTGGGCTAAGTTGCTTTGGTTGTGTCCGACTCTGCGACCCCATGAACTGTAGTCTGCAAGGCTCCTCTGTCCATGGGATTCTCTCGGCAAGGAGACTGAAGTGGGTAGCCATGCCCTCCTCCAGGGGATCTCCCCAAACCAGGGATTGAACCCACATCTCTTGCGTCTCTTGCTTTGGCAGGCGGGTTCTTTATCAGTGGCTCCATCTGAGAAGCCCAAAGCTAGTTTGGGTACAAAGAATTAAGAAGACTTAAGAAGCTCAAAAGGGTGTAGAAAAGACAGCTGGAGGACAGGAGCCAGAAGACAAACCTCACCGATGCCCAAGGGTTCCAAGGCCTGACTCATGCTCACCAGATGGCCTCAGAAATTGCGGGGCCCCTGCAGAGGCAGGAGTGACCAGGGGCGTCTGCAAGTCTGGGACCCTATTTAGCCTCAGGGCCTGGCCCAGCCACACAGCTAGAGCCTCAGCCTATCGCAGCCTCAGTACCTGTAAGACCCTGAGGCCAGACCACTGCTATCTTTCCACTGTCCTCTGTCCCTGGAGGGAGCCGTCTAAATTGTCAGGGCCAGATGACATCTGAGAAGCCAAACCATTTTAAGGGAGGGGGTCATGCAAAGCCCTTTCAGATGTTGGAATTAATACCCTCCACCCCACTGCATAAATCACAGCTAATTCTCAAACACTCTGAAGGCCCAGGCATCACTGGGCCTGTTTACTGGTTAAGATTCCTAGGTTTTTCTTCTTGGGCCTAGTTAGGAATTTTCTCACAGTCACTAATTCCCTGAAGACAGAGGCTGCTAGAAAGATTCCAACATTTCTCTTTGTTTGTGAAACTCTAAAGCTCCCCCTTTATTTCTTTGGCATACAGATGCAGAGCACCTGAAAAAGGAAATTAATTTCTTGGAGATGAGAGATGGCTGTTAAGAAACCAAGAAAATGAAAAATCACCAGGAAGAAAAAAATAATTAAAGCATTGGCATGGAATATTCTCCACAACCAGTCTTCTATTTCTGTCACTACTCTTCCTTGAGCAGGAAGAGGGCGATAGAAACAGAGGAAAGAGAAAAAAAAAAAAAAAGAAGAAGAAGAAGAAAAGAAAAAGAAAAAGGAGAAAAGCTTTCTAGATTTTTGGATATTCCAGAAGAAGCTCTTGATCCACCCTCTGGTCCCTGCAGAGGCCCTGCGTAAGCCAGTTAACCCGATTCTTACGCATTTCCTCAGTTTATATTGATTAAGACTTCCCTAGAGATTTCCCTGGTGGTCCAGTAGTTAAGACTTTGCCTTCCAATGCAGGTGGTACCAGTTTGATCCCTGCTCAGGGAACTAAGATTCCACATCCCATGTTTTGTTGGCCAAAAAATAAAACAGAAGTAATACTGTAACAAATTCAATGAAGACTTTAAAAAAAATTGGCCTACATTAAAAGAAAACTTTTTTTAAAGAATCCCCTAAACTCACAGTGATCAAAAGGGTTAACCTGGGACACGGGTAGCCCTCAGACAGAATGCTGATTCTAAATGTTATTGGTTGTTGTTTAGTTGCTAAGTCATGTCCGACTCTTCTGCAAGCTGATGGACTGTAGCTGCCAGGCTTCTCTGTCCATGAGTTCCTCAGGCAAGAATATTGGAATGGTTGCCATTTCCTCCTCCAGGATATCTTCCCAACCCAGGGGTTGAATGTGCATCTCCTGTGGCTTCCAGATTGTAGACGAAGTCTTTACTGCTGAGCTACCAGGGAAGCCCTGATTCTAAATGAGTCCTTCCCTGAATTCTTATAAGCAGGCGACAAACAGGCGGCAGTACAAGGCCATAGATTTCCATTTTGCATAGAGCCAATCTGCTAAGTTAATGATCAAAAGTTATACAAACTTCACAATCATAATCCAAGAATAGCCTATTACTGGATTTTACTGAAAATTCTAACCTCACATTCCACACACACACAAAAAATAGAGCCTCGTGGCAGCACTGCCCAGGCCCTGTGACACAGGCATACATGCTGCTCTCTGAAATCCCACAGTTGCTGAGAAGGTGACTTTCACAACAGTGCCTCATCATTTTTGTTTTGGTTGGTTGAAGTTTCTAATGGCTATCAATCTTGCTCTTCAGTGATAAATTACTCTTGCTCCAGCGATATTATTATCCTAGCTTGATGTAATTTATTTGATTAACCCTATAATGTGGAATGATGCATTTTTGCATGAAGTTTATTTTTGCCCTATAATTTCCTAGTTACTAAACTAAGATACATGTGGGTTCTGGTTCAAATATGACTCTCCCACACCCGTGTGTGAGAGCAAATGTAAGCCCATTCAGACTCTACTTGAATGGTATCATCTCCAGGTGTTATGTGCCTTCTATGCATTTATTATAAGTAATTTGCAACTTACTAACAAGATACATGTAATAACAGTACTGGGTTAGTTTAGGTTTACTTGACATGCTTTATAACTTTCAGTCATGCATATAAGCTCACGTGATTTTCACATACAGTAAGTACTTCCTACATACTGCCAGCAATTATTTTACTGCAATGTATTTCGTTTGGCTTCTCTCTAAATTGATACAACCAGTGGAAAGTGGAGAGGGTAGGTCATGGAGATTTTCCCTGCTTAACTGGGCTTTCATCTTAAGAATGTTTGAGACTTATTGCCTTCCAGTAGTCTAGAAGAAAACATAAAAAAAAAATCTTGTGCTTGATGCAGTTTACAATAAACCCAAAGGACTGTAAACACTACATGTAACAAATCTTCAGAGTATAGTCCTCTCTATTCTCACCATTGCGCCCCGCTCGTAAGATCTAGAGTGCCACTCTATACCTTCAGCTTTCTGGGACTACTTCAGAAGCACAGTGAGGAAAGAAATCCGACTTTAAATAGTACTTCTGTCTCATGACAAAAGCAATGTATGTCCCTCTTCAAATTTTTCAAAAGTGTGCAGTAAAATCCAAAGACAAAAGTACCAACAGCCCAAGGACTTCCCCAGCAGTCCAGTGGTTAAGACTGTGCATCCCCTGCAGAGGGTATGGGTTTGATGCTTGGTTGGGGAACTAAGATCCTGCATGCTTTGTGGTGTGGTAAAAAAAAAAAAATATATATATATATATATATGTATATATCTCAATGGCCCCATCATTTTGCCACCCACCCTTGATATATTGGAATATTTAATCTGTCTTCATTTTAAGCAAATATAGGTATAAATGCAGATTCTTATTACAGACTTAGAATCATTCTGTATAGTTTTCCTGAGCAGTGTATCAAGAACATTTTCCAAGTTTATAGTTTTTTTCTTTTTTCCTAAAACACCATTTTAGTCATTCTGAAATAAACATATTTTAGAAAAATATTTATATATATAAATATACTGCCATTTATTTAAACAATTCCCCAGGTCCAGGATCGTGTTGTTATAAAAACAATGCTGTGCCATCATTGTAGCTAAATGTTTGCCCTTATCCAGATTTTCTTCATGATTAATTTCTACAACCTGGGATCATTGAGTTAAAAGTCATGAATATTCACTAGCTTTTGAAACCTGTAGTCAAATGCCTTCAGAAAAGGAACCAGTCCTTTTCTGTACTTTAGAGAGAAATATGGGATGTCGAGTGGCAGAAAGCCCAGTTTCCGGGCTCCCTTGGAAAGTTTGTCCTATGGCTGGGCTGAGGGAGAACTTGCCAGCCTGCTTTGTGAAGGCGACTCTAAATAGTCGTACCATGACCTTGAACTATGGAAGGACTGCCTTTGCTTCAGACCCATTGTTGGGAATCTAGAAGGCAGTGGGAAAGGTACCCGGCCTGGAGACAGGATGTCTGAGTTCAGGTTCTGAGCCACACATTAAACAGGTGACAAAACTGAGCAGATAATCTAATATCCTTTACCTGTAAAATGAAGGATTTGTTCTAAATGATCTCTGTAAAGTCTTATAACTCAAAAAGTACAAAATTCTGTCGTATGTTTTAGACAAACCATCAATCTCTTCGCTAGCTCGTGGAAACTGTGAACTGTGGACTTGGTCTCTGGGAAAGTTCCAAGTCAGGGTCCCCTAAGATTGTTGACCATAAGAGAGGGCACACAATGACCTTCAGGATAAAAGATGTTTCATGTTTCATGAACATCACATGAATTTTATCACCTCCAATTGGTGATATTGAGAAATAACCAGATTTTGGATCCTTGTTAAAAAACAGCTGTGTAACCTGTATGGAATCCCTCTATTATGGGACACTCTGAAAGCTACTGCTTGTAAACACTTTATGCTACAGGATAATGACCTGAAGCAGAGGTGGGAAGAGAAACCTCATTCAGGCCAGTGAGTTGTCCCAAGGGAGCAGCCAACTTACTCACCCTAAACAGAGACACCGCGTTCTTCAGTTTTTCACTGGAAAACAGCCCAGAAATGGTACAGCCTCTTAGCCAGATTGGAGTGGAAGTCAGAAGGAGGTGAATGTGAGTTGAGATCAACTTTTATTCTTTGCTATCTGTGCTAACTTATTATTCTCATCAAATACCTAGGTTCTAAGGACAAAGATGCAACCTGCCAAGAGGTGGAGCTACAGGTTGGCTTGTCATCCATCACTTGGCTTATTCTGGACTTCAGCTTTCCAAATTAAGAAGGAGGGAAAACTGTTTAATTGTCTTTAACCATGAGAGCTATCATTTATTGCAAGCTTACTACGTCCTACAGCCAGAGCTAATTGCTTTCCAACATTAGCTGATACAGTGAAAACAACTCTATGTGCAAAGCCCAACTGCCCTAATTTTAAAGACAAGGCAACTGGGCAGAAGGATGCTAAATAATTTTCCCAAAGTCCTACATGTAGGGAATGGTGGATTTTGGATCCAGATGCAGGTCTGACTTCAAAGTCAATAATAGTTTATGAAGGATTTAAATAGAGGAAAAGGGATTTATAAGAGAGGAAAGTTTTGCCAATTTCAAGGCAAAAGATATTGGTGTCCATGAATGAAACAGAATATATTCTAATCAGTTATGTAATACTTATTATTCTGGTTTATCTGCATGAACCTTGTTGTGCTTCAGCCAGACATTAAATTTATTTTATATTAAATAAGATTTTCACTTTAAATAAATATGAAAATAATTTTCATGTCAGTATATATTATAAACATTTAACCCTTAAGGTAACATTTGATCCTTTAGGTCAATACTTCTCAAAATGTTCAAGCTCTATGCACAGTTAGGAATAAATTTTATGTTGTGATTTAGTACATATCCCCACCTATACATATACAAAGCCAAATTCCATGAATAGATATGTCCTTTTATTACACAAAATACACCATGTTTTCTATTTTGTTTTATTTTATTTTTTACTTCTATTTGTGATGTAATAAACCTATTCATGACCTACCAAAGGGACCTGTGTTTGACACACTTCCCTACACACTAAACATTCAATTAATGGTGAACATTTGCTCTAGGCTGAGTGGCTGATTCTTTCATTATCTCCTTTGCCCTCCATTTCCTCCTTCTCTGATGCTCACCCTCCAAGAGAAGAATCCAACACTTCATATCAAATATTTTATTTTATTTTATTTTATTTTATTTATTTTTTTTTTTACAGTTTGCTATGGTTTTTTTTTTTTATTTTTTTATTTTTTTATTTTTTTTATTTTAGTTGGGGGCTAATTACTTTACAATATTGCAGTAGTTCTTGCCATACATCGACACGAATCAGCCATGGGTTCACACGTGCTCCCCCTCTCAAACCCTCCTCCCACCTCCCTCCCCCTCCCATCCCTCAGTGTCATCCACAAATATTTTAATTTCTCAAGACTCTCCTTTGCTTTCTACTCCAAGGGAAGTCTGCCCTCTAATGATACAAAAGCACTACTGATCTCAAAGACTCATCTAGCAAGTGAACAACAAAAGAGGAAATTCTGAATGTAAGATGGTTGTAAAGGACCTTAGTGTTCACTTAGTTGCCACTTCTCATTTGGAACTGAGAGAAACTGGGAGGCCCAGAGGCATCTGCCCCATAGACTCAGGTGCAGTGGCTGCACCTACATCCCAGTGTGGATGAAGAGGATGTTCTCTGGACCCCAGAACTGTCTGAAAGCCAGGAGCATCAAATGAGGAGAAGTAAGGACAGTTACATACCAAGGTCCATGCTTGATGGAAAACAAAATCTAATCCATACTTTAAGAAAGGTCTCTTAATTTGGACTTACGGGAGCAAAACAGGAGGATGCATTTAGATTTAATGCTGAATCTTTTGATCAAAACTATTGATATATCTGATAATTCTCCTAAAGGACTCCAAGAAATAGTTTGCTTTGTTGCTGTGGAAACAATAACAAGAGAAGACTCACTCTTCCCCTCACTGAGAAGGGCCAGAGTGGAGGCAGCATGGAAGCTGGGGCCTCATTTTCCTCATCTTTCTACTTGCGTTTTGTGCTTGTGCTTAGTCTCTCAGCCGTGTCTGACTCTTTGTGACCCTGTGGACTGTAGCCTGCCAGGCTCCTCTGTCTGTAGGATTTTCCAGGCAAGAATACTGGAGTGTGTTGCCGTTTCCTCCTCCAGGAATCTTCCTGACACAGGGATTGAACCTGTATCTCCTGTTTCTCCTGCATTGCAGGTGGATTCTTTATCCGCTGCTAAAGTACACTGTCCCTCTTTTTGCCGGATTATCCGCTGCTAAAGTACACTGTCCCTCTTTTTGCCAGATTCAGTCAGTCAGTTCAGTCACTCAGTCATGTCTGACTCTTTATGACCCCATGGACTGCAGCGCGCCAGGCTTCCCTGTCCATCACCAACTCCTGCAGCTTGCTCGAACTCTTGTCCGTCGAGTCAGTGATGCCATCCAACAATCTCATCTTCTGTCATTCCCTTTTCCTTCTGCCCTCAATCTTTCCCAGCATCAGGGTGTTTTCCAATGAGTCAGTTCTTTGCATCAGGTGGTCAAAGGATTGGAGCTTCAGCTTCAGCATCAGTCAGATTATAATCTTTTTACCTGTCTGTTGTTCTTAAACAACTACATCACCTTGTTCGAAGAACACAACCAGGTCCATCTTATTAATCATTGTATTCCCAGTGCTCAAGCAGGTTTTTCTGGGAATGAATGAATGAATATTTAAGCAGGCCAACACTGTGCCATATGTATTTGGAAATGATGGAGGTGGCTTAGCCTCTGAGTCCTGTCTGACTCTTGTGACATCATGAACTGTAGCCTGTCAGGCTCCTCTGTCCATAGGATTTCCCAGGCAAGAATACTGGAGTGGGTTGCCATTTCCTACTCCAGGGGATCTTCCTGACCCAGGGATTGAACTCTTATCTCTTTCTTGGCAGGCAGATTCTTTACCTCTGAGCCATCAGGGAAGTCCTGTATTTGGAAATTGCCACCTGCTTATTTCCTACCCATCCTTCACAATCCAACTTAAATATCATCTTTTGTATAAAAAGATCCTCAACTTGCTCAGAAAGAATCAGAAATTGCTCTTCTGGGCTCCTTTTTCACTTTGTATTAATATAAGCCATGCTTGTAGCCACTAGATTATTCAGGCATGTTTGTTCTACCATTTAACATTGAGAAGAATAGAATAAAAGTGTAGTTTGATCTGACAATAAAGAAATGATGCGATAATACAAGTGGAGTGCAGAAGGGCAGAAGAAATGGCGTGGAGCTATTGCAAGCAAAAAACCCCAATGAAACAAGAAAATACAGTGTGTAAAGAGTCAAAAAAAAGAATAATTGTCAAATATAGGTCATGATAAGTCTGAATGCAGAATTCAGAAGTCACCCTATAAATCTAGTAAGCTAGAAATTCAGGTCCAGCCCCGGTTTCTAACATATTCCACCTGTTTTTCTCTGGAGTCACTGAGTTGCATGGTATCTGAGAATGACTCAGAGGAGAATCACTTTCATGTTTGTGTCGATGTATGTATATGTGTACAGCGGGCAGTACCCTTTAGGTGGAACAGCCAGGAACTATCCCCTCCAAGACATTTTCAAAAAAATCATAAAAACTCTCCTGGGATCCACTCAGCTGTTCTTATTTGTGACTGGAACAATGGACCTTCTCAAAACAGATTTTATCAGCTGCCATTCTCACAGCAGGTATGGGGACATGTCTAAATTATTTGGGGGGGAAGTAGGAGCTACCCAGTCCAATCCCGGTAGGACTGGCTAAACTGAGAAATAGTCCATTGTGAGCACCTACAGTAAAGCTCACCTCCCTCAGCCCTGGCAGAGCAAGGACTTGCCCATCCCCCTGCCAGACAGCGTCTTAGAAAGGCGAAAGGAATTCGGTATTATCAATGTGCTGGTTTATCAGATATGAATTCATTTGTTTTTCTCGAAATGACTTATCAGCCTGAGCAGAGCTGGCTGACCAACGTGTGAATTGTGCTCCAACCTCGGGCTTCTGAGTTCCTCAGAGCCCAAGAATGTTTTATCTCTCGGTTTGGTTCCCCTGTTTGTTTGTGTCTTTTTTAACTTCTTACCTATTGAGGTGCATTTCTGGGTCAGGATTCCTGTAAAGACACTGTGCTGCTGCAGGAAATGCCCAGCGTAGGCTGACCGCGGGCCAGGGTGTCGGGTGGCAAGTCAGCTCTCATGGGAAAAGACCAGACAGTAGGAAGTAAGATGGATTGCCTGGAGATGGCTCCTGGGCCGAGCCTCGGGGTCCCTCTTTGTGGGACCATTCCCCCCCCCTCCTCTCTGTGCACAATGGAAAATGTCTCACAGAAAAGGCAGCAGCCTGTGTGCTAAACCAGCACACCAGGGGAAAAAGTGTTCCTTCAGCCTAATCCCAATACCTGCCTCATCTCACCTCTGGGGGTCCTGCAAGTCCCACAGGGCTTGACACGGAGCAGTCTGACCAGGGCTTGTCCCTCCCAGACTCTTTGATGTCTGTCATCAGTTCGCCTTGTTCTGTGTTTCCAAGACATGCTCTCACCTTACACCTTCCTGGGCCCCAAGGTCAATCTGTAGAACTCTTTACCACAGTCTGCACACAGATGTGTGAGGAGAGGCTTCATTCAGAAAAGCATGACTTGTTTCCAACCCCTTGAACAAGGGCTTCCCAGGTGGCACCAGTGGTAAAGAACCCGCCTGCCATGCAGGAGACATAAGAGACGCAGGTTCAATTCCTGAGTCGGGAAGGTCCGCTGGAGGAGAAAATGGCAACCCACTCCAGTATTCTTACCTGGAGAATCCCATGGACAGAGAGGAGCCTGGTGGGCTACAGTGCACGGGATTGCAAAGAGTTGGGCACAACTCAAGCAGCTTAGCATGCAAGCACAATTTAAAGTTCCAGAAATCTCTCTAAAGGTGAAATAAATGGTAAGGGCTGCCAATTTAGATTTCTTACTAGAAGCACTTAGTGGTTAGAGGCGAAATAGAAGTCCTTCATTTTTGTGGTTCTTGCTTTAGTCTGCATCGTTGTAATTCTACATTCCTTTTCGTATTTCTAAGACTTAATTTACACAAACATGACACATCTCCTGTGAGGGAGACCTGAAATTGAACCTGAGAGGAGATTGTCAGAAATTTTTGTTACCCACAGAAATTCTTTCTTTCCAGCGTGGCCCCTGTGGTTTGCAGCAACAATGTTGGTGAGGGTCATAGAATTACAAGGACGCCTCTGAGGCCAAGGCTAGACGCGCACTATCTAAGCAAGTTTATTCAGCCTTTCTTATGAAAACTTCCCAAGGAAGTGACTCCACAGACCTCCATAATGAGGTCTTACTGGAGTGTGGGGTCTGAGAACGGCAGTGAAGCAAGAATTCAGAGTCAAGGTCAGGACTAGAGAGTGGGACACCTGAATGGAAGTGTCCTCCTGGTTTAATGCCAGCAGGAGCCAGGTGTGGGAACTCAGGTGGTCAAGGTCAAAGGCCCAAGGCAGTTTCGAGAGGTCAGAGCAGGAAAGAAAGGCAGGGATCCAAGGTGATCAGTCACAGGTTATTGGGAGGGAGCTGAGGTTCAGGCAGGGGAAATGCTGAAAAGCTAAGAAGAAAGTCAGGTAAGACCACCTGCCTGTAGATAATGCTGATATAACTCTGATGCTTAGACAAGGTCGAGCACAAACAGGGGTTGCCCGTATGGGCCAAGGTATGGGACTCTGGTTAGCATGTTCAGGGGAGCTATTTCCCCTGAACTACCTGGTGAGGATGAGGACCCTAACTTTAGGCATCCTTACAAGCACCAAACCTCTCCAGAAATACAAAAATCACCTCACCTCCTTCAACCTCAGTTTCCTTTTCTCTAAACTACCGAAGTCATTAACACCAAATCCTGTCCTGATTAGATTTTTCTAGAATGGCTGCTATCCAAGTTCATGATAGCCTCTTAGTCCATGAAGCTGTGAGACCGAAAAAGTCAATAGGGAAGATACCAAGTTCTCTTAGCTAAAGCCAAGCTCCCCACCCCCACCTTAAAATTCTGAATCAATTTGTTTTCTTGAAGTTCATTTTTAAAACAAGCTACATTTCTAGGAAGGGCAAGGTGCTTCCTCTGCAAACCCAGCCAAACTTAAGTAGTCTCTTCTGACTTGGAGGTTGAAAAACCGTCAGTGTAGATTTAGGAAAAAGCATGGGCCTTTATAAACCATATTTTAAAAATATATTTTAACATTGTGATAATTCTCTACACAGCCAAAAATTAAATTTGTTATTGGATTTTGCTACTCCCTAAAAAGTGGTAAAAATGAAGAAAAAAATTCTGCGTGTGGCTTTCAGTCACTAAAATATAAAGAAATCTCAGTTATTTTTTATATGTTTTGATCAAAGGAGAGATACGTGTTGTGTTAAAGAATTCAATGACTTTTTCCTTTGATTTTTTAAAGTCCTTGAAAATAATTTAGAGGTTTTTCTACATGACTCAGGATAGATTTGGAGACCTTGGAAAACACTGGTAATTAGTGCTGCCGGAGGCTGTCCAGGGGCCAGTGTGTCGGGCAGGATTTCTGGTCTCATAGGAAAACACTAGACAATTAGAAGTGAGATGAATTGCCTGAAGATGGCTCCCGAGGCTGAGTGTCTGGGGCCCTTCCTCCTGAAGCCATTGTCTCATTGTTTTTTTGCTCTCTCTGGGCACCAACTTGAAGACAGGGCCCGGGCCAGCTGTCTTGCACGCTAAGCCAACATAGAATCAATCACTATATCCTAATTCTCACGTTCATTGGAGCATTCGTCACTCTTACAGCTCTTCTTTCTATGTCTGTCCTTAACTTGTGTCTTTCACATCACCCCGTGATTCTAGAAGTACCTGGTGACTGGATTAGTTCTATTACTGTAGAGTTCAATGTTGTCTACAGGATAAAACTGAAACCTCTTCCTTTGGTATTCTAGGCCCGCTTCCTCTGCTAAACTAATCTCACTGTGTGTACCACACAAATTAATTGCTATCCCCAGAACACATCCAATATACTGCCATACCTGGGTCTTTACTCTTAACACTACCCAGCTAGGAAGACCCTAACATCTTCTCCAGTTACTGAAATCCTACTCATTTCTCAATACATAGATCAAATCCAGATTCCTCCAGGAAGTCTATTCAGAAGTTCGTGAGAACTTATCATCTATGTCCCACCTGCTGGGCACTTATCATACCATGTTACTGCTTCGACTAAATTGTATATTGTTTCCACACCTACATATTAAGGTTCTTAGGGACAGAGACTAGGTCTGAACTTTTAAATCAATCTCATTTATCAGTTGAGCTATTCACCTGTCTAAGAAGCTTTTACTGAGCATCTAATATGGGCAAGTACCATGTTGTAAGGAAAGAAAGATGCATTAGATATAGCCCTTTATTTCAAGGATCTTCAAATGAACAAGAGAGCTCTTTCCATATAACAGAGTTAAAAACCTAACAAAGATTATTGTTTGATGACCATTAAAAGAAGTCATACTTCACGATTAACAAAGAATGTAGAAGTATCTTGCATCAGAATCATAGAGACAAGATCCCATTTTTGAAATTTAATACATGCATGACATCATAAAAGATGAATTTCGGCCAACCCAAGACTATCAAAAGAGACTGTATATTTTATAACTAGTGTCTCTACCTGGGAAAAGTCAGAAATAAGTGAGACCTGTTATTCAGCAGGGCATTGAGAACTTGACATACTTGTTCTATAAGAGCTGCTGAAAGATGAGGTGCTTGGCAGGAACCTCTTTAGGGCAGAAGGAAAGCAACTGCTTGGCTCCTGTTTGCAGTATCTCAGTTGTGTCCTGGAAATGTGTGACCTCAGGAATGTCCTGTGAGGTGATAACTGGGGCGCGACCTCTGTCCTGAAGGCATTCCTTTCTGATAAAAAAGTGGTACGAACAGAGCAGAGGAAATAACTCAGAGGCACCATCGGCCCGTGGGTTCTTACTTCCTCCATTACCTTGAGGCCAGAATTAGCTTGATTCCTAAGAGAAGAGAATATCTGTGCTGTCAGTTCCCTTAAAAATGAACATTTTCTGGGAAGACTGATAATCACTCTGATTGTATTTCTGCAGATGGTCTTTACTTCTGATAAAACCCTGTTTTTTGATCATCCCCTTCCAAAAGATAGATTTTTCCGTAGGAATGAAATTGTTGCCAATGCTCACAGCTTTCTGAAGTCGATATTACCCTAACACCGCATCTCTTCGCTACTGCTTTCCCTAACATGTCTTTTTCCCTCAGTGGGTTCACCCAGTCATATTGCTTCCTAGATTATCCCATGGCACCTCTAGAATTTAATTTTTCCAAAAATCTAGTGTCCTGATAATACTTCAGGTATTTTCCTTCTAGTTTCTTTACTTGGGCAATAGAAAATCAATGAAATCATTCCTTTGAATTCCAATTCTGCATCCGTGAACTTACCTTCTGTAAGGACTCTGAGTAGAAAATGTTTTGAGAGGATCTGAGCATTTTTTAAATAAATATTCTAAGAAATAAATATTTAAATAAATATTCTATATTGAAAGAGAATTCTTCTAAATGTATTTCTTGGAATTTTAAAAATACATAGGTCTCCCAAGTTAAATATTGTATTTGCTGAAAGCCCAAATTATTCCTGGTGAAATCCTTTGTTCTCATCTCAAATATGATGCATCAAAACAATAGTATTGATCCCTTCCAAGAAGTCCTAGTCCTTAAGTGAACCAAACCTCCCTTTCCATACATTATAAAACTATAATAGTTACATTGTACTATAGTTAAATAATCCCCTGGAGGAGAGCATGGCAACACACTCCAGTATTCTTGCCTGGGGAATCCCATGGAGTGAGGAGCCTGGCGGGCTACGGTTCATAGGGTCACAAAGAGTCTGACATGGCTGAAGCTACTTAGGGTGCACGCACAGTTAAATGATAGTTAAAATATCATTGAATTAACTTTAAGGGCAACAAACAATATATATATATGTATATATATATATATATATATATATATATATATATATATGTATGTATGTATTTATTCAACAAACATTTATTAAGACTCAGTATGTGCCAGACAGTGTCTAGGCATTTGAGATAAAGTAAAAGTTCTGCCCTTATAGAGTTTACTTTGCACAAGAGGAGGACAGATATAAAACACATAAACAAGATAGTATATTGGATGGTGGGTGATAAGTGTCTAGGAGATAAATAAAGCAAAGAGAAAAGGGTGGGAGCAAATCTGGTTGGTCGATGAAGGCCTCAGTAAGAAGGTGATAACTGACCAAAGACCCAACTAGGTCAACGTATTAACGATGTGAAAATCCTGAAGCGATGAAAGCCTGCGGGAGGAGCTGCCTGCCACGAATGAAGAGCAAGGTGCCAGTGAGGGTGCAGCAGAGTCCATGTCAGCGAGAACTGTAGTTGATGAAGCGGGAAGTTAGAGCGGTGGGATGTAATCGGCACGGCTTTGATGGCCACTGGGGGTGTCAAGCTGGGAAGGCAGCGCAAAGTGTGGAATAGAGGTGTCATGTGCTCGGCCTCTGTTGTGTTCAGTCTCCCAGTTGTGTCCGACTCTTCGTTTCACGGTATTGCAAGGCTGAGATGAAGTTGGCCTGACTGGCATTTCCCACTTAGAGAGGAAGAACAAAATGGAGACGCCGCTGAAATTAGAAGACATTCTAAAGAGAAAATCACGGGAGAGAAGACAAAGAAAATTCCTTTTTACTCATTGTACAACAATGTTTAAATGTTCCTAATATAAGTTTGTGTGAGAGCATCCTGCTATTTCTTCTTCATCTCAAAGACCCCATTTCTAACACTATTTTGGCCATTTATTCCTATCAATACAAAACATACTAAATAAATCCACCTATATATGCACAGATCATTATTTTAAAATTATACATTTATATCTACATCATTATGACTATAATGTATAAATTTTAAAGGAATACGATTAAAATCAAATATGTTCTTGAAGTAATGTTTATCTCTTATCGGTACCACTTTGTTGTAAGTTATGTTCTCCGTTTAATAGTACCAAATAATTTTTTGCTGTTTTTTAGTCACTAAGTCTTGTCTGACTCTTTTGTGACCCCCATGGACTGTAGGCCTCCAGGTTCCTCTGTCCATGGGATTTCCCCAACAAGAATATTGGATTGTGTTGCCATTTCCTTCTCTGGGGCGGGGGGTGGGTAATCTTCTTGACCCAGGGATCCAACCTGCATCTCCTGCATTGGCAGGTAGGTTCTTTACCACTGAGCCACCAGGGAAGCCCCTACCAAATAATTTTTAGCTCCCACTTAAAATATTATTAATAATGTTTGAATTCTTCTAAAACATCTTTCTAATTGCAATGGTTGATACAAACTGAGGTTGAGGGCTGAAGTCCAGAAGCAGAGCTGGCCTAGAATGGAGGCCAGTCTTTAACATCCAGGCCTGGCTCGCAGTGGGGTGAGAGGCATGGTGACTGAGGTTGGCAGGGTGGGGTGAGGGGGGTGCTGTTAAGGCAGTGTGAGGCGAGACACTCCAATTACCTTTCAGACTGCTCTGTGCAAGAATGAACTTGACTAGAGAACTAAAAGGGACCATTAAAAAAAAAACAAAACTGGGAATTACAGTGCCAACTGCTGAGAGAACAAGGAGAAACTAAGAACTCAAAACAGCTTGGTGTCCCAGGAACAAAATATGAGGGTGTTACCCGTCCAGTTCAGTGAGCTGAACAGAAAAGCAGTGAGGGTCACGGCGACATGGCTGAGAGAGAATGTCAAGAGTGAGGGAGCCCTAGGGGAAGCTGAAGACCAGAGACCAACAGGAAGGGGCAGGGGGAGGGCGGCCATCTTTAAAGGTAGACGACATGGAAACCCCTCCGAGGAAAGTTCTCTAAGGAATCTGGGCTTCCAGTGATCTGCTAGTGGGCACTAAACTGTAGATTTCTGTTCTATGGCTGCTATTTATCGCCTGAGGTTCACCCTCAGGCTGTTGTGACTTAGGAAACTTTTTCAATAAGGGTGTTCTGTGACAGAAGTTACTCTGGTTTTTCTGAAGAACTAGTAGAGAAAATTAATGAATCTGTAAACTTCTCTGTCTTTCCTTCTTAATTTAAATGTAGGATGGAAACAGATACCACCTTTAGTCTAGCCTGGATTTCGGAACTCTGGAGACAGTTTAGCATAGGGCTTAGAAGCATGCATGTATCTTGAGGCCAACAGACCCAAGTTCAAACTGTTCACCAGACCTGAGATTGAGGCCAGGGTGATCTCTCTAATCTTCAGTTTTCTCAACAGTAGAACGGAAATTGTAGTGGTATATAACACTTAAAATAATTGGAAACTATAAATTATAAGATACCCTCAGTAAACCTAGTATATTAACCATGCGGAGCATACAGAACACCCGTAAATTGAAAGGAGGCAGCCCAGCTAAGGAATAAATGTACAAATATGGCAAAACAGACTTTAAACAGTGCCAAGCAAGGACAGCCCCAGAAAGTTCACAACGCAGACTGAGTGAGCTAGGAACCTGGGAAGTCTATGCTGCTGGTTCTCTACACACAACAAAAGATCTACTGTACTCATCAAGCATCCATCTTAACCGTCTTCAGGGCAGAGTCCTAAAATGCTCTTCCTCTTTTCAACACTTCAACTAAAGCTGTCACAAATAGGCTCTAGTATAAGGAGGAGGCATAGAGCACAAACTGTGTTTGGGGAAGAACAGAATTCGCCCACTGCCAGCCCCTGAAATAGTGTACGCTGAGTGTGCCCATAGGTGCCTGTACATATATGTGCTCTTAAGTACATAATCTTCGTGTGTGTGTGTGTGTGTGTGTGTGTGTGTGTGTGTTTGGTGGGAGGTAAAAATATTTCAGAGAGCATCTTTAATAGTATTGTTTTATAACCTAGAATAATCCAGGTAAACTTAATCCCTGATGAAGGTAAAATAGGATTTTATAATCTCCACAGGACAATCTTAGATGCCCTCTGATAGGTTAAAAATTAGTAACTAGGGGACTTTCCTAGTGGTCCAGTGGTTAAGAATCTGCCTGCCAATGCAGGGGACATCTGCCAATGCAGGTTCGATTCCCAGTCCGGGAAGATTCCACATGCTGCCCATGAGCCACAACTACCAAAGCCCATGCTTCTAGAACCTGTGCTCCACAATAAGAGAAGCCCACTCACCGCAACTAGAGAGCAGCTCCCACTTGCTGCAACTAGAGAAATCCTGCAAGCAGCAGTGAAGACCCAGACAGCCATAAATAAATTAATTAATAAAAAATAAATTTAAATGATGGATCTTTAAAAACATAATAACTCAGATAGTGGATAAGAATAGCTGTGAACTTTCAGGGAATGGATGAAATGCCAGCAAGTAGATGAATTCCCTATAATTTATGAATTCAAGACAGAAATCTGAGCTATTAATAGTTTCCATTAGAGTTCCATTTTCCACGGTTCTTTAAACTTTGAAGAATTTACAATGCTGGTTTCACAATGTTTCATTTCGCTGTTACATTTGTGTTTTGTTCTGAGTATGTTTATTTTCTGAGCCCCTACTTAGAGTGAAAGTGGCGTTAATAATTTCCCCAAGACTTGTCCTCTTATGGAGCAGTGTGTGTGTGTGAAAGAAAGATGAGGTGCTGGCTGTTTTTTTAGAAATCCAGTCCAACTCAGTATGCATAGGTTATAATGAATATACAAAGCTGTGTGCACTTTGTTAAACTAAATTTGAAGGGGATCAATGGAAAAAACATTTCGAGTTTTATTGGAGTCTTAAAAATACATATTAGTTTCCATTGTACAAGGAGCCCATGCTTCTTATTATCTGCTTTTCTTGTGAATTCTCAAACCTGACAAAAATCAGAAGCTTGTGATTTTCAAGGGTCCCCCGGGACAAATGGGCAGGTCCTGAAAGAAACCAAGAAAGGATTTTTATAAAAGTCAGAGTAAATTTAAAATAATTAAAAATAGGCTTTTTGGAGAACTAGATATGTAGAGAATTATTATTTTGCCCAACGGTAGAGACAGAGACCAAGACAAGGCTTAAACATGTCATTATGTTTGGTCCAACACTACAGATCGTAAACATCTGCTTCTTGCAGAAAACATGAGATGAACTCCTCGCATGTTGTTACAGTTTACAATAGCTCGCTTCCTATTTATCATTTCTGAAAAAGGATTATATTGACCAAAGTGAAAAGTAGGTGGTGCCACAAAAGTTAAAGAGAGGATTAAGATTATTTGAAACTTAGATGCCTAGAATTTTTATATTCTATACAAATTTAAATAAAAATAAGAATCATCACACTTGGAGCTCCATGAAATACTGGTGCTGAGGATGAAAACGAAAGTAGCGTTGTGTTGTTTCCGATTCTAGCATATGAACACCTACAATATTATTGTCTCTGCTTACTGTGGACACCATTAAAATTCTGACCTCAGCAACCAAGCACCCAGGAAAAGGTATGGTTGAATAAAGGCTTTTTTTGTGAAAATACAGGAATTTCCTAATTATGTTGGTTATTTTATCTCAACACCTGGGAAATAACCCTAGCTAAACAAGTTGGTAAAAGGAGCCAGGAAGCAACTGCTGTGTGACAGGAAAGTGACGCCGATTACCAGGAAGATGACAAAATTCAAACCTGGATTTTGGCCGGTGAATTTGGACACACCCACAAGGAAAGTAGGGCTTCCCTTGTGGCTCAGCTGGTAAAGAATCCACCTGCAATGCAGGAGACCTAGGTTCGATCCCTGGGTTAGGAAGATAACCTGGAGAAGGGACAGGCTACCCACTCCGGTATCCTGGCCTGGAGAATTCTATGGACTGTATAGTCCATGTGGTTGCAAAGAGTCAGACACAACTGAGTGACTTTCAGTTTTCACAAGGAAACTGGGGAGAGGAAGGGAGATGGACATTACCATTGGAGATCTGGCTCCCGGAATGATTCAGGTGTCCCATCCCCAGTCCAGACCAGCCTGGTGAACCGCATGAAGAGAAGGATGCCCCGGTCGTGGACAAACCTCCATCAGCTGGATGGAATGAAGCCACAGCTGCTGCTACGGCCAACTCAGCACTTCTCCAGGAAAGGTTCTGCGACGTGCGGTGATGCTGAGAGCGGCAGAGCCAGGGTACACTGGTCTTCCTCCAGCTTTGTTCAAACAGACTGGGGAAGCTTTCCAGATGTGCGGGAGGCTAGTTATGCTTCACACAGAGAACTCTATGTCTTCCTAACACATTCATGAAGACCCCCTCAGAGAGAGGAGGAAGGCCTGGATGCTTCAACACTCCACATCCATTCTTATATGGACACTATGTGTCTGTATCTTGTAAGCAACCCCAGCGGCCTCTTTTGATGTCTGTCTGGCATGATGACGAGTTTAAGAGAGACAGAAAGCACTCCAAATGTTGGATTGGACACTTGTCCTGAAAGACAAGAGAAGAATGGAGACCATGGTGTTGACCTACCTCTTTCACAGGGTCCTTTCCTAAAGGCACAGGGGAAATGTTGGTGGACAAAATGCCCAGGAGCTTTTGGTGGAGGAGGAGGGGGGAATCCCTGAAAGAGGTAGAAGCTGGCTGGCGTGGAAAGAAGACAACGATGACATCAGTTTTGCATTTTGGAACCTCTCCCTCAGCAAGCAGAAGTGTGTGCGTCCTTTTGCAGAATATGCATGAAAAAATGGCTGAACATGTGAAACAGAAACCACCAATCTCAGCCCCACAATACCATCTCCACTTGGCAAGGGTCTGCATCAGGGTGCCTGCCCGGCTATGCTGAAGGCTCACAACCTGCTTTGCAAATCAGTGACTTTCCCAGCATTTTTTCAGACAAGTGGAGTCCTACCTTCTCTTTCCTAGGCAACAAATCATCTCCAAATTTTTGCTAACCTTAAAGAGCTTACAGTTTACTTAAGAGTACAAACATGCACCCAAATCCGGCAGACTATCACAGATGCTATGACAGAGAACCGTGGCTCTTTAACACAGATCCTAATGTGAACCCCAGACTTCGATATTCAGCCTTCTACATCAGATCTTCACTGAGACACTGAGTGTGCAGCTCAAGTTTACTACGTTCCTCATTCCCTCCCAGAGCTGCTCCTCCTGCTGGATTCCACATGGCAGGAAACAGCAACCCCAACCTCCCCAGTCGCTCAACCTAAAACTTTGAAATCATTTTTAATTTGCTCTCTCTCTCTCACTCTTTCCACTTCCCTCCCAGCTAATCCCTCAATAGGTCTGTGGACTCTACTTTCAGAATGCATCCTAAATTCCAGCAATTCTCAGCATGTCCACTGCTAGAATCCAGGTAGACATCACCATGATCATTTTCTGGTTCCTACAACACCCCACATCTGGTTTCTTTGTTTCTACCCTAGCTCTCAGCACAGATCCACGGTGATCCTCTTAAAACATGTCAGATCACGTTAGTGTTACAGTTGAAACCCCGAAGTTCTCACCACTGAGTCCAGTTTTTCATATACCATCTCCATACAATGGAGAGAGAATACTAACATTCAGTGTATTAGGTAATACTCGGTTCATTAAAAGACCCGCATAACCATTTCATCTCCTGTGATCAGGCATAAACTGGAATTGCTTTTTAAATGGAGATTTGTTGGCAGAAAAGGACATATGCACGTTCAGTCCCGTCAGTTGTGTCCGACTGTGTGCGACCCCATGGACTGTAACCCACCAGGCTCCTCTGTCCATGGGATTCTCCAGGCGAGAATACTGGAGTGGGTTGCCATTTCCTCCTCTATAGGATCTGAAGTCAAGGAAAATCTCCAATGTACTTAAGGGAAAAAAATTTGCAAAATGTGACCTTGGACCACCTTGGGGCTTCCTTGGTGTTCCAGTGGTTAAGAATGTGCCTTGTAATGCGAGGGACACCTATTTGATCCCTGGTCATGGAAGATCCCACGTAGCGGGGAGCAACTAAGCCCATCCACCACAAGTGCTGAGATCATCCTCTGCAGCTACTGAAGCCCACGAGCCTAGAGCCCATGCTCTGCAATAAGAGAGGCCACCACATTGAGAAGCCCACACACTGCAATTAAAGAGTGGCTCCCACTCCCTGAAACTAGAAAAAACTGCGTGCTGCAACAAAGTCCCTCCACAGCCAATAAATAAACAAATAAACCTTAAAAAAGAAGTTATCCTATATTTCCAGACTGCATTAAACTATGATTTAAAAGCAAGAGAAAAATGAAGATATCTTCTTTGCTAAGTAGATACAGTGACTAAGGGAGGATTGACCCTTGTTCATCAAACAAGGAAAGAAAAGAGTGAACACTAAAGGAAATAGTAAGCTCCAAAGAAAACAAAGTGATATAAAATCATGGCAAGTATAAGGAAATGCTCAATGGAAACATAAATAATGTTGGCAACACTTTTTTCTTTTGTATTTAAAAGGCACTGAACCTAAGACATATATCAGACCTCCCTGGTGGCTCAGATGGTAAAAAATCTGCCTGCAGTGTGGGAGACCCAGATTCAATTCCTGGGTCAGGAAGATCCCCTGGAGAAGGGAATGGCTACCTACTCCAGTATTCTTGCCTGGAGAATTCCATGGACAGTGGAGCCTGGCAAGCTATAGTTCATGTGGTCGAAAAGAGATGGACATGACTGAGTGACTGAACAGTTGAGGGGAAAAAGTTAGAGCATGCCTCAGAAGCTTTTCCTTAGGGAGGAGTGTAAGGATACTGATTAATGGTTTCTTTTGCCTTGTGTGGCCTTTTTTGCATACATGACAACGTTTATTTTATTTGTGAAAATTGCATATATTTAAGATATACAACATGATTTGATACACATATGCATAATGAAATAATTATCAAGGTAATTAATATTGGTATCTTTTTTGTATGTGATGAGAGCACCTGAAATCCACTCTCAGTAAATTTTCAACATTCAATGCAATATTATTAACTATAATCTCCAGGCTGTCCATGATATCTCTAGAATTATTCCTGCTACATAAGTGCCACCTTCTACCCTTTGATCAACATCCCTCCATTTCCCCTACTTCCCAGTCTCTGCTAACCACCATTCTACTCTCTGCTTCTACGTATTAAGTTTCTTTAGATTGCAGATGAAGATGAGATAATGCAGCCTTTTGTCTTTCTGTGTCTGGTTAGTTTCATTTAGCCTAACGTCTTCCAGATTCATCCATGTTGTTGCAAATGGCAGAATATCCATTTTGAAGGGTGAATAATATTCCATGGTGTAATTTATCTGTCTTTGGACACAGACTATTTCCCAATCTCGGCTATTGTGAATAATGCTGCAATGAACATGAGGGCGTGAGAGTGGAGATGTCTCTTTCAGATGCTAATTTCATTTCCCTTTGGTGTACATCCAGAAGAGGGACTGCTGGACCATATCGCAGTTCTATATTTAGCTTTCTAAGGAATCTCCCTTGTTTTCCATAATTGCTACAAACAATTTAAATTCCTACCAGCAGTGTACAATGTTCCATTTTCCTTCACATACTCACCAATACTTATTTTTCACTTCATTAGAAAAATAAGCATGTAGGTAAAATTTTAAAATGACTATTGACAGGATCAGATTATAAAAATTAAAATATCTCTCCTTTATGTTGGTGAATAGTTATGGAGAGAAAAGCCACTTGGAGGTAGTTAGAATGGTTCTTGTTGTAACAATTAACAATAAAAACATTAATATAACAAAGATCAAAGTAAATTTTAAAATTAAAGGGAGAAAATGAAGTAATAGAGGTAAAATTGTAATGACAGTTTGTAAATAAGATAAAAACAAAACCAAAACTAAAAACAGATCAAATAGATAAAACGTCATAAGTAAGTAAAAATAATAATTAAAAGGGATATAGTATAGAGTTAGCTGAAAGACTCTAACTAGAGAGTTGTAAAAATTGCTAAGTATCTAACATTTATTGAGTGCCCGTTTTATCTCCATCACCATATAACAAATTTACATGTGATTACAAAAACATTGTCATTTTATTCTTCATCTCAAGGGGAAAGGGTTTAATATTATAATATTCAATATAATGTCTGCTATAGGCTTTTTTTCCTGTAGACATTGTTTATCAGATTAAAGAAATTCTTTTTTATTTCCTGTTTTTTAGAGTTTTTGTTGGATGCTTTTTTCTTGTACGTGTTATGATAATCATTGATTTTCTCAGTGTTAATATGGTGAAAAATCCAACTTGGTATGGTATATTATCCTTTACAATATCACTGAGTTTGTTTCACTAAGTTTTTAAAGGAACATTACATATATGTTCCTGAGAGCGATTGGTCTGTAATAATCCTTTCTTGTAATGTCCTGGTCAGGTTTTAAAACCAATGCTATGCCACCTCTTGAAGAGTGTAAGTGTTCCTTCTTGTGCTTTCATATCTTTTTAAAATGGGATATAATTTCATAGAGTGATATGTACAGACATTGAATATTGTTTGATAAGTTTTGACAATTGTATGTACCCAAAACAAAATATAAGCATTGCATCAGTCTAGTAACTCCTCTCCATTTACTCCCACCCAGATGAAGGTTATTTTGTACCCTCAGCATTTGTTATTCTTTATTTCCTCTAACATTTCCATGTTTCCATCTGGAATCCCTTTTTGTTTTAGGTCTGAAGGATTGGGCTTAATGTCCTTTAGTTTTTCCTTTGGTGCAGCCTGTTTTTCACTAATTATCCAATTCTTTGTCTGAAAACATATGTATTTCACCTTCATTTTAGAAGAAAGTTTTTTCTGCATGTTAATTTTTTTTTCTCAATTTAAATTGGCTATTATTTTCTTTCAATGCTTGAAAAAATATTGTAGTTTTTAAATCATGATGTAACTGTTGTATCAGTAGGCAAATCAATAGAACATAATAGAAAATCTACATATAAATGCAAAGAGACAGCTACTGGTAATATGTGATAAAGTTAGCATTTTAAATTCATGAGAAAAAAATACAGGTCATTGAGTAATGAGGAAATGGCAAGCCACTCCAGTGTTCTTGCCTGGAGAATCCCAGGGACGGCGGAGCCTGCTGGGCTGCCATCTATGCGGTCGCACAGAGTCAGACACGACTGAGGTGACTTAGCTGTAGCAGTTGAACAACTAGAGAAATTTGGTAAAAGAGTAACATTTCATCCATGCCTTTTACTTTATATCAAAATTAATTCCAGGCTTATCACAGATTTAAACATAAAAAATAGAAAGAAAATACTAAAAGAAAAGAAAATAGGAGATTTAAATACGTACTCCTTAGAGTAAAGAGGGCTAAGCTCAAGTCGCTCAGTCGTGTCTGACTTTTTGCGACCCCATGGACTATACAATTCATGGAATTCTCCAGGCCAGAATACTGGAGTGGGCAGCCTTTCCCTTTTCCAGGATATCTTCCCAACCCAGGGATCGAACCCAGGTCTCACATTGTGGGCGGATTCTTCACCAACTGAGCCACAAGGGAATCCCAAAGAGGGCTAAGTATACATCAAACTCTATATTGACTTAGAAGCCATAAAAGAAAATATCAACAAGTTTGAAAAGTTTTGTCTGGCAAAATGATGATAAGCTGAAAGACTCAAAATGTGCTACATTAAGAAATTCAGGGACTTCTCTGGAGGTCCAGTAGTTAAGGCTCCTCATGTCCAATGCATGGAGTGTGTGGGTTTGATCCCAGGTTGGGGAATTAAGATCCCACATGTTTTGCAGTGTAACCAAAAAGTAAAAATAAAAAAAAGAAAGAGTATTCATAACTTACATGAAGTAAAGAGCTAATTCTCCTGACATAAGCTTCCCTGGTGGCCCAGTGGTTAAGACTATGCTTCCAATGCAAGGGTCAGGGGTTTGATCCCTGGTCAGGGAACTAAAAGCCAACATGCCACAGAGCCAGGAAAAAGAATCCTATAAATGAGTATGACAAATACCAAGAGCTAATGAAAAAAAGTGGAAAATATAGACAAATAATCAGTCACTGCAGATTCTTAAACATATGGTGCTTAGAGACTAGGTCGTGTCCTACTCTTTGTGACCCCATGGACTGCAGCACACCGGGCTTCCCTGTCCCTCACCACCTCCCGGAGCTTGCTCAAACTCACGTCCATTGAGTCAGCGATGCCATCCAACCATCTCATCCTCTGTTGCCACCTTCTCCTCCTGCCTTCAATCTTTCCCAGCATCAGGGTCTTTTCCAATGAGTTGGCTAAAAAGATGTTTATCTTCACTTGTAATAAAAGGAATGCAAATATAAACTTCACTGACATACCATTTTCAACTTTCTTGTTTACAAGGACCAATTAGTTTACTTACACACAAGCTGGTGAAAATGTCAAGAAATAAGCACTTTTATAGTTTTGGGAAGTATAAACTGGTACAACTTCCATGGAGGGAATGACTAAGATCATTTTCTCATTCCACAGATATTTATTATGAATGTCATTATGCTGTTTGGACCAGGGATGTTCTTAGAGATCTTTTATTTAGCTCAGAAAATACTAATTAAGTGAGCACCTATAATAAAAAGTAATACATATAATGAGAGAGCTGTAACTGAGTGTCAGGAAGAGTATTCCAAGAGAAACAATATTTAAGCTGAATCCTGAAAAGAAGGTACTAGTTGAAAATACAGGTTGCTTCTCTACCCTTCTCTGCCTTGCTGTGTGTCAGACAGAGTCACATCTCCCACACCTCTTATCCTGCAGCTGCAATAAGAAGCCAGGTGGGAAGCCAAAGGCAGTTCAGTTCAGTCACTCAGTCGTGGCTGATGCTTTGCGACCCCGTGGACTGCAGCACGCCAGGCTTCCCTGTCCATCGCCAACTCCCAGAGTGTGCTTAAACTCATGTCCATCAAGTCAGTGATGCCATCCAACCATCTCATCCTCTGTCGTACCCTTGTCCTCCCGCCTTCAATCTTTCCCAGCATCAGGGTCTTTTCCAAGGAGTCAGTTCTTCGCATCAGGTGGCCAAATTATTAGAGTTTCAGCTTCAATATCAGTCCTTCCAATGAATATTCAGGACTGATTTTCTTTAGGTTGACTAGTTTGATCTCCTTGCAGTCCAAGGGACTCTCAAGAGTCTTCTCCAACACCACAGTTCAAAAGCATCAATTCTTTGGTGTTCAGCTTTCTTTATAGTCCAACTCTCACATCCATACATGACTACTGGAAAAACCATAGCCTTGACTAGATGGACCTTTGTGGGTAAAGTAATGTTTCTGCTTTTTAATATGCTGTCTAGGTTGGTCATAGATTTTCTTCCAAGGAACAAGCATCTTTTAATTTCATGGCTGCAGTCACCATCAGCAGTGATTTTGGAGCCCCCAAAATAAAGTCTCTCACTATTTCCACTGTTTCCCCATCTATATGCCATGAAGTGATGAGACCAGATGCCATGATCTTAGTTTTCTGAATGTTGAGTTTTAAGCCAACCTTTTCACTCTCCTCTTTCACTTTCATCAAGAGGCTCTTTAGTTCTTTACTTTCTGCCATAAGGGTGGTGTCATCTGCATATCTGAGGTTATTGATATTTCTCCCGGCAAATCTTGATTCCAGCTTGTGCTTTATCTAGCCCAGTGTTTCTCATGATGTACTCTGCATATAAGTTAAATAAGCAGGTTGACAATATACAGCCTTGATGTACTCCTTTCCCAACTTGGAACCAGTCTGTTGTTCCATGTCCAATTCTAACTGTTGCTTCCTGACCTGCATACAGGTTTCTCAGAAGGCGTGTCAGGTGGTCTGGTATTCCCATCTTTTGAAAAATTTTCCACAATTTGTTGTGATCCACACAGTCTTTGTGTTCGCCAAAGGCTTTGGCGAAGTCAATAAAACAGAAGTAGATGTTTTACCAGAACTCTCTAGCTTTTTCGATTATCCAACGGATGTTAGCAATTTGATCTCTGGTTCCTCTGCCTTTTCTAAAACCAGCTTGAACATCTGGAAGTTCATGGTTCATGTACTATTGAAGCCTGGCTTGGAGAATTTTGAGCATTACTTTACTAGTGTGTGAGATGAGTGCAATTGTGCGGTAGTTTGAGCATTCTTTGGCCTTGCCTTTCTTTGGGATTGGAATGAAAACTGACCTTTTCCAGTCCTGTGGCCACTGCTGAGTTTTCCAAATTTGCTGGCATATTGAGTGCAGCACTTTCACAACATCATCTTTTAGGATTTGAACTAGCTCAACTGGAATTCCATCACCTCCACTAGCTTTGTTCATAGCGATGCTGCCTAAGGCCCACTTGACTTCATATTCCAGAATGTCTGGCTCTAGGTGAGTGATTACACCATCATGGATATCTATGTCATGAAGATCTTTTTTATATAGTTCTTCTGTTTATTCTTGCTACCTCTTCTTAATATCTTCTGCTTCTGTTAGAGCCATACCATTTCTGTCCTTTATTGTGCCCATCTTTGCATGAAATGTCCCTGTGGTATCTTTAATTTTCTTGAAGAGATCTCTAGTCTTTCCCATTCTATTATTTTCCTCTATTTCTTTGCACTGATCACTGAAGAAGGCTTTCTTATCTCTCCTTGTTATTCTTTGGAACTCTGCATTCAGATGGGTATACCTTTCCTTTTCTCCTTTGCCTTCAGCTTCTCTTCTCTTCCCAGCTATTTGTAAGGCCTCCTCAGACAACCATTTTGCCTTTTTTCATTTCTTTTTCTTGGGGATGGTCTTGATCACTGCCTCCTGTACAATGTCACGAACCTCCACCCATAGTTCTTCAGGAACTCTGTGTATCAGATCTAATCCTGTGAATCTATTTGTCACTTCCAGTGTATAATTGTAAGGGATTTGATTAAGGTCATACCTGAATGGCCTAGTGGCTTTCCCTACTTTCTTCAAGTCTGAATTTTGCAATAAGGAGTTCACGATATGAGCCACAGTCAGCTCCCAGTCTTATTTTTGCTGACTACATAGAGCTTCTCCATCTCTGGCTGCAAAGAATAGAACCTATCTGATTTTGGTATTGACCATCTCGTAATGTCCATGTGTAGAGTCTTCTCTTGTGTTGTTGGAAGAGCGTGTTTGCTATGACCAGTGTGTTCTCTTGGCAAAACTCTGTTAGCCTTTGCCCCACTTTATTTCATACTCCAAGGCCAGATTTGCCTGTTACTCCAGGTATCTCTTGAATTCCTACTTTTGCGTTCCAGTCCTCAGAGGGTTAGGAAAGGGAAAAAACGCTTGGTATTTGCCCCCACCTCCTTTTCCTTTCAGTAAGTTCCCAAGCAAGAGCTGCATCTCCTCCATAGCTCCAGGTCTCACAAGATGTCTCCTCTCTTAGCTTCTGCTCATATTTTAGCATCTGCTTGGTTTCTGAGATCAAAGAATACCATCTTCTCCTTTGGCTGCCTCCAGGCATAAGGATGGTAATTATTTCTTCTTGGCAGCCTCTGAATTGTGTCACCTCCTCTGCTTGCTTCTTCAGTTCTTCCATCATCTCTGTGACCACTTCCCTATATCAAATTTCTTTCTGTCTGAAACTACAGTGGTTTTCATGTCCCCAAGTGGACCTTGACTAGTATACAAGAGAAGGAGGGCTAAGGCTGCAGAGAGAATACACCACGCCATAAAAGTCTCGTTAGAGGAAGAACCCAGGTCTCCTGCATTATAGATGGATTCTTTACCATCTGAGCCACCAGGGAAGCTCAAGAAAAAAAGGAATAGGGTGGGCAGAGGGGTGGGAAAAGAGAAGTGATATGATTCAAAGTCGTTTTTCAGGTGGGATTTTTTTTTCAGGAGTATCACCCTAGGGGGCAGACTAGAAGACAAGGTCCAGTCAGCAGACTGCAGTGGTCATTTAGGCAAATGATAATGGTACTGTGAACGGAGATGGTAGCAGTGGAGATAGAGTGCGAATGGACCTGAAGGACACAGTAAGCCCCCTACATACGAACCTTCAGGTTTCGAACTATCAAAGATACAAATGTGCATTCGCACGTCCAGTCATGTAAGTTCGTGTGTCTGGTGTACACTGTCAAGCGTGTGCATCCTCTACAAGTGTTTGTGCTTTTGTGTACTTCACCGTACAGTGTTGTATATAGTACAGTAGTGCAGTATCTTTATTTCAAGCTCAGGATGTCCAGAAGCAAGGGAAAAAGCAGCTGTGATGTAGCTGGTACTAGTGTACTTTTTCAAGATACTGTACTGTTAGATTTAAAATGTCTTCTTTAATTATTGTATTTGTTTTCTATGTATTATTTGTGTGCGAAGTATTATAAACCTATTACAGCACAGTAGTATGTAGCCAATTGTGTTAGTTGGGAACTTTGTTGGATTTATAAACAAACTGATGCTGAAGCTCCAATACTTTGGCCACCTAATGAGAAGAGCCAACTCTTGGGAAAAGACCCAAATGCTGGGAAAGATTGAGGGCAGGAGAAGGGGATGATAGAGAAGGAGGTGGTTGGACGGCAGCATCCACACAATGGACATGAGTTTGAGCAAGCTCCAGGAGCTAGTGAAGGACAGGGAAGCCTGGCGTGCTGCCATCCATGGGGTTGCTGAGCATCAGACACGACTGAGTGACTGAACAACAGTGAACTAGTTGGACTTCCGAACATGCTCTCAGAATGGAACTCATTTGTATGTAGAAGACTTATTGTTTTTTAGGAATAAGAATGAGTACAATTTGGTGGTTAATTGAATAGATGAACAGAGAGAAAGGAATGCAAAACCACTCCCTTTTCCCTTCATTCTCTCCTCATCTGATTGCATAGAGAGTGTTACGGAACAAGCATTTTTTTCAGCACTCTTATTTAGGGATTCCTCATTGAGTTATTTGTAACCTGCCCTAATAAATCAGGTGAAACATTAGGGTATTTCCACATGCATTTTCAAGTCTTTTATACCTGGGATCCTGCGAGAGATTATCAACCTAATACCTGCTGGACACCTGAGGTAGGTTGGTGCTACCTTGCTAGAGATAAAGGAAGCCTCTGTTTGGGCCATTGGTTTATTGAGGTTAGTCATACAAAGGGATCCTTGTACAATCCAGACATATCCATAATAAGGAAAATGCCAAAGTCACTACTACAAAGTTCAATTTAAAAAAATTTATTGCCGCCTGTCCTAACCAGCTTCTAATCATTTATTGAAATTATTCTGGGAAATTGGAGTAAGTAAAAAAAATTTTTTTAATAAAAAAATAAACAAAAGTAGATAAGAGTGATTCACATCGCAGTTAAGAAAGGAAGGAAAGGGTCACTCTAAAGAGAATAGGCTATAAATCTTCATCAAGCGTCTAAAGTTTGAAAGCTGAAGGTTTGTTGTTTACAATTTGTCTCCCTTTCATAATGAACTGTTGGAAAGAAGTCATTTGGAAGGGTGAAGGAAGGACAGGGAGGAGTGGTCAGAAACCACAGAAATCCCAATTTTCCACTGTGAAGCAGCTAGAATTTTTCACCATCCTGAAGGCTCTTGAGAGTCCTGCAGTCCACTTCCTGCAGTGATAATGAAGTGAGATATTCAAGAACAACTCTGGAGTCATGCTGCCTGAGTTCAAATCTTGACTCCACAATCTGGGAGTAGCATCAAGCTACTACTACTACTAATGGGTCAATTTACTTAATATCTCTCTTGCTCAGCATCCTCATCTATAAAATGAGATATCAATAGCAAGATTAGTAAATAATTCTGTATCCAATATCATCAAAAAGAATCGAATAATAGGAATAAACTTAATCAAGGAGGCAAGGACTTGTACACTGAAAACTACAAAATATTGCTGAAAGAAATTAAAGATAAAAATAAATCAATGACGTTCTGTGTTCAAGGCTTGGAAGACAATATTGTTACCATGTCAGTACTACCCAAAGTGACCTACAAACTCAGTGCAGTTCCTATCTAACTCCCTGTTACCTTGTTTTTTTTGCAGACTTAGAAAAATTCATCCTAAACTTCATATGGACTCTCAAGGAACCCCTGAATAACCAACCAAAACCATCTTGAAAAGAGAATGAAGTTGGGGATCTCATACTTCCCATATAAAGACAGACATTTGAAAGTGAAAGTACTAGTTCAGTCATGTCCAACTCTTTGCGACCCCATGGACTGTAGTCTGCCAGGCTCCTCTGTCCATGGGATTTTCCAGGCTAGAATACTGGAGTGGTACTAACAACAGTGTGGTAGTAGCATAAAGACAAACATTTAGAGCAACATAATTGAGTAGAAAACCTAGAAATCAACCATTGAATACGGGGTCAAATGATTTTTGACAAGGATTCCAAGACCATTCAATGGAGAAAGGACTATCTCTTCAATAACTGGTATTGGGAAAACTGGATGTTTGCACGCAAAAGAATGAAGCTGCACCCTTAGCTTACATCCTAAACAAAAATTAACACAGATGAATCAAAGACCTAAATGTAAGAGCTAAAACTATTAGAAGAATAGCAAGATTAAATGCTTCCGAAGCCTGGAACTGAGCAAATGGTGCAATCTCTGCAAAAATCAAGCATGCACAGCTCCATCAGGCACAGAGTTCTGTTTGCTCTATTGAGCCATGCAGTGCAGAGAAGGGCTTGTCAGAAACCAAACCAAAAAACTGAAAAAATAAAGTGGAGAAGGATAAAGACAAAGAGGCCACTAAAGTTATACACCCTAAGAACTGAATCAAATATTATAGTTCATGAAGAGTTGGAAGTCCTTCTAAACATGGAATAAATTCCAGTGAAGGGACATTTGAACCGCACGAGACAATCTCGGATCTCTTTTAAAGCTCTAGTTCCTTCTCTATGTTTCCTCATAGGTATCTGCCTGTCTACAGCATCTACTATTTGGTAGAGTTCCACCCTTCCTCAAGACAACTTTAATATGTATTTGGAGATATCTATCATGAATCTTTGGATAGACATCTCCCCAGTCTTAGCCAGGAGGCGGATTCAGCTCAAAGCAGATGAGGACTGTGCAACAAAGCTGCTAAAAAGAAAGTTAACACACAATGAACTTACTTCATTGAAGGTACAAGGAAAATAAGAGTCCTCCTGCACTCTGTATATCTCAGAAAATAGAGCTTGGTGTGAGTAATTGATTGCCTGATAAATCAAAGAATGCAAGAAGGACAACCAGCGTAAGGAGTGTAGACCCATTCAGAAAATAGTCATTTACATTCCAAGGGAAGAAAAAAATTAAGTTAGACAGGTCTTAATATCTTTGTTTAAGTGTCCAAAGGATTGTTGTGGATAAGAAGGAATCTTTCATTTTTAAACTTACAAATTGAACCATAAAGGATATGAAATGGCCAAAAGAAGGATCGACATTGTTTTAGAGATGACAACTAAGATAAACTGTGTAGAAGCTAGAGTAATACAGACAAAGGCTCAAATTAAGGAAGATCTGTTTTAAAATTAGAACCAAGAAAGAAAAATTTTCCCTGAAGATCAAGCTCTCCATTCTTTGCAAGGCCTGTAGCCCTGTTCTCTAAATAGCCTGTGTCAGGTGGGACCATCCACATAGTATCCAGCACTGAGATGCTAGGACCATTACTGTGTCTCGAGGCAGCTTCTTCAGTTTTCAGAGCAATATGAGAGACATTGTATCCTTTTTTAAATTGAAGTAGAGTTGATTTACAAAGTGCTAGTTTCAGGTGTACATTCAAGTGATTCAGTTATACATATATTCTTTTTCAGATTCTTTTGCCATATTATTACAAAATACTGAGTACAGTTCCCTGTGCTGTACAGTAGGTCCTTGCTGGTTATCTACTTTATCTACTGTAGTGTGTATAGTGAAAGTGAAGTTGCTCAGTCGTATCCAACTCTTTGTGACCCCTATGGACTGTAGCTTGCCAGGCTCCTCCATCTATGGGATTTTCCAGGCAAGAATACTGGAGTGGGTTGCCATTTCCTTCTCCAGGGGATCTTCCCAACCCAGGAATCGAACCCGGGTCTCCCACATTGCAGGCAGATTCTTAACGAGACGGCTTAGATGGTAAAGATTCTGCCTGCAATGTGGGAGACCTTGGTTCAATCCCTGGGTCGGGAAGATCCCCTGGAGAAGAGAAAGGGTACCCACTCCAGTATTCTGGCCTGAAGAATTCCATGGACTGCATAGTCCTTGGGGTCGCATAGAGTCGGACAGGACTGAACGACTTTCAGTGTGTATAAGTTACTCCCAAATTCCTAATTTATCCCCCTCACCCCCCCCCACCTTTCCCCTTCCGTAGCCATATGTTTGTTTTCTATGCCTGTGAGTCTACTTCTGTTTTGTAAATAAGTTCATTTGTATCATTGTATTCTGATGAAACTCTTGTCCGTTAAAGATTATCTTGAATCATACGCATTGATTGTACAAAGATTATCCTGACCCCACAGGGAATGAATTTCATCCCCTTCTCCTAGGATTCAGAAACAAATGGCTGAAGGAGAAATCAAGAAACTTCCTTTGGCATACTTCTACTCTTATCAATTTGTATTTTTGCTGTATAGATTTCTAGTCACTAATCACATAGAACAACTCAGCTCCAGACATCACTTCATAGCAAATAGCTGGGGAAACAATGGAAACAGTGACAGACTTTATTTTCTTGGGCTCTAAAATCACTGCAGATGGTGATTGCAGCCATGAATTGCATGAAAGATGCTTGTTCCTTGAAAGAAAAGCTATGACCAACCTAGACAGCACATTAAAAAAACAGAGACATTACTTTGCCAACAAAGGTCCATCTAGTCAAAGCTATGGTTTTTCCAGTAGTGATGTATGGATGTGAGAATTGAGCCATAAAGAAAGCTGAGTGCCGAAGAATTGATGCTTTTGAACTGTGGTGTTGGAGAAGACTCTTGAGAGTCCCTTGGACTGCAAGGAGATCCAACCAGTCCATCCTAAAGGATATCAGTCCTGAATATTCATTGGAAGTATTGATGCTGAAGCTGAAACTCCAATACATTGGCCACCTGATGTGAAGAACTGTCTCATTGGAAAAGACCTTGATTCTGGGAAAGACTGAAGGTGGGAGGAGAAGGGGACGACAGAGGATGAGATGGTTGGATGGCATCACCGACTTGATGGACATAAGTTTGAGTAAGCTCCAGGAGCTGGTGATGGACAGGGAAGCCTGGCATGCTGCAGTCCATGGGGTCCCAAAGAGCCAGACATGAGTGAGCGGCTGAACTGAACTGACTGAGACATGAGACTTCCAGACCTTGGAAATGTGAGTGAGAGATGGACAATCTTACCAAAAGTTTCCTTTTCCACATGTGGATCAAATTAAATAATATTGTACTACTGATTCAAGGAATGCCACAAAATTCATAAATGGTCCGCATCCTGTCCCTTAATCACCCCAACACCGTGTCCCTGTTTAATGCTCTGAAATGTGGAATGTGGAAAAGGTGGCATCACTAACCCTCCTCAGCGCACACAGCCCATGGGCATTCTCGGCACCAAGGAGAAGGTCAAAGATAATCTCCAATTTTTCAAAATGAAAAACTAAATAAGCACTTAGGACAAATCCAACAGTTCATTACCCTCAGAATATATACACCTGAAACAGACTGCTGATTCTGTCACGTCCCATTTAGAAAAATTAAGGAAAACGTAATATGTAAGTTCATTGCCGTGAGTCTAGGAAGAGGGAAACCACGTTGCTGGGTAGACTGTGGTCTCAGGTGGAATCAGAGAAGCTCTGGTCCTTCCCCCTCCCCCACCTTCCCAAGCCAAGGTTGCTCAGTAAGTGTAGGCAACTACTCCCCCTTTGCCTTAATTTTTCTCAAGGATAACAGAGAAAATAATAGCCCTCTCCTCCTGTGGATGTCCCCTCGCAATATTTGCTAATCTTTAGGTGATGGGATCTTTAATTCCTCTGGTTAAAGCTAACTTATAGAACTGGCACATTTTCCCCCATTTTTGTGGTACAAGACTGGAATATTAAGGCCTTAACTCATCTTTGCTTTGTCCAGCCCTCTGTAACTCTGTAGGGCCTCAAGTTCAAATTGTAGGAAATATTACTAATGCTGAAAACACGGGCTTGAGTAGAGTTCATGCCAAATGGTGATGCTACTGATTTCTTTTGGAAGCTCTCAACAGAAACTGGTTGGTTTTAAGAAAGTAGTTGGAAGAAGTTAAATTGTACTCTTTGTAGATAGTGTTATTACTTTACTCTGATTGGGTTACTGTTATAAGCATTTTAGCCATATTGTTTCTATTGTAACCGTCAGTAATACATTAAAAAGATATATGTGTTAGACCATAAAAAAAAAAATAAAAAAGGAGAGAGAGACTGGATACATTTTTCATCTCTTCAGTTCAGTTCAGTCACTCAGTCATGTCCGACTCTTTGTGACCCCATGAATCGCAGCATGCCAGGCCTCCCTGTCCATCACCAACTCCCAGAGTCTACCCAAACCCATGTCCATCGAGTCGGTGATGCCATCCAGCCATCTCATCCTCTGTCGTCCCCTTCTCCTCCTGCCCCCAATCCTTCCCAGTATCAGGATCTTTTCCAGTGAGTCAACTCTTTGCATGAGGTGGCCAAAGTATTGGAGTTAATCCCACCAAATGGCTTTAGCTGGGCTTCCTGGCATCCTTTACCTGGTGTACACACAGCCTTAGTATTACCTCTAACCTCTGCACCAACCATGAGAAATCAATATGTCTTTCTGTGTTTCCATGAATTAAACTGAAAGCGAGGGTTTCAACAGGATTCTTGGTGTGCTTGCTGTCTAAGTCTCATTGGCAAAAGACAACATGCTGCCAGCCTTAGTGAGCTGAGGCCTCTGATACGGTATCAGGTTAGTAATGAACTAGCTCCAAGGTCACCTCAATTTCTGAGACATTTATGGCATTTCCCTGTTGATTATTTACTCTGGGCTCTATCTTAAGAGCTGCAATGACCTGCAGAGGTAATACTGGCAAACTGATGATTCAACGTTTTGTCGGAATAAGGTGATCTAGGCAGTGCAGTAGATTTTCCTAGTGTTTTCACTCGAGCTCGGTTTTTAAGAAGAGATCTGAGTTTCTTAAGTGAGATCCTGCTTCTTCAGTCAAAGTAAAACATGCTCATAGATACACTCTACTCACTCATGGAAAACTCTGGGCAATTCTCACTTCTGCTTCTTGTGTCACTGGAAATAGAAAAAGGGATCTAACTGGGCAGGCTCCCCTGCCGTCATTCAATCAACAAGCATCCATCAGCTCCCTTCTCTGTGCTGAACACTGTGCTACTGGCTGAGTTAAATTCCCAGCTTCTTGGCGCCGACACCCCTCGGAGTGCACGTGTGCTAAGCTGCTTCAGTCGTGTCCAACTCTTTGTGGCCCTCGGGACTGTAGCCCTCCAGGCTCCTCTGTCCATGGGATTTCCCAGTCATGAATACTGGAATGGGTTGCAACGCTCTCCTCAAAGCAATATTCCCAACCCAGGGATTGAACCCACATCACTTGCATCTGCTGCATTGGCAGGCGGGTTCTTTACCACTAGGGCCACCTGGGAAGCACCCCCACTACACCACTGGGAGGGACCTTTGTGAAAACAGGGAAACAAGTATTAACTGTGATAATTCTAAGAGGTAAGCAAGCAGAATATAGTGCTAGAGAATTATAGAGAAATAAGGTAGAGTTTACTCTGTGTTGGGTGGTCAGTGAAAACCTGAAGGAACTTTAAAGCTTGCTACTCAAAGTGTGATCTGCAGACAAGCACAGTGACATTCCCTGGGAACTTTAGGAAAATGTAGACTCCTAGCCCCCAACCTCAGACCCACTGAACCAAAATCTGCATTTTTAACAATCAGGGTACTTGTTTTCATATTAAAGTTGAGGACATTGTCAAAGTACTGGTTCCAACCTTGAGAGCATACTGGAATCTGCTGGGGAACTTTAGAAAATTATGATATCTGGGTCTCTGTTCCCCAGAGAAGAGTTTGGTGTGAGCTGTAACATGGGCCTCAGGATTATTTTTAAGTTCCCCAGAAGATTCTGAAATGCAGCAAAATTTCAGAATCAAATGACTCAATCAAATGTGCTTTAGCATGGTGCTTGGCCCACTGTAGGTACTTGATAAATGCTTGTGAATCAATGCTTGATTCTTTAATTTTCTCAGAGATTCCCTCCAGAGCCTGCAAGTGAGCACAAATGTTACGATCCTCTGACTTTGTCCTTTAGAAGAGCCACTGTCCCCAGATACATGAAGCCAGTCCCCTAAACCAGTTGGAAGAATGAATTCAAGGACAAGTATACCAGAGCCATCAAACTCTTCCCAATGCTGCATAACCATTCATTCTGGGCATTTTTGGGTGAAATTACAGGAGTTATAAGGGATCATCTCTCTAGTGGGGGAACACAAGTGAGGAAATGCAATCATGCACTGAGCATGATTTTCCAATTCTCTGCACAAATAGGGGGAGAGCCCACACCAGAGAAAAACCTCTTCAGGCCAGTCTGGTAACATTCTTGGCTAATGAACTCGGAACAGCATGTCCCTACCCTGGCATTATCACGGAAGACTTAAGGGAGGGGAGGTGTGAAGAGGGTACAGACTGTGATCAAACCAAAGATGTACATGATACAGAGCTGTGGGGAAGTCCCTGGGTGCTTTTTGCACCTGTGGGAGGTAAGACGTACCCAGCCGGCAATGCGTATGTTGGTGAGCACAGCAGAACCCCCCATGTCAAGGACAATTTAGTGACGTGGGAGAGCACAATGCGACCCCCATGTCAAGGACGATTTGGGGACCAGGGACACAATCAGCTTTCCATTGTCCAAGAGTGGCCCAGACACCAGGGAGACTTGAGAGCGCACAGAGCAACCCCTGGACTTGCCACAGGAGGTTGCAAAAGGTTTTCTAGCAAACAAACTTGATTCATTTCCTCCCTCTAGGTGTCCTAGGCTTTCAAGATCTCTTCTGAATAATGCCCTTCCAGGCAAAGGACAGGCAGGCAAGTTGGGTAACAGTATCAGTTGACAGCGTGGAGGAAAGGGACAAGAAGGAAATTTCAGTGACACACACCTGTCTCTAAGGACTTCCTCACCATTAAGGGGGAAACAAAAGGTTTCGACTCCAAACATAAAATAAGCAAAATCCTGACATAGAGGGGATACCACAAATAATTGGTTTAACCCTTTCAGGCTTTTCAACAAACTACTGAGTCAGCAGAATAAACACATTTCCAGCTGGGGCTGCCCACTGTAACGGTATGCACTAGATAAGGTCCCCATGCTTTCGGGAACATGAAAATGCTTAAACTCTGGGTCTAAGCAGAGTTGAAAATGACATAGGCAAAGAAATATGTGAATATGTTACTTCCTCAGAGATAAATGTCTTTGAAAACAGGAATGTAGAAATCTAATGTGCACAGAGTAATACCAAGGAAACGGCATATTCTTTGAGAGTAAATCATTTCCTGTAATGTAAATAATTCCTATCCAGTGAACTTAGTTTGTGAGTTTCCTAATGAACTGGCATATCTAGTCTTTCCAGTGGCTGTGTGCACATGGTACCAAACCGCAAGTTCAACCTCACGGGCTACAGCTCTTGGCCCATTCCACACCTGCAGCTGCACCTGGGTAGCTAAGAGACCAAAAAAAAAAAAAAGAAAAAGAAAGAAAGAAACTCTAATACGCTGCCTGGTCCCACATTGCAGTCCTGACCACAAACCCCCAGTTGGATCTCACTGTCGCCCGGCAGGCATCCTATATGCTCACACCCCATTTCCTCTCCATTATGCTTGCTGACTATTTCCTACCTTCTCTCCCCTGAATCTTTCCTCTCTCTCCCTTATTCATCACCCTAAGCTGATACCTACTTTGCTTCTTTTTCAAAGTTAATTTTTATTGGAGTATAGTAGCTTTATAGTGTACACCTGTGTTAGTGTCTACTGTACAGCAAAGTGAATCAGCTATATGTAGCCATATATCCCCTCTTTTTTGAATATTTTTCCCATTTAGGTCACCACAGCACACTGAGGAGAGTTCCCTGCGCTCTACAATGAGTTCTTGCTAGTCATCTATTTTATACATAGTCTCAATTATATACATGTCAATCTCAATCTCCCAGTCTGTCACACCTCTCACCTTTCCCCCCTCAATCGCCATACATTTCTTCTCTATGTCTGGATCTGTTTAATAAGATTGTCTATACCATTTTTCTATACTCCACACATATGCATTAATTATATATGTATTTTTCTCTTTCTGACTTCCTTAACTCTATAAGACAATCCCCAGGTCCATCCACATCTCAACAAATGACCCAGTTTTGTTCCTTTTTATGGCTGAGTAACATTCCATCATATCTAAGTACCCCATCTTCTTTATCCATTTCTTTGTGATGGACATTTGGTGACTGTCATGTCCCAGCTATTGTAAATAGCTACTTTGCTTCTTGTTTCGGTTTTTTAAAAGGAGCACTCAGAAGAGAAACTCCCATTCTCTCATCGTCACTCTACCCACCTGCTGGCATCTGTGCCCCTCCCTGTGTGCTGCTTCCTCTCCTTTCTGCCACTGGACAAGCTGCCATTGCTGCCAACCAAGACCAACCACAGCACGTAAGCATGAGATTCCATCTTCTCATGTTATCTCAAGGAGTGGGCCAACCCTTCCCCCTCCCTTATCACCTTGTCTGGATGCCCACGAGTATGGAAACATTCTGTAATAGCCTCCATTTTCTTAACCTTCTGTTGACACCCCATCCCCCAGTCTCCCTCTATGACCACCGAATTTCTCTGCTTCTCTTTGGAATAAACGTTTATTCTCTTTAGAATAAAAACTTCAAAGGATTTTCACATGAGTTGTTCCTGCTGTATATTCAGCACCTAGGACAGAATCTGGAACAGAGTAGGTGCAAAACTTTTTCAAATGAGGGAATGGGCAAACCTGTGACTACAGCCATTTTATTCATTGCAGCACTAGGAACATATCAAGCAAGTCAAATCAAGCTTAACTATCAAAATGGTTGTGCACATGAACATAGAGAATTCCACAATACTAAGAGTTCATTGTATGCGAAGCGTTGTGCTAGATAAATGACATTGTGAGAAGACAGGAGTTGTTTGTTACTCTCCCTTCAAGAGAACTAAAGATCAATAGAGAAGGTGGTACACAGATGCAAACCAAGTAATATATTTAAGAAAAATATAGCAAATCTTACCTGGAGAGAGTTTAATAACAAAAGTATTTGTGGAGGCTCTGCTGTGTTTTTAGCTAACATTTTTTAATGATTTTTTTTAATGTGAATCACTTTTAAAGACTTCATTGAATTTGTTAGAATGTTGCTTCTGTTTTATGTTTTGGTTTTTTGGCTGCGAGGCCTGTGAGATCTTAGCTCCCCAACCAGAGACGGAACCTGCATCCCCTGCTCCTCTAGGCAATGACTTAACTACTAGACCCCCAGGGAAATCCCCTAACTAACAATTTACAGAGTTCTTAAAATATGCCAGGAACAATATGCCAATATGAGTGTTTCACATTTGTCAACTCATTTAAAGCTTACAGGTTTCCCTTGTGGCTCAGCTGGTAAAGAATCTGCCTACAGTGTGGGAGATCTGGTTTCTGTCCTTGGGTTGGGAAGATCCTCTGGAGAATGGAAAGGCTATCCACTCTCTGGCTTTGAGAATTCCATGGCCTGTATGTATAGTCCATGGGGTTGCAAAGAGTCAGACACGACTGAGCGACCTTCACTTTCACACTTTCCCTTTCTCTAAAGCTTACAAGAGTGTTATGAGAAAAATACTACTTAAAATCCCATTTTACAGAAGACAAAACTGAGTCAGAGAGAGTCAAGTAACTGACCCATGATAGCACAGCATAGAATTAGTGTAATTAGATAAATAATAAACTGGAAATGTTCAAACTAAAGAACAAGAATTTAGACCTATCAATCATTGAAACACACCTATTTGTTCATCAGCTACTCAACACATGTACTACACAAAAACAATCTCTAATAGAGTATCATACTTTTGTACATAGATTCTACCTTCCAGAAAAATCACTAATGAGGTGGTAGGGCCTTAGACCACGGCTTCTCAGACCTTATTATGAATAGAGATCAACTGGGGATCTTGTTAAAATACAGACTCTAGGGTGTTCCTAGTGGTCCAGTGGTTAAGAATCTGCCTGCAAATGTAGAGGACACGGGTTCCATCCCTGGTCTGGGAAGATCCTACAGGCTGCTGGGCAACTAATCCCGTGCACCACAGCTACTGAAGCCCACTCACCCTAGAATCTGTTCTCCGCAACAAGAGAAGCCACCGCAGTGAGAAGCTGGAGCACTGCAACTGGAGAAAAGCCTTCGAGCAGCAACAAAGACCCAGCAGAGCCAAAACAAATAAATAAACTTTTAAAAATTAAAAAAGTATTACAGATTCTAATTTGGCAGATCTGGGTGGGTCCTGAAGCTCTGGCTTTCTCACAAACTGAAAGGAGAGTTGGATCTACTGGTCTAGGCTTGGTGCTTTAAGTCACATGCACTTAGACAAATTAGTACCTACATGCAGTCTTTATTTAATCAGCCACCCTGTAACTGACAAGTAGGAAGTCACCTCCAATGAGGAAAGTATGAGCTATAGTGAAAGATAAGCTCCTTCTGCCTATTTTGATCGTATATCAAGGGAAAAGTCAAGATTTCTTGAAAAATCTCTTTTCAAGTGAACAGTTGTTGCCAATTTTTATGTCATTTATAGTTTCTTTAGAAAAAAAATTACTCAGCAATGAAATTGGCTTCATCCCCAGACCTTTAACTTATCTATTGTTCCCACTAGACCAACAGCTAGCTCTTAAAATATCTTCTCAGTTTATCTTTAACCCAGAGGCATGGGGCTTTTCCTGGTCTTTGGCTGGCCCCTTGCTTCCCCAGCCTAAACAGAAGTCTACCCTGCTGTGGTCACCTTTCCTGCTGGCTGCAAAGGGAACTTTAGGGAAACAAAAGCACAGAGGCTCCGGCTCCCTGCATCCCCCATCCAGGGGGCCTTTATGCTTTGAGATTCCGCTGAGAGGCTCCTAAGGTGAAGTTGCCCCAGGAGCTGAGTGCCTCTCCTCCTACTTCACAGGCACAGGGAGGTTAGAAGGTTAAGGTAGCCTGCCCTTCAAAGCGTTTCACAAAGATTAACTAATCCAGACAACACCCAGCCTCTGGCAGAGCAGAGCAACAGGTGATCTACACTTACAAGGGGAAGATAGCCCCAGGCAGTCAGGGGACTGGGATTTCTACAGACAGGAGGAAATTTCAAGCACAGATTGAACAGCATCCCAGAATCGTGTGTATATGTATAACCATACAAATAGAATATATTACATATAATAATATAATTACAAAAGAGTATATTTTATTTTACAGATTTATTCTATATGTATTTTATCCCATACAGGGGCTTCCCTGGTAGCTCAGTGGTAAAGAATCCACCTGCTAATGGAGAAAATGAAGGTTTGATCCCTTGGTTGGGAAGATCCCCTGGAGAAGGGAATGGCTACCCACTCCAATATTCTTGCCTGGAAAATCCCATGGACAGAGGAGCCTGATGGGCTACAGTCCATAGGGCTGCAAATAGTCAGACATGACTTAGCAACTAAACAACAACAATCGTATATATACTTGTGTGTGTATATATGCATGCATGTTCAGTCATGAAGTAATGCCTGACTCTTTGCTACACCATGGACTATTGCCCACCGGGTTCCTCTGTCCCTGGGATTTATTTCCCAGGCAAGAATACTGGAGTGGGTAGCCATTCCCTTCTCCAGGGGATCTTCCTGACCCAAGGATCGAAATTGGATCTCTTGCATCACTAGCAGGTTCTTTACCATCTGAGCCATCAGGGAAGCCCATGTATGTATATATACATACAAACATACATAATATTATGGGCTGAACTGTGTCACTCCAAGACTCATATTGAAGTCCTAAGATTCAGTACCTTAGAATATAACCAATTAAAATAAATTGAGGTCAATTGGATAGGCTCTAACTCAATATGATTGGTGTTCTTATAAGAAGTGGAAACTAGGATACAGATGGTGCACAGAGGAAACACCATATGAGAACAAAGGGAGACCGCCATCTGCAAGCCAAAGAGAGATTTCAGAAGATATCAACCATGTTGACAACTTGATCTTAAACTTGTAACCTTCAGGATTGTAAAGAAAAACACATTTTTGTCATCAGTTCAGTTCAGTTCAGTCGCTCAGTCATGTCCCACTCTTTGGGACCCCATGGACTGCAGCACTCCAGGCCTCCCTGTCCATTGCCAACTCCCGGAATTTACTCAAACTCAAGTCTGTTGATTTGGTGATGCCATCCAACCATCTCATCCTCAGTTGTCCCCTCATCTTCCCACCTTCAATCTTTCCCAGCATCAGGGTCTTTTCCAATAAGTCAGCTCTTCGCATGAAGTGGCCAAAGTATTGGAGTTTCAGCTTCAACATCAGTCCTTCCAATGAACACCCAGGACTGATCTCCTTTAGGATGGACTGGTTGCATCTCCTTGCAGCCCAAGGGACTCCCAAGAGTCTTTTCCAACACCACAGTTCAAAAGCATCCATTCTTCAGCACTCAGCTTTCTTTATAGTCCAACTCTCACATTCATACATGACTACTGGAAAAACCATAGCTTTGAGTAGATGGACCTTTGTTGGCAATGTAATGTCTCTGCTTTTTAATATGCTGTTTAGGTTGACCACAACTTTTCTTCCAAGGAGCAAGCGTCTTTTAATTTCATAGCTGCAGTCACCATCTGCAGTGATTTTGGAGCCCCCAAAATAAAGTCTGTTACTATTTCCACTGTTTCCCCATCTATTTGCCATGAAGTGATGGGACCAGATGCCATGATCTTAGTTTTCTGAATGTTAAGCTTTAAGCCAACTTTTTCACTCTCTTCTTTTACTTTCATCAAGAGGCTCTTTAGTTCTTCTTCACTTTCTGCCATAAGGGTGGTGTCATCTGCATAGCTGAGGTTATGGATATTTCTCCCAGCAATCTTGATTCCAGCTTGTTCTTCATCCAGCCCAGTGTTTCTCATGATGTACTCTGCATATAAGTTAAACAAGCAGGGCGACAATATACAGCCTTGATGTACTCCTTTCCCTATTTGGAACCAGTCTGTTGTTCCATGATCAGTTATAACTGTTGCTTCTTGACCTGCATACAGATTTCTCTAAAGGCAGGTCAGTGGTCTGGTATTCCTATCTCTTTCAGAATTTTCCACAGTTTGTTGTGATCCACACAGTCAAAGGCTTTGGCATAGTCAATAAAGCAGAAGTAGATATTTTTCGGGAACTCTCTTGCTTTTTCGATGATCCAATGAATTTTGGCAATTTGATCTCTGGTTCCTCTGCCTTTTCTAAATCCAGATTAAACATCTGCAAGTTCATGGTTCATGTACTGTTGAAACCTGGCTTGGAGAATTTTGAGCATTACTTTGCTAGCGTGTGAGATGAGTACAATTGTGCAGTTGTTTGAACATTCTTTGGCCTTGCCTTTCTTTGGGATTGGAATGAAAACTGTGCTTTTCCAGTCTTGTGGCCATTGCTGAGTTTTCCAAATTTGCTGGCATATTGAGTGCAACACTTTCACAGCATCATCTTTCAGGATTTGAAATAGCTCAACTGGAATTCCATCACTTTCACTAGCTTTGTTTATAGTGATGCTTCCTAAGGCCCACTTGACTTCACATTCCAGGATGTCTGGCTCTAGGTGAGTGATCACACCATCATGATTAACTGGGTCGTGAAGATCTTTTTTGTATAGTTCTTCCGTGTATTCTTGCCACCTCTTCTTAATATCTTCTGCTTCTGTTAAGTCCATACCATTTCTGTCCTTTATCTAGCCCATCTTTGCATGAAATGTTCCCTTGGTATCTCTAATTTTCTTGAAGAGATCTCTAGTCTTGACCATTCTATTTTTTTCCTTTATTTCTTTGCATTGATTGCTGAGGAAGGCTTTCTGATCTCTCCTTGCTATTCTTTGGAACTCTGCATTCAAATGGGTATATCTTTCCTTTTCTCCTTTGCTTTTCCCTTCTCTTCTTTTCACAGCTATTTGTAATGGAAGCCCCCTAATCTATTGTATTTTTGTTATGGCAGCCCAAGCAAACTATCACACATGCACACACACACTCTTGTCCTTTGTTGTTTAGTTACTCAGTCATGTCCAACTCTTTTGCAACCCCATGGACTGTAGTCTGCCATGCTCCTCTGGCCATGGGATTTCTCAGGCAAGAATACTGGAGTGAGTTGCCATCTCCTGCTCCAGGGGGTCTTTCACAGGGATCAAACCTGAGAGTCCTGCATTGGCAGGTAGTTCTTTACCACTGAACCACCTGGGTAGCACACACATATATGGTGACCACAAAGTCTGGAAAGAGAGATAAACATATTTCAAAAGATTTATTGCCATCACATTACCATAAATGATAAAATAATATTATCTAAGAGTCAAGACTTTATGGCCACCCTCTACAGGTATGTACTCTCACACACATCTTGCCTTGTCCTTGCTCTAGGAGAGAGAATGGATTTTTAAATAAAAAGTCAACTGATGAGGTGAAAAAGGACTCAAGGATGCTACCACATTGCTTTCTGCCAACTTGGGAGTGGGGAGGAGTGTTCTCAGTCCTGGACGACAACTTCTTTGGAGTTATCTTTCCTTTGTTGGCCCTTGGGTTCTCTTTGATGTTATTCCATTAAGTGGCCCAAACACACACCTTCACTTTAACTAGATAGGCTCCTTGCCTTGGGCTTCTTTGTTCTTTGCCAGCATCCTTCCTAGACTCTCTCCAGTGAAGCCTTTGGTTGCAGGAGACTTACCTTGTTTGGGGATGGTTAATCATTTCCAAGAATTTGTAAATACTTTGACCATCATTATGTACAGAAACTGAAACATAAAAATTAAAACAAAATCCCAGAGACAAGAAGACAGTTGACAGGAAGGAGAATAACCAGCTTGACCGACCCAGTTGTGGAAAATGTATGACTTTAGAGGAAAAGAAAAAACTTCTTCTTTTCTGTCATAGTAATGATTGTAAAAACAGCACTGTCATCAGTTTGCCAAATGAGGAAGTCTAAAAATAAGTATTTTAGACTGAGTTAACAACTTACCATGAGATCTCACTTCACTGAAAGCAAAATTAAGGGAACTCAGATATTTAAAGAATATGTTATGTAAATCAGGGACATTCTGTAGCTTACCTCATGTAATTTTCATCATAATCACGTGAAGTAGATTTCATTATCCTCAATTTGTACATAAAGAACTACAGAGAAATTAAATAGAGACATTACCAGTTGAGCGACTCAACAGACAGTGTTTTCTGTCTTGCTGCCATTCATCATGGAATATGGAAAAGGTAAACATTTGTTTTCTCTCTTATTGTCTCTAGGGATAGCCTGACTGTATGACAAAGTTGTAGTTAATGATATGTAAGCATATGCAGAAGATTACCAAATTGATATTGATAGTTTAGACTTCTAGCCTAAATCCAGATTTTTGTATCCTGCTTCCTGCTCAATATCCTTGTGTAAGAACCTCGGCCTAACAAGTTCTATCTGTCCTGAGCTTCCTAGCTGTATCTGCCATCCAAGTAAATGTCAACTCTGTTTTCCCATGTGCACACACCTAAAAATGTGGTCATCCTTGTCTCCCTTTCTTTCGCCCTGCACCCATATCCAATCAACCTTCAGGTTCAGTAGCTCTATTGCTTCTCATTGCCCTCACTGCTGCTATCTGCTCTAAGTCACCAATATCTCTTGCTCAGAAACTTCCTTGTTGTTGTTCAGTTGCTAAGTTGTGTCCGCCTCTTTGCGACCCCATGGACTGTAGCAAGTCAGGCTCCTCTGTTCTCCACTGTCTCTCAGAGTTTACTCAAATTCATGTCCATCCAGTCGGTGATGCTACCTAAACAACTCATCCTCTGCCACCATTTTCTCCTTTTGTGTTCAGTCTTTCCCAGCATCAGGGTCTTTTCCAACAAGTTGGCTCTTCACATCAGGTGGCCAAAGTATTGGAGCTTCAGCTTTAGCAACAGTCCTTCCAATGAATATTCAGGGTTGATTTTCTTTAGGATTGACTGGTTTGATCTTGTTGTCCAAGGGACTCTCAAGAGTATTCTCCAGCACCACTCTTCAAAAGCATCAGTTCTTTGGTGCTCAGACTTCTTTATGGTTCAACTCCCATATCCTTACATGATTACTGAAAAAACCATAGCTGTGATGATATTGACTGTGTGTTTGTTTGTAGCCTGTCTCTTCCTTGAGTGCTGTCTCAACACAGTACCCAGAATGAGTCTGTTACATTGTACATCAGACCACATCCTTCCTCTGCTCACAATGGTTCCATAGCTTCTCATCTCATTCAGAGTAGAAGCCAAAGTCATCAGAGAAGCTCAGAAGTCTCATATAACATGGCTCCCTTACCTAATTAATTTCATGTTGCACCCTCTCCCCTTGGCTCTGATTCAGCCACAGTGATCTTGCATCAGAACTTTGCACTTAGTAAATTCCTTCTCTGGAAAAATTTTCCACAATCTAGTTGCATGATTCACTCCTTAAATACCTTCTTGTCTTTATTCAAATGTCACCCTCTCAGTGGCTCCTTTTCTCACTCATTCTATTTAGGTTGTATTTTTCAGGGGCGGGGCGGGGGGACAACCACGAGAGATCTTTAGTTCCCTGTCCAGGGACTGAACCTGTGCCCCTCGCAAGGAAAGCTCAGAGTCTTCACTGGACTGTCCAGTGAAGTCCTTCCCTCCATTTAAAGTGCAACTGCTCACCACTACCACCAACCAGAACACGCTACCCTCTTCCTGGTTTTATTTTGTCTATAGCATTTACCATCATCAAGTACTATATATTTAACTTATTTATCTTGTTTACTGTTCGTCTCTCCCCAGTAAAGTGTCAGCTTCATTTGGACAAAAATTTGTTTTATTATCTATAGGGTCACCTAGAATAATGCCTGATCTGAAATAGCTGCTCAACAAATATATGATTAATTGACTAATTAGTTCATTAATGCTAGAGGATTAGGGGGAAATAACTGTCTCATTTATGTGAAGGTTAGGTAACAGAAAGTCATTGCTAGCTTTAAAATGCTGAGAATAAATGGAAAAATGTTAGGTGGTGTTGTGCCACACAAGCATCACCTGCAATCTATTATCTCTAAACACGTCATCATATGAGGAAACTGTCATCGTATTCATGTAAACCAAGCGCCGGAAAACTAAGCCCCACAGGCAAACTTTGGTTTCCAGCCTGTTTTGTGTAAATTAAATTTTATTGGAATATAGTCACATATATTTACATAATGTCTATGGAAGAGTTATATGGCTCACAAAGCCTAAAAGATTTACTATCTTCCCCTTTACAGAAAAAGGTTTTCAATTCTTGATGTAAGCAAGAGTTAGCAGAGTTTTATTTTCAGTCAACTGCATTTTGGGTCCATGTGCTGTTCAGCTGTGCTGCCGTGGGGAGCAAAACTGAATGACAACCCCAGCTGCTGCCCCCTGGATTCATGACCACATTTTTGGGATCCGTGCTTCAAACAAACTGCTTTTACCCAATGTCTAAGCACAGATGCCATTTCTGCAAGATTCAGGGATCTTCCAAAAGTGACTTTGGCTCAAATACACCCAACTGTTTGGCCAAAACTTCCTTGCAACAGTTCAGGAATTGAAGACTCTTCTGAACCAGACTTTCCTCCTTCTCTCCTTCCCAGGGGTCAGACTGCTGCTCTCCCCACATACTCTTCTACCTCCTTTTTCATCCTTCACAAGTGTTTTCTCCAATAAAAAAATCTCTGCCATGTCTGGTCTTATTTTGCCTTCTGCTTCTCAGAAGACCTCTAATAGCATTAGTATTCTTGATCCAAAGTTTGTGTTAGTCCAAATGCTTGACTGCAGTCACAGAGCTGCTAAGAAGTGATTTTCAGACTTGAACCAACATGGACCTAACTCAAAAGCTCATACTTCCTCAATATTTCTCTAATATTATTAGTTCTCTAGCCACTAATTTCGCTTCCCTCCTTATATTCATTCGTTCAGCCAGGAATCCACAGCACCTTTATGGTCACGGACCATATTTTATTCAGTCTCTACTCTAACACCTAGCAGACCTTATCAAACAGTTGGCAACTTTGGATTGGATGAAAGAATAAATGGCTGAACAAATATTTATTGGATGTTTAAAATGTGTGCCTTTGGTTAAAGGTTTTACTGTGTATACAATCTAGCTGTACAAATGACCGTGTGCAAGAATAACTCAGTTGTGTTGCCTAAAATGTACTAATAGATAAGAGTCTGGTGACAAGAGGATCAGCAAGGAGATTATTACAATAGCACTGACAGGATATAATAAGGGGCTGAACTTGATCACACAATGGGGATTGAATGAAAAGGAACATAAGAGCAAGATTTTACAAAAACGCATGTTCAGCAGGTCATTAATTGGTCACAGAAGTCAAGCAAGAATAAGGAGCAAGATGACTCAAAGGTTCTGAGCCTGGATGACTGAACACAAACCAGTGTCATTTGCCAATATAAGGATTTGAAGAAGTGGAGCTAGTTTGTTGGGCAACAGTTTACCAATTCTGTTGGGAAATGGGAGGTCTATTCAATAGGAATCACTTAAAAGATGATTAGAAAAGTGAGATTAGCCTCAGGAAGGGCTTCCAGGGCCAGAAACAGCCTTGGAAGTCATTCCACTCAGAGAAGACAGTTGTAATTATGAGTGAATGAGTCAAGATTGTTATTGCTGTTTAGTCCCTAAGTCATGTCCAACTCCTGAGACACCATGGACTGTAGCCTGCCAGGCTTCTCTGTCTATGGGCTTTCCCAGGCAACAGTGTAGGTGTGGGTGGCCATTTCAACCTCCAGGGGATCTTCCCAACCCAGGGATTGAACCTAGGTCTCCTGCATCTCCTGCACGGTCAAGAGGATTCTTTGGAAAAAAAATTAAAATCAAGTGTGATACCTACACATAGGAGATGAGAAGTGAAGAAAGAAAAATACATAAAGAAAATAGTAAAGGAGTAAACAAGGAAGGAATGAGAACCAAAATAGCGAGGTGGTCCAGAGGTCAGAGAAAAGAGAAAAGAGAGTGGTCAGTGATTGAAAAGAATGCAGATAATAGAGGTAATATGGATTAGAGATTTGGGAGCACATGAAAAAGCTTAACTAAATGAGAGCTTGAAGAATCGGCATGATCGAGCACTAGTTTACTGGTTTCGTTTGGTCTGTTCGTCTTTACTTTCTTTTTCTTTAAAGAAAAGTAGAGTTCATGTTTTCTTGTAAAACCCTTATGGAGGCAAGAAGTTGAAAAGAATGAAAAAGGAGATGACTGAGATAGCAGGTTTCAGAGGAGGAAGGACGGGGTGGAGAATAAAAACGAGGAGTCTAGTTTTGAAAAGGAAGATGAATCAATGCTCCCTCCAAGTTGGAAAGGAAGGATGAGAGCATCTGTCCTTCTCCACGTGAGTGCTATTCAGCATCAGAGACACGCTGTCATTTAATTCCGACATTTGCCAACCCTGAAAGAAGGTTAGATCTGATCTCAACCAACTCCTCAGATATGCAGATGATACTACTCTAATGTCAGAAAGTGAAGAGGAATTAAAGAGCCCCTTGAAGAAGGTGAAAGAGAAGGGTGAAAAAGCTGGCTTAAAACTCAACATTCTAAAAAAAAAAAAAAACAAACAAACTAAGATCATGGCATCTGGTCCCATCACTTCATGACAAAATAGATGAGGAAAAAGTGGAAACAGTGTCAGATTTTATTTTCTTGGGCTCCAAAATCACTACAGATGGGGACTGCAGCCATGAAATTAAAAGATGTTTGCTCCTTGGAAGAAAAGCTATGACAAACCTAGACAGCGTTTTAAAAAGCAGAGACAGTGTATTAAAAACCACTGTCAAAACTATGGTTTTTCTAATAGTCATATACGGATGTGAGAGTTGGACAATAAAGAAGGCTGAAAACTGAAGAATTGATGCTTTCAAACAGTGGTGCTGGAGAAGACTCTCGAGAGTCCCTTGGACTACAAGGAGATCAAACCAGTCAATCCTAGAGGAAATCAGTCCTGAATATTCATTGAAAGGACTGATGCTGAAGCTGAAGCTCCAATACTTTGGCTACCTGATGCGAAGAACTGTCTCATTGAAAAAGACCCTGATGCTAGGAAAGATATGAAGGCAGGAGGAGAAGGGGTTGAGAGAGGATGAGATGGTTGGATGGCACCACTGACTTAGGGGACATGAGTTTGAGCAAGCTCTGGGATACAGTGAAGGATAGGGAAGCCTGGCATGCTGCAGTTCATGGGGTCGCAAAGAGTTGGACACGACTTAGCAACTGAACAACAACAGTAATCCAACCATATTGACACTGAGCCTAACAGATATATCTTTCTTTTGTATTTGAATATGCTATGTACCCATGTTAAAAACATAATGCTCATCCAGCTAAAACTTTAATGACTACACAGATGGAAGTGATAAAATAAAGGAAAAAAATCAAGTCATCACATATGAATGCAGAAATTTTCTTGATTTCATCAAAAGAAAAATGGTAAAAAGCAGTAGGAAATGGACTACTTTCCATCTGGATGGTGGATGTCTGAGCAAGTCGCCTATAGTTGCTTGTAAATGGTGAACTTATTGATGAATTTTCTGTGGGTAACTAAAAACAGACGTTTTATTCAAAGTCTTAAATACCTTCATGTAGATTTCATGTTGCCGTTATAGACAGTCTCAAAGTTACTTTAGTTGGGCAGTTCATATGTTGTTGGAAGTCTTAAATTAGGTTGTAAATTCTCATTAATGCCCTTTCTCAAATAGATGTTTCAACATATGTCAGTTTCTCAATTAGTATTTTTCTAATTTTTTTCTGCACTTTTCTGATTTCTTGAACTATTACATTTTAAATATGGGGATGGTCTGGGAGATTGGAATTGACATATATACACTACTACGTATAAAACAGATAACCAATGAGAACCTATAGTATAGCCCGAAGAATTCTACTCAATGCACTGTGGTGACCTAAACAGGAAGGAAATCCAAGAGAGGATATATGCATACCCATAGCTGAATCAGTTTGCTGTACAGAGAAACCAACACAACATTGTAAAGCAGCCATACCTCAATCAAAAAAAAATTTTTTTAAATATTTTAATGTGGAATGTGCCACAGTGATGCCACAAAGTTTAAGTCAAAAATATTAACCCAACCGACAGATTTTATCAGTGGGGGGTTGGGGACAGGCTGGCGAGGAGGGAAACAAAGAAAAAGACCCGGGAGGGCTTGCTTGTTTACTCATAACAAGAAAAATTTTCAAGAGTAAATACCACCCTCCCAGATTCTTTCTAGTGTTTCCAGTCAGTGGGGTTGTTCTAATGAGCCCAAATTGAGATTAAAGCAATTGCTGCAATTTTGATTTCAAAAGCCCTTGCCAATAACGATGTCTCCGTTTGGGGGAGGTGAAGTGGAACAAACTAGAGGTTAGGAATCAAGACACTTGGATTCGATCCCTGGCTCTGATCACTCACTGCGTTGTAACCTTGGGCCAGCGGGTCTTCCCAGGTACCGGTACAGGGCACAGGCGCCCCCAGGAAGCGAGAAGTGCTCCCAGAAGCGCTGCCTTAGGCAAATCACTTCAACTTTGTGAAATTCCACTTCCTTAAGTCTATCAAGAGGGCATGGGACTTGCTAGGGATTCTGAATTCTTGCCACATGTCAAAAAAAAAAAAAACCTGAAGCTCTATAAAAAATAACGATACAGGGTCCCGTCCCAGACCTACTGTATCGGAATCTCTGAGGATGGGGTCCATGCACTGGTGCTTCTTTAAGATACCTCAGGTGGTTCTAGAGTTCAGCCAGAGTCCAGAACCACTGCACTGATTTTCAGGCTCAAATTTCAATAGATTAGCAACTTACAAGGGACAGAAAGTAAGAAGTACTCAAACTCGGGGCCTAATTTATGAGAGTGGTTTCCTGTATGAAGAGTTTGGGTCTTGAGAGCCGCAGAGAGAGTAGAGAAGTAGAGAATTCCAGGTGAGTGGAAAGATTCTAGCAAGCCTTAAGGGCAGACCTCTAGCTAGTCTTGTGAAGCACAGGACAAGCACATTACGTGAGTTGAAAACAGAAAGACTGTGTTGAGGAGAAATTAGAGAGGAAGGAGAGATGTAAAAATGAAATCAGCTGATGGAGGTACAAGGCGATAGTCTGGATTCTTTCTTCTGTCACTGGAGGTACTGCAGACAGCCTTTCCACAAGCTTGCTCTGGCCGGCACGTGGAGGGCGGAGAGAAAGTTGAATGCAAGTCAAGTGATGAGGAGCTGTTTCCACCATTCCGACGGGAAACTTTGGGGTGATTAGTAGTAACCATTATGAACTAGAGCTGACCCACAGCATTTTTTAGAAGGTGACGGGGATCAAGTTCAAAATCCTGCTGTGGATACTGGTGTTAATCACACAAATGGGAAACCTGAGACTCGGTGCCAACCTGTAGGAAAAACTGATGGTTTTAACTTGCTGTTCTTTTTGATGCTCAGCACGTTTTCAGTCTGGTATTTGGACCAAAGCAGGTGGCTCAGGGGTAAAGAATCCGCATGCTAATGAAGGAGATACAGGAGATGCAGATTTGTTCCCTGGGTTGAAAAGCTGCCCTGGAGTAGGAAATGGCAACCCACTCCAGTATTTTTGCCTGGGAAACTCCATGGACAGAGGAGCCTGGCGGGCCACAGTCCATGGGGTCATAAAGAGTCAGACACGACTGAGCACGCACGTATTCACTCCGCGTGGACGCATTTGGACAACACCAACTCACCTCTGCAATGAGTGGACCTCAGAGAGGGAGAAAGGAGAGCAAGCCCGCTCCATTCTCTGCTCTGAGATATTTCGAATCATTGAGGCTCACCACTGCCTAAAGCTGTTTCCCCACACTTCTTAGCCTCTAGACACATTTCAATGTATACCTAGGCCCTCCAGGAGAAATACGAAAGAGACAGTTGGCACAAACCTGGAGGAACTGGTGGGGCCACCCCTTTCCGATCAGGTAAAGGGGGTGTCTGCAGTCTGCAGGTCTGACTGAGCCCTTGTCTGCAAACATTTGAACATCCCTGATTTGGACTCAGTAAGCAAGAGCCCGCCCAAGAACCTCCCACAGTTGGGCATCAGCCCTTAATAGCACCAAAAGCTAGACAGTGAGATGACTGTGTCTCTTTAAAAGGTGCCAGGCGATTAATAACTAGGTTTACATCTTGTTGTAGATATGACAGTAAAGATAAACACAACCAGGACAGAATCTTCAGGATGGGAAGTGATACATGGTAGAACTTAACAAAATCCAGCCATGCCATGGACAGCTGTTATTTCATGATTGCCCAGGGACATCACTGGTGGTTTCTTTTTGCTACATTGTCAAATGCTAGAGGCAAAATAGCAGTACTGGAGAGGAAATAACAAAGTCTAACACAATCCTTAGACGGTGGGAGCATACCTTCTACCTCTTGGGAGTCTCAGCACCTGGCTGCAGCTGTGAAAACAACAATAACACCAGGCTCTGGAGGGCACATGGGGCTCTTGTGGCAGCAAAGAAGGGAATGCTGGAGCTCGGTGACCTTTTTTTTGCCAGGAATTCCTCCAGGAAATTGTTCAGGTAATTTATGTCACTGAACTATATAAGCTGTCATCTTCTAGACAGTAAAAAACAAAGCGCACACATACCAAAAAAAAAAAGGAAAGGAAAGAATATAATCAAAACAGCGCAGAATGATATTCTTTGCCTTACAGGGTTTTAAATGCTGTTTGCCTCTATTTTCTTTTTTTAACGAAATTAAGGACTCCCAATTTGTTTGCGTCCATTCTGGCACAATGTTTTAAAAAAAATCCTTTGTCACTAAGATGGGACTAATGCATTTTAAATTTGGTCATAGCATCTCTTTCTTCCTTCCTTTCTCTTTCTTTCCTTCGGTTTTCCTTTCTTCTTTCTTTCCTCTTCCTTTTTGGCTATTTCATAATAAATGGCTCATGCAATGAAATCGGGACTGTTGCTTTGCCGTGATTAAACCATAGCCAGACATCCATGTCTCTGTTGAGAGCTACTGTGACCAATTGCATTTGCTAAATGGCAATGGTAGCCCAAGTTCACGGTAAGTTAAGAATCTAGCATTTTAACTCAAGATATGCAACACAGAAATGTGGAAAAATAGTCATCATTTCAGGCATACTTTGCCTTGTACAAGTCAATCTCAGATTCTATTTGGTCAAAAATTCTGTTACAGCTGAAATAACATTGCTGTAGGAATTGGCAAAATTATAGCAGACACCAGAGACTATTCCGTGAAGCCTTTTAAGTTATACTGAAGTTGGGATTAGAGCCAAGAAACATTGTGAAAGAGGCAAAGTGGGTCTTCTGGGCCTCATTCCTTGCAGCGAGCACCATTTCCAGGTCCCTTTCCAGCTTCAGATTATGTCGGTCTTGACCGTGTGCAAGTCAATCAACTTCTAATGATCAGAGCATGAAATCAGGACATTTCTCCACAATGGTGCACAGGGACCAGTACAGTGCTGCTGGTGAGCAAGAAACATGACCTTGATGCATATGAGCGGCTCACTGATGATTTCTAGTAAGCTAAGCAACGTTTTCTGGAGAAGGAAATGGCAACCCACTCTGGTGTTATTGCCTGGAGAGTCCCAGGGATGGGGGAGCCTGGTGGGCTGCCGTCTGTGGGGTCGCGCAGAGTCGGACACGACTGGGGCGACTTAGCAGCAAGCAACGTTTTCATGGCTTGGGAAAGAAAGAGCCAAAAAGAAAGTTCGGGTTCATTTTCAGTGTTGATACTCTCCATGTTCTTACATAATACATATGCAGTGATGGCTAGAAAAGACCCTCGTGTAACCCTGTATGCACCTAATGTTAACATTAGGTCGATTTATGGGAAAACGGAGAGTTGAAATAAAGAAAAGAGATGGCTAGTGTGTGGATGAAGAGTTTAAAGAGTGAGGACTAAATTTCAGAGGTGTTTTTATGGAGGATGAAGGACAAGGAAAAGTGATCAGTAGGCTATGTTCAGAGGATCATTAGTAGAGGGGAATTAAAAGGTCAATCAAAAGGCTCACTTGCCAATCAGGATAAATTATAGTCTCTGTTTGCAACAACAGGATCATTGAGAACAAAAGCAAAAACAAAAGCACATGTGTCCATTCACGAGCACCCAGACTCCATTACTCTTTGTCTCCAGGGATCTGTCTTTGTTTCCTCCTTTTGTAAGAAGATGATTGAAGTTAAGGTGGGGAGAAATGTGTCCTCCAAGCTGAAGCTACAACCAAAGCATTTTCTCACTTTGGTATTTGTGACATTCCTTTATTGTCGTGGAATTTGAGGGGAGTTAGACACTGCATCAGTTACGACCAGGAATCCCTCAGTAAGCAGAGCGGCAGAGCGGACTTCTGGTAAGGGCAAGTCTATTGTTCCTCAGGTGCTAAGTGTTCAAAAAGTAAAAGCCTAGTAAAAATACCTCTGCAACTATGAATAAAACATCCATAAAAGTGAAAATAAGTTGACCAAACCCACTTTACAGCCTGTGTTGTTCAAGTTTCTTGCAAATAACTCTGTGCAGTAAGGTTCAATGCTTGCCCGTAAAGTTAAGGTGGGGACATTAAACGTTAAACGTTCTTAGCTTACACTTGGCCAGAATGTCCCGTTAGGGTATTAAGAGGAAATTCAGAGAAATTCAAAACCCATTCAGAAGACAGAGTAGCTCCTGACCTGAGCATCCGTTCAGGGGTTCTGATCCCAAACTGCTAAACACACTACTGTTCTGACTCCCAGAATGCATCCAACACCCCAGATCAGCCACAGTCACACATTCTTTCAGTGACTCATTTAACAAATATTTATTGTGCCTCCGGTATGAGCAAGGCACTCTATTAATGCTGTGAAGGTGTAAAGATGAAAAGACACAGAATCAAGTGTGGGAGGGACGTGTAAATCAACAATGAGCATGTAGGGTGCTGGTGGGCTGGGGTAGAGGTAGGGCCCAAAGAGACCACACAGGTGAGGGCACCTACCTCAGCCCGGAAGTGGCAGGGAAGCTGGAGGGTGGTATTCCAAGTATGAACAAACAGAGTCCCACAAGATCAAGAATTTCAGGGGCACAGGTATATGTAAAAGAGCAACAGGAGATGGTGTTGTCTAGTTTAAGGCATCTTTAGACCCCTGTGCTTCCAAGTGTTTCCTCATTAACTCGATGCTTGAAATGGTCTCATCTCTGATGACTATAAGTTAAGGTTATGTTAATATGGAAATACTTTTGGTAGGAGTAAAATATCTGAGTATTACTTGCCACCAGCATTTTGACTTAAATTAGCAAGCCCTGAGAGAATAAAACATCAGATAAGAAAGTGTCATGGAGGAGATAAAAAGAAAGACAAGATTAGCCTAGGCATAAAAGATACAATGGACCAGCTCAGTAGACACCCAAAGTCAGGGAAAATGGTTCTGGATTCTTGAAGAAATCTGTACCAACAGAGAAAAGGAGAGTGTAATAAGAAGAAAATGTTAGTCGTTCAGTTGTGTCCAACTCTTTGCAACCCCATGGACTGTAGCCCGTCAGGCTCCTCTGTCCCTGAAATTCTCCAGGCAAGAACACTGAAGTGGGTAGCCATTCCCTTCTCCAGGGGATCTTCCTGACCCAGGGATGGAAACTGGGTCTCCCGCCTTATAGACAGGACCTTAAAAACAGACTATGTCATTATTGCCAGCTCATTTGCATAGATGTTGTGGCATCAGGAAGCACTCACCATTAGCCACTTGTGATGCCTCAACACAGGGTCAAAGTCATCATATAGTCATTTCTCATCGCACCTTGCCAGGCAGGCAGCCTTAAGGCAGTGCTTCTGAGATTTCAAAGGGAGCCCATGGATTACTTCGGGGTCATGTCAAAATGCAGAGTCCGATTCAGCAGAGCTAGGATGCTTGGCAGATTTACCTTTCTCACGATCTCCCAAGTGATGCTGAGGCCACGGGTCCCAAGACCCTTCTTGGAGTCCCCAGCGTCGAGCAGGCTGACCTCCCTGGCATCACCCACAGCTGTTCTCTTGTCTCCATGTGCTCTGTTGTTACCTTAGTTCAAGCTTTCTCTACCTCTCCCCTGGAGAAGTATTTCTGAAGCAATCTATTCCCCACACAACCCATATATATATATATATATATATATATATATGTGTGTGTATGTATGTATGTATGTATATATGTATGTATCTCACCCTGGGTTACTCCTGAGCAGAGTCCTCACTACTCAGAGGCCAAAGTGGGGCCAGGGGTTCCTGTCCACATCTCCCCTCTTTGACTCCCTAACCCCTCTCCTTGCCTCCCAGAGTCCACGTCGCGTCTGCCCCACCAGGACTCCAGTACACAGTCCCAGCGGCCTGACTCTGGATGCATCTTCAGAACTGCCCTTCCCTCAACTCTCCACGGCGAGCAGGTTGCACAACAGGTGGCAGGGTATCCTCGGGCAGCCTGGAGGAGGCATCGCAACAGATGTGAACAGGCTGCTTCTTTTCACCCAACAGGACTACATGAAACCCCAACCTTGTTGCCACAAGGATTTTGGCTGTGTGAAGTTCCTGGTGTCAGATCAGGGTGCTCTCCCTGCCTCCCTTCCAGGCCCATCAGCAGAATATTTCCTCTGCAGGAAAATGGGCCAGACTCACTGTGGGGCCATGGTGCCATCTCAGGCTCCTGGAAGCGCCTGGGAGAGCAGCCTCAGAAGGTCTTATCAAGCCTCAGCATCTCAAAGCCCCCTGCAGCGCTGCTAACCTAAAGCGATAACCAACCTGGCAGAGTTAATAATTAGTTACAAGCAGTGAAAAGCCAAACACATCCTCAGTTCTGGCCAACAACAGGGAGGCAGTAGAAATACCAGCCAACTGGGGGCCTGGCAGAGGAGAAGAAAGAAAGACAAATAAGGATGAAGGAAAGATCCACCCAAATCCAGAGACTCAAGGGTGTGAACGCCAGGAGAGTGGAACTTGTATCTCGGATTCATGCAGTCTCGTTGTCTCTCTTCCACCAGAGTTATGTTAGCAGCTGACATTTTGCACAGACAAGAACCGTGACCAACCATATCGTTCCACACAACGGGGCTGATTGCAACAATGCACAGGGAATCCCCAACTGGAAACAGCTGGGTGTCTCATAGTCCTTTTGCAATCACAACGGAATCAGAATAGATGCGCCTAGAAAGATTTCCAGGTGTCAAACAGCTATAGGTGGACTTTCCTGACACTCTCCTTAAATCTGCTTCTGACAAACACCCAGGGCTGAATGTCTAAGGCAATACATCCAAGGACTCTATCATGCCACCTGTTTCTCTAGGGAGCCAATTTGCAGCAAGTGGTAAGGAGAAGCGTGGAACTCGATATGGTATCCAAAAGATGCACAGATAACCTCTGTGAGTTTTCTGGGTTGGTGGTTTGATTCTAGGTCCTCCAGAAAAGGAAGGACAGATTCTATTCCTGTGAGTTGCAATTCATTACAAGCCCAGATAATAAAGGCTCTGTGTGCTAGAGAGGTTCTTGCTTAAAAAAAAAAAATGTTTTCCCATGTGGTCTCTTGCTAGCCACACACCACCACATGAGGAAGTCATGCCAGAGTGAAGGAAGAAAAGCCTGAAGATGCCAAGTGGTCTGAGCGTGGCTCTCTTGATCCCTGGCGCTGGTGCTTCTCCTGTACGGGCTGCTATGACTCAATTCAAAACCAAGCTCAAGAAACAGGGAGTGTCACTGGACAAAACAAACCTGAAACCCAGACTTGAGCCAACAACGGAATTTGGACCTCAGCAAGTCAATCATTTGTAAGAAGCAACACTGAAGGACTTAAACAATGCTGGTAAACATGGGAAAAGAAATAACATTTTTATTTTCCCCTTTTGATTTTGCTAATTTTTTTTTATCAGAAGGAGACTTCAGGAAAAAACACAAGTTATGCAGTGAAGAGAGTTCCCTTTCGTGTCTTCGATTAACAGAAGCACAGTGTTGCCCTTCCTTGGCTGGGTTTTTTTTTAAAAAAAATTAGAATGTAAATAAGAAGAAGGCAAGATTTTTAGCAAACGAGGTAATATATTTGAAAGCATTTTGTATGTGATACAAATGAACCTATTTACAAAACGGAAGCGGACTCATAAACATAGAAAACAACTTATAGTTGCCAAAGGAGAAAGGGGGGCAGCGAGGGATACATCAGGACTTTGAGATTAGCAGGTGCAAACTACTATAAATAAATAAAAGAGATAAACAACAAGGTCCTAGTGACTTAGCACGGGGGACTATATTCAATGTCCTATGCTGGTAACAAACCAGAATGGAAGAGAACATGAAAAAGAATACGTATGTGTGTGTGTGTGTAACTGAGTCACTTTGCTATACACCAGAAGCTAACACAACATTGTAAATCAACTAAACTTCAATTAAAAAAAACTTTAAAGCATTTTATGTATTCTATAGATTGATTTGTGAAGAGACTAGAATTTGAGAGTTTGGGGGGGAGCATAAAGTATTAACCAAGAACTAAATAATAGCTCCTAGAGAGTTTCTGTTTTGTTTTGTTGTTTTTTTTTAATAGTATTTATCTGTTTATTTATTTGGTTGCACCAGGTCTTAGTTGCAGAATGTGGGATCTAGCTTTCTGACCAGGGATCGAACCCAGGCCCCCTGCAGTGGGAGTGCAGAGTCTTAGCCACTGGTGCACCAGAGAAGCCCCCGAGTTTTATGTTTTTTAATAGCCCTGCTCCAGCCATGCTTTTCAGGCTTAAAGGCTCTCAACCAAGAATCCCAGCTTCACTCAGCCTTGAGGGGGCCAGAATCTCACCTCCACCAATATCCCACTTATACAAAGCTTTACTGACTGTGGGCAGAGCAGTCTCTTGCTGGATGCTAATGTGTATGGGATTCGCTGGTCTCTTGATTTAAGAACCGGGGCTGCCAGGCAGGTAACCCAGAGACGCAACCATTCCCAATGTGGTCCTGAGGGGACAGGGAGGAAGTGATGTCTTCCTGATCTTCTTGCAGGCATCAGGAAAGACCCTTGAGTTAGCCCCAGTGATCTTCACTAGCCCTGAGTGTAAAAAGGGGTAAAGGAGTCCTTTCTAAGCATTTGGTGGAAGCATTTTCACGGAATTTTTTTCTAAAGTCTACTGTACCTGGCCCTCCGTTATGAAACAGAACGGCAAACATGAGTAGTCTTTGCACGATGACTATGAAAATGGTTGTTTCAATGAAAATGTTTGCTCCACTAGACAAAAGTGCCCCCAGGGCTCAGGCTGGGTAGGAGACCTTATGTCTCTGTCCTCTGTGGAGGCGACAGGTGGCTGTGCCTTTTGAACTCTCCTTCCTGCCTGTGTGCTGTGAAGTGGGTCTTCTCGCTTTTACCTGTTCCTTCTATCTGTCCTGGGCTGAAAATGGAAAAATGCCAGCCTTGTCGCAGTTGTGTTTACAGAAGTGGTTGTTGTTGTTCAGTCGCTAAGTTGTGTTCAACTCTTTGCGACCCCATGGACTGCAGCATGCCAGGCTTCCCTTCCTTCACTGTCTTCCAGAGTTTGCTCAAACTCATGTCCATTAAGTCAGCGATGCTATCCAGCCATGTCATCCTCTGTCGCCCCCTTCTCCTCCTGTCCTCCATCTTTCCCAGCACCAGGGGCTTCTCTAATGAGTCAGCTCTTCGCATCAGGAGGCCGAAGTGCTGGAGGTTCAGCTTCATCTTCAGGATCAATCGTTCCAGTGAATATTCAGCGTTGATTTCCTTTAGGATTGACTGGTTTGATTTCCTTGCAGTCAAACAGAGTCTCAAGAGTCTTCTCCAGCACCACAATTTGAAAGCATCAATTTTTTAGCTCTCAGCCTTCTTTATGGTCCAACTCTCACATCCGTTCATGACCACTGGAAAAAGTATAGCTTTGACTATATAGACCTTTGTCGGCAAAATGATGTCTCTGCTTTTTAAAACGCTGTCTAGGCTTGTCATAACTTTCCTTTCAAGGAGCAAGCATTTTTTAATTTCATGGCTGCAGTCACCATCCTCAGTGATTTTGGAGCCCAAGAAGATAAAGTATGTCTCTGTGATCAGATTCCAAATAAAGGACTGAATAACTGAATACATCCGAGTGGTGTCTACAGCATGGATTTAATGGTAATGACTTTATATGTTTAGAGATGTTCTTAATCCAGCCCTCTGTGGTGTGGTGGAAATTACTGGGCAAAACCCCTCAGGATGGATGAGATACACCTGGACATTTCTGCTCGGGCTCAGTTGCTGAGTCACGACTGACTCTTTGTGACCCCATCGACTGTAGCCCGCCAGCTCTTCTGTCCAAGCAAGGAGACTGGAGTGGGCTGCCGTTCTCTACCCCAGGGATCTTCCTGACCCAGGGATCAAATCTGCATCTCCTGCACCTCCTGTCTTGGCAGGCAGATTCTTTACCACTGAGCCACCAGGGAATCCCCACTACAGCTGGTTAAACTGGTGGAATGGTTATTGACCAAGCCAGTACGGAAGTCACTAGAAGTGGCAAGAAGATCTCTTATTTGAGATCACACAGGAGACTCACAGCATGGCCTGTGTTTCTGGCAGAGGAGGAGGAAGGCTGGGGTCACAGTCATTCACGCTGGCCCACGGTGGGGTGTCCAGGGTCAGCCCCTGACCGCAGAGCCTTCAGGATGACACCCTGATTCATAGGATGGGCGCCTGGTGTCTAAGAGAAAGCGAGGAAGAAAAAGCACCTGCCCTCCCAGTGCAGGGCCCAGGCGTTGGCAGACCCGCTGTCCAAGGACTCACTGGGGAGGATGAAGTTATCCCCACCCCCATCTGTCCTCTGACCTGATGGCCATTCCGCCCACTGAGTGGCCCCACAGGGGCATCAGGCTCACCGCTGGGCTCACCCAGAAAGGTCAAGATCTCTGAACAGGATCACCCCGGGGAAGCCATCTTCTGATGAGTGAGTCAGCTGACAAATGGCCAGGAGAGGGCACGTCCCCAGCCCAGCCCCCCAGCTCCACCTGTGGCATTTTGGTGGCGCCTCAAGTAGACCTTTCTTTCTCCACCTGGACAAACCCAAACAGCTGACGCATCACCAGAGTGAACGGCCGCTCCGGATGAGCTCTGATCTTCCCAGCTGTCCGTTTGTCACCAATGAGAGGACCTCCCATGGAGGAGGCTGCAGAGGGAGGCGGGATGCCAGCACACCCCAGAAAAGAGCAAGGTCTCTGTAGCCCTCTGCCCCTCTCCTCTCAACAAAAGATGTCACCGAGGGACCAGAGTCCTCAGCCCTGCTTGGCGCCAGTGCTGGAATCTCAGGGGATGTAAGACTTGAGCCAGCCCTCCACGTGAGGCTGTGTCCTGCGTCACAGACCTTCACTACAGCAACACGCAAGGGCTCCAGCAACACGCTAGGGCTCCAGCCACCAGTCCACTCAAAATCCCTGACAGCTCTTGTCTACTGGGCGTAGATGAGAGGTGATGATGGTGATTCAGTGGTCCCCAGCTCCGCCCCGTAATGCCCGAGAGGCTCACTGTGAGAGGATGAAGATGGTCAGGTTTTTCTAATGCCTGTTGGGGTCCTGTTACACCAGGACTCTGTGCAAGCCACTCTTCCTCTGGGCTTCTGTTTCCTTATTTGTAAAATAAAAGCTTTGAATTAAGTTGTCTTTCAATTCACTTCCGGCCTTGCGGGTCTACCCCTCCCACGCCAGAGACCTTGAATGTATCTTGTTTTGTTTCTCACTGGGTGCAGACCCACAGGGCACACAGCCAGGAAGGGCAAAGGTCAAGCAATCATTCCCGGCAGGAGGGTAGACACCTGTTTATAAGAGTCTTATAAACAAAGCAAAGCTCTTACCTTGTTTATCTTTGCATCATTGGAACAAAATAGGTGTTCAATAAATGCTTGTAAAATGATTGTGCAACGCCATCTGAAAAACGGCTCCACAGAGCCTATTCCTGACCTGCTATCCTATTCAGAGAAACCTTGTGTAGCCACCAAAAAAAAAAAAAAAAAAAAATGTAAAAGTAATTATAATCGTTACTGTGTCCCTAGAGGCACATTGAGGGAGGGAAGTCTAATTCACGACCCTCAGAAATCCTTCTTAAAGCTCTTGTCTGCTTCTTTCCAGCTCCCTTCACACCTGCTGCTCAGGAACCTCTTACGTTTTGAGTCCCCACTCACAGGTCACTAACTTGCCCTCCCCAGACATGGCATCCTCTGACCCCAGCTTTTTCAGCTCCACCTTTCCTTTCTTCCTCCTTTGGGTTTCTCTCAATTTCTGTATTAATTTCTCTCTCTCTATGTTCCCTATTTTCCATCACAAAAATCAGATGCAAGCAGACAGAGACTGAATTTCCTTTATATATGTGAAGGAGTAAGAACTGAGACAGCAAAGGAAAACATGTTTCTAGGAGACTAGGGCTGAAGGCCGAGTTGGAGAGAACTATAATAGGAAAAATTAGGATGCCCTGGTTATTGACTTTTTTCTCTATGATTGAGTGAACATCAGTGTCCATGAATAGATATTGGGGTGTCTGTTGTCATCAGCTTTGCAAATCTGTTGCCCACACATCAACGATTCTGCAAGAACTCCCTAGATGCTCTGATTCCTGCAGGAGTCAGAAAGTTTCACAGCCTCTGTCAACTGTAAGATCCATTATTCTGAACATACACCTTCACTGCTTTAAGTCTCCAAGGCTTATGGGCTTCAACTGGTCAGTTAACAAAGGAAATGATGCAACCAGTAACTTTTGGGGGCTCCAGGCAGTCACCCAATGCCTCCAGGCTTCTGTTAAATTGAAGGGGCAGGACTGGGTGAGGAAGGATGACTCTGTGATTCAAATGGGTGGCAAGAACGGGCTAGGGAACATTTTTAATACCTTTACTTAGTCTCAGCCCACTCCTGCATTAAGTAGAGGTGCTGAGAGGTATTTGAGATTTCAATCAAATTATAAAATATAAACATTCAGCAAAAGTCTTGGCCCATAGAAAGCATCAATGAATGTTAACTGTTATTATAATGCTATTATTATTATTAATGTTGTGATTCTGCAATGTTGCTTTGCGCTTGAATGGTCTGTGAATCTCTAGGTGTTATCTGACTCAAACTAGGAGCTACCTGGGTGAAGGTGGCTAGTATAGCAGGCCTGGGTAGCCGGAGTTTACATACAACAATGTCTAGAATGGAAGGGGTCTCATTAAGGGGGTGTTTCACCAACTGATCAATTCTAATCAGAAAGAGAAAAATATATGAACCAGAACTAAACAAGAGGAAATAAACATTCAGCATTAAGTTAACACTGGAAGATTCCCCACTTCACCTGTCGAAAGGTCAATTTTCCTTCTAGGACAATGATGGGGAAAAGCCCTTATCAGCTGACAAAGGATCCCACAACACTGCCAAGGTGAGGGGTATGGAATACAGGCCCAGAGACAAGCCCTTCATTCTTCCCTGCTGTGTTTAGAACCACCTCTGTGGTCTTGTGCTACGCAGGTGAAATGTGGTTGCTTGTGATAGCTTCAAGGACTGTTTCTAGATTCCTCCAGGTTTAAGGCCAGCAGGGCTGAGTGAGCGCAGAAGCAGTTTCCAGTGATTTCTTGACTTCCAGCTACTTCTCTCTTCGCTCTTGCATTACAGATTGCTAGTAGAATCTCCTCCTTTGCTTGTTTGTTTGTCAGCACGTATGTGAGATCAGGTGAGTCCTAAGCCAGGCTCTGCCCTGAAGGACTCTTTTGGGAAGAGTGGAAGTGCTCTTTCCTCATTCCAGCCCAAAGAAGCAAAACAGGGAGAAACACACAAATAAGGAACTTTTGAAAGCAGTGAAGACCAAAAGACTGGCCTCTGAAATTGGGACTGCTGGAAAATCTGGGCTGCTGAGAAAAAGTGAAATCCCTCAGTCCACTGCAGAAGAAGACAGATCGCCTTTTGCTTCTGTGGGCAGGAAACCTGGGGTGGGATTGGCATCGGCTCACGATTTCTTCTCTGATCTCTCTCCAGGCCTCGAGACGCTCAGTTAATCAGTCCACCTAAAGGAAACCCTGGAAGCCCAGAGGACCGGTGTTTTCATTGTGAGTGCAGTATTTTAAGAAGCCTGAAGGGACTCTGATAAAAAAAACACACACACTGTTCACTTTGATAAGTGAACCCCTTGTTCTTATCAAATTTCTACCATCATGAGATAACAGGTTCTAGGGAACAGAACAAGGGCTTGGGAATCTATAGAGCCTTGACTACATCCTTCTTTATTTACTAGTTCTGTGAAAGTGAAGACTGAAAAGTGTTAGCTACTCAGTCTTGTCTGACTCTTTGGGACCATCCTCCAGGCTCCTCTGTCCATGGGATTCTCCAGGCAAGAATACTGGAGTGGGGAGCCATTCCCTATTCCAGAGGGATCTTCCTGACCCAGGGATCATACCTGGGTCTCCTGCATTGGCAGGCAGACTCTTTACCATCCGAGCCACCAGGGTAGTTCTGTGAGCCATGGCAAATGACTGAACTTCTCTTAGACTTCCTAATTATAATAATAAATATATATATATATATATATATATATATATATATAATATAACAGGGATATTATGAACATTGAATCTGAGATAACAGATGACTTGTACTTGGCACAGTGTCTGACCCAGGACAACCCTCCATAAAAGTTACCTATTGATCTGACCTGTGCTTCATGTTCCAATATGTAAGTTGAAAAATGAGACATGAAACAAATATGTCTTAAGTGGAAATTCTTTCTCTCAGAGGCCAAGTTGCTAAGGAAGGGGGTGATACTATACCTCAAGGGATTAGAGACTATTTAATAAAGAAATGTAACAACAATTCACAGTGTGATTCATTCATTCATGCATTCATTCAACATAAAATGAGCATCTATTCTATTTCAAGCACCATGCAAGATTTGGGGGATACAAAGCTGAATTGGACAGAACTAAGCATGCTTTCTGGGCTTCCCTGGTGGCTCAGATGATAAAATAATCTTCCTGAAATGCAAGAGACCCAAGCTTGATCCCTGGATTGGTAAGATCCCCTGGAGAAGGAAATGGCAACCCACTCTAGTAATCTCGCCTGGTGAATTCCATGGATAGAGGAACCTGGCAGACTACAGTCCATGGGGTCACAAAGAGTTGGACATGACTGACCGACTAACACACACACACACACACACACACACACACACACACACACACGCACGGTTGCTGCCCTCAAGGCACCTGTGATTGAGTCAGGGGGTTAAATCCACATATAGTTAATGAGCAAGACAATGGGTGTGAGGTCCACTGTTGTGAGAGCTGTGGGGAAGGGAGATGCCCTTGCACAGAGGCATTAGGAAAGGCTTGCTAATGCACAAAATCACATTTGAGTTGGTTCTTGAAGAATAAGTGGGGTTTGTTAGGTAGAAAAGAGGAAAAATGAAAATCTAGACAGACAGAACAATCTGAAGGCATAAAGCACAATAGATGCTCCAGGCACAGGAAATGTAGGTGAAGCTTATTATGTATATTTGTGCCAAACTGGACACAGGGCTGTGGATACAGGCAGCTGCAATGCACTGTGAGAAGTTGAGGATGTTGTGTTAAGTGAGAAAGAAGAAACAAGTGTAAAATTGGAGAGAGGCGTTAGGTCCAGGGAAAGGAGGAATTTCTTTCAAGACAAAAGTTCTCAGACATTGGTAGAAGTAGGAGAGGGGGCATCTCAGACTATAAATCATTCCTTCATGATCCCCAGGACCAGAGATGAATTGTGCTGTGGAATTTCTCAGTCTTCTGTCATCCTCCATATATATGTTTATACAAGTTTTTGAATGTAGGTTGGAAATTTAACAGCAAGCACAGAAAAAGTTAACCTAATGGGGTGCAAAGGATTGTATTTTTGTTTGGGGTGAGATATTGTGGGACAAGTGAGGGTTTCATTTGTTTCCATCATTAAACACATGTTTTAATAGTTTCTAACTCAAGGGCCATATATGCTAGTGCTTAAAATATGAAAATGAAGGCTTGAAGAAGGAAATAAAACTTTCTATGTGGATTCTGATAGGATATATATATATAAGATGCTCTTTTGTAGTTTATTTTCTACTTGGGCTTTTGTGCTTAAATATAGTTTCCCTTGGGACTTCCCTGGCAGTCCAGTGGTTGAGACTCCATGCTTCTAATACAGGGGGCACAGGTTTGATTCCTTGTTGGAGAACTAAGATCCCACGTGTTGCAGGCTTGCTATGTCTGTGTCCAATTCTTTGCAACCCTATGGACTATAGTCCATCAGGCTCCTTTATCCATGGAATTTTCCAAGCAAAAACACTGGAGTGAGTTGCCATTTCCTACTTCAGGGGATCTTCCCAAACCAGGGATTGAACCCATGTCTCTTACATCTCCTGCATGGGCAGGCAGGTTATCACTAGTGCCACCTGGGAAGCCCCATTTGTCAAATATATATATATATATATATATATATATATATATATATAGAGAGAGAGAGAGAGAGAGAGAGAGAGAGAGAGAGAGAGAGAGTTTCCTTTTCAAGAGATCAGATGAAAGTGTTCCTCTTATATTTTCTTACAATCCTTTTATGTTTTTAGTTTTCATGTTTAACTCTGAAATCCATGCTGAATTTATTTTTACAAATGATCTTAGGCAAGGTAAAGTCATGGTACAATTAGGAGCCTTGGACCTCTTTTTTGCCATTAAACTATTTATTTCTTCATCTTGTCATTAGTTTCGGCCATTTCCTGTTCCGCAGTTATCAACAGTAGGACATGAGTTTCCTGGTACATTTCTTACATTCTACATTCGTGCCATTGGCAAAGCCATTGCTTCTGCTATATAATTTCTGTCCTCAAACTTGGTCTTGTGCCCTCCTGGCTACCTCGTTGACTCACTGAGCTGTTGCTAGCAGCTTAGAAGTGGCCTCCCTGGTGGCTCTCAGTGGTAAAGAGTCTGCCTGCCAATGCTGGAGATGCGAGTTCAGTCCCTGGGTCAGGCAGATCCCCTGGAGAAGGAAATGGCATGCTACCTTAGTATTCTTGCCTGCAAAATCCCATGGACAGAGGAGCTGGCTACAGTCCATGGAGTCACAAAAGAGGTGGACAGGACTTACCAGCTATACAACAATAGCAGCTTAAAAACCCAGCCTATTGAAGGGGCCCCATTTGTTTTCCTTGGGAAGATTTCCAGCAACAGCCAGTCATCAGCCATTCCTGTGCTGATTTGGGGGAACTTCCAAGCTGAGGATGCAGTAGGACCATCCCAAAAGCTTATCTGACATCCACCCCTAAAGCAATACAGACCTCCACTCATTCCCAAAGCAAACACTGTGCACCAGATAGAGGGGTGAATGAGCGTCTGTCCCTGCCCCCAAGGTACTCACCCGCCTTCTAGAATATTCTAGAGGAGCTGCTGAGTTACCTCATGGCTGACATCATGGGAATCTACCCAATCTCATTCAATTGACTCAACAAATATTTGCTAAGCTCCTACTGTTTGCCAAGAACTGTGCTGGGTGCTGGGTTACAAGATCTCAAGGAGCTGACTGCTGAGTGAGAAACAGATAAATAAATAGGCGTTTTCACTACACGTGATAGAGCTAAATTAGGTGAAAGCATAGGCCTCTGATGTTATGGGTTCCTGGGTTATTCATTTTCACCTGCCAAGGACTTCCCAGCCACTTACATCAAAGCATTTCTTTTATATTCAAAGCAATAGCAACTACATTGTACTCTAATTCACTTTCTTTAGACCCAACTCTTAGAGTGACACAGAAAGTCAGCTCACTGTGAGTGAATAAATGGATGAATAAATGATTCAAAAAGTTAAAAGAAGTGGGGGATCAGTGAATGATTTACTCCTCTCAGCCAGGAATTTCATTGGCTGCTTGGCCACAGAGCGTCAACACCACAAGCAGCAGACTGAGAGGCGATAAAGTAATCCAGGCTCGTTGTAAATGTCTTTTCCTTTTATCTCTGTGACCCAAATCCATGGGCCCCCACTGATGTTTGTTTTGGGTTCTTTGCTCTGGAACCTAGGGCAGCTCTTGTGTGGTGAGCTGTTTAGTTGACGAATCTTTTCATGGATGAATTAGCAAGCTTCTTGTGTTGGTCCCCTGATAGGTCAGCAGCCTTCAGCCACATACACAGAACTGGTGAAGAAGCCTTTGTTTTTAAACCCCCAAACTTCGAGCAACTAAATCTTGATCGCCTTATGAGAAAACCTCGGAATAATCTGAGCTCCTTATGTCTGTCCATTTTCCTATTAGGAAAGGGAGAGAAAAGACACAGAAGGAAAGTAAAGTAAGAGTTACAAACTGAGCCAACTTTCGCGGTCTTTTCAAGCAGAATGATTGGAGGAAGTTAAAGTGAAGCTTTTTCTATCACTTTGTTCTTCATTGTTATGTCCCCTCATTTCTGGGAACCTTAATGACAACTAATCAAGAGTGTGTTTTAGGGACTTTCTTGGTGGTCCAGTGGTTAAGACGCCAAAATTCCACTGCAAGGGGCTTTGGTTGGATCCCAGGTTGGGGAACTAAGATCCCACATGTCCTGCATCCTGGCCAAAAAATAAAAACAAACAAACAAATTAATTAAACTCGTCTGCATAAGCTAAAAAATAATAACTTTCAATCCACTGTCTGTGAGCACAAACCAGACAAGATTACTACAGACAAAAGTTTAAAAGAAAAAGTGAATTTTAGAACCAATCTTTGCTTCCTTAAGATTCCCTTGACATGTTCTCTAATATCGTTTTTTTTCTTTTTTTTTTTTAACCCAGCAGCTACTTCAAAGCTTCTTGTAGTCTCCTTCACTATTCTAACACCAGAACCTCCTTCCCCCCAAAATAAATCTGCTTGTGTTTAATAATTCACACTGTATTGACACAGTATTGTCATTCTAACATAGGGGTTTGGGTAAGGAGGGGTGGGGTGAGCAAATGAGCCCCTCCTGCTGCTACCCTCTCTGCTCTCATTAATTCTGGATATTTTCATTCATTCCCTGAACTCCAGTCTGCCAGGTGTTTATTAAAGTACATTGTCACACACTACTGCATTGTCAAAGATAATTAGAATCTAATTCTTGGAGCTTTTCTACTTACCCTCAATTCATTACTGCTTAGAGTAACTATCAACTCTACTCAGGCTACATTCTTCCCTCTCATCTATGAGAAAGAAAATAGCAAAGAGAAAGTTTTCCAAGAAACAAAACTTCTAGATTCATTTAGTGCTTCCCAAGCCTTGATTTTTTTCCATATGTAAAATGGAGAGAATCCCCATCTTACAATGCTGTTGTGAGAAGTGGGGATAAAATAAGGAAATGGTCTTCTACTGAGCTTAGTGAGTGGAGGCACTCAGCAGTCAGTGGACATTACAGCTGACCCTTGGACAACATAGGTTTGAACTTCGTGAGTCCACTTATACGTTTGTTTTCAATATTTTTTTAATTTTATTTTCAATAAATACATTGAACAACTTTTTTGGAAATTTGCAGCAATTTGAAAAAACTCTTGTAGACAAATCATATGGACTAGAAATATGAAAAAAAAAAGGAAAAATAGGCATGTCATAAATGCATAAAATATATGTAGCATATTTCATATCTACTACCATAAAATATGTTCAAATCTATTATAAAAAAGATTTAAATTTATCAAAATGTATGCACACACTTACAAACTGTACCTGGCACTATCTATTAGACTAGACTATCGCAGGGCAATCAGATTGGTGCTCTTCATTATCAATGTATGAATCATTATACCTATAATAGAATATAGATTTCCTTTTTGAATTATCTTTTCATTTTTAATGTCTAGAGTTAGTAATTTGTATAACATGACAATGTTTTGTACCATTTAAGACAGTACTAATATATTAATAGGTTGTTCAGTTGCTGACTTGTGGTCCAACTCTTTGTGACTCCATGGGCTGCACCATGCCAGGCTCCTCCATCCTCCACTACCTCCCAGAGTTTACTCAAATTCATGTCCATTGAGTCAGTGATGCCATCCAACCATCTCATCCTCTGCCCTCCTGCCCTCAATCTTTCCCAGCATTAGGGTCTTTTCCAGTAAGTCAGCATCAGTTGGCCAAAGTATTGGAGCTTCAACTTCGGCATCACCTTCTAATGAATGTTCAGGGTTGATTTTCTTTAGGATTGACTCATTTGATCTCTTTGTAGTTCAAGGGACTCTCAGGAGTCTTCTCCAGCACCATAATTCCAAAGCACCAATTCTTCGGCATTCAAACTTCTTTATGGTCCAACTTTCACATCCATACATGACTACTGGAAAAATCATCTGTGTGCGTGTTAGTCACTCAGTCATGCCTGACTCCTTGCAACCCCATGGACTGCAGCCCACCAGGCTCCTCTGTCCATGGGATTTTCCAGGCAAGGATACTGGAGTGATTTGCCATTTACTTCTCCAGGGGATCTTCCAGACCCAGGGATCAAACCAGGGTCTCCTTCACTTCAGGCAGATTCTTTACCAACTGAGCTACCAGGGAAGCCCGGAAAAATCGTAGTGTTGACTAAATGTATTTTCTCTTCCTTGTAATTTTCTTAATAACATTTTCTTTTCACTCTTATCGTAGGAATGCAGTACATATACATTTGTTGTTCAGTCACTCAGTCGTGTCTGACCCTTTGCCACCCCATGGACTGCAGCATGCCAGACTTCCCTGTCCTTCACTGTCTCCCAGAGTTTGTTCAAATTCATGTCCACTAAGTCGATGATGCCATCCAACCATCTCATCCTCTGTTGCCCTCTTCTCCTGCCCTCAGTCTTTCCCGATATACAAAATATGTGTTAATTGACTGTTGAGGTTATTGGTAAGGCTTTCAATCAACAGAAAAGTAGACTGTTAGTAGTTAAGTTTTGGGGGAGTCAAAAGTTATGCTTTTGACTTTATAAGTGGTCAGCTCCTAACTTCTGCATTGTTCAAGGGCCAACTGGATTAGCATTATCATAGATAGCATTTGTAGTGCCTTATTTTCTGAGATTTAAGTTCTAACCCAAGTATCTTTGATCCACCAAGAAAACAATCCAAGCAACTTCTATGTTTCTTCTCCTAGCTGGGGACACACAGTAGGAGGGACAGGAGAGAAGCAATCCCTAATGGGATTAAACTCTACGTCCTTATTCCTATCCCACCTGGCTGGTTGTTTACATGGTACTTATTCCAAATCTGTTCTTGGCTCCATGACTTTCTTTTTTTCTTTCCTCTAGCTCTTCTTCATTCTCTGCTTTGTTCCCTGAGTTATCACAGTTATCCTTTATGCTCCTAGCCTAAAGGGACCTTTGTCATCTGAAACAGGAAGTGACCTGTGTCTCAAGACTTGGAAGGATAGGCAGGCTGAAGGATGGATAACAGCGCACACTTGCCTAACTTCCTCCTCACCCCACCCACCCACCCAGGGTTCCCTGGCTTGGAATTCCTTGTCCAGAGGCCAGCTTTGCATCCCAACCCAGGGAGACAGCAAGACCCACTGTCTGCCTTCTGCCTCCCTCAGGAAAGCTCATTAGATAAAACAAAGCACATCATTGATGTGACCTGCTCCAAGCCAAGAAGAGAATAAATAAGATTATTTGAAAACAATTCCCTGGTGTCTCAGTGGTAAAGAATCTGCCTACCAAAGCAAGAGACACAGGGGACGCGGGCTCGATCCCTTGGTCAGGAAGATCCTCTGGAGAAGGACATGACAACCCACTCCAGTATTTTTGCAGCGGTAATCCCTTGGACAGAGGAGCCTGGCAGGCTACAGTCCACGGGGTCACAAAGAGTCAGACACGACTTAGTGACTAAACAACAACAATTTTGAATTCTCAAGGGAAACCTTAGTGGCTGGCTTGGTTTTCACTCTGTTTCAAGTCTCTCTTCATACTCTATGGTCTCTCCCTGTACAACCTCATTCATTCACTCATTCACTCATTCATTCATCCATTCATTCAATATTTATTTTCTAGTTACCTACTGTAGGCTTTGGAGATATAACAACTCCAGCAGAACCTATGCTCCTATGAATTTACATTCTAGCAGTGTGGGGGTGGCAGACAAGAAGCAACATATAGACTCTGCAAATGAAAGGGAACCAGGTCAGGGGTGGGAAGGGAGAGTGGAGGAAAGCTAAGCAAGAAAGGGATATTGACAGAAAAGGCGGCATTTGAGGTGAAAGAAAGGAAAGATGAGTTAGGTGGACTTCTGAAAGAAGAGTATCCCTGAGAACAAACAACAAATGCAAATGTGTGACATGAAAAAGTGCTTCAAAGTGATTGAGCCACAAGGAGAAGAAAGTCAGATGGATCAGAGTAAGAATCAGGGGAGTGGCAGGAGGGGGGCTCAGAGAAGAAGCCAGGGCCCCATCCAGTAGGGACTTGTGGGGGATGGTTAAGAAAAGGGATTTCATTTTAAATGAAATGGATACTGTTGGAGAGTTTTGAATGGAATGCCATCTGACTTAGGTTTTAGATCATTTGGGCTAAGGGGTGGGGAAAAAAAAAAGAGAGAACAAGGGTGAAAAAGAGGGGATGGGTCAGGGGCTGGCTTCCCCCGTCCAGATGGTTGATGCTGTTTGTCATCAGCAGTGATGGAGCCCATGCCAGTTGTCGCGCTTGCTCACCCCCGCCCCCCACCAAGGCAGGCAGAATGTCACATGGGTTCTCGAATTCTTAAAAAGTATACACAAAAACTCTATAATCCTGAGTCTATTTTACTTTGAGAGGCCTGCAGAGGGAGACTATGTAGCTCACAAACATCACAGGGAGCCATGTTGAAACATCACTTGACTATTATGGTCTCCTATGTACTGCAAGGAGATCCAATCAATCCATCCTAAAAGAGATCAATCCTGGGTGTTCATTGGAAGGTCTGATGTTGAAGCTGAAACTCCAATACTTTGGCCACCTCATGCGAAGGGTTGACTCATTGGAAAAGACCCTAATGCTGGGTAGGATTGGGGGTGGGAGGAGAAGGGGACGACAGAGGATGAGATGGTTGGATGGCATCACTGACTCAATGGACATGAGTTTGAGTAAACTCCGGGAGTTGGTGATGGACAGGGAGGCCTGGCGTGCTGCAGTTCATGGGGTCGCAAAGAGTCGGACATGACTGAGTGACTGAACTGAACTGATGTTCTGATGGGAAAGATTGAGGGCAGGAGGAGAAGGGGATGACAGAGGATGAGATGGTTGGATGGCATCACTGACTCAATGGACATGAGTTTGAGTAAACTCCGGGAGTTGGTGATGGACAGGAAAGCCTGGTGTGCTGTAGTCCGTGGGGTCGCAAAGAGTCGAACACGAGTGAAAGACTGAACTGAACTGAACTGATGTTCGTCTCTGGATAGCTCTCTTCTCCTCCCTCCTGAACCCCCACTCCCTATAGATTTACAATTTCCTTTCTCCTTACTGTGTGAGAATACCCATCTCTGCCCCAGATTCTGCTCTCACATTATAAAACCCCCACAGTGTTTGGAGAATAAACCACCCCACCAGTTAAGAAAATCTACCTTCTCCTCAAGGCAAAACAGAAGCCATCCATTGGTATGTCAGTTTACGTTTGCAATCTAACTCCCTGCCCCAAATAGTTCATCCAAACAAAGTGTTTTCTCTAAAAAAGAATTCTGCCACTTGAAATATTCTACATCTCTCCACACCTATATTTTGCATATATTTATTTTAGTCTTTCAGTGAATCTATTTGTTCATGACAACATCCTTCAAAGAACTTAAACTTCCTAAGAACAAGCAATCCTGTCCAGCTCCGCACTCCCATCATTACGAGCACATGCCCATCACTTAGCAAATAGCAGTGGAATAGAACCAAAGGGACAGAAGTCTTCATCTTGCCATCATTTTATGAACCACACTATATAGATCTGGAGCCGATGGGTTGATGCTTTTCTGAGTTTTGTACACTGCATGTGAACTAATAACCCAGGATTTCAAAGTGGAGAACAGAAGTTTAGTGTCAATGGTTCTTGTCTGAGACAGTAATAAAATCTTCACCTTTCTTCTCTTCCCTCTTCCCCTCATTCCTGGAATGTGTGCACAGGTTTTTGAGCCTTCGTCTTGCTTTGCCAGTTCAAACGCTTGCAGCATTCCTGGGGTGAGGTGGGGAACATCAGTGTTCCATGGATACTGGAAACTTCCCAGGGATGGGGACCTACCACCTTCCTGTTCTGCTGCTCAGCACCTGAAACATGTTTCTCTTACCACCACACCAGGATGGACACTTTCCTGGAAATTTGTCTAATTGCACTGAGCAGAATGTGGATGAATTAATTCACTAAGTCCCCATGACCTCTCTACACCTGGTTTCAGAGCTTTGTATGAAGGGTGCCCCATAATTACTGTGGATCAGCTGCCACGTGTTCGCTTTCACCACCTCCCCATCAGCAACTCAGTGAGTGTAGTGCTGAGGATGGAAGGCAGCCACAAGGTTGGCATAAGAAACCAGTGAGCTGAGCTGTGACCAGCCCACAAGCTCATCTATGAGGCCAATCTTTAAAAAAGCTAACTATGAAGCGTAGAGGATCTCTAGCATCTAACCTGATCTATCTAGAATGGCAGGCTTTAAAATTTAGTGTGTTGATATTACTAGATATGTTTATACTAAATAAAAAACATCTAGGAACCTCAATTGTTTAGTTGCTCAGTACATGTCCAACCCCATGGACTGTAGCCCACCAGGTTCCTCTGTCTATGGGACTTCCCAGGCAAGTATACTGGAGTGGGTTGCCACTTCCTTCTCTGGGGCATCTTCCTGATCCAGGAATCGAACCTGTGTCTCCTGCACTGGCAGGTGGATTCTTTACCACTGAACCCCCTGGCCAGTCCTTGGAACCTCAATAAATTATTGAATTCTATGGTCAGTAGATTATGAGCCACATGAGGGTTAAAGGCTGGCTCCAACTAACATTATTCCTCACAATAACCTTGCATGCTGTCTGTCTCTTGGCAGGTGCTGAATTAACTTTTCTGGAATGAACGAATAAATAATCCCCTATGTGCTTCCTCCAGGCTGGTTTTATCTTGCTAATTACAGAGAAATTATGCTTAATCATGTTCTTGAAGATAGCTGGGGAAGACGATCTCACCATATTCTTTAGTTTTAACAGCAACTGCCTAGGAATTCTTCCTGCCGGGAGTCTTTATGACTCTCTGGCAAGTCTCAGAAGCTACTATATGTTTAAAGACTGTCATATCATCACCCCATTACCCTTTCTTTCTCTTAAACCTCTTTAAAAAAAAAAAAAAAAGAAACACCTCTAATTTCACCAAAAAAAGCCTAATTAGATGCTTGGACGCTGATACAAAAGCTTAATGAGTGAGCTCTTGTTAACACCCTTGGGATGTTGACAAGGTCCCGCTTCAGCTGAATCTCCCACCAGGAGCTGGCAGGGCTCCGACCACCCAGGAAAGTGACAGACAAACCAAATTTAATGCCTTGCCCCGAGGGCTTACTGCAAACTGGGAACACAAGGCAGGGCCACTTGCAGAGCAATGAGTGGGATAACCAGCTAGGCCTGTGTGTAGGGGGCGTGCGGGGCTCCCTGTCTTTGTGTTTCCTAACGGCATCCTTATGAGGGAGCAGAGGAGGAGGTGGAGTCTCAATTAGCCACCAGCAGCTTCAGCCTGTATCTACTGACCTTATCTTCATGACAATCACACAGTCAGAGATGGAAGGGCGCACACCTCTGTCTCCTTTGCCAGCGTGAAGGAGAAAAGAGACCCACATGGAGGGAAACAGGAGACACACTGATGCGAACCCTGTCCTCCACTGACGAGATCGACATTCCTGAGACCAGACCTTATGAGAATAAAGAGGACATGATTGCCCCGTGATCTAAGACAGGGTAGGTGCACGAAGATCAACCAAATTCCAGGCTTTTGGATTACTGATTCCCTCTTTCTAAGTCAGAATCACGCAGCCCTGTTTGGCTGAACAAAGAGCACTACAAGGATAGCAAACACTGTCTGTGGCCTCCTTAGGCTGAGTTAACGAATTTTACGCTGGTGAATCACACCTGGGCACACCTTGTTCCCTGAGCCCCAGAGAAACGAGTCATTAGGTGCTAAATACCTTTCACTTTCTTGTGCTTCTTCCATAGCCTGACCTCTTTATTTGAGATGGCCTTTCCTCTCTCTGACTTACGTGGTGGTTTGATGGTTTAGTCGCTCAGTTGTGTCTAACTCTTGCGACCCTACAGACTGCAGCCTGCCAGACTCCTCTGTCCACGGGATTTTCCAAGCAAGGATACTGGAGTGGCTTGCCATTTTCTTCTCCAGGGGCTCTTCCTGACCCAGGAATGGAGCCCAGGTCTCCTGCATTGGCAAGTGGATTCTTTACCACTGAGCCCCCTGGGAAGTCTTTCCCCTCTTTGACTTATAGGGTCATATAAGAGGACCCCATTCGTGCAACATATCTGGGGGTGAATACTTTGAGTGGGACCATGAGCAAACTGGACCTGGCTGGGGTCCTATGTCAGGGTGGGTTTCAGGGGAACAGGTGTGTGCTCCGAATACTCACCCACGTCTGCCAACTGGAAACGACACCTCCCTACCCCTCCACCAAAACTCTTAAACCTACAGCAATTTTAAGAAGGATACCCATAAATTAATTTAATACCCATAAATTAATTTAATAAATTTTTAAATTTATTAAAAATCAAACGGGTAATTAGGGGGCAATAAGGAAAAGCTTTCACAAAAAGAGGAAGAAATTGTATTTCATCCATTCATGAGATTCTCATTATTTATGAGTCTGAACAGCTTTTTAAAGAAAAACAAAAACTGCTGTAGCTTTCTGTGAGAAAGTTGTATGACGACACGCAGAACGCACACACACACGCCCCCACACACACACATGATCTACTTAAACTGTTTGAACTGGAATATATTTGGAAAACATTTCCCCACTAACTAGTCAAGCCTCAGCAAAAAAGCCTTAGGAGTCAAGCATTATAATAAATCATCCATTCAGATATTTACATCAGATAACTAGAGCAAAAGTAACAAAAATAAAAGCCAGCAGCCCACGTAAGTCCAGCTCATAATACTTCTCTGTCTGGGTACATTGGTGGTAAGACTTGCCTCTTGTCTCCAGAATTGTTTTGGAAAATATATATTTCTTCTGGTACTTGGTTTTAAAAATGCTGAGTTTCAGCAAATGAGTTAAATTTATTACTCTAGACTATGGCCTAAGCAGTTGTTTATCTTTTCAGGATTTAAACAGTATTTGAGGCGATGCTTTCAGAATAGCCAAGATCAGGAACATGGCTTCACTGACTCTCTTTTCTATTGAGCAGATACTGAGAAGGATCCTCTAGAGACAAAATCTGAGTGTGTGCATGCTCAGTTGCTCAATCGTGTCTGACTCTTTGTGACCCTATGGACTGTATCCCCCCAGGCGCCTCTGTCCATGGGGATTCTCCAGGCAAGAATACAGGAGTGGGTTGCCATGCCCTCCTCCAGGGGATTTTCCCAACCCAGGGATCAAACCTGAGTATCCTGCATTAGTAGGCAGATTCTTTACCACGGAGCCACCTGGGAAGCCCTAAAGTCTATGTAGTTGCCAATATATTATCTCAGGGCCCAACACAGTGGCCAGTCGCAAATGTGGAAATGAAAGAATGGTTTTGCAAGAACACCCAAACAAAGTAAGGAGATACTTGACCTAGTTAACTTCAAAATTCAGGACATAACTGTATTAACTCTTGGGATATGTATTTCAAATGCCCTAGTCCTTTAACAAGCACTGGAATGCAGGCACTGGAATGCTTGGGGAAAGGCTTCATAGAGGGGACCTACCAGATGGCAGATGGCTTCTAAACTTTATCCCCTGAGTCATTCACGCGTTCATTCCGTCAACATTTATGACCAACCTGACTACGGCAAGTCACTGTGACCAGGGATGTGTCGTGTGTAAATCCACTCACTGGTTTCCCAGGATCAGGGAGATAATGCATCTATTTTTCCTTTCCCTCCCATTTCTTTTTGATTTGCTTGGTAGCCACCAGAATTTGTCGATGGGAAAACAATGACTGAATCTACTGTGGGCATTTGTTCCTACTCCTTTCAAACAGTGTTTCTCAACATCAGCATCATTAACCTTTTGGATCAGATGATTCTTTGTTGTGGGGGGCTGTCCTACTCACTATGGGATGCTTGGCAGTATCATTTGTTTCTACCCACCAGATGCCAGTAGGGCTCTCTCCCTATTCACAACCATCAAAAATGTCCCCTGGAAAGCAAAAGCACCTCGAATTGAGAACCATTGATTTCAAAGAGGTGGGCAACAGCAGAAGGTGGTATGGATGGCAGAGTAGGGAAAGACTTCAGAGAAATTAGGAAATAGGGAGTTGCTTTTTTTTTTTAATGGTTGGTATAGAATTTCAGTTGCCAAATACTTTTTAAATATTATTTTTAGGCATTTGCTCCATGCTGGGATAGAAAATGTAGAAGATTATTGCTTCTACTTTTACAGCAAAACACATCCAGACGATCTCCATAATTGTAGTTGTAAGAAACCTGTGAAAGAACCATGGAACAAGAAAACCTAAACAAGATGAATTTGAGGACAGAGAAGCCCATGACCTTGACTGAAACCCTGGCCTAAAGAGGAGTCTTCTGTGGAGGGAGTGTGGAGAAGTCAGCTGAGCTTTTGTGGGACTTCTGATCCCAGAGGTTAGCTGGGATGGTGGACTGGAGTCTCAAGGAGTCCTCGTCACAAACCGAGTGACTCACTGTCTCATTCTTTCCTCCAGGCCTTCCCCAGGCACATGAGGGCATGCACAGAAGTCTGGGGGCAGGGCAGTGTCCTGAGGGACTCATATGAGATACAAGGGGGCTTGACCAGTTCAAGGCAGAGGCTGCCAAGCGCTGGAGGGAGAGCAGGAGAGCTGATATGAGCCCAGTAATCAGGCACTCTGGGTTGGAAGCTGGAAGCAGGGTAGGAGCCATACAGGACGGACCCCTGAGACACCCCAGAACCTTACTAAGAACAACCCAGGGGCCTGCTGAAGGCTGGAGTCAGGGCACAAGAACTGAGATAAAGCCTTTCATGGTACCTTTACCCACAGTCACCACCTGTTTGGGTGCAGGACACAAGGCGGAGAAAAGCCTCATAAAGTGGAGGAGACCGGAGGAGTGAACCAGAGAGGAAAACCTGATAGGGAAATCCAGCCTCCGAACTAAAAAGCAGAGAGAGCGATCTCAAGAGTCAGAAAGTTGAGTCTCCAAGCCCAGGTGAATAAAAAGTCCTGAGGGTGTCTTCAAAGATTCCAGCCAACGGTGAATGGAAGCTCACGAGGCATGCCCACTGCTTAAGCCTTAAGGGAGTGGGAGAATCGAGAAACTGCCCCATCCTTCAGGCCTTGTGCCAAGCCCCCACTGGGAGAGGGATGGAGTTCTGAGGAGGGCAAGAGAAGGTCATGTGCCTGTGTGAAGGCAAAGCTGGAGTGTGAAGAAATTGGTCGAATCCATCTAGATTCCAGAACCCACACGGAGAATCAGGCAGGAACAGAACAGCCCACCACCAGAAGGGTCAGAGCATGGAGAGAAACCTCCCTGAAGCTCAGCTACACAGGGCCTGTGGAAGGCTGAGGGAAGAGCCTGGAACCAAGCCTGGACTCCAGACCAGACGCTAAGTAAGAGGCACTGTTGTCTGCCTGTGGGGTCAGGGCAGGGAAGATGAGAAAGCGCAGGTGCAGGAGACCCGTGAGAGCCTAAAGGTGGGTCAGAAGAGCTCAGAGAAGCTCACTCACCTGGCTTTACACCAAGTGCCTCCTATCACCGGAGTAAGGGAGAAATGCTGAGAGAGACGCCCTCCTGCTGTGGAGGGACCAGGGACTCCTGAAGTCTGCGGGCCTAACAGGGGCCTGAGGGACACTTACTGGGACTCCAGTGTTCATACTAAATAGGAGGCTGCCAAAGGGCCTTGCTGGGAAGGGTGTGGTTTATGGACATAACCACAGCAACACAGAGCTTAGTCCACCCCAACTGCAATCGTTACTGGCCAAACCGCTCTACTAGAAGTTTGACAGAAGATGAGACATGCCTTTCTTGAGTGTAAATAAGTTTGTCTTGGTCTCTTTTTTTTGGCCACCTGATGTAAAGAGCTGACTCACTGAAAAAGACCCTGATGCTGGGAAAGATTGAGGGCAGGAGGAGAAGGAGAAGGAGAAGTTTGGATGGCATCACCGACTCAATGGACATGAGTTTGAGCAAACTCAGGGAGACAGTGAAAGACAGGGAAACCTGTCATGATACAGTCATGGGGTCGCAAAAAGTCAGACATGACCTAGCGACTGAACAACAGCTTGCTCTTTTAAAAGCACAACATCTGGCATTAAATCTAGGTTGAAAAACATGAAAAAGCAAGAAAACAAACAAGCATAAAAGAAATCATTGTCAAAAGAAAAGAAAGTCAATATAACCAGACCTCAAGAAATATTGCTATTTTCAAAAGGAACTTTAAATCCATATGTACTATAATATACACATAAACAATATATTCAATCCTTAATAAAATATTAGTATATAGTATCTAACATGCAAGCAGTCATAATTAACAAATAAAAGTCACAGCAAGTAGGTCTTATCCAGAAATGCAAGATAGATGGTTTGACGTGGCAAAGTTAAAAATCAATGTAATTTGCCAAATCAGAAGAATAAAGAAAAAAAAATTATCTCAATAGATGCAGAAAATGCACTTGGCAAAATAAATCCCCAACTCATGATAAAAACTACCAGAAACTAGAAATAGAAGAAAACTTTCTCGATCTAATTGCAAGCTGTTGTTCAAACTAGTAACTTTGAATGCTTTTCCTCTAAGATTGGGAGAAAGGTAAAAAATGTCTATTCATAATACTTCTAACATGGACAATTCAAAAAAACATCATGCTGAGCAAAATTAGCCAGACCCCAAAGAATACAAATTGTATGACTCCATTTTATATCGGCAGGGCTGTTGGGGAGCCTGGAGGGCTATACTCCATGGGGTCATAAAAGAGATGGATATGACTTAGCGACTAAACATTAGCAACATTAATAATTTATGACAAGAGAAATCAGAATATGATAAGAGAAATCAATTTTCCTCTAAGTTCCATTGGACATAGGGTGAGGAAAGAAGGGGTGTGTGTGTATGTGTGTGTGTACAGTTGCATCTAGCCTAGTAGAGATACAAAGTTCCTCTGGCCCTGGGTCAGATAGTCGTGGAACTGACCGAATGGAAGGGCCAGTGGAATTGACCAAAAGAAAGCAAATGCTTGGTTTGGTCTTGAAGTTGAGACCAAACACATACTGCCGAGGGATGCTCATCCTCACCCCTGCTTTCAGGTCACAGACGGAGAGAAAGACGCTCTTAGGGAGCCTACTTCTGTCGGTGAGTTCTTGGAGTCACATTCTCCAAGCTGCTCAAGGCAGCCAGTGATAGGAAGCAAAGAATTGCGCTCACACAGGCCAGACTTCCCTGGTGCTCTTTCTTTTCCTGGATGTACATGTTGATGGGCGTGAGCAACAAAGAGAGCTTAGAGTGAAAACTAAGCTTTAGTAAGAAATCAGAGTTGATACATCAGTGTGGAGTGGATGAAGAAGGAGGGAGTGGGGACAGCATCTCCCATGTCAAGCATATTTCCCATTAGTTACAATGCTCCGTATTCTTTGATACGTCCTTTCCCAGGCAGGAAGTTCTTTGTGAGAGAGGGAGACATGAGCTAGCTCGTGGGAAAAAAATGTCCTGGGCTATGAGCAGTAAACTGGCTCGTTCCCAAGCAATGTCCTCCAGGTGTGCCACGAGAGATGAAATCACCTGGCTCATTTTACCATCTTCAGGATGGTGTCAAGACCTGACAAACCCAGGCAACGCATACAAGGAAACTAACCTGAGACACAGCAATGGTGCTCATGGGGCCTTTTGTAGGCAGCCAAGATGGGGACCTTATTCAGGGGAAAAAAGTGTTTAGGAGGCCTTTACTCCAGAAAGGAGAGTGAGGTCATGGACCAATGAAATGAGTTGCATCAAGTGAAATGCACATCTGATGGCCAGACAGAACCAAAGCATCGATGCCCCTGCATGCTATAATTCTGGCACCACTTCAAACTATCCTTCTGTGTATATTTGTTTGGCATTTATTTACTGAAGTAAGGGGGAAAAAAAACTTCTTTTGGGGAGAGAGAAGCCTTCTTGAAGCATAAGGCACAGAAAAGAGCATATGTCATAATGGACAGCTCGAATTCCCCCAAAGTCAACACAAACATGTTTTCAGCACCTAAAACAAGAAATAGAATATCACAAGCCCTTCAGTCTCTCTACCAGTCTTAGCATGCATGCTAAGTCGCTTCAGTCTTGTCTAATTCTTTGTGACTCTATGGACCATAGCCCGTCAGGCTACTCTGTCCATGGGATTCTCCAGGCACGTATACTAGAGTGTCATGCCCTTCTCCAGTGGATCTTCCCAACCCAGGGATCGAAGGCACATCTCTTATGTCTCCTGCATTGGCACTGGGTTCTTTACCAGTAGCACCAACTTGGGAAGCCCCTACTAGTCATAACCACCTCTCAAAGCGAGCAATTGTCTTCACTTCTAGCATTGAAATAGCTTTCTTCTTCATGAGGTTGTAAAACTCTTTATGTTCACATGTTACAAAGTTTATCATTTGAACTTATTGGGAATTATCTTCCATTTCGTGGCTTCAGCTAGAGAATAATGTTTATTCACACTCTTAAGTAAAGGTTAACAAATAATTAAAAAACTTAGTTCCCTAGAAAGACTGTCTCATCATGCTTTGTTTGGGTTCAGAATGGCAGCAGCCCATTACTGCTGACTCTGGGTGCTTTCAAGTGGCTGGACTCAAGAGACGGTAGTGCCTTGTCCTGGCTCTAGTAACGTATCCATGCACAAAAAGTACAGGGATAGGTTGATGTTATTACTTTGTTTTGCATACCACTAAACAACCAAAATTTCCTTGTCAATGGCATTATTTTCATGATGAACCATCGTTAGACGTTTCACTATTAAAAAAAGTAATAACATGGTATATGAATAAAATATTACTCAGTCATTAAAAAGAATGAAATGATGCCATTTGCAACAACATGGATGAGCCTGGAGATTTTTATACTAAGTGAAGTAAGTCAGACAGAGAAAGACAAATATCATATGATATCACTTAAATGAGGAATCTAAAATATGGAATTATTTACAAAACAGAAACAGACTTACAGACTTAAAGAACTTATGGTTACCATGGGGAAGGATTGGGGTGATAGACTGGGAGTTTGGAACTGACATGTACAAGATTGCTATATTTAAAATAGATAACCAACAACAACCTACTGTATAGCATAGGGAACTCTGTTCAACACTCTAATAATCTACATGGGGAAAGAATTTGAAAAAGAATAGATACATATACATGTATAACTGAATCACTTTGCTGAATACCTGAAACTAACACAACATTGTTAATCAGTTATACTCCAATATAAGATTTAAAAAAATATATGTAATCATCAGTAATAAGTTAACCACAGAGATTTTGTCTATTGTCATATGCAGGTAATTTTTTGGTTTGTTTTAAACTCTGTAATCCCATAGTAATTCCACTTTGCCAAATAAGGTTGATAAAGTCAAAGATATGTTTTTTCCAATAGTCCTATATGGATATGTGAGTTAGAACATAAAGAAGGCTGAGCATTGAAGAACTGATGCTTTTGAACTGTGGTGTTGGAGAAGACTCTTGAGAGTCCCTTGGATGCAAGGAGATCCAACCAGTCCATCCTAAAGGAAATCAGTCCTGAATATTCATTGGAAGGACTGATGCTGAAGCTCCAATACTTTAGCCACATGATGCGAAGAGCCAATGCATTGGAAAAGACCCTGATGCTGGGAAAGATGGAAGGCAAAAGGAGAAGTGAGTGGCAGAGAATGAAATGGTTAGATAGCATCACTGACTCAAAGACCATGAGTCTGAGCAAACTCTGGAAGATCGTGGAGGACAGAGGAGCCTGCTGTGCTGCAGTCAGTGGGGTCGCTAAGAGTTGGACGTGATTTAGTGACTGAATGACAACAACCCATGAAAAGGACTATGTCAAGTGCTTTTGGGTCCAGAGTTCCAAAGGTGTTGCCTAACTACTTGGAGATCATACCAGTGGAATGAGTGAGGATTTCTAGACTCTAGTTGAGAAACAGTTGGATTATGACACTGCTAACTCCAGACTGAGCAGAATAAGATTGAATTACATAACACTGAATGAACTGATGAGGAAAGACTGTGTTTTTTGTTTGGAATATGATTGTTCTAATAACTCTATTTTTATACATAGGGAAGGCCTTTCTTTTTCCTCTTAAGCCTTCTATAACTCATGGTAATTGAGTAGACTTTCGTAAACTGAAATGAAACATTTATACATGATGTGTTTTCCCTGCTGGAGTCTTCCAGAATTCAGAAAAATCTTGCTAAGTAGTTTTATTCCTATGACAACGTATGTGCATAGGTTCATCACAAATGCTTCCTTCTTGTTACTGTGACACAATTTAAATCTTAAAGTATGCAACCAAGGTCTTACCCGGAGTATCCTATTTGACTCATTTAATCAGATATGACCAGACACTTTCAAGGAATGAAGGGTGGCTTTATGAATCCATTATTCACAAGGCCCTTATGGGCAAATAGGTCTGATACTGGCTTACAGACTCCCAGCCTCATAGGTGAGTAAGAAGGTCTCTTCCTGGCAGACCCAGGAATCTTAGGATATTTGGGAGACTTGAAGAAGAGAGGAATTTGCCCAAATTTATAGCTGCTTCAGGTAAAACCTGGTAGCAAGTTCTTGACTTGACCCTCTAGCTTCAAAAGACTTTTATAAAAGTCCCATCCGAAATTCCTATGAAACAATCCAGAAAGCAACTTAAAATGGCCTGCATGATACATCACCATTCTTGCCATGCCTGTCTAAATATGTATGCCAAATTTAATGAGACTAGCCTGATTTTGCCATCAAGAATCATCTTTCTTTGAGTTTCTCTTTCATCAAAAATATGGTGACTGCAGAGGGAAATTTTCTGTTTTAATGGAAAACTAACATAACATTCCAGGATATCAGATTCTAGCTCTGTTCATTGCTTTTGAGACATTTTAGATCTCTTTTCAAATTGTGGATAACTGATGCAGATGCAAACTCTATCTTGTCTGGTGGATAGTTAGTTGACTTTCTCCCCAACTCTGGAAAAATCAGTCTGGGTTGACTCCTGTTACCATCCCAATAGTCAACCCTTTTCAGATTTTTGATCCTTCAAATTTCCTTCAAGGTCTGACTATAATCCTTCAAACTAATGTTTTCAGTTTTTCTCTCTGATACCTAATGCAGTGTCACTGAGAACTAAGATCACATTACCCGAAGTCTCTATGGCATGTTTCCCTGGGACTTGCAGAAGCACTGTGAACTAAAAGCCCAATGGCCTGGTGTGAACTTTGAAGGACTGACCATCATATAAGACCATTCACATGTCTGATTTTCCCCTGGAAAAGGCACGGTCTGGACCACTCAGCAAACTTAGTAGAATTCAAGGGTCCAGGCATGCCCTGTAAATGCCATGACCAAAACCGTCAACATCCCAGTTCAAGAGTTCCAAGAAACTCACTTAGCAGTACTGCATACCTGGAAGATAATCCTCCACTGACCTCCTGGAATCCACTGGGCTGATTAATACAATTTGTTACTTTAACATTTTCCTTTTTTGTGTATCTGGCATCCATTTTTGTTTTAAGGAGTCTGATCTTCAGGACTCTAAAACCACAGACCTTAATCATCACTTTTGTACAGTTCAGCTGCTTTTACAGTAGCAGCATGAAGTCACCTTGAGAAACTATTTCTGAGATCTTGCTTCACTTCACTCAGAAGGTTTAGGATTATTATCTGGTTGCTCAGTAATGATGCTTGTTCTTCTTGAACAAAAAGGGAAACAATGTTGAACTTGATCTGAGCCTTGTGTTCCCAAAGTGCAAGAAGTCCCCCTCCAGGGTTCTGAGAAATAGCTAACCTCAAATGGCCCTGCATCTCTCATAGTCCCCTCCACCCCTTCTCTACAAGTCAGAGAAGACCATCTCCATCTCTCTCATGACTCCCATAAGACTCAAGGAGAGCTTCCTTGTTTACCTGCTTCAATAAAATCCCAAGCCTCCTTCCTTTCCTTGAAACATTCTCTCTAATGAACATTGTCCTTATTGTAGTAGCCTGCATAGAATTATCTCCTTAACTGCCTTGTGCACCGTATCTTTCACCAAACTGAGGGGCACCATCGATGGCCATTTGATCAGAGCAAAATGAGCCGGTAACTGTTGTTGTGGTTTAGTCGCTAATTTGTGTTCTGACTCTTTGTGACCCCGTGGACTGCAGCGTACAAGGCTGTTCTGTCCTCCAGTACCCCGCAGAGTTTGCTCAAACTCATGTCCATTGAGTCAGTGATGCTATCTAACCATCTCATTCTCCATTGTTCCCTTCTCCTTTTGCCTTCAATCTTTCCCAGCATCAGGATCTTTTCCAATGCATTGGCTCTTTGCATCAGGTGGCCAAAGTATTGGAGCTTCAGGTTTAGCAACAGTTTTTCCAATGAATATTCAGGGTTGATTTCCTTTAGGATTGACTGGTTTGAACCCGTTATGGGGGGAAACAAACCAGTAAGCAACATCCTCGACAAGGTGATTGCTAATGGTATCTTAACAAATTCTTCTAGCCTGAAGAAGACATTTAAGTTGACAGGGAGTTAAGCAATCCCTACCCATAGATCAAACGGGAATTCTCAACTCGGTGAAAGGACATTTTTGACCATGTGACAAACAGGAAATTAGCAGAACACTTGAGCTATACAATAAATTCCACTTTTGGTTAAGTATAGATGATTCTAGTGGAATCATATCATCTTATTAACCACAAATCTAGTTACATTTTCCAAATTTAGTTGAAATGTATTCAAGTGGATTTTTCTTTTTAAAAGCATGTCCCCAAATTTCAAATCCAGTCGATGCCACTTGAAATTAAGATATTGAAGTCCCATTTATTGTTGTTATGTTCTTTAAAGATTTTCAATATCACTGAATTACTTATCCCTTCTGGATTTTAGCAGGATAATTTAGCAGAAGAATAAACTTAGGAAGATAGAATTTTTATTCTCTTACTGTGGTCATGAGGCTGGAAGGTTTTTAGTATCATTGAATTAAATATCCTTTCTGAATTTAGTAGGATAAATTACCTCTTGATGAGATAAATACCTGCTTACTTACCTTTCTAATGAATCAACTGTAGGAGCACATTAGGCTACCTTCTTCTTATCAAGTCCTCCATAGATGAAGTATTTTATTGAGACTCTTCCATACTTTTGATTGAGTTATAAAATTCTTGAGTGCTTTCTTGCTTAGGCAAGGGCTCAAGGCCCATCCTAGTCTTTTCCCAGAAACCTACACACTTCCTGTCTTCTCCCCCAGGAAAAGTGCATCACTGTCATTTTTCCATCAGCCTAGGACTTGTTCATCCCACAGTGTAGCCTTTATTGTTGAATTCTTCTTAGTCACAAAGCATAGTGAACTAGTTTATCTGGGTCATACCAAGCTCTGCCTCTTAATTAGCTGCCTAACCTTGGATAGCTTACTATTTAATCTGTCCCTGAGTTTCCTCATCCATAAAGAAGAGCAAATGAAAGCACCTACCTCACTCTGTGATAGTGAGAAGGAAATGAGCTGATGCCGGCACACCTCTCAGAAGAGTACTTGGCGTGCTGCATAAACATGAGCTATTACACGCATTTGCCACCTTTGTCTTGATGGGTCCCCTGAGGTCTGGGAACATATATTGTTCATTCCCTCTAAGCTCCAGACCCACACACCCAATTGGCTATTTCACACTTGACTTGGTTGAACAAAGCATATCTATACCCTCAACTCACTATATCCTCATTGAAATATTTACAGATGAGATGACAATGATACTTGGGGTTGCTTCAAAGTCATCAGGAAGGTAGGGCAGAGCGTTAGTAGATGTGAAACAGTATCAAATTTTGACAATTGGGACTTCCCTGATGGTCCAGTGGTTAAGAATTTGCCTGCTAATGGAGGGGACATGGGTTTGATCCCTGATCCAGGAAGATACCACGTGCTGTGGAGCAACTAAGCCACAACTACTGCTGAAGCCCTAGAGCCCATGCTCTGCAACCAGAGAACCCACCACAAAGAGAAGCCCACACACCGCGAGAAGATTAGCCCCTGCTCCCCGCAACTAGAGGAAGCCTGAGCACAGCAACAAAGACCTAGAATGGCCAAAAAAATAAATAAAGTGGTTCTTTAAAAGAAAAAAATGTTTGACAACTGTTAAACTGTATGATGCGTATGGTGGCTTTGTTATACTCTTCTCTCATATGTTGGCTATCTTTGAAAATATTTGTAATAAAGAATGAAGAACTCAGAAATTATAATACTGCTTTCTAACCTGTCTTTTTATCTGGTCCTTCTTACTCACGGTCAGTAGATAACGTTTTGTACTCTATTAAGCAGAGAGTGAGTGGCAATGGGAGATTTTTTGAGATGGGGAGATAAATTTATTTTTTAAGTTCTTTCTAGCTATGCATCCATGGGAACTGTGACTGAAGCACAAGGGGAAGATTGTTATTATAGTGGTAATATCGGGGTGAACTGAAGTACAAAGAAATAGAAAGACTCACCCCAACCTTGGACAATTGTCACTAAAGTGGAGCCTGAATAAAAGAACATTTTGGCCACACAAATTCTCTAGAGATCCCTGTAAGTGGGTCTTATAAATCTTCTGAAGTCTCATTATTACCTTTGCCTCTCTCTTACTGAACCTTGTCACCCATCTGTACATTTATTAATTCATTGATATATTATGCTTGAAAATCGATGCTCAAGGTTGGAGGCACTAGAGAAGGTGAAAGTTCCCTGCCCTTGTCTGGTCTGATACGGCCATCAAGTCTACTTAAACAGGGCCAAGGCCCAGGTCGTCTCTAAGAGATCAAGGTGGATCTGAAATTCTAACCTCTTCAAGGCTTCTCCTGTTTTAGGGTGACCATACTTCCCAGTTTGCCCATGACAGGCTGTGATCATTGCTAAGAGCATCACCAAGCACCATTTGAAGTGTCACAGATTTAATGAGAAATTATTTGGCTACCTTTTCTGGGTCCAAATTTAATCTAAGAGGCCAAGACCCAATCTTACAAGCAGCTCCTTCTTGATAATCCTTTGTCAAGTCAGACAAAGACAAATACCATATACAATCACGTAGATGCGGAATCTGAAATAATGATACAAATGAACTTGTTTACCAAGCAGAGACAGATCCACAGACTTAGAGAATGAACCAAGGGGAAAGGTGGGAAGGGGAAAGGATGGACTGGGAGTCTGGGATGAACATCTACACATGGCTTTATTTAAAATAGATAACCAGGGGACTTCCCTAGTGGTGAAGTGATTAGAATTCCATGCTTCCAGTACAAGGGGCTAGAAGTTCTGGTAGGTCGAGGACCCTAGCAAGTTCTGGTCTGAGGCAAACCTCAGTTTTGGCCACCATCAAACTGTCCTGCTAAAATCCTCCAAGGAGACCAAGAATACCTTCAGTTCAGTTCAGTTCAGTTGCTCAGTTGTGTCCGACTCTGGGACCCCATGGGCTGCTGCACGCCAGGTCTCCCTGTCCATCACTAACTCCTGGAGTTTACTCAAACTCATGTCCATTGAGTTGATGATGCCATAAAACCACCGCATCCTCTGTCGTTTCCTTCTCCTCCCGCCTTCAATCTTTCCCAGCATCAGGGTCTTTTCAAATGAGTCAGTTCTTTGCATCAGGTGTCCAAAGTATTGGAGTTTCAGCTTCAGCATCAGTCTTTTCAGTGAATATTCAGGACTGATTTCCTTTAGGATGGACTGGTTGGATCTCCTTGCAGTCCAAGGGACTCTCAAGAGTCTTCTCCAACACCACAGTTCAAAAGCATCAATTCTTCGGCCAAAGGAGATCAGTGTATGAGTGAGGCGGGCATGAGGAGTGAAAGGATGACCCAGAGGGATGATGATGTAGCAAGTTTCTGACCAGAGATCGAACCTGTGCCCCTTGTACTGGAAGCATGGAATTCTAATCACTTCACCACTAGGGAATGTCCCTGGTTATCTATTTTAAATATAGCCATGTTCCATGTTCATCCCAGACTCTCAGTCTATCCTTCTCCACCTCCCACCCCCCACCTTTCCCCTCTGGTTTATTCTCTACTTCTATGGATCTGCCTCTGTTTGGTAAGCAAATTCATTTGTATCATTATTTCAGATTCCACATCTAAGTGATAATATATGATATTTGTCTTGGTCTGATTTACTTCACTTAATATGACAATCTCCAGGTCCATCCATATTGCTATATACCCCATTATTTCATTCTTTTTAATGGCTGAGTAATATTCCATTGTATGTACATACCACAACATCTTTATCCATTCATCTGTTGATGGACATTTAGGTTGCTTCCATTTAGATAGCTTCTTGGCTATGGCTGAGATATTTACTTTCATAATAGCTGGTAAACAGCAATAGAGCAAGAAGTCTAGAAATTCCATCTTGGCTCCCTTTGGCTTCCCCAGACTTCTGGACTTTTCCACACTTGGAGGTTTAACATCTGGCCTGATTGGAGACTACCAGGAACCTGGTGGATCCATGGAACCACCCCACGACTCTGTCCTGGTCTGTTACAATCGGTCAGTGCATTTGCCATGCCAATGATTGTTAATTTCATCCCTGGACACTTCCACAGCAGTTTCGGGTGGAGGCTTGGAATGAGTCAGAATATAAAAGAGAAAAATGAGCTGCAGAAAGAAGAAGACTTGGCATGTCAGAGTCCTGATGGGCTGCCTCCCAGAGCACGCTGCCTGTCAGGCTGGGAATGCATCATTTGCCTCAGTTGGTGACCCTCACAGCTGAGGCCCTTTTCTTCTCATTATCCAATGGCACCAGCCCTAGATCTTTCTCTGATCATCCCCCAGGGCTTGAGGAAACACTACCACCTCTGCCATCACATTCATCACCACTGCACTCTTTTCCTGTGTTGGATCTTCTTCTAGAAGTTGTCAGTGAGACCCTCATGGTACCAGGTTTGAAGGTGGACATTGTAAATTACAGTGATTTTCTGCCTTCTGTGCATGGGTATCATGAAGATGATGCAGTGAACAAATATCATACAACTGAAATGTTCATGAGCGGTGCTCTGGGGTACAGTGATGTTCCTGAGAGAGTACTAAGAAGAAGGGGTCTGGCAGCCCTTGCCAGGGAGGCTAGAAGGCACAGCTTCTATGAAGAGTGATTTTGCTCCACCACCTAGAACGCTCTAATGAGGTTTGCTTGAGCCTCTGTCTCCATGGACCTCCAATCATCTCTGAGTGAAATAGCCCTGCTCAAGGTCTCAGGCTCCAGAGGTGCGTGCTGTGTGACCTAGGGTAAGTCACTGCCCTCTCTGAGCCTCGGCTTTTTAATCCAGTAAAACCAAAGATTGCTCTTTCTTTCCTGAGAGAACTCCTGCCTAGTATGATACTGGTGGTTGTGAAAACTCTAGTTAGTTAGTCTAATACCCTGAGCATTTCAGGGAAGCGCAGGCAGGAGAAAGGGCAATGGTTTCCATCACACAAGAAGCCCATCCCTGGAGTGAGAATGAAGCATGATAGCAGGCGGCTCTCACTTACCAAAGACCACTTCTCCCCACCGAGGATCCTCTGGTCCTTAGACCCCTGAGATCAAAGCTCTGCCTGGTCCTGACCATGAAGAGAGAAATAAACATGAAGAGAGAAATCTTAAGTGGGCTTCTAGAAATCATGCTTTTACTGGAAAAACAGCAAGAAGCATGGCCGACCACGCCATGAGTTTACCCCTAGAACTGGCATGGCCCTTGAGTAATAATATTCAACCTTTCCTCTACATACTACAAAAATATTGACTTCCTAAAAACCTTCCAGTTTATTTTACTACTGACTCTCATGCCCTAAGAGTGCTGCTTCATGCTTTATTTCTTAACTTTTCTTGCTGGTTACTGAGGCAGGAAGCATGGAGGAAGAGGATTTAAAAGTCTGAATAATAATTATTTTTAAGAAAGAAAGAAAAAGAAAATCTTATCTCTGCTGCTTCCGGTGTTTTACTTTTGCTCAGTGGCTTCTTCCCACGGCAACTCCCTCTTAAATATCTTAGGTCCACGTCCTCCGAGCTAGGATCTTCACTATTGCCCATCACTTCCACTTCTTCATGTGATCTCAGGCTCGCTCGTATGGCTGTTAGAGGAGTTCCTCGTCCTCCTCATTTCACAGATGAGGAAATTCACGATGCCAGGGGATGGAAGATCCGTTCAGGATTAAGCAGGGGCTAAATTCAGGCCAAGAACCCTGTCAATGTGGGCAAAACTTCACTATCCTCTTGAGAACCGCACACCGAGAAACAGTGTGCTAGATAAAGCGAGTTTTATAAGCAATCCCCTCAAAGACGTTGGTGGGTGTGTGTGTGCTCAGTTGTGTCCTGCTCTTAGTGACCTCATGGACTGTAGCCTGCTAGGCTGTCCTGTCCTTCTCCAGGGTATGTTCCCAACCCAGGGATCGGACCCGTGTCTCCTGCATCGCCGGCAGATACTTTACCACTGAGCCATCTGGGGATCCCAAAGACACTGGACTGTCTCCTAAAAACAAAACAGTGAAAGATGAAAACCAATGCCTGTAAATACGGAAACTCTACCCCGGGCACTGGCTCTGCCTACTTGAAGACTGTTACTGAACATCCTTCAGATGAGTCACTGTTGGAGAACAGTGACCCCCGTGAGCTGCTATTTGAGGAAAAAACATGCCTTCTTTCAGGCTTCCCAGGTGACTCAGTGGTAAAGAATCTGCCTTCCAAGCAGGAGACTCGAGTTTGATCTCTGGGTCAGGAAGATACCCCGGAGAAGGAAATGGCAACCCACTTCAGTTATCCTTGCCTGGGAAATCCCATGGACAGAGGAGCCAGGTAGGCTTCAGTCCATAAGGTTGCAAAAGAGTCGGATACGACTGAGTGGCTAAAACAGCAAACACCAACACGACCCTGCTAGAGAAAAACAGTGAAGATTCTCAGAAGCAGATCCAGCACTTATGGGCTTCTGTGGGCAACAAGCATCTGCAGAGCCATTCTCCCCACTGGGTTGGTAGGTCAACTGAGCCAAAGTGGAGAGAAGGGAGGGGCTGAGAAGCAGGAGGGGCCCAGAATCAGCATTTGGCATCCCTGCCTCCGTGGGCGTGTGTCCAGTCCTGGGCTACCGGGAAAGAGCAAAAGTACTTGGTGTTCCTCGATAAACAAACTTCTTAATCTGAGCAAATAAAAAAGCCACTGGGAGCCCTGACTCGCTCTGAGCGAGCCATTTTCTCAAAGCAACTCTGGTGTGGAATGCGTGTAATTAGGTACCTTTAGGGAGGTGGCCTTGCCATCACTTCCTTTAGTTTATTAACACGGAGATAGCACCTCTCACCACACCATCAGCTTAAACTGTTGGATCCTAACAGGCAAAGCCAAGTTAATGGATGAAGTCCCTGGAGAGTCTGCAGGTGCGAGGAAGCAGAGAGCGGCTATGCAGGAAAAGACAGAGGTGTGAAAGTTGAATTTTTGTCTTGTGTTTAGCTAAATGCAATGGCAACCCAGTCCTCTTGCCTGGAAAATTCCATGGACGGAGGAGCCTGGTAGGCTACAGTCCATGGGGTCGCAAAGAGTCAGACACGACTGAGCAGCTTCACAAATGCAATCTAAAGCACCTTTTAAGATATAAATCAACTTTTTGTCATCAGCTAAGGTCTCTTTTCCTTCTGATTGCCACCTTTCCAAGGAACCATCTGTAATCATTCCCCTTTTGGAATCTTACCACTGTGACTCACCTCTCAGCAATTTCAGAAATGATTCAAAATCACTACAGTAGGGAAAAAAAATATTTATTTTCTAAAGTCATTACCTTGACAGGCAAAACAAAGCATTTTTCCAATTTCATTCAGAAATACATTAAAAAAAAAATACATAGACCAATATGGCCTGCCCAAACGTATATTTAACATGGTAAATATAAGGAACAAACTGTTTGAATATAAATATCTATAAAAATATAAGTACATCAAAATGTAATCCAACCTCTTCCATGAGCCAATAAAGGAAAATAATTTTACTGCGTTAAAGCATCACCAATGTTTACCCTTCACTATCTCTCCACAACAACCCTATACCATTGTGTTTCCAAAAATCAAGGTAAGTAAGGGAAACTCCTGATTCAATTGATTTTTTTGTTTTTCCTTAGGGAACAGAGCTAGTAGATGACCACGAAAATGTTATATCTACTATTGATGCATTAGACAGACTTCCCCGAGGCTAGGATTTAGGATGGGTTTTTTTTTTTTTTTTGGTTGGGGGGAAGAGTTTGGGGAGGCAATAATTAAAGGTGGGAAATGCTTTGTCAGAGTGCAATACAGATGAGGTAGTCTCCTATGCATGAAACTCATTCTGATTTTCAGTAGTAACAGTTTCTTTCAGTTTTGCATTTTACGAGTTAGAAACACAAGTCTTTTTTTTTTAACTCGAGTATTTGTCCTTCGAGTGTTTTCAATTTGTGCATTCCTTAGAAAAATCTTCTCGGGGCTTTGGAGTTTCTCCCTGAAATGTGCCAGGCGCCTGAGTGAGACACAAACACTCCCTTCGGACCCTCTTGGGAACTCCGCCCACAAGTGGAATCTCCTCTCCTCCTCTGGTGGGAGGAGGAATCCCAATTTGCAGGTCACTGGGTCTCTTTGCCTTCTTTGTGGGTCCCATTGACACCCCCATGGAGGAGAGACGGATGAAAAGAGTCAGCTCCGATGGAGACAAATGAAGACTGGCTGGGGGTGCTCCTTAAGCTTTCCTGGAATGCTTGCACCCAGGGCGCTGGTCCCCTGCCAGTCTGGAACAAGAAATCGTCTGACCAGTCAGGACACATTTGCCTTGATCCCAGCCCCGTGGGCAGCGCGCAGAGTCAGGCCCAGGGCTCTCCGTGGACGAGGAGCTTCAGACAGGCCCTGAAAACCTGCCCTCAGTGAGCGCGGTTGTAGGTCACTTTCTTATCTCTGTAGAGCTGGGCTTTCAGCTTGGCAACACGAAAAGATGTTTTGATGCTGTTGCTGATGGCCTCCAACCTATTAAAACCAGACAAGAGAAAATAATTTTTTTTTTTTTTTAGAAAAAATCATTCTTGGGCAAAAGAAACATCTAAAATTAGAATCTGGCACAAACAAATCTAAATCTGGATCCTCAACTTTCCCCCTCAACCACGACCACGTGCTTCTCTACTAACCTCAAATGAAAATAAACTGCCTCTGATGCCTAGGGTGAGGCAGGGTTCGGTGAGCAAGGAGAGGGGTGATGTGGTCACATCTACAGGGCTGGGAATTTAAGAAATTTTAAAGCACGATTTTAAGGTGGACTAGAGATACCTTCTTTTCTTTTTTAGCCCTATTCCAAGCGCTGTTTCAACTTTGGTGGGATTGTATGGAGACACTTACTCAGCAAAGGTTTCAAATTCTCAGTCACATAAGGAATTGGAGGGGGCTTCAAGGGAGAAAGGAATTCAAAACGAAAAGGCCTACAGGCAGGACCGAAAGCAAACGTCTTATGGCAATTAAAAACTATCATTTTTGCAGGTTTAGTGTTTTATTTGGATGGGAAGAACAGTAACATTGATTTAATAGTTGATGTAATGGAAACTAATAGAAAAAAATAATAATTTCCAAGTCATTTCAGAAATGGTGGTTTACATAATCTTGCCATCTGGAGAAGCACTGTGCTGTGTTCAGTCGTGTCCTCCTCTTTGCGACCCCATGGATTGTAGCCCTCCAGGCTCCTCTGTCCATGGGGATTCTCCAGGCAAGAATACTGGAGTGGGTAGCCATGCCCTCCTTCAAGGGATCTTCCCAACCCAGGGATCAAACCCAGGTCTCCTGCATCGCAAGTGGATTCTTTACCATCTGAGCCACCAGGGAAGCCCAAGAATACTGGAGTGGGTAGCCTATCCCTTCTCCAGTGGATCTTCCCAACCCAGGAATCGAACCTGGGTCTCCTGCACTGCAGGCAGATTCTTTACCAGCTGAGCTACCAGGGAAGCCCAGAGGAGCAGTAGTGGCCTGAGGTCATAAATATGGAGACTTCAAGGTCACATGGGAAGTGCTGAGCGTGGCCCCAGACAGTAGTAAACAACTCAGAAGTCGGCCATGACCTCCTGGCCTGTGCTCAGAACACTTGGATCCTAGAATTTCTTGCCACTGGATTTCTAGGAAAAAATGCCTCTGACCATGAGAGGGAATCATAGACTATAGGACAGATCTGAAAGCAGGATTCCTCCCCACAGCTTGTGAATTTCAAGATGCTTAGGTTGTGGAAGGTTTATCACTATAGAGCCCCTCAGAGAAACCCGGGGGTATTACTAGTCCAGATCCCAGCTCATGACTGATTAAGAAATAAGAAGGCTGTTGAGAATGACATTGGGTCTCCATCAAATGCATTTCCCTATTAAAAACTAAATAAGTAAACCTGAAAAACGACATGTTCTAACTCTCACCAACCCTACCTAATGACTTTTTTTCCCCTTTGGCCATTTGAATAACTGCTATGTTTTTGAAGAATTTGATTATACATGATTAAAAAAATAAATTTTCCCTGAAATGATTTTTAATTTCTCAGGGAAAGCTGTAAATATATTGACTCAGAGATGCAAAAGCTAGGTGTGACCGAATGACAGAGGTGGCCCTAGACAGATTTTGTTTGGATGAGTGGTGTGTGTGCTAAAGGGCAGCAGACCGCATTATGTAAACCACTGTTTCTGAACTGACTTGGAAATTATTATTTTCTGTTCGTTTCCATTACATCAAAAAACCTTTTGAGAAGGATCCTTTTGCTCTTTTAAATCTGGAGAACACAGCGAGCTCCCTTTCCCCCCTTCCCTGATATTGTCTTCAAGCCTTTCTCCCACAGAGGTAACAATGACAAGACTGCTTATAGGTGATGGGGGCCAGCTGTTCGCAAGAGTCTCTTACCTTCTTGTTTTCCTTCCGGCCACTAGTTGCTGATGAAGACAGTTCTCTCCGAGCTTAGAACAGTCTTTTCCTCTCTTTTGGTTGTTCCAGGTTTTCTCCATGGAGTCTTGGTCCCTGTCAAAATACAGATAGGGAGAACATTTCAGCAATAGGAACTTTGGTTGTTCTCAATGTCTCTGTTGCTTTCTTTAAAACAAGAAGACAGCATCACAAGAGGAAGAAGGTCAGGAGGCCAAAAAGCTGATCAAAAACAAAGGTGTTTCTACTCACCTGAGTTCTTTTCCTGCTTGGCAAAAATTCCAGCATTTCTTGTCTTTCTGGCTAGCACAATGGCATCTCTTCCTGTGGACTGTCGCCTTTGTAGGAAAGAAGTCCTTTAAGGAGCGCTTGGACCTAGAAGGGCTTCCGAGTCCATATGGAACAATATGCCTATTATGGAAAGAGAGAAACAGAAGATATGAGTGTAATTAATCCCCTCCAAAGGCTACATTCTTTAGTGGCAACCTCCTTCCACTAAGACAGAAGGAGAGCATGCCACAGCATTCGGTAATGAAACTCGGAGTCAAAGGTGGTAACAGTCAGGACCAGGTGCCCATCCATGGCCCTGAGGGTGTGCACCCAACTGGGAGAAAATCAGTTTCTCTAAGTCAATGACATTCCATGTCAACTCTCGACACAGTTCAGTTTCTTCTTGACACAGCAGCCTTCTTTTTTTGGCCAAAATTATGACATCTCTGCTTTGGTATCTGTTTCATATTTTCTTCCTTTTCTCTCTACTTGGTTAACAGCTCTTGGGAGACGGGGGACTTCCGTGCAAAACCATGACTCACAAGATTTTGAAAACCGATTTTCAACTCAAGTGATATGTGGATATGCTAAAAGGGGCCCCCAGGGAGGCTGGAGGAGACACACTACCTGGAACTCGGTTCATGCCATATCTGCACACCTCAGGTGATTTTGATAATTATCATGTGGCTATAGAAGGACTCTTTGCCAGAAGGCTCTCCAGTAATTTCCAATGTGTTCATTGTGATTCTCACCCAAGGAGTAAAGTCCTCCCCTTGGAAGTATCACCTTACTAAATATTAGGCTTGCCATGGTTTTTGTTTGGTTTGATTTGATTTTGTTTGGATTTTGGTCATCCTCGCTATAACAGGACTCTGCAGGTACAATCAGTGCATTTTTGTTTACAGTTCCTTCCGATGAGTGAATTACTTTGCGGGGAGTAAGGGGAGAAACTGCTCTCTTCACTCTGGAGGCAGAAGGGAAACCTGATCGCGGTGCTCCTACTGCTGTCTTGAAACAGGCTTTTCCAAAGGGCAAGGACAAACGAGTCGGGACACTCAAGTTCCAGGTCTCACTCCGCACAAACTCATCCTTGCAAATGACTTCAACAATCTGGGTCTTAGTTTTTTCCATCAGTAAAATGAGGAGACAGCCTGTAAGTCTCTGTCATCACTTCTGCCTCTTAAGTCTCCACGCTCCCATGAGAAGCACAGGTTGGACTAACCCACACACGACCTCAGCAGTGGCTTCTTTAAACCCTGGGAATGTGAGAACATTTACCCCTAGGCCCGATACGAAGTTTCTCCCCCCAGAGATGTGCGACACCCTCCGGAGGGGTGCTTTGCCCACGGAGGCACTTTCTTGTGGTCAGTAATGCTATCTTCAGAGACCACACAAGACAGAAACCAGAGAGACCGGGCTCCGGTCTCCCGTGGAGCCAGAGGGGAGAAAGCCTAGAGTAAGGATGCCCTCTAGAGACTCACTCTGGAGTGTTGACCCAAATGATGTCCAGGTGGCAGAAGTAGACACATTCTTTATCCATCAGGGAAGAACAGGAGCAACGCTTGGACCGGCGGGGCCTCCAGGGTGTGGCAGGAGCGGGCTTCTCCCCACCGCTCTCCACTCCTGCGCTGAGCTCGGTGCCCAGGACTGCTGGGGAGAGAGAGACAGCGGGTCAGAGGGAGGTGTCCGCTCCGAGGCCCGGAGGCAAACAGGCCACAGCCTGGATGCCATACCCAGCAGAGCAGGTAAAAGCAGATGAAGCACACCACCAGCCTCCAGCAAGAAACACAGAAGAGAAAGGATGATTTCTCCCCCCTCAACATGACTTCACCCGTGTCGCCACCGGCTTATCTGCCTTCAGAGAGGTTAAACAAGTGCAGGGGAGACAACCACCTGAAAAGGGACTTACCAGCCCCACGAAGGACGCAGCCTTCAAGGAAATACTTAGAAACACTGCTTATGAGACATTTAGGTTGGCTTCTACATGAGACAGAGCACAGCCTACTGTGGCTTAAAATGGGCTGATGACCAAAAAAACCTGAAACTAAGTCAGTCATACTGCCTTTCCCTAGACTCAGAGCCACTTCCCTAGGTGGGATGACCTTCCATTCAGTACCCACTGCTTCCCACCTTGTGTTAAGGCATGGAGTAGCTCAGGAGAGAGGCACCTCTAGAACTTGGATGGAAATCCAGAGCTTCAGGGAGGTGACTGGAAAGAGAAGTCAGCTGTACAGGCAAGCCCCTGACTGAAGGGATCACCAAGCAGCCGCTCTCGGAACCCCGACAAGGTTCTGTGGGCTTTGGATTCTGAGTCCTGGGAGTGGGATGGCGTGCGTGGGATCTACCAGCTCCCCCTTCCTCACGGCAGCCTTGCCTCCTCTTACTGACAAGTTAGCCCTGCAGCTTATCTGCCCAATTTTGTACATTTCAAATGATCAGACACATTCCAGGATTTTCATTCCCTTGACATCCTTTTCTCTTCAGTCGGGGTCACAAAAAGACAAAAAAAGTGCATTGACCCTAGAAAGAGAGAAACGGGCAGATGCTCACACACTATCTAAATCCCTCGGTAGCCAAGATTTATTCTCGCTCCCCTCCCAGGACAGGTGAATAACACTGGAAATGGAGCTGACACTGTTGTGAGTGCCAAAAACCTGCCAAAAGAAACCTAAAGTCAATAATGACAAATTTTAAAGAAAACATCTGCTTTGCCCTGAAACTGCCTGGAGGAGTTTTTCGCCAGACTGTTCTGCAGGTGACTTTAGCGTGCATACACTGCTTGAATGACTTGAATAAAATTCCTTGGCTTCAAGTTGAAAAGTATGAATATTTTACACATTAACACACTATTAAAACAGTATTTGAATAAGATATAAATACCTATATGTCCTTTTACCTATATGAACAGAAATACTGCAAACACACATTTAGCTAACTTATACCTTGTCTTTAAGTTATATTTTTAAAAACCAAGAAACACACTAGGCAATAATAATCATGGCATTTTAATGCTAGAGGAGCAATGGTCTTCCACAGAAGATTTTTTCCCCCATGCTTGAAAACTTCAGCAGCTCTGAGCACTAACTCGCCTGCACTTGATTTCTGAGCGGCAGTCACAAAACGCAGTGGGAGAAACAGAAGCAAGAAAAGCATTAAGGTGGAAAAACAGACCGCAGCATTCCGGGATTTTACAAGTCACCGTGCCTACCTGCTTCTGGAGCTCCTTGGAAAGCCACAAACAGCAGAGCGAAAATCACGGGGAAATAATCCATTCTGGGGAGGAGGAAGGGGGGTGTTCAAAATCTTTCCCCCTGCAAACTAAACTCGAAGGGAAAAAAGAAAAGAAAAAGCGCAGGAAAAAAAAATCAGCTTCAGTTCTTTCCAAGCGCTTCGGGTTCTCCGGACCTCAAAACGGTACTTCGGCCTGATTGCTGTTTAACGGGTAGAAAAAAAGAAGTTTCTGCCCGGCAGAGAGGCAGAGCGAGCGGTCCCAGGACGCACGCGGCGGCGGCGGCGGCGCGCGGACCCTGGAGGCGCCGGTCCCAGCTCGGAGGCAGGAGCGCGTCTGACCTGGACAGCTCTCGGCCGGCTTTTTATATTGAACCCCTATAGAGTGGGGGTAAACAGCTCCGATTTTATTCCAGCCCCCAGACAATGTTATTGTGTCATTAGTCACCACCAGGCAACGTGCAGCCGGAGATAAGGCCGAGCTCTAGAGGAAATCACTGCTAACTTCAGAGGCAGACGCCGTCTGACAATTCAGGGGCAGGGCTAAGAAAAAGAAAATACCCATTAGAGAGAGACCTTTGGTAAACCTGCCCGTGCGGCGCGCAGCCGTCTGCTTCCCCTTTGCAAGCTGCCAGCCCCGGAGTTCAAGAATCAGAAGAGGGACTCCAGAAAAGTCATACCATTGGTATGAAAAGTATGAGCTCCAGTTTAAATAGATTGTATTGTTGTGTGCGGGGGGAATTTTTTTTTTTTTTTTGATTGTTGTTCGCTTCACTTGCCTTTTATGTCTCTATGATTCCTTCGTGCTGATCAGACCAGGGGACTCTCTCCCTCCATCCCCTCTCCCCACCGACTCGGGGTCAGTTGATCTTGGCAGATAGATCCACACACGGTTGTCTGACTTCTGACCACCCCCTCCCCTCGAGTCTGTGGGCTCGAGTTCTTTGCGTCCACAGTGGGAAAGATCGGAGAAGGATTGGCAAGGAAAGGAAGTTAAAAAAAAAAAAAAGAATCCTTTTAGGCACATACCCAATCCTTTCAGGATTGCTGATTAGAAACCCCCATGAGCTTTTTATTTTCGTATCCACCCTCTTCCCTTCCTCGGGTCCCCTCCACCTTGGAGGGGGTGGGGCACCAGTCTTAAGAAATAGGCAGAGAGGAACGCCAGGGGGAGACGGAGAGCTACAGGGGCTGATGTTTTAGGACAAAAAGGCACAGCCTCTGCTACCAAATAAGTAACAAAAGGACAGGCAGCCACCTGAGGAGGGAGCTTAGGAAGGGAAGGGCTGACGCCTGACACAGAAAGCAGGCTGCCCCTCGGAATAGTCTACGTACTCCCTGCATCGGGACATCTTTTCTGGATCTTTGTTTTCCTTTGGCTTTTGCTTGTAAGTCGAAGGGGTGTCCTTGTACAGGGTTAGGTGAACATGCCATGCGGGTCGTGTTGGGAAGGAGGAAATGCCCTCACTGAATAAGGGATCAGATAATACCTCACATTTAATAATAATGTGTTTATGTTTTCAAAGTGATTTCCTGCCTCTGTAACCATGACATAGCCCCTGAGGTTCCCACAGGGCAGTTAACCGAGGAGGAGACAACCTGCTGTCATGTGCAAAGCAAAACATGAAGACAAGACACTTGGCCTTTTCAATTAGCCTCATTTTTCAAGTGAGACAGCTGAGGTGCCCAGAATTTCCTGGCTTCATCAAAGTCCTCAGTGCGGCTGAGTTAGGCCCCTGGGATAAATTTACAGCATCTTTCCTGCCCCAGAGAAAGACGTGTCTGTGTCTCACTCCTGGGGACACCATCAAATAGATACTTCTTCCATTTCCTCATCGTGTGTCACCCTAAATCCACCTCCACACACCCACCCTCAGGGAGGTTCGAACGTGGATTCATTTCTAATGCTCAGGAGAATTCCACAGAGCCACCTCCTCCGCCTTCTCTCTGCTTCCTCTTTACTCTATAATCACAAGGACAGATTTTTGTCCCCACACCTAAGCCGTGGGCCTGGGCACACTGGTCTCCCAGACCTCCTTGGAGGTCACAGTTGGGGGGACAGTGACAGTAGCAGTATCAGATCCATTATGAGGTCTGTCCCCTAAACCAGCCGTGGAAGAGCTGGAGATGGGGGAGAGTCAGGAACCCTCCCTCCCCGCCCCACAGAAGAGGCCTCCAGGGGTCTCCACCTGGGCCCTCTGCCTCCTCCTGTGTGCTGACATCTGCCCTGCCCTGGGGGCCAAGGAGGGCACAGCTCCCCCCACCGCCTCCCTGGGACTGGCTGACACCTGGCAGGGAGCCAGCTCTGCCCGCCTCAGCTTTGGCCAGTGTCTTCCCACCTCCTCCCATCAGCAGGACCCAGAAGAGCAGAGAAGACCTGAGTCGCATTCACAGGATTCAAGCTTCCCCCAAGGAGGGAGAGGTGCCCTGGGCAATGTGTCTCCGCAGGAAATGTATCCCACCACCATTCTTTTTTTTTTTTTTTCCAGTTCAGTTCAGTCGCTCAGTCATGTCTGACTCTTTTCGACCCCATGAACTGCAGCATGCCAGGCCTCCCTGTCCATCACCAACTCCTGGAGTTTACCCAGACTCATGTCCATTGAGTCGGTGATGCCATCCAACCATCTCATCCTCTGTCGTCCCCTTCTCCTCCTGCCTTCAATCTTTCCCAGTATCAGGGTCTTTTCCAATGAGTCAGCTCTTCGCATCAGCTCTCTCTCTCTTTTTTTTTTTTTAACTTCCTGAAAATTTAACAAAACACTGGCCACAGTTAGTACCTACCTGTTTTCCCCAGAAACTACTGCCCAGCCCCTCCCAGTCTCTCTGGGTCCAGCCTGGGATACCCTCTGGCAAGGAAGCCCATCTCTTAACCACCCTCACTTTGGTGAGGCTGCCCCTGCGGGTGCCAGCAGCACCCAGCAATCAGGTGGAGAAGTGAAGCCAAATGCACCTGCCCACATACCTTCCCACAGCCCGCCTTCCCCTCCTGGATTGTGTCATCCGGTGAATTATTTAAATTATAAATACAAAATGTAGGCAGCAGCCTCTGCCCCCCTCCTGGCACGCTAGACCTTCTGTTCAAGTCAATGCATGGGGTTTCAGATCTGGGAGGGTCCTCTGGTTCCAAGGCCCATCCAGCCCCCATCTCTTTGTATCTAGAGTTTCCAGGATGCACACAGACATGAATGTACGTGTGTGTGTGTGTGTGTGTGTGTGTTTCCATTTTTCTTTGTGCATCTTGGGGCAGTGGCTGTGTCTGTCTTCCCTCCTTGCTTACTGGAGGAGGAAGTGGGAGCCCCTTCCAACTGCAGAGAAGGCAGCTCTCTTCAGGGCAACTGCCCAACAAAACATTTTCCAAGAAGCTAGAGCGGGAGGGAGGAAGAACCCCAACAAAACCAGTTTTACAAGCTAGATGCTGCCACTGCTTCTCCCCCTGAAGGCTGGCTGGGGAGGGAGGAGGAGAGAAGGTTAAAGTCACTGGACAAAGTAATAAAAGGGGAGATCCCATCTCCCTTCCCCAGGCCCCAGGTTCCAGCCCAGCCCTCCAGAACCCAGCAGGTCAAAGGCTCTTTGCAGCCACAGTCCAGCTCAGAGAGGAAAGGGAAGGGAAGGGAGAGAAGAGGTCAAGAAGATGGCTTTTCTCCCCCAATAGAATAGTTTTCTGTTGCTGTTCTTGCTTTTAATGTTACACTTGAACACTGGAAACTATTTGATAAAGCTATTTTTTTGTGTGTGTTTCTTTCTGTATCTTTTGCTAGTGTATTAATAGATAGCTATAAATAAAACACCCTGCTCCCCAAATACAGATGCTACACAGTAGCAAAGGGTACTGTTTTTAGCACTCCTCAGCTTCACTCTTTCTCAACTTTTGCGTAATAAAACTTGCAAATTTGCCAAGCCAGTAAATTTGGGGTGAGATGTGGCATCGAGCTCAGCAAAAAAAGAACAGCTGTTAGGTCGCTGGGAGAGGGCATAAGAAATAGGGAGCTGGTTTTGTGTGGGCTCAGTGAAGCTGTCCAGGCCACCAGTTCAGTCATGTATTGTTGACTGTTTTAAGTTCCTACTTTGCATAGCACTGTTATGAAAGACTGTGCACTGCAGGCGTTACCCTGTGACATATTACAACCTCCAGGAGGCATGAACAAACAGCTTCTCCTTCTGTCAAAATCTAGTGGTATTTAGCACAGGAAATAGGATGGTGCTACAGACAGCTTCATCCTATGCATCTAAAAACATAGAATGTGAGAATTCATTGATATGATAGATGAATGCATAAAGACGTGGTGTATAGATATACATGTACTATTCCAGGGGTATGTAATGGAATAATACTCAGCCATAAATGAAAACATGGCTAGAATGAGAGGGTATTATGCTACTTGAAATAAGTCAGACAGAGAAGGAAAACGCCGTATGATTTTACTTACATGTGCAATCTTAAAAACAGCAACAAAAGTAACAAATCCCAAACAGACTCGTGGATACAGAGACCAAGATGGTGGTTGCCAGAGGCGAGGGAGGAGAGGGCTGAGTGTAATAGGTGAGGGAGATTGAGAGGTACAGACTTCCACTTGTGGGATAAATAAACCATGGGGCTTTAATGTGCAGCACAGGGAATATGCTTATTAATAATATTATTAATAATAATTAATAAGTATAAAATTATTATATAAAATCAATTATAATGAATTCTATAAATTATATATTTAACATATGATTATATTAAATATATAATTAACTATATATTAAATTATATAAAATAATTACAATTAATTAATAATATTGATAATAGTATTATTATTATCATAATAACTTTGGTAATAACTTTGTATGCTGACAGATGGTAATTGGACTCATCATGGTGATTATTTTGTAATGCATAAAAATATCAAATCAGTGTGCTGTACACTTTAAGCTAATATAATATTGTAATACAGGTATTTGAAATGTAATATCTACAAAACAGAAACAGATTCACAGACTCAGAGAATGAACTTCTGGTTACCAGGTGGGAAGGATGGGGGAAAAGGATAGATAGGAAATTTGGGAATGACATGTACACACTGCTATATTTAAAATGGATAACCAACAAGGACCTACTGTGTAGCACAGGGAATTCTGCTCAGTGTTAAAAAAGAAAAAGAAGAGTTTCTGGTAGAACGGTGGTTTTCAGGAGATGGAGGTGACGTAGATGAGGGAAATGGGAGTGATGTTGGTCAAAGGATATAAACTTGGAAAATGAGTAAGATCTGAGGATGTAGTGTATAACCTGGTGATTATAGTCAACAATATTGTGTTCTATGGCTGAAAGTTTCTAACAGTAGATCTCAAATGTTTTCACCACAAAAATAGAATGGTATTCATGTGATGTAATGAAGGTGCTAGCTAACTATCATGGTAATAATTTGCAACATATAAATGTATCAAATCAACACACCATACCCCTTGCTGCTGCTGCTGCTGCTGCTGCTAAGTCGCGTCAGTTGTGTCGGACTCTGTGCAACCCCATAGACGGCAGCCCACCAGGCTCCGCTGTCCCTGGAATTCTCCAGGCAAGAACACTGGAGTGGGTTGCCATTTTCTTCTCCAATGCGTGAAAGTGAAGTCGCTCAGCCGTGTCCGACTCTTAGCGATCCCATGGACTGCAGCCTACCAGGCTCCTCCATCCATGGGATTTTCCAGGCAAGAGTACTGGAGTGGGGTGCCATTGCCTTCTCCTACCGTACCCCTTACATTTACACAATGTTATGTGTCAACGACGTCTCTATTTGAAAAAAGTTTCTTTTGTGCCTCATATAGAATGGCAAAAAATAAGCCAAAGGTCCTTCCTCGTTATCAGCTTGTGTGTAATAAAAATCCTTTGGTATCTTGCTGAAATTTATAAAGCTACCCTAAGAAAGTAGCAAGAAAATGATTCATTTGAAACTCATTTTTATATTAGAAATCAGAAATCAGGAAGCGTCTAGTATTCCAGTTCATGTGCACATATGATAATTAAGTCCACATCGGTGCCAAGAAGTTATTCTAAGCACTTTGTGTGTTCCAGGTCCAGTTCAGTTCAGTCACTCAGTCCTGTCTGACTCTGCGACCCCATGGACTGCAGCATGCTAGGCTTCCCTGTTCTTCACCAACTCCCGGAGCTTGCTCAAACTCATGTCCATCGAGTCAGTGATGTCACCAACCATCTCATCCTCTGTCGTCCCCTTCTCCTATTGCCCTCAATCTTTCCCAGCATCAGGATCTTTTCCAATGAGTCAGTTCTTCACAACAGGTGGCCAAAGTATTGGAGTTTCAGCTTCAACATCAGTCCTTCCAATGAATATTCAGGACTGATTTCCTTTAGGATTGACATGTTGGATCTCCTTGCTGTCCAAGGGACTCTCAAGAGTCTTCTCCAACACCACAGTTCAAAAGCATCAATTCTTCAGTGCTCGGCTTTCTTTATAGTTCAACTCACATCCATACATGACTACTGGAAAAACCATAGCTTTGACTAGACAGATCTTTGTTGGCAAAGTAATGTCTCTGCTTTTGAATATGCTGTCTAGGTTGGCTATAACTTTTCTTCCAAGGAGCAAGGGTCTTTTAATTTCATGGCTGCAATCACCATCTACAGTGATTTTGGAGCCCAAAAATTAAAGTCTCACTGTTTCCATTGTTTCCCCATCTATTTGCCATGAAATGATGGGACCAGATGCCATGATCTTATTTTTCTGAATGTTGAGTTTTAAGCCAAATTTTCCACTCTCTTCTTTCACTTTCATCAAGAGGCTCTTTTGTTCTTCTCTTTCTGCCGTAAGGGTGGTGTCATCTGCATATCTGAAGTTATTGATATTTCTCCCAGCAATCTTGATTCCAACTTGTGCTTCAGACAATCCGGGATTTTGCATGATATATTCTGCATATAAGTTAAATAAGCAGGATGACAGTATACAGCCTTGATGTACTCCTTTCCCAATTTGGAACCAGTCTGTTTTTCCATGTCCATTTCTAACTGTTGCTTCTTGACCTGCATACACACTTCTCAGGAGGCAGGTCAGGTGGTCTGATATTCCCATCTCTTTAAGAATTTCCCACAGTTTGCTGTGATCCACATAGTCAAAGGCTTTGGTGTAGTCAATAAAGCAAAAGTAGATGTTTTTCTGGAACTCTATTGCTTTTTCAATGATCCAGTGGATGTTGGCAATGTTCCAAGTTCAATGACTTCCTATTCACAGGTCAACAGATAGACATAGATTAATAAACTCCACTAGGGAAAAAGCAGCACCAGGGACAGTCATTGAGGACAATCAAAAAAGACAATCACTGAGGTGGGAAAGCTAAATTTAAAGTGAAAGTCACTCAGTCATGTCCAACTCTTTGTGACCCCATGTACTGTATAGTCCATGTTTATAGACTGTATAGTCCATGGAATTCTCCAGGCCAGAATATTGGAGTGGGTAGCCTTTTCCTTCTCCAAGGGATCTTCCTGACCCAGGAGTTGAACCAGGGTCTCCTACACTGCAGGCGGATTCTTTACCAATCGAGCTATCAGGGAAGCAGGGATATGGTGATCCTAGAATGATTCAAGAGCTAATAATGGAATGAAAGAGGCTAAAATGGAATGTTTTAAAGAATAGCAAAAAGATCTTCAGAGATGAGAGGGATTAGGAGCTGTGGAAAAGTGGCTAAGAATGGGCAGAGAATGTTAGCAAGATGGTTGGTTATTGGATTTACAGTTTCATTGGATCTAATGACTGATGGTGATGGAAGAGAGCAAGATTGTCCAGGTGACGCATGAGGGTAATTCTAATATCTCAGCGATGTTGCAACATAATGTTCAATGTCTGCAGTGCTCACACTGTGACATCCTCAGGATGCATATGGGGCACAAAAGAGAAAAGCCAAAGAAGCCATGAAGAACTCCTTCCTAGTAAACCCACTGATTTTGACAGTTCAGTGTATGGACTATGTCACCATTAGAAGGTCTGGATTTTATTTGTATTAGAAAATATGAAACGAGTTAAAATTATTCCCACATTTAGCAAATCTCCTCTTTTGGACTCAGTCATTTGATGGAGGGGAAAGTCTTCACTATAATGTCAGTTTATTAGTCATTCAGTCATGTCCAACTCTTTGTGAACCCATGGACGATAGCCCTCCAGGCTCCTCTGTCCATGAGATTTCCCAGGCTAGAATACTGAAGTGGGTTGCCATTTCCTTCTCCAGGGGATCTGCCCAGCCCAGGGATTAATCCTGGGTCTCCTGAATTGTAGGCAGATTCTTTACCGTCTGAGCCACCAAGAGTTTTAGAAATGTTCTCTGACTGCCTGCATCTCTTCTCATCTCCTTCCTTTCATGAGAAAAGATTTGATATAGGATTATTTTTATTATTCTCATCAGCTGCCCACCTACAAGTAATTCAAGTTCCCCTCTTTAAACTAGGATTTTGATGGAAGAAAATTTCTCTTTCAATAATATGTTTTTCTTAAATATGAGTATGCATTGAACTGCAAGTGTACTGGTTGTCATCATAGGGGAAAAAATTGGAAAAAAAGAGGGTTACTTATTTAAAGGAGCATTTGGATTCATTTTAAAATGCTAATTCAATTTCACACGTTCAAGAAAATATCTAATGCTAAGGGTTTTGTTTGAATTGGCATTTCCACTTCTTTAGTTTGTTCTTTTGATGGAAAAAAAAAAGAAAAAGCTTTTTGGACAGGTTACAAGAATAATTTTCCTGGAAGTTGATGTCTTTAATTTTTTTTTTCTGTGAGGCTTAAAAAACATCCATATACTTTTTGTTCATATTCATTTTAGTTCAGCTCAGTTAAGTTCAGTCACTCAGTCATCTCCAGCTCTCTGTGACCCCCATGGACTGCAGCACGTCAGGCTTCCCTGTCTATCACCAACTCCCAGAGCTTGCTCAAACTCATGTCCACCTAGTTGGTGATGCCATCCAAACATCTTATTCTCTGCCATCCCCTTCTCCTACTGCCCTCAATCTTTCCCAGGATCAGGGTCTTTTCCAGTGAGTCAGTTCTTTGCATCAAGTGGCCAAAGTATTGGAGCTTCAGCTTCAGCATTAGTCCTTGCAATGAATATTCAGGACTGATTTCTTTTAGGATTGACTGGTTGGATCTCCTTGTAGTCCAAGGGACTCTCAAGAGTCTTCTCCATCACCAGTTCAAAAGCATCAATTTTTCTGTGCTCAGCTTTCTTTATAGTTCAACTCTCACATCCATACATGACTGCTGGAAAAACCATAGTTTGACTGGACAGACCTCTGTTGGCAAAGTTAATGTCTCTGCTTTTTTATATGCTGTCTAGGTTGGTCATAGCTTTTCTTCCAAGGAGCAAGCATCTTTAATTTCATGGCTGCAGTCATCATTTGCAGTGATTTTGGAGCCCAAGAAAATAAAGTCTCTCACTGTTTCCATTGTTTCTCCATCTATTTGCCATGAAATTATGGGACCAGATGCCATGATCTTTGTTTTCTGAATGTTGAATTTTACGCCAGCTTTTCCACTCTCCTCTTTCACCTGCATCAGTTTCTTTAGTTCCTTTAGTTTGTTCATATTATTTAATATTTATTGATTATTGTCTTTCTCTGACAATAGTTTTTACTAAGGACAGTGAAACAAGTCAAAAGGCTTTGAAGGACATTTCTTTCCTACACACAACTCACAAGAGCAGAGAATGTGGAGTGATGACATTGTGTTTGCTGCTACCTTATTATGTTGATTTATTGTAGAGAAATGGGGAAAAGAAAAATGGAACAAAATGAAAGCTTTTAGGAATGAAAAGCTGAATTTTGGCTTTTGGCTGAATTTCAGGCTATAGTAAGACTCCAGCGAAAGCAGTATTGAAGATTATTTTTTTTGTTGTTGATTTACAATATTATATTAGTGTCAAGCATACAGCATAGTATGTGGGCTTCCTTGGTGGCTTAGACCGTAAAGAAACCGCCTGCGATGCAGGAGACCAAGATTTGATCTCTGTGTCAGGAAGATCCCTTGGAGAAGGGAATCCCACTCTGGTATTCTTACCTGGAGAATCCCATGGACAGAGGAGCATGGTGGGCTACAGTCCATGGGGTCACAAAGAGTTGGGCACAACTGAGTGACTTATACTTTCACTTTCACTACAACACAATGATTCCATATTTTTATAGACTACATTTCATTTAAAATTATAAAATATTGGCTATATATCCTGTGCTGTGCAATATATCCTTATAGCTTATTTAATATGTTGAAGTATAGTTATTTCCAATATTGTACTAATTTCTGCTGTACAGCATGGTGATGAAGTTATATAAATATACATATTAATTTTCATATTCTTTTCCACTATGGCTTAATCACAGGACGTTGAATATAGTTCCCTGTGCTGTAGAGTAGGACACTGTTGTTTATCTGTTCTCTATATAACAGTTTGCATCTGCTAATCCTAAACTCTCAATCCATCCATCCTCCAGGCCCTCTCTGCATTGGCAACCACAATTCTGTTCTCCTGGTCCTTGTGAAGACTCACTTTAAAAGGAGGAAGAGGAGGAGGAAGAAGATGGGGCATAAATCCTGTGGCCCAGTTCTCAGCCCTCCTCCTTCCTGGGATGTGAGGGAAGCAGGGAGCATTAGTTAGAGAATCTTGAAACTGATAATGTTCATGTAAAGCACATTATCTTGCTACAAAGTGGAAAAGATTTGGGGAACTGCAAAGTAGCTTGTTTAAAGACTTTCTTCCAAAGTTGTTTCAAGACTAGTCAGGGAGGGCTAACATTTGCTAGATAAAGCCTTTTACAGCACTGTTTCTTTCTGGCTGTTCTTTCTCCCCCAACATCCATTCTATTTTTGTACATTATCTGGAAGAAACTATCTTTTTGGACTAATGACCAGGTCTTTGCACTAGCCGCCTCCTTTTTCTCAATTCTCTCCCATCACCTTGCCTTTCCAAGGAGCATTTTGCTACTTCATGGTGACTTGAATCCTACAAAATGGGGCCACAGAGTATAGTTCCCACCGTATAGATTTCTAACCAAGCACCCATTGCTCCTCTTTGGTTAATATCTATCTATTTATCTAGGTTAAAACGTGGATTTTTTTTTTTCCTACTTTAAAAGGAGGACTGGAAAACACCTAGGACAGTTTAATCCTAATGTACTTTTTAGTTTCTTTCCATCAAATCTATACTTACTTTATTCCTTTTACTTAAAGATAAGGTGATATGGGTTCAAAACCCTAGTGACATGATCTAGAAAGGATAAATAAATGATAAATTCTTAGTAATTTTTCAAAGACTTCCTTCCTTTCCAAAGAACATTAATCTGAAAATAACAGCCACTTTCAGAATAGCCACCGCCCTCTACAGTAAGAGCAGAAGAATAAAGAACACACTGAAAAAAAAAAACAATTTAAGGGTGGAAAATGACCCAATCAATAATTTAGCTGAAATGCCAAAATATGAGAATACCCATTTCTTCAGAAAGTGAAACTCAATGATATCATGGTCCAAATGTAATTAATATAACTTATCAGGAACTAGTACCAACTAATTAAACAACCCGTCACACAGACAAAGTATTTAGTCTCTGTCTTCCTTTTCCCAATATAAAATGAGAAAATACCACCTGCTACTTATCTCAAGATGCTGACATGAAAGTTTAACTGAGGCTGCTTAGTTGAGACAAGCATGTCAATTGGACAGGTCTAATTAGTGAGGTATACAGAGATCCACATCAATTCTTCTGAAGTCAAGGATCCATATAGAAAAAAGAAAAAAAAAAGAGCAAGACATCATCAAGATTAAACGTAAAAAAGAAGGAAAGAAAAACAGAAGTATAGTTTTACGTAAGCTCTGTTAGGGGACGCTGACTAGGGAAAAACACTTAATATCAGAACAAGCAATGGCAAAGATTTTAATTTGAAAAGTCAGGAAGGGAAAAAACCCCTGAAACACGGAAGGCAGTGCACACGGATGTTTGAAAAAGAAGAAGGAAGAATGAGGCAATCATCCTGAAGGCATCGTTTCTATACTGAGCATATGCAGTCTCAACTCTCACTGAAAATTTAGGATTCAAGCTATGCCGAGGGCAGTGGAAGAAACATGGTCTGTAGATATCTAAAATAGAAAAAAAATGATCAGAGGGTAAAACCTCTTTCACTTTAACGGACTATAATTGTTTCTTTATAAAGGATGAAATTTGTTATAGAAGTTTTATATCAGGTTGCAGAGATGCTAAACCAATCATATATAAGCAAAACACAGAATGCCTTAAATGAAATGATAGTGAATGAAAACTTTCAATTTTCTCATTTATGAAAATGTGTTGAAAAATCGTGTTAAAATAACATCGAATAAAGTGTTAAAAATAGTAGCAAAAAAGACTTCTTCAGTAAAATGTTTTTCTTATATGAAAAAGTGTCATCTTTTCACTCCTTTTTTTTTATACTCTGCAGGGTTTCATGGCTTCCGATGGGACAGACTAAAGCCATTTTACATCTCGTAGTTCCTCTCCTTCCATTTTTTAGCTTATTAGGCCATATTTTTCAGCCTCACATTCTTCTTGAACAGTTTCCCTTTTAACAATCTTGGAGGTTAACGCCTAATTTTTACTGTAAGTTTTGCAGTCGACTTTCTGGAAACCAATGGTTTGTATCTGCCCTCATTCAAGATTTCCCGGCTTACACAGTTGAAAAGAGTAGTAGGTTGCAGTTTCATTTAAGGTTCTTCAGCATTTTTATTTCTCCAGTCATATTTCCCATTCAGTTCAGATTTTCCTACTGGCATCTTTCTGAGAAATGAGAGCAAGAGGATGCAAAATGAAAGATAAGAGGGGATCGGGGCTCAGACTCCCCGACTTAGCAAAATTTACCCTAAACCAGCCCAGCTCTGCTCTCTCTGAGCCCTCCTCCTCTCCTTTCAGCCCCCAGCAGTGAGTGCTCATTCAGCTCATATCTCGGTTTACAAGCTCCTTCACCCTCCATCCCGACACCTCATCTTCTAACTCTCAGCTTAAACTGACCTCTAGCTTTAAACCCAAACTGACCCCTCCCTCAAGATGACACTTCACCGCTCTGGGTAGCTTCAGGAGTGGATAAATCTGCCCTTCCCACGTCCATTTCTAGGGGCCACAGGACCATGTTTCTAGAATGTACCTCGTCTCTTTGCCTCTGGTACCACATGTTGCAATTTTTAAAAATTTTTTATTTTATATTGGGATATAGCCAATTAACAATGTTGTGACAGTTTCAGGTGAACGGTGAAGGGACTCAGCCATACATATGCATGTATCCATTCTCCCCCAAACTCCCCTCCCATCCAGCCTGGCACATAACATTGAGCAGAGTCTCCTGTGCTATACAGTAGGTCCTTGTTCATTATCCATTTTAAATGTAGCAGTGTGTATATGTCCATCCCAAACTCCCTAACTTTAAAAAGCACTGAGCTTGAATTGCAAATGGAATTTGCACTGGTGAGTAAAAAAAAAAAGTACATACACGATTCTTGTCTCTTTAGATCTTTAAGCCAAACACGTAAACAGATAAAAATTGACAAGTTTGGCCAAGCGCTATACAAGCAGAGACTCTGATGATTTTGTGATACTAAATTGGGAGGTTAGCTGCAAGCACTGCAGGAGAAAGAAGGAGAATATGAAAATAGAAACATTCAGGTGGAAAGGCAGTATTCTTTCAAAAAGCAAGCCAAGTGTTTAACTTTATAAAGGACGCAAGTAATCAAGCTGGTTTTTGCAAGAGATTTTTTTAATATAAAATTTGAAGGAAAAGTAAATACATGGTGTGAGTTACATATATAGAAAGTCTACGTGGCTGTGACTAGAATCCGAAGGGAGAGTGGCCAGGGATTAAAGACCCTTGGGGACCCCAAGGAGTTGCCCCAGCAATGCTGTTGCAAGGATGAAGACCAGCAGACCACAGCACCTTCTGGACCTAACAGAGTTCAGAAAAAGGAGAGGGACTGACCAGCTACCCAGTGGCCTGAGAAGGCAGAGGTCCCCAAGAATTGATGTGCTGTGCTGAATTTTAATTCAGAGCAAACATTCCATGAGGTTACCTTGGTAATTATTGCAAATAATAAAGACTGCCAAGAAACTTTGTGAGCTGTGGGCTGTCAAGTTTGACTACACCAACAGTGAGTATGTGGGTGGAAAATTGGGGTCTGCTTCTCCTCCTAGATACTTTCTAGCCAGTTTTGGAGATAAAATGCAAACCGGTTAATTTTCAAAGTTATTAAGTGTTCCAGTAAAAAAATTCATGCAGAGGAAAGTAAATGAACAGCCAGAATTATAATAAAGGGATGATCTGAATTTTAATGCATAACTAAGTTCCAGTCCCTCCTTCCTTATCACTCCAGATAACCAAGAATCCAAAAATAAGAACCATGTGTCTGTCCTCCAAATGCTGCCTGAATGGCAGAGTGGCCGTGGAGCAGCAGGGAGCACAGGATGTCTAGGACTCCAGTGAATCCCAGCTCTACTTCCTCCCTGGTTCCATTTCCGCTTCTGGAAAAGGCAGATGGCAACCCCAACCCGGGGGCCCTTGGCGTCTATCACCCTATTGTCTTCTGAGATCTTCAACCTCTTGGGCTGATCCAACTCTATCTCTTTCACAAGCATCTCTTCCTCCACCATCTCCTGAAATATTGGAATTTCCCAGAGGTCCTGCCCTTGGCTTTTTCCTTTTCTCACCAATAGATACTTTCTGGGCAATTCCAAACTTTTTTTTTTTTTTTGTCTTCAGGACCTCTATAAACTGACCACTCCTAAATTGACCACTCCTAAATTTGTTTCTTGCTAATTATATGACCTTGGGCAAGCCATTTACCCTTTTCATTTTCCATTTCCTTCTCTGACAAGAGTGGTACTTACATCACCAGGTTGTTACAAGAACTGAGCTCCTATATGTCGAGCACATAGAATGGTACCTGGCACATAGTTAATGCTCAATAAATGTTAGCTAGTGTTTTATCACCACCCTCCTAGGTGCCTGAGCCAGCAAGGCACAAGTCATCTTTGACGCCTCTGTTTCTCTCACCCACTCCTCCCCAGTTGCATCCATTCTGTCTCCTGGAATCACTGCCACTCCTTCTTTGCTCAACAACCTCATTACCGGTCCCCTGCCTCCAGTCTCACTTTCTTCATAATCCATTCACTGCATTGCAAGACAATGAGCTGAGATCAGCTAATTTTATAACTTACTAGAAGTTCCAATAAAGTGTCATGGGGAGAAAATTAGGCTGAGAGCCAGCATCATAGTCAGGGGATCGTACGAACCAACGTGTGTCACAAGGTCCCTGTCCTTCATCCTTTATCATTCCAGACAATCAAAACTCAAACAAAACTCATCACATGCCTTTATTCAGCATGCTGGGATTTACTTTCATGAAATGCAAAATGAATCTTGTATTTTTCTTTTATTTCAAGCCTTTGCTGCTTTCCCACAGCCATCAAGATAAATGGGAAGTCTTTAAAATGGCCTTGCCTCCCAGCCTTACATATTTGAGCAGCGTCCTTGAACTTGTCAAGCCCTCTCTTGCTTCTAGCAGCTTTCTCGTGTTTCGCTTCTCTCCCTGCAACGAAGCTGTTTCTACAGTTCTGCACCAGTGTTTCAAAACTTATGGTGAATGACACTTCCTTAGGGAAGTCTTGGTAAAGTCCACCCCCCTCCCCCACATACGTATTTACCCAGCTTGCTCTGACTGCCTGGTTGAAGGCTTGGCATCCTTCAGCTGAGATTAAGCAGAGGTGCCCCTCCTAAGAGCTTCTGCATAACAACTCTGTACAGAGTTCTTGCATAATAGTTATTACACCCGATCATAATCACCAGTTGTTCTCCTGCCTCACCTTCTAGACTGTAAATTCCTTGGCGTAAAGGAATGTACCTTATTCATCTTTGTTTCCCAGCCTTTGCCTAGTAACTCACTTTTAGAAGGTACTTGGGAAAAACAGATTTTTAAGCACAAAGTGAATTCATGATGAACATAAAGTTCTTAACACAATGTCTGCACAGTCACAGGGTTCCCTTCTTTTTCCCTTATTGGAGCATGCTAGCTGGAGAAAAAATTTCCCTCCTAGAAATTGTTGTAAAACTATCAACATCTTTGTGTAAATAACAAAACTCTCTGTGTGCTAGGATTCTTCTTGTATGCATTTACAGGCTCGACCACACATGCGCGCATGCACACCGTGCACACACACACACGCGCACACACACACACACACACACCCAAACATACAAGCCAAGCCCCTTGCACTCCAAGTCCTCACTTTATACCCTAACCAGCTAATTAAAAAGGGTGCCTTGGGTGCGAGGCCTCTGCCTTTTAAGTGCCTCCTACAACTTTCCCAAAATAGCATTTGTTTATCCTTCCTGAAGGCGTTTACCCTGGACCTTGCTATGAAGGAACTGGGGGAAATTTTCTGTTTTTATGAGTTATCATAAGTCCAAAGGTGGGGCGAAAAGTGAATTTTGGTTACAGTGGAGGAGAAAAATACTAACTGTAGATCTCCTGTGTCAAGTGAAAGATGTCTATTTTAATCAAGATTTTATAACAAGAGAAATATGTGTAACCAAGCCAAGTCTCTCTCTTCAAGGATTCATGCCAAGACTCTGTCCCATCCCTCTCCTGCCTCCTGAGTGAGAGGTGGCTTCAGGGCCAATAATGACTCATTGGGACAATACTGTCTGTCTGCTCGTGTGACTCTTAAGGAAGCCTATGTGCAAAGAGGGGAGCGGGGTGCCAGCAGCAGGCAGTCAGGTGCAGGGCCCTGAAGCCCAGTGGTCTACGTATAAGCAAGAGCTCTTGGGAAGACTCCATGGATACCACTGCAGGGGCTCTTGGGATAGAAGTTTTTTTAATTTTTTTTTTTTTTTTAGTTGCAATGGGTCTTCGTTGTTATGCGCAGGCTTTCTCTTGTGGTGAGCAGGGGCTTCTCTTTGTTGCGAATCATGGGCTTCTCATTGCATTGTTTCTCTTGTGGAACACAAGCTCCGGGCTCCCCAGCTTCATGAGCTGCAGCACACAGGCTCGGTAGTCGTAATGCACCAGCTCAGTTTCTCTGAGGCATGTGGAATCTTCCCAGACCAATCGAACTCAGGTCTCCTGCATTGGCAGGTGGATTCTTACCCACTGTACCATCAGGGAAGTCTAGGATGGAAGTTTCTGAAGGTTGCCTGGCATCTTGGCATATCACTAAACATTTCAATCTGGAAGGAAATCGACAAGTAACATACAGTTTACATCATGGGTCTTTAAAGATATACATACCAGCATCAGAAGAAAAACGTCCAAAAGTTTTGAGTAATCAGAACCCAGTCCTCCCACCAAAGAACCAGAATTATTCCCTAATCCCAAGGAAAAGAGACAAAACAGAGAGTGAAAATACAAAGCCTGGCTGGAGGCTATGGCCATCCCACCCTGAACACGCCTGATCTCGTCTGATCTCGGAAGCTGAGCAGGGTCAGGCCTTGTTAGTACTCGGATGGGAGAAAGCCGGAGTGGGATCCCAGATCTGACATGCATGGGCTCTTTTCTTTGACGGTTAGCTTCTCTGAGTCTCACTTTCCACAAGAACCCAGGGGAGACCTCCCTAGCTAGGATGGAAGTCAGTGAGACGAAGATTGCAGAGCCCGCCACACAACACCCGGCCAAAAGTCGGTGCGCTGATGATTTTAGTACATCCTGGAAATATTTATACAGCGTCTCTTATGGACCAGGCCATGTTCTAGATGCTGGCAATACAGTCGTGAACCACACAGCCCCTGAACTCATATCCTTAAGTTCCAACTGGGGGAGAAACACAACAAATTAGAATTTGGGCTGAAATGAAATCAATATTTTGGACTGTCTCATTGCTTCCCAGGAACACCCCTTTCTGTGGCTTTGCCCTAAAGGTCAGCAGAGTTGCTACCACAGCAATGGGACTGTCTGCCTTTTGCCCTACAAGGAAGTCATAGCAGTTTTTCAGCATCTCAGTGGGTGTCTTTCATGCTGGGATCCCCATTAAATAAACAAGAGCAATTCAGGGATCTATGATAATAACTGGACCAACACCGCCCCAGGACTTTATTCTCAACAACTCTCCTCTGCCTCTTATGCCATCTCCCCAAACTCCCTTTGCCTTCACTTGCTTTTGTTTCAAATCTATCTTTTGTACCCAGGCTCCTAAGAGCACAGCTCAACAATTACTAGCTCCCTTTTCGGCCTTGACGTTTGTTCTGAATTATTTTGCATGTATCGATATAAAAATGCAGGAGGTGGTCGCATGATGAATTGTCCCTGACTCTAGTCTGCTTGCTTCCCTAACCGAGGTCCAGAGTCCATCTCCTCCTCCTCATCACCTCCCCCATCCCAAATGTGGAAGTGTGAGCTCAAATGATGTCTCTGATATCTGCCTCCCGTTTGTTACTAGTCGGTTCTCCAGGAAAAACTGCTGTCAAGCAGTGACCAGTTTCTGAGTCATTGGGAAGGGGTGGAAAGGGTTCCCTCAAGTTTATATCCATCTCAGTTGCATTTTTCATATAGACTTTTGTTTCTGTTCCCCATTCACCTATGACCTATTTCTTCAACTTAATTTCTTCATTTCTTAATTTCTTCAACTCTCACCTAGCTTAGTCATTTAGAAGGTTTAAACATAATTAGTTGCTACCATGGGGATGGACAGAAAATATAACCAGGGCATAATTGTCACCTGGAGGGATATTCAATAAGCAGGGTGGTGTATTATTTTACCAAGGTTGCCATAACCAAGTGCTGCAGAGGGCTGGGTTAAAGATGGTAATGGGTGGTCTGGTGGCTCTAGAGTCAAGACCTGGAGGCCAAGACGTCTGCAGCGTGGTAGAAGGAGAGGCCGCTCTCCTTAGCTTGTGGATGGCTGCCTTCTCACCATGTCCTCACGTGGCCATCACGCTGTGCACATGCCTGAGGCCTCTGTGTGTCCTGATCCCCGCTTCTTATAAAGACACAAGCCACTGGGTGAGGACTTTGTTGTTGTTCAGTCGCTCAGTCGTGTTCGACTCTTTGAGACCCCATGGGCTGCAGCATCCCAGGTTTCCCTGTCCTTCGCTATCTCCCGGAGCTTGCTCAAACTCATGTCCATTGAGTCAGTGATGCCATCCAACCGTTTCTTCCTCTGCCACCCTCTTCTCCTCCTGCCCTCAATCCTCCCCAGCATCAGCGTCTCTTCCATGAGTTGTCTCTTTGTATCAGGTGGGTTGGGACCCTAACAATCCTGTCTTTCCTTAATTGCCTCGTTAAAGCCTTATCTCTAAACACAGTTTCAATCTCAGAGAAGGAGAAATACTGTATGATATCCGTTTTATGTGGAATCTAAAAAGAAATGATACAAATGAAGTTACTTACAAAACAGAGACTCACAGACTTAGAGAAAAAACTTATGGTTTCCAGGGGGAAGGGATAGTTAGGGAGTTTGGGAAGTGTGTTCATACACACACTGCTATATTCAAAATGGGTAATCAACAAGGACCTATTGTATAGCCCATGGAAGTCTATTCAGTGTTATGTGGCAGCCTGGATTGGGGAGGGTTTTAGGGGAGAATGGATACATGTATATGTATGGCTAAGACCAAACTACCACAACATTGTTAACAGGCTATATACCTCAGTATAAAATAAAAAGTTTAAAGTTGAGAAAAAACCATAATAAATAAATACCGTCACATTCTGACTAATGGGGAAGGGTAGGGCTTCAGCATATGAATTTGGAGGGGGCACAATTCGGCCTTTAACAGATAGATTCTTACTTTCATTCAGGTAACACATTCAGACATTATTACACATCAGCTCAGGCACCTTGTCTGGCACTGGACAAGGTCTGGTCCAAAGCTTCCTACAGCCCAGGCAGACCTCCCATCGCTGTCGGTATCTAGGAGGCTTCCTCCAAAGCTCTCTCCTCCTGAGCTGCTGTAGTAATCCAGCCCATGCTCATCTCTGATTCGACATCCCCATCACCTTCGTGACAGGGCTAAGAGGTACAGAGGTACAGCCCGGGCTTCTCTCCTTGTTCCCTGGGTGCCAGACTTGTCTCTTTAGATAAACGAGATTGCGATGGAGCTAAGTTGAGAGTATGGTTCACAAAGGAAGTCCCCAGTTAGGAAATCAAGTGCCCTATGATATCAGATTCTCCTAAAAAGAGGCCATTATTCAGACTATGAAACACGTGGGCAGAGAAGACTGCCTTAGTCACCTCTTACTGTCTTCATCTCCTCCTACTCCCGGCTCGTCTTCCCTCACCCCTCTCCTCGTTCGCGTCTGAGGACGTTGCCACGCCACGCCCGGTATCTGGAACATCCTCTCTTTACTGACCCCCCTTCCAACCCGCTCACTGAAGTTAAACAAGACCCTCGAATAATATCCCCTCTTATATACTCTTCCCTCATCTTTAGAAAAGTAGCTACCCTGTCCTTTGGGACCATTACTTGTCCGCATCTCGTCTCTCACTACACACGCTGAAACTCAGGGAGGCTAAGAACCTTTTTCAAGTTTATACAGCTGTTGGGGCCGTGGAATAAAGCTCAGGTTGGTCTCTCACTCCTTATCATGATACCCTGCTTCTAATCACGCTGCTTCAGGTACCCGGGTTTTCTCACTAGACTCATTGGACCTTTGATGAGCAGAAACTGAGCCTCAAGAAAGATGAGAATATTCATACCCTTATTAGAGCTTGCATATGGCTCCATGTTGCTTTAGAAATTGCTCTTTACTTCTCCTTTCACTCATTTCAGAAATCAAGGCAACAGAGTTTCATACGCAAAGTTCAGTTTACAAAGACAATTTCAAAGAAACACATTCTTTTTTAACAAAGACCCGGAAAGGATAGAGAAAATGATTACACTGAAACGAAGAAACGGCTTGGAAAAGGAACACATAGCAGAGAAATGTGAGGAGCATAAAGATGTCCAGAGGAATCCTTTTAACCCTCTCTTCCAAGATCTCCTGGTGTTTGTGTAACTTCAGCCCAAGCATCAGTAACAGTCAAGTTGATTTATGGCGGTGAAAGATTTTTTTTTTTTTTTTCTGTGTGAGAATGCTGATGATGGAAGTCCAGTATTAGGAAGACAGAAGTCTCTGTACAAACCCAGAATGGTGGGCTGGACAATCTCCAAGAGGTGAATGCCCACAGCCTGGGTGAGGGCAGAGGTAATCAACAGAACTTGGGTGTATTTTGTTCTCCTTCAGTAATTTGCAAATGTACATCCTTTGTAACAGATTTCTTTTGTATTAATCCCACAAGGAAATTGCTTCCACTGGTTTTGATAGATGTGTTTGTAGATAAATGATGCAGAATATGATTTCTTTGGAACACTGGACAAACTCAGTTCTGTAGATTGACCAAAGCGTATATTTTGCAAGTCAAATTCAGAAAGTCAAGTGCAGTAGCTGGGTTTTCTGGAATGAGGTCACAGCTGGTCTAAGAGGTTGTGAGCTGCTCTGAATCTTCATTGTCAGAAGACTCAGTGCACTCGCTAATATCTACAGGAACCATTTCTCAAAAGGTGGGCCAACAAAACATTAAAAGCGCTAATGATTCTAAGGTTGTAGGACTGTCTCCTTCATGGGTATATGGTTACTCTAAAGATACTTGTGCACACTGACTCTTTACAATTACCCAGACAGAAATAAGAAAACATCTGTAAACATGCTCACCTCCCACAACCCCACCCACTTTGAATTATGCCCAGGTTAAACTTAAACCCTTGGGAAAGTGGGGAACCAAAACTTTCTCAGGTGGGTAGGTGGATTTTTGTGTGTCTATTTCTAAAGGGTGAATCTTTTTTGTTCCCTTTTTTGTCTTCCCTCACTATTTAACTCTTGCCCCCTAGGTTTAGTCCAAAATGATAGCCATTTCTGCCAGATGTTTCCCTCAACAGTGGGGTAAGATTCCTTCTGCTAGGAAGCCAGATCCATTCTTTGCTCCACCCTGACTCAGAACTCATCCCAGATTTCACATCATCCTGGAACATTCCCGCACCAGCACCCAGCCTGTCCCAGCTCTCTTGAGCCAATGTTGGATCTTCCATCTTTACCTGGCGCACCTCGAACCATCTCTCATCTGTGCTTTTTGCTTTAACAAACACATAATCCTAAATCCATCCTCCTTACTGCTTCATTTTCTTGCAAAGCATTCATTCAAATGACTAAATCATAGGGCTTTCCCCAAATATTTGTGCATGAAGTCATGCTTAAAATCCTGATAAGCAAACAGGTGGACCCGAGCAAGTTGAAACAAAAGTTTGTGGAGGCGTTTCCACAATTCATTCCAAAATTTCCTTTGTCATTCTGGGGCTGTCAGTTACACCCTCTTGGTTCTGTGGATGCCCTGAGTCTTTCCCCCTCAACTCCCAGAATGTCTCATCCTCAGGATCGTTAAGGAACAAATTTCTGATGTCTCTGCCCTTCATTCTGTGCAGAAGAACCTGACCGTCCTGTAGGACATCTTCCCCTCTGATCCTCCCTCTACCTTGTTCTGAGAGCCAAGAAACTTTCAGAAATTTGGAAATGTTGCCTCAAATACACACTCCTCTCACTCATCCCAGCCGAAACCTCTGGGTTTTCCCTGATGACATAATTTCCCTCGTCATTTTCAAGGTGCTCATTCCCCACACACCCTTTCCCCAGAACCTTAGATCTGGGGCCATTGTTTGCAGCTCCCTGTGAACTTTCAGCCTTTCTCCAGTAATACCTCTTCCCTTCCTTGTCAGTTTCACATACCTACCAAGCTCCTCATACCAATTCATTCTCAGCTGTCTTCCTCATTGCTTGGAAGCCTCACCACCATCATTACATTATTGAAAAAAAAAAGTGCCTGTGACCCATGTGCGGCATGCATGCTGCAGTTATCCATGTGAGCAGCCATGCTGTAGTAATCCAACACTTGGGACTTCGCAGTGTGTATGCTTGTATCTTTTGATTTTTTGAGAGCAGACTTTGCTTGCTCTATCTAGGTCTTATGAAGATGATGTGTGAAACATGGCCCAGCTGGTTGACAATCATGTGGTTTTCTTTTTACATTTCCATGTATTACATCCTCAGTTTTAGATGAGTGAAAATAGCCACTTCTCTCTTTGAGGTGTTTCCCAAAAGTAAATTTCAAAAACTGTTCTACAAATAAATTTCAAGAAATACAGAATACTCCATAATCTAGTAACAATTCATGAGTAAATGGACATTTAAATCACTCCCAATATTTCACATAAATATCACTGAGTGGATATCCTAGAGCATAACTCTATATTACGTCTCTGGTTGCTTCTTTAGGAGAAATTTCTAGAAGTAAAACATGGGGTCAAAGTCTTTGTTTATAGCTCTTGACACATATTGACAACTTGCTCTCAAGAGTGGTTGTAACCATTTACTCTCCACCAGCACTATTTGAGTGTCTCACCACACCCTTTTTTTCTGTATAATCTTTTAAACGAATCTTTGAAAAGCAACCAGCCCAGATTGAAGGAGAAAATCCTAGGATACTAAGAGGGTAGTTCAAGTTCAGGTGAGGATTTGCTAGCATGCTTTGAAAGGACAAAGAGTTAAAAAAAATCCTTGGCAATGTGATAAAGGCAATTAGTGCTATAAAAAAATAAAAGCAATCAGAAATTCCAGGGGATCAGGGGGCAAACGACTGTAAAAGACATATAATCATAAAACATTCCCTGGTTTTGCAGGGAATGATACTTCTATGGTCATAACTTTGTAATGATTTAACTTTAAAAGTGATATAATTGCATGGGTAGGAGAGGAGAAGAAAGTATATTGTAAGAGGGCTGAAATTATATTTGTCACAGCAGAGATCAATAACTGAGGTATAAAAATAAAAACAGGGAAAGCAATTTAAGCTTATTGCTCAGAGATATGAACACAAATATGAGAAGAAATAAGGAGTTGAGTACTTGCCTTCAAAGAGTAGGACTTGGAGGAGGGATGGAAAAGCAAGAGGCGTATGGATTTTAATTGCTGTGCTCTCTGAGTTCAGTCGTGTCCAGCTCTTTGCGACCCTTTGGGCTGTAGCCCACCAGGCTCCTGTCTCCGTGGAATTTTTCAGGCAAGAATACTGGAAGGATTTGCCATTTCCTCCTCTAAGGGATCTTCCCGACCTGGGGATCAAACTTGCATCTCCCGTGTCTCCTGCATTGTAGGCAGATTCTTTACCATTGGGGAAGCCCTGGATTTTAATTATGAGGCCTGTTTAACCAGGAGCATTTTAACTTTCATAAAATATGTTTTAACAGTATTCTAACATGTTGAGATTATTGGAAATCTTTATCAATTTTTAATTACTTTGAATTAATATTTTTATAAGAGTCAGAATTTCACATTTCTTTTTTAACTTGTCTGCTCATGTACTTACTTAGCAAGAGATGTTACTGGTTTTCTTATTGATTTTTAAGAACTTTTAATGTATTTGTTCACACATTTTCTAGGAAATATTTTACCCAGCTTACTGATTTTTTCTGTATTTTGCTTCTGCTGTTGGACAACATGTCACCAAATATATTAATGTTTACGTTTTTGTATAGAAATTTCCAATTTAATTTATATCTTCCTCATTTCTAAGTGCTTGATGCTTTATCTCAGGTGGCGTAGTAGTGAAAATCCACCTGCCAATGCAGGAGATGCAAGAGATGTGAGTTCAATCTCTAGGTTAGGAAGATCCCCTGGAGCAACCCGATCCAGTATTTTTGCCTGGAAAATTCCACGGGCAGAGTAGCCTGGGGGGCTACAGTCTGTGGGGTCACAAAGAGTTGGACACGACAGAGCATCCACGAGTTATTGTTCCAGTTCTTATCTTGATAGCTTATTCTTTGGTTTTTATTTTTTTTAAATAAATACTTATGGAACTTACTATGTGCCAGGCATTATTGTAAGATCTTCTTAAACATTGATTCAATCAATGGTATATAAGAGGGAGGAGGCACTTAATTATTTCTACCCAAACAGCTAATCTTTCTATGGTATTTACCACAAATATCATCCCTTCTCCATAGATTTGAAATATATTTCCAGCAGTTTATTTTGTTTCGGATCTATTTTTTTCATTAAAATCATACTACTCTACTTAATGGTACTTTGTAATATAGTTTATATGTGAGAGTAATTTCTTCCCATCACTTTAATTTTTAAAAAAAAATTCTTAGCCAATTTGCCCATTTAATTTCTAGCTAGTCTTTTGACATTTTAAATGTCAAAATAAGTTCCATTGGAATTGTGACCAGAACTTTGTTAAGCCAACAAATTTAATTAAGAAACATTTACTCAGGACTGCCCTAGTGGTCCAGTGGTTAAGAATCCGTCTTGCAAACCGAGAGATGTGGGTTCAGTCCCTGATTGGGGAACTATGATCCCACATACAGCAGAGCAACTGAGCGTTCACTCTGAGAGCCACAACTAGAGAATCCATGCACACCCAGTGAAATATTCTGCATGATGCAATTAAGACCGATGTTGCCAAATAAATACATTTTTTTAAAAGAAACATTTACTCTTTATCATGCTAATTGGTCTCAGTAGTTAAAGTTATATCTTTCTAATTGTTTAAATCTTATTTTAAAACTCTAAGCTGCTAAAATTTTGAGCTGCTAATGAACTCAAACTCATGAGTTTGAGTAAACTCCAAGAAAGAGTGAAGAACAGGGAAACCTGGTGTGCTGCAGACCGTGGGATTACAAAGAGTCAGACATGAATTAGTGACTGAACAACAACAATGAACTCACACAATGACTCTGAGAATATTTCAGTTGGTGCATAGGTTTTCTGCTGTTATATTTATGCCATCTATAAATAATGGTGGACTTCCCTGGTGGCTTAGATGGTAAAGAATTTGCCTGCAATGCAGGACACCCAGGTTAATCCTTGTCAGGAAGATCCTCTGGAGAAGGGAATGACTTGCCACTCCAGTATTCTTGCCTGGAGAATCCCAAGGACAGAGGAGCTTGGGTCACAGAGTCGGACACGACTGAGCGATAACAAATAGTGTTACCTCCACTACTTCAGTAATTATATTTCATTTCTATTTTAAAATCTAAGGCATTAGCTAGTATTTTCTGAACCATATTAAATAGAGGGATACTGAATACACATTTTGGACGACTGTAGAAAACCAAATGTTAAAAATTGCTATTTACCCAAACCATGGCGAAGTCATATAATAAAGTCATTCATAAAATCTGAAATTTTATTTAAAGTTATCATTATAATTTTATCACTAACACTTTTAGTAGTCAATTTAAAATTTGATATTATGATTTAACGCTGGTGATTCCCCAGCCCTGCTAGACACTAAATTACTCCTGTGGGTGTCACACTGCACATTGATGATGATAAATAAATGCTCGGTTTCAGCAAAATTGGCAGAGGAGAGAAATTTTCTGGCTAGTTATACAAGAATAGGCACTGCTTATAGGCACCACCAAACTTTCCTTCGTCTCTGACAGTAGCAAAGTCAGTTTCCTTCTCTAACTCCTAGCCTTGGAGATTTGATTGATGGTGACGTAGTTTCACTGAATCAATGGCACCAACTTAAGTAGTGTACACTGCTGGAGTGACAGCTTTTGAAATACTTTCAGAATCATACTTGAAATTTTTACTTTCACTTATACTATATTTCTAGTAGGCTTTACATTCAAATAAGTCATTTGATAAAAATCTGCCCTCAAGCTTTGAACCTAAAAATGAGAAAATGGAATGTAATCAACTTTCAAGATAACAGAATAATCAAGCTCTGATTTTCCCTCTGCATCTCAGCTTATATTGCCTATAAAGAAATTGTTGCAGTCTTTTCTGGAGTATAGTGATAGGAGTGTTTTTATACCAGGAATCATGTAAGAAGTATTTGCACTCAAGTTTCACCGGTTTGATTATTTCTTGAGTGGGCTCCAATGAACAAACTACTTTCCCTGAATTAGAACACAAACCAAACAAACACTTTGTGGCTAGTACATCCTGCCAGGCTGGTGCGTTATTTGTAACCTGTAGCACTGATGCTTTATTTGGTTCAAGCAGCCTTTTTACACGTAATAGTTACATTCCTACTTTTTTTAAACATAGAAAGTCCATTCCAAAATCTCTTATCACCATGAAGTTTGTCTTTGATTAAAGAATAAGAAGAATCTCGTCGTCTTTCTTCTTGGGTAGGTAATTCTGTTAAAATACACTGTGCTAGAATTAGTTTTCCAAACACAGCTGAGGGGTTTGAATAAGAGAGTGTGTGCCCATGATTTCTAAGTCAATTATAGCCTTCCTCATGGTTGCCCATCACGGATAATAATTACCTTTACTGATTTTCCATTCATCAGATTCATTATCTGTGCCCTCAAATCTCTTATTCAGCACATAGAAGAGATACATAACTAGCTCACTAGGAACCCACCACGTTGTCAAATTTAAAAGTACTTCTGGTGGGTTCCACATGTCTCAATGACTGAGACACAAGATATAGAAATAGCATATTTAAAAATGGCAGTGAACTTTTGCCCACAGTAAATGGAATTTAGGAAAACATTCCTAAATTTAAAATAAATGTTTAAAAAACATTTATTAGTGATATACATACCAGGAGTGGATTTTGTATCTAGGATTCATAGATTGTACAAATCTGAATAATCCTTCACTTTCAGTTCCTGAAAATGATAACCAGTCTGTAGCAAACATTTTGACAAATTTTAGAGTAAAATTTTTACCTTTGAAGACTCAGAGATATGAAGGACTATCTTCTTAGAGTATTATTGTGAATACATTTTCTGAAGGTAGATTAGCAACGTCAACTGTGACTTAGCTCCTCATGTTTCTCTTACCTTCTTCTCTCATAGTCTTCACTGTATCATTCTAAATTATCAGCATTATTGTTGGCCACAAGTTTTGAGATTTACCTCCCCGTGAAAATTTAAGACAGTAATGCTGACATTCTGCTGTTAACTCATCTTCACACGAGATGAAGAATTCCCAAGCAGCATACTTTCCTGAAATATCCACAGGTGACGCAAAGTTAAATAACTGAAAATTCAATCAGTTCTTAAAGATGATTTTATTCCATGAGGTGAGTACCAGCATGCAAGCAATCCTGTGAAGAGTACTAGCACTATATAGTCTAATTCCATTGTTCTTATGCTGGTATCGATTGTTTTTATAGATCTTCATTGGTTCAGAATGGATATTATCATGTCACAGACTCAGGTAAACCACAGCCAGCATCACTTGGTGAAGGATGGAGCACATGCGGAGAAAATCCGCAGTTTCCTCTCCATCCTTGTGGCATCTTGGGGAGGGTGGATGCTCTCCACGGTCACAGCTGCACGCACTCTGAAACTGTGTCCCAGGAGAGGGACTCCATGCCTTGTTACTCTCTCTTTGAAGTAGGGATGCATATTTTGAGTTCAGATGACAGGCAGTTTCATTTCATCCCAACTTTTTAGGGGAGTGTAGGAAAACACTGGTTTCTAAGCACCCGGGTGAGAGAAATTTAGGCACAGATCCTCTCCTTAGCACATGTACGTGTGTGCTAAGTCACGTCAGTCATGCCTGACTCTTTGCGACACCATGAACTGTAGCCCACCCGGCTCCTCTGTCCATGGGCTTCTCGAGGCCAGAATACTGGAGTGGGTCACCATTTCCTCCTCAGGGAATCTTCCCAACCCAGTGACCGAACTTGTGTCTCTTATCTCTCCTGTGTTAGCAGGCAGATACTTTACTGCTGGTGCCACCTTAGCACACACCTGCTAACAATGTCTGGGTCACACATGCATTCCTGCTTATCTCCCCAGATACGATGTCCTCCCTAAAGTTATGCAACAAACATTTCCTCTCAATTCTTACATTAGACTAAACCATAAAAAAGAGTGACATTTGCTCATTTTGTTGTTCAAATGAGAATCTCACAGGAGTTAGCCCCATGTTAACTGTCAATCATCTTTGACTAGATGTGACGATCACTTACATAATCAAATAATTTTCTCATCAGGCCAGATCTCAGGATGCCAGAAATCCAGCTGAAGCAGGTATTTATCTATTTAGGCTTCAAAATCCGAAATCAAAGAAAAACATACCAGCAGATCTTGGTCAATTATAAGGCAAAACTGATGCTCAGAGCATTTCTGTAAATAGCGATGTTGATATTCAGCCTCATAGTACTAATGCTGATTTTAACGAGAAAAACCTCTGCTGTTTGGCTATCAAACAGTCATTAGCGATTTGAATAACTCACGTTTGCGCTTTTGTTTTATGAGAATATTTGTCCAGAATGATTTTGAAATGGTTTTCTGAGCTTTACTATTTTTGTCCTCATTAGATACATTTATGTAATGTGCTAACCTATTTCTCTCATCAAGTCATTCTTGAATTCAGAATAAATTAGGCTTGGGTGCAATGGGTGGGTAACTAAGGTGCTCTTACATTTGGATTGTAATTTTTAACACTGTAAAGATTTCTGTAGTTGTATTCAACATGAAGTTGCTATTCAATTCAGGAGTTTTGAGTTATTTGTTCAGCTTTTTGGCACAGTTATTTCATCGTCATAAGATGAATGTGATAGTTTTTTTTAATTTAAGAGCAGGAATGATCTGCACTGTGAAAAATGTGAAAATCTGTAAAGCTGTCCAGCTAAGTACCCTTTTTATAAGCATGATTTTTTGAGACTTTTTCCCACTTTTCCCATAGTATTAGAGTTTTCAGATTTCTTAATTATTGAGACTATCTTGGTCACCATGTTTATCTAGGAAATTTGTCATTTTAAAAGACGTTCTAAATCTTAGATGTTTTTGATGTCTGTTATCTTTTATCATATCAAATACTTGGGTTGTGTGCATGATTTTCTCCTTCATTGTGTTTTATACAGATGCGTGCATTTTATGTGGTGCATGTTCCTTTCCAAAGAAATATCTTTCTGATATTTTTTTATCATGGCTGAGTCCTTCTGTTAATTTATTTTTCCTTATTTTGTTATTCTCTTTTCAAGATTCTTAGATTAAATTCTTGCTCTTTTTTTTTTTTTTTTAGCATTTATTTATTTATCTGGCTGTGTCCGGTCTCAACTGTGACAGATGGATTTTTAGCTGCAGCATGTGGGATCTAGTTACCCCAATCAAAGATTGAACCTGCGCCTCCTACATTGAGAACTCAAAGTCTTAGCTGCTGGGCCATCAGGGAAGTCCCTCTTACTTCCTTTTTTTTTTCTTATTTAATAATAAAAACCCTTCATGGCTGAGCTTTGGCCTTGGGGTAAGGTCCACCGCTTCATGGAGTTTATTAATATAATCTAGTTTGGCTTGCAGATAAACCAATGGGCTATTCTAATGAGAAAGGTGCTCTGACAGGGCAAGTTCCAGGTTCTAGCGGAACACTCAGAATGGGAGCTCACCCAGATCTGCTAGAGGGTGAGTGACATCTGCTTGGAGAGGTGATCAAGAAGCAAACCATAAAGGGTGATATTCTGGAGTCTGGACAATGGAATGTCAATGAAGTTTTATGTTTAAGAATGACATCGTCATTTTTTGAAATGATTTTTTCACTTTAAAAACTTTTGAATGATTACTTTGATCTCCCTATTGAGAAAGATGACTTTGGAAGATGACTTTGACCTCCCCAGGAAGAATAGATTTGATGGAAACAAAACAAGAGGCAAAGGAACCAGTTTGGAGACTGGTTGTGGTAGAAAGTCAGATGAGAAAGGGTGGTGCCCTAAGTGAGCAAAGCAGTGGTGAGCATGGAAGGAAGGAGTTAACTGAGATGTATTTAAAAGGTGGAAAAACAGAACTTGGAGAGTGATGAATTGGGAGTGTGGGGTGAGGGGCGAGAGAAGAGGGAAGAATGATGCCCAGGTTTTAGCCTTTGACTTTGGGGCTGTAGGGCCCTTCTCTGAGTCGAGGATACAAGAGCAGAAACCAAGTCAGATGAAGGAAAAGGTCGACCTGAGATACTCTGACTTTTATTATTCTTTATTAATATAAATTGTTCTTTTGTCCCATTTAGTGCTGTTTACTTTGACTTCTATTTTATCTAAGAAATAATTTTTCTATCCTTTGGTGCGTTCACATGTGTGTAATCAAAATTTTTGGATTTTGATGAGATGTCTGAAAGTAAATTTTTACTTGTCTCATAAAAATAAAGAACGTACCCCTCTTTTGCTCACTTCTTCTTTCTATCTGTCTACCTGTCTATCCTTTCCTATCTGTATTCCAATTCGGGTTAATACAGTCTCAGGTAATGTGCCTAAATTGTTGCTACGGTGTTATTTTGTATTACGCCTTTCATTTATTTTATCTTGCTCATTTTCTCATTCTTCTGCTAAAATACAAACTCCAAGAAGAAAGAGCTCACCTTTTATTTGATTTTTGTCTGTTTAATTTACTGCTCTAATCTGTGTAGAACAATGTCTACATTATTTGAGTGATCTGCCAAATATTTGTTGAAAAAATAATAATTTTTCCATTATGTATCTTTTCTTTCTCTTTTCTGACAGTTGTATTCAGTTTTTAAATCACTAATTTTACCATTCATTGGTAATCTGCTTCTTACACAATTCAAGCTCCAATCTTACTCAATTCTCGATTGCCTATAGTATGAGTTGAAGTATTTTTTTTCCTCTCAAAGAGAGTGGGGGAACATATTTTCAGATCTCCACCATAGTGACAACATATAGAGTGTGGTTTGGTAACAATCCTGTAAGTTGCTCCTTTGTCTTTGGCATTTAGAGTTTTGAAGAAACGTTCTGAGGTTACCTGATTTCATTTCTTTTTGTAAATTTATTTTATTGAAGTAGAGTTGCTTTACAATATTGTTAGCTTCTGCTTGTGTGCTCAGTCACTTCAGTCATGTCCAACTCTTTTTGACCCCATGGGCTATAGCCCACCAGGCTGCTCTGCCCATGGGATTCTCCAGGCAAGAATACTGGAGTGGGTTGACATGCCCTCCTCCAGGGGATCTTCCTGACCCAGGGATTGAACCTGTGTCTCCTGTGTCTCCTGCATTGCAGACTGATTCTTACCGCTGAGCCACCTGGGAAGCCCTGTGTTAGCTTCTACTGTACAGCAAAGTGATTCAGTTATATATATATATATATATATATATATATATATATATATATATATATATATATATATATTCTTTTTCATATTCTTTTTCATGTTCTTTTCCACTGTGGTTTACTTTAGGATATTAACTATAGTCAATAGTCAATACTGTAAGTATTAATAGCGCTGGGACAAATTTTTCAATACCTTTACTATCTAACAAACTTCAGAGTCATGCTCAAAATGCTTAATTATTTACCTTAGAGTGTTGACATGGTAAGAGACAGAAATGGAACATAATTTATTTTATGTGAGATGGTCAATGACACAAATTACAAAGCAAACTGAATCCAAGTCAACCAGTACCTAATGGATGTATTGATCTAGCCTAACATAAATGCAGAAAGCTAAAAGGATATTTTAGTTGCATACTTATACATACACAATTAAACACATGCAAATTAAATTTTTAAAGATTTTTTTGATGTGGACCATTTTTAAAGTCTTTGTTGAATATGTTCCAATATTGCTTCTGTTTTATGTTTTGGTCTTTGGGCAGCAAGGCATGAGAGATCTTAGCTCCCAAAACAGAGATAGAACGTGCACCCCCTGCAATGGAAGGAGGTGAGGTCTGAACCACAGAACTACCAGGGAAGTCCTTAAACACGTGTCAATTTAAAATGCATTTCTGTCAGTCACCTAAGAGTGAACTCATTTTAGACAATATGATAATCCCTTTGGAAATTCAGAAGACAGAAATTGCAAGTATGTCTTCATCAGCAACACCTTGAGTTTGGAGAGATATCCATCAAAGGAATGTGATCCACATAAATAGTGTGATTCTTGATTTTACTTGTTTGATTGACTGCAGAAAGGCCTATGTCACTTATTGCTTTCATCATGTAAGACTGCAATGCTCCTACTGAAGGTATTTATCACTGGTCTATTCATTTAATCAAATGGTGAAAAAACTGTTAACAGTCAGTTGACTAGGTTTTGTTGAGGATGACTCAACAAAGAAACATCTTTTGCTTTGTTTCATTTTAATATCCTTCGAGTTACATGTGAGTATTGTGATGTGTGCTTCATCAGTATCCCTCTAATTGACTTTAGAGGCATAGCACCAAGGGCAGATTTCCCCTGACTATGGTTTTTTGCTGGTATGTGCCTTTCATCAGTCCACAAGCCCTTTATTTTGCATCTGCAGTAATTTCAGAGACATCTGCCCTCGTTAGATTCATGCTAACCTTTCAGTCTCAGGAAACATGGCTTGATCTATGTTACACCAGTTAGACAGAAAATACTTGCTGGATTTCATTCTGCATTTTAATGATACTATAGGCAATGATGGTATGGATAACCTGTTGGTATGTACAGATATGCCAGGAGCCACTGGAAATTCATGCTTTGGGACCACTGGACTTACAGAACCACAGCAGTAATTGGCCTCATCCTTTCACTCCAACTCTTAGAGAGGGAATCTTCTGAAAGAAACCCTTTAAAGGGGTATTATCTTTTAAAGAACATTTTTATGATGAGTCAAAAGGAGTATTTTTATGGTAAAATGAAATCTGAACATAGAGGAGATTAAATGAGTTCCTGATAAACAGTTGAAAACTTTGCTTAGATGTAGGAACGGACAGGCATTCCCTAGTTATGCAACATGAAACTTCTTCAAAACTCAATCTTATCCAAAATGTTTTCCATGAAACATAACGACTTTTAGCAATGCTGAGTTTCTATTCATTGATAATGGCAAGAAACTCAGAAATTTGGGATTATTTGAGCTAAGAGTTGAAGTGAGCTGAGCCTGAAAATACCTCTCCAAGTCAACATCTGCAAAACTGTTAGCTGTTTTCACTGCTGACAGGTGCCATAAACACCTGTATCTTTTGTATCAATACACAAAAAGAATATTGTATACCTCTTATGATTTGGATGAAGCAAAAATATTGTCAGTGACACAAATTATGTGTGAAATGAAAATACCTGTCTCTTGTTTTCCTTTTTCATTCTTGCCTTGGCTGCCTCGAAGTTAGTTTTGGTCGTAAGTATAGAATTCCTTCAGAATCAGCAGCAATCATTTATATTTACACAGTATAACTTTTAGTTATACTAAAATTCCAGGGTAAAATCTAACTTACAAAAGAAAACAGAAGCGGAGAATAACAAGCAAAATGCGCAAAAAAACCTGCACCACCTCTATCCAACTTAAGCCACTGACAACAAATGTGGCACAATAGTATTTCCAACACTCAACGCTCAACATCTGTGAAGTTGATTTATCTTGTATACTTCTGAGGAATCTTGTTCAGTAGGAGTGGGAAGGTAACGCACATTTGTTATGTCAAAAATGCTCTTGAATTTTAATTTTACTTTATGAATTATAACCTCTTACCTACTACACATGCATACATGTGTATATGTATGTACAGGCACACATATTCTGAAAAGGTACAGAAGATTGCTTCATGGAAGTGTTTTAGCCTTCCCTTGACCTCTGGTAATTTCCTTGCTTCACCCACAGGCAAGCCTGGTTCTGACAGTCCCTAGTGTCTGATGGAGGAAGGTCTCGAAAAGGCCATAATCGGCCATAGTCGTAATCAGCAATAGGAATTTGCTTGTCATAAGTCACAGTGAAATAAACAATAGCACACCCACGTGCTTACCAAATCTTGCAAATAAGGACTCCGGCTTTACTAGCTCTTGCCAAACTTCTTGATGCCTCTCCTTCACTCCAGGAGGCACCCAGTCATAAAATTATGAAACAAACTTCCTGACCGTTTCCGAAACCAATTTCTCACCTCCGATGAAGGACAATTTGCAAAAGAGCTGTATTGCTGGTCTCAGATTAGCCATGCTTTCTCAGTGGCTCTAACGCCATTAACTCTGTCTTATCTCTAAATACACAGAATTCTAGAGCCCCTAATAGGAATGCATCATTATATATCACTGGGGAGACATTCATTACATATCTCTGAAGATCTGCTTTCTGGAAATTAACCAGTCAGTATTAAGCTCATGTTCATGTCAAGCATTAAAAGCTCAAATCACTTTACAATCCCTATAATGTAGCTCTTCCAAGTAGGTTTGAACCATTCTTAGAGGGGAAGTATGATATACTGTCAAAGAGAAGACTAACTCAAGCTCACGTGATAATTTATTCATGGAAAAAAAACATACACCTCAACATTTGGGCTAATACACAGTAAACGGAATCTTTGCCAGATCGGCAGCCGCAGCAGAAACAGAAACTCAGAAATGCAGGATCTGGGGCTCCATCCAAGACCAGCCAGGTCAGAAGCTGTCTTTTAACTGACCTTTCAGGTGATATGTAAGAACACTAAGGTTTGAGAAAGAGGTAATAGACTAGCTTTGACTCGTTCGTGTCTAACCTTTTTGATATTTGTGCTAAATAATAAAATGATTGTGGTTTTCCCTGATGGTTCAGCAGTAAAGAATCCTTCTGCAATGCAGGAGACTTGGGTTTGATCCCTGGGTCAGGAAGATCTCCTGGAGAAGGAAATGGCAACCTACTCCAGTATTCTTGCCTGGAGAATTCCATGGACAGAGGAGGTCCATGACCCATGAGGTCTCAAAGAGTCAGACACTACTTAGAGAGTAAACAACTACAATAACAATAAGACTGCAGCACCACTCTTTCAAAAAATATTAAATTAGAGAATTAAACTTGAGCTCCAAAAATTCATCTTTCACACTTATTCTATCACCATGTTATAAAAGATGCGCCTTTTTTACTCTCCTGTGCAGGTATGCTAGCTGTACCCCCTAGCTGTGACTTCAAATAGTAACAGCAATGGTGTGAATCAAGTTGATTTGTCTCAGCTAACTTTGGTTTAAAAAACCTGGTGCAACAGAAAGTCGTAAACCTTACACATGTGGTTTTCAGAAAATTCCACGGGCTAACTGAAATAACCTACGCCGGTGACTCTCCTGAAGTTTAATGACATATACCAAGATTGAAATTATCTCTGGACAGGCAGGTAACAGAACTGCTCTCGACAATTTACTGTCATTCAGTGAATTGTAACTCTTCTCCTCGTTTCCATCCTGCTTGGATCATGAAGATATTCAAATATATACTCAATTCACGCCTGGACTGCTATGTGGCTTTGCACGAGGGGTGGAGACTGGGCTGTGGACTGAAGGCTAAGAAGTGAGCCAGAGAGGCTGAAAAGAGGGTAGGAGAGTCAGCCCTGGCTGCCGCGACGAAGTCACACAGACCAGGTGGCTGAAACAACAGACACTTATTCTCGCTCAGATTTGCAGGCTGGCATTCCCAGATCAGGGTGTCAGCCAGTTAGGTTCCTTGTGAGATCTCTCCTTCCTCACTTGCCAACAGCTTCTTGAGTGATGCCCTCATGGCCTTCCCTCTGTGGCCCCAAAATAGGGGGATTTGCAGGAAGAAAGGGTTTGAGAAAGAGAGAGACAGTTGGTGTTTCCTTCTCTGCTTATAAGGATGCCAGTCCCGTCAGATTAAGATCCCACCCTTATGAGCTCATTTAACCTTTATTACTTCCTTATGTTCTCTGTCTCCAAATCCACTCACCCTGGGAGTGAGGGCTTCAACATATTAATTTGGTATCGGAGGGCATACAGTTCACCCTCCGGCCTCCCAACACTTACATCTTTCTCACAGGCAAAATACGCTCACCCCATCCCAACAGCCCCAAAGTCTTAATTCCTGCCAGCATCAACTTTAAAGCTGAAAGCCCAAAGTCTCATCTAAATATTATCTAAATCAGTTATGAGTGAAACTTGAGATATGATTCATCCTGAGACAAATTTCTCTCCAGTTATGAACTCTGTGTGTGTGTGTGTGTGTGTGTGTGTGTGTGTGTGTGTGTGTGTGTGCGTGCCTGTGCTCAGTCATGTCTGACTCTTTGTGACCCCGCGGACTGTAGCCCACCAGGCTCCTCTGTCCTGTGAAACCAGACAAACTGTTTGCCCCCCAAATACAATGGTGAGACAGGCATAGGATAGATGTTCCCATTTCAGAAGGAGAAAATCAGAAAGAAGAGAGGGATGCTGGGTCCCAGGCAAGTCCAAAACCTAACAAGGAAAACTCCATTAGACAGTAGATGTCAAGAGTCATCTTCTCTGGCTCCATGCTCATCCTTCTGCGCCTGCTGGGGCAGTAGGTTCATCAGTGTCATCCCCATGGCCTTTGGTGGTGGCCCTGTCCCTGAGAATGCTCATACCAAGACACGGCCCCACCCTTTGAAAACAAGAAGGAACGAGCCATGCTCCCTGGGCCTCTGGTGCTAATCCTGATGACTTCTGAGTCATCTTTGGCACCATTCTTCCCTTTTCTTGAAGGATAATTTATGTTTACAACTGGATAGCTCTTGTCCGGTCCTGTATATATATATATATATATATATATATTTTTTTTTTTTTTTTTCTGGCCACATCCTGTGGCATGTGGAATCTTAGTTCCTTAACCAGGGATCAAACCCACGCCCCCTGCATTGGAATAACCAAGTCTTAACCACGGGGCTGCCAGGGCAGTCCCTGTCCTGTCCTGAGGAATCCCAGAAGTCTGACAGTCTCCGTCACGCTTCTATTTCCTCTGTTTCATGTAGTCCCAGCTGGTTGTGTTTCTGATGGTATAATCCCATCTTTATTCTGGGTTTCTGCTGAAATGGCTCATTAAATTTGTGGTTTACACCCGTACTAATCTTATCAAATGAACAAGAACACCTTTAGTGTTCTCTTCAGAATGCCTTCCTCATTTTCTGCAAAATGAATGAGCTGAGAATTTTCCAAGTTTTTGAGCTCTGTTTCCTTTTTGGTTAACAATTCCTTCAATTCACCTCTCTTTTCTTGCATTTTACTCTAAGCAGTAAGAGAAATAAAGATACTTCATCTTTGCTTAGAAAGTTCTTCAGCTAAATATCCAATTTCATCACTCACAATTTCTACCTTACACAAAACTCTAGAACATAAATCAGTCAAGTTCTTTGCTACTTTATAACAAGGACTGCCTTTCCTCCAGTTTCTAAGTTCCTCATTTCCATCTGAAACATCATTAGATCATCCTTTAATGTCCATATTTCTGCCAACATTGTATTCATGATAAAGCATGTCTTCCCTAGGAGAATATTGAGTTGGCCAAAAAGTGCTTTCAGTTTCTAAGTAAAAATAAAAGGTACTTTTTATTTTCACCAAGAACTTTATTGAACAATGTATTCTCTGTTTTGTTCCACTACCTTCTGCCATGTTCCAGGCAACTTCATAATTTCATCTTCCCAAAACTTTTTATCTTTTTGAGCAATGAATTGTTCTAGGTGTCTTTTACAGTCATACAGGGAATTGAAACTTTTTCCATTAAAATGATTTTGTAAAGACCGAAATAAATGGAAATCCAAAGGTGCAATGTCTGGTGAACACAGCAGATGAATCAGAACTTCCCAGCCAAGCCCTAACAGTTTTTGCCTGCTCATCAAAGAAGTATGCGATCTTGCGTTATCCTGATGGAATATTATGTTTTTTGTTGACTAATTCTGGATGCTTTTCATTGAGTGCTGCTCTCAGTTGGTCTAATTGGGAGCAGTACTTGTTGGAATTGATCATTTGGCTTTCCAGAAGGAGCTCATAGTAGAGGACTTCTTTTCAATCTCACCATATACACAACATCACCTTCTTTGGATGAAGACCAGCCTTTGGTGTGGTTGTTGGTGGTTCACTTTGCTTGCCCCATGATCTGTTCCATTCCACATTATTGTACAGTATCCACTTTTCATCACCCATCACAATTTGTTTTAAAAATGGAAAGTTTTCGTTACATTTGAGCAGAGAATCACAGGTGGAAATACTGTCAAGAAAGTTTTTATTGCTTAATTTATGTGAACCCAAACATCAAAGTGATTAACATAACCACTAGTGTAATTGATTTTCAGCACTCGATTGGGATATTTTGAGCATGTTGGGTATCTCTCGCATGGTATAACATTGATTGTTCTCAGTGTCTCAATTTGATCTCTACTGACTTCAACTGGTCTGCCCAACTATGGAGAATTATCCAGAGAGAAATCTCCAGCACAAAACCTTGCAAAGCACTTTCAACATGTTCAATCAGTCAGAGCACCTTCTCCATACACTGAACAATTTTTTTTTGAGTTTCAGTTGCTTTTTTACCTTTCTTGAAGTAATAAAGCAAAATATACTGAAAATGTTGCTTTCTTTCTTTCATCTTCAGTATTAAAATGGCTACAAAAAAACTCTCCGATTTTGATAAGTAGTTTTTTTACTGCACCACAGTCCAGAGCCCTTTCCTTTCTTCTGTAAGATGCTTCTCCATCCTTCCTAGATTTTATATCACCTTTCATCCCAAAGGACTCACACTTTTAAACTAAGAATAGTAAAGCGAGAAACAATAGAATCAAGATGGGTGGGGAGGAAGTCAAGAGATTATATAAAAGGGGTGAGGGTGGGGGAGATAGGAAAACCAAATAATGGCAGAATGATCCCAGTATTCCTCCTTGACATTTACACTAGCACCAAACACAAGGATTACAAATGCGTGTATGGGCACACCCAGGATCTCACCTACCTTTCATGGGAGAGGGACTTTTGGACTGATTGATATTCTTGGCACAAAAGAGCAATGTCATTGCAGCTCCTAGGCAAATCACTGTCTGAGAAAATGGTTTTCCACCCAGGCAAGCTGTTTTTCATCAGTAAGAAGTGATTGCATCCGAGCAACGTGTATTCTTGTGATCTCTTTCTGACCCCTGAGACACGAGGTGAGAGAAGAGGACTCTCAGCTGGCTTGGGTCAAGTGGGCTCCACTCAAAAACACTTCTCTTGTGCCTTCCTTTTAGATCCAGGGCTAGGATTTAAAGAGTGTAGAGCACAATGGAAATAAGATGGGAAAGAAATGAACATTTTCAAGAGAAAATGACCATATGACACAGAAGAGGAGGGAGAACAGTCCCTTGTCCCTATACTCCACTGGAGGTCTATGTGTTTCTTTGAGGATCTTCCTCTGCCTTTGGGAGGTAAAATATGGGTCACATAAATACAGCATTGTTATGGCAATTACTCACTGGTGACAGGTAGGGAAGATTCTGTTACCTGTACCAGGCTGGGAAATACAAATGTGAGGTTTTAAAATTGCTTCTACTTATGGCACCACCACTAAGGAGAAGGCAATGGCAACCCACTCCAGTACTCTAGCCTGGAAAATCCCATGGACAGAGGAGACTGGTAGGCTGCAGTCCATGGGGTCGCTAAGACTGAGCAACTTCCCTTTCACTTTTACTTTCATGCATTGGGGGAGGAAATGGCAACCCACTCCAGTGTTCTTGCCTGGAGAATCCCAGGGACGGCAGGGCCTGGTGGGCTGCCGTCTATGGGGTCGCACAGAGTCAGACACGACTGAAGCGACTTAGCAGCAGCAGCAGCATGGCACCACCGGCTCACATTTCAATCTCTTCCACTCATCACAGGTCCCCACCCACATCCTCTTCTCTTCATCACTTTCTGCCTAAATCTCCAAACAGTATCCCCCATCACTCACAAGAGGCCAAGGGCAGCAGACGCCTTAGCCAAGTTTCCCCTCCAGTTCCAAAGAGGAAGGAAACATGCATGTGTGGTTTCAGAATGAGCCCCTCCAGGATTCCAGGGATGGTAGGCTCTGTCATCCAAGGGCGTTTCTCTAATCTGGAACTCCAAATTTAGCCAGTGATGCAACCCAGGCTGAGAGAATTTCTTCCTTTTTTCCTTCACTTCAACCTATCAGCAGAAATAGAAACTGGAAAATCTCAGGGGAATCACACTTTCCCTGCAGGTTTTCAGTTACTTGGCAAACTCTGCCTTAGGGATTTCGGCAGTCTCTGAGTTTGTTGGAATCATCTCTTCTTATTGAAGTGAAACATGCCTGCAGAGGCCAAATGGACCAAGTGGTTCAGGGTGGTAAAAAACGAAAAGGCTTTAAATGTTAACCAGGAAGAACCCCTGGTGGCCGGGCTTCCCAGGTGGCGCTAGTGGTAAAGAACCCACTTGATAATGCAGGAAATGTAAGAGAAGCAGGTTCGGTCCCTGGGCAAGGAAGAATCCCTGGAGGAGGGCATGGGAACCTATTCCAATATTCTTGCTTGGAGAATCCCATGGACAGAGGAGCCTGGCGGGCTACAGTCCATAGAGTTGCAGAGTCAGACATGACTGAAGCGGCTTAACACATACACACAGGAGGAAACTCTGTTCCACCCCCCTTTTCCTTTGTGACTGTGAGTGAGTCTCATTTTCTTAGACTCTTGACCTGCAAAATGAAGAGGATATGAAGTCCTGTGCAACTGCATCACAGAGTTTTTTTCAAGTTAAAATAAAATAATGTAGGGGGCTTCCCTGGTGCTCAAATGGTTAAGAATCTGCCTTCCACTGCAGGAGACACGTGTTCAATCCCTGGTTGGGCACCTAAGATCCCACGTGCTACTGGGCAACTAAGACCCAAAACAGCCAAAATTAAGAATAAATACATAAATTAAAAATTTTGATAATATAAATCTTTAGGAAAAGAGCTGCTGAAAATGCACTCAAAGGAGATTTTGTACTTATTCATTATTATTATTATTATATCATTATAGTATTATTATTACTGTCACCTCCAAAATTCTGAAATGTGTTCAGGGATAGAAATTTTTTAAAAGGTATTCTGAGACTTTTTTACATTAGTAGTTATTGGTAAGGTATTTCTTGTATATTGATCAGTTTTAGATTATAGCAGTCATCATAAATGTTTGTAGCATTTTTCTCCTGGTTTATTTGTTCCTGATGGGAAAGACAGTTCAGAAAAGACAGTTAAAAGACTCTATTATTGTAAACTTCATCCATGTGATGCCGATGTGTCTTAATTTAATACTAGAAACCCCTACCATAGCCATTCCTAAAGTGTAGTCTGATTCCCCCAGGGATTCCCTGAGATCCTTATTCTGGTCCAGAAAAGGAAAATGATTTTCATAACAATACTAAGAAGTCATTTGCCTTTTTTATTTTGTTGACATTTGCACTAATTGTGCAAAAGCAAAATTAGCTATAATAGCTGCTGCCTTAGGATTAAGAACATTCGAGGCAAGGGCTCCAGCCTACACTAGTAGTCACTGTATTTTTATTTTTTGTCACAATGAACTCACAAGGAAAGTGGCGAGGTGGGGGGGCACGGAGACTATCTCATGTCCTCGATAAAACAGGAAAATGATTAACTTAGTTAACCTTGACCCTTGACCAGATGTCTTTTTCAATATTCTACATGATAAAATAGGAAGCATGCATTAAGCACTTCAACAACTATACTCTAGCACATATGCAGTTTTGAGTTGCAAGCTAAAGTAGCCTACTCTTTCATGGACACCATTTTTCTCTGAAAGATGTGTGTTCAATCACTCAGTAATGTCTGACTCTTTGCAACCCCCTGGACTGTAACCCACCAGGCTCCTCTGTCCACGGGAATTCCCAGGCAAGAATACCAGAGTGGGTTGCCGTTTCCTTCCCCAGGGGAATCTTCCCAACCCAGAGATCAAACCTTGCGTGTCTCTTGCATGTCCTTTATTGGCAGGTGGATTCTTTACCACAGTGCCACCAAAACAGTTGACAACAAACTATTGTTATTTGAACTATCTTTTTGACAGAATTTTTCTTAAGAGTAAATAAAGAGAGCTTCTCACTTCAAGGAAAATGACAGACATTATTTCTGCCAAAGATAAAAATTTGAGCCTGATAACCTCCTGATGCTTAAAGATTTTTCTAATGAGCTCAGTGATATTAACAAATGTGATTTTTAAAAAATATTGTATAGTCAATATTTGGAAGCTCAAATATTCACCCAATAAAGCAAAAATTTCCAATGATTGATTCATTATATGGCAGAATCAGGCTTGGGCAAAAGATCCATTCATAAAACATAATTAATTTCATTAAGATCAGTTATTTTTTGCTAAAAACTGCACAGTTTATCAGTTATTTTTAAACAAATATCTTAAATTTCTTTCAGTTTTGATTTCACTAAAATTATTTTATTTTAATGTATTGGGTTTCTCATTGCTATTTAAACAAAAATTAGTATTTTAAATATTTTCAGTATTAGTTCTAATATTTTAAATATAATCTACATAAACAAAAGCTTTTGGGGGGGTCTTCAAAAACTTTTAAGAGTATGAGGGATTCTGGGCCATGTCAAAGCCCCTCACCACTATTTGTTATGTCCACTTCCGCTCCCTGAGGTGGAAATCAGCCTGGTGAGAACTGGCTGTCAAATTGCACCATCTATTGAGAAACATTTTCCAAATTCTGAAAGATTGCTCATCTGGGGAAAGTGCTGGGTATCAGATGAAGGGTTGCAGGTCTCCTCCTGTGTCTCACTTGATGCTTCAGGGACAGCTTTGTAGCAAAGGAGAATATGCTATTGAGGAAAATCTTTCAAAGCTGAGTCTTTCCCTTCCTCATTCCAGATAAATGATATTAATGCACAGCCTATTACCTAATGGGATTGCGGTTTAACTTCCTTTTCTCAAGCCTTTTATGGAAAAGCACTAAAGATGGGGGCAGCCCACAGTGTGCACTGGACTGTTTGAAGAGCAATTCCCCCCACCATACCCTGGCTTTCTCTGCTTTACTGAGTTTAAATTTGTACCAGGCATATGCGTTGAAGCAATTTGCAAATGTTGCTTAAGATAAACCTTTGCTGAGGATTGTAAGAGAGTAGAAACAAGGATTGAGTCTTCAAAGAGGTGTTACTCATATGATTGTCTCCTACGGAATGATTAAGAAAAGAAAGACCTGGTTTCCATTCTGAACTGCATTTAATTTCTGAAGAAAGAAAACAGATGAGCAATTATATTGATATTCCACCAACCATAGAGCATTGGGCAGTCTCATCAGGGAAAAATGTAGAGCTATGACTCTTGCAAATAATTTCTATTATATAAGTGCCGAGCCTGCACCCCTTCCTTTTCTGAGCCATCTCTCCTCCCACCACGACTTTCTAAGATGTCTGCTCAATATGCATACCTGCAATTTTTCAGAGTGAAAATATTTTCCTGGAGAAACTGGGATCAGGTTCAACTGAGAGTGATTGAAAACTTAGGATAAAATTGGCTTAAATGAGATGAACATTTGTATAATCTCTTCTGTGAATGTGGCTGATCCAGGACTGGAATGATGAGACCATCATAATCGGGGCACCCAATACTTTCTACCTTAATGTTCCATTATTCTCATCAGGACTCAGCACCAGCCATCATATCTGTATTCCAGGCATCAGGAGATACAGAAAAAAAGGAGGCAGCATAAGCCTACAGCCTCTCCTGTAGTGACACTTCCTAGGTATACACACTAATGCTATTTATAGCCCTTGGTTCTTTCCTTGAGGATGATGGGGAAAATGGATATTGGAAGGCAGGAAAACAGTTTCTCTTCTAGGTGGTCATGGCTGCTAGCATTCAGAGGTTTTGTGATTGAGGAAGAAGAGGAACATAAACTTTCAGGAATGATCAGCAGTTCCATGTATATTTTTAAATGAGTTTAGGGGAATGAACAATGACTACAGAGACTGTCATGTGTATCACAGCAAGAAAGGAGCAAGCACTGAGGTGTCATTCTGAACAAGGTATGCCTTATTTAACTTGCCCTATTCTGTGCCCAGAATTTAACAGCAATGGTCGATTGGGGTTCTTCAGCCAACGTGGGTCTTGCCATGCGTCAGCCTAACTGATCTTGAAGAAGTTTCTTAAAGTTGAAATTTTATACCAACCACTAGAAGATCAATTGAGGATGACTCAGCTGACCCAATTGAGATATACACTTCTTCAAACAAGGCCTCTGCGCTGTACACATAAATCAAGACATGAAACAGAGTATTGTTCTCATGTAAGTTCTAATTCATCTTCACCGAGGAATTGGGAAACCTTTAGTCAGGCGGATCTGAAGGTAATGCCTTGTTGCAACCCTTGCTGGCACTGTGTTTCATTTCCCTCTTCGATATCACTTCTGTGTTCACACCGGCAATTGCCTCGGATCAAGGCTGATTGTAATAAAAGAGTCTCAGTATCTCTTCCTAGGAAAGCTACATGTCCCTGCTTTATCCACGGTTGGTGTCAACCAGGTTCTCAGAGGAGGTGCTCTCTCCTACCAGGACACTCAGCAGCCTGAGGATTATATTAGCCAACCCTGGAAAAGGTTTGCTCTTCATGTGTGTTCTTTGGTAACTCTCTGACGAATGCTGTCCACCAGCTTCCTCGTGGCTCTGACGGTCTCCAAGTCTCAGGCAGCTCTGTCCAATGGTGCTAAATATTCCCTCCACTTGAGCAGGCAGGGCGTGGGCTGGAAGGGGCCTCCGCTTCCTCTAGGGGACCAATGACTCAGGGCTTGGGAAGTGACCCCACTGGGATCTGGGCTGGTTTCATGGTGCAACTGTACCTTCAGACCCCAGTGAAACTTCTACATCCTCTTAAACACGAAGTCCCCTAAAAAGACAAATTGCCAGAAAATTGACATGTACACACTACTATATTTAAATGGATAACCAACGAGTCCTCCTGTAGAGCACAGGGAACTCTGCTCAAGGTTATGTGGCAGCCTGGATAGGAGGGGAGTTTGGGGAAGAATGGATGCATGTATACGTATGGCTGAGTCCCTTTGCTATCTACCTGAAGCTATCAAAACATTGTTAGTTTAGGACTTTCCTCGTGGTCCAGCGGTTAAGAATCCACCTGCCAATGCAGGGGACATGGGTTTGATCCCTGGTCCGGGAAGATTCCACAAGCCAGAGGGGCAACTAAGCCTGTATGTCACAACTATTTCAGCCCTCACACCCTAGAGCCCATGCTCTGCACAAAAAGAGAAGCCAAGGAGATGAGAAGCCGGAGCACCACAACTAGAGCGTCGCCCCCACGGCCACAGCCAGAGAAAGTCCGTGTGTAGCAGTGAAGACCAGCCCAGCCAAAAATAAACAAATAGATCTGTTTTAAACTTTTAAATAAATAAATGTGAGAATAAAAAAAAAAGAAGCAGCGTGGGCTTCCTTTGTTTTTCTGCAGCACTTTGGCTTATTTCAATGTTCTGAAACTGATTTCCATTCATTTGTATTTGAGCCGATGACAGCTGCTTGATCTCAGGTAATGTAGTTTGGGGGTCTTAAGTCACCTTCTGGAGTGGGGATGATTTTATGCACCAAGGTTAAAAGTGTAGGAAGTGTCCTTCAGATAGAGCTCTGGTCCCCTAGGGTAACAGTGTCTGCATGTTGTCATCGTACAGCCAGGACTGGCCCAGAGCAGCAGGCCATCATGTGGTCGCCTCTTGAAAACTTTATCATGGCAGGGATAAGTAAAGACGCTGAAGGTACTGCTCCTTCACGCAGGTGACAGTCAGAATCTCCTGCTTGCTCGCTGTCACGACAGATTTTGAAATACCTCAACATGCCTTCTCACAAGAGCTTCCGTGCATTTATCAAAATTATTTACAGGATGTTTTTAGTCTTCAACACAGGAGTCACTTTCTTAGGACTGTTACCTATCTGTAAGCCTCTTTATATTGGTGGAGGATAAAGGCTTTATTTTGAAATTAATGGATATGATGTTGCCCAATGCTTGTTACAGTTGAGAAATCCTGGGCTAATTAATTAGAAACATACTTGGAATGTAAAGTGAGCTTACTTAAGATAGGAGTTATATAATAAAGCATTGAGAATTTCACCAGTTTTTTCAGCATTGCAGAAAGTTCATTGGACAGTCCTGTTCTGGGGTCTGCTCTAGTTTAGATGATCTGCTTTTAAAAAAGGGCTCAACAAAGAGACCTCCAGAGTGAAAGCACAGGAAGGAAAAGAGAAGGGGAGAGGCTTTGAAGCAAACAGGCTCTGCCTTGATGTCATATAGTAACCTTCCAAGGAAAGGCATCTATAGCAGTGCTTCCTCTTTTTATAGAACTCGAAACCACTGCTTGGATTTCTTTTTGGTGCATGGAAAGGGAGTAGGAAGTCATTAATTGTGGGGATTTACCTCCTCTGGAAAAACAGAGACCCATGTATGCCCCCAAATCGTCATGATTAGAGGATGTTATTGAACATCTCTGTGTGCGAGTCACCGTGCAGCCAAAATTAGCAGCAGATTCAGTTGAGAATAGGAAGGAAACAAGGGCAGGACAGACTTTCTAAAGAAATGGAGAAAGCTGAGGTTTTCCACTCAGATTTTCCACGGTTGCATTGTGCTCTATTTTAGAACCATCCACCTTTTTCGTCAAGTCCGTCCCCCTGTTCTGCAAATGAGATCACTGAGGCCTCGAGATGAGGAAGTGACTTGCTCAAGGATGCTCACAATGTCCCAGGAACAAGACAGGGTCAGGTCTCCTTTCTAAAAGTATTTTATCCTTCTTACTACTATCTGCTTACCTTATATACCAGTCAGACAGACACGCCAGCCCTCCCTTTAAAACAAACTCTATGAAAAAATAATTACTTTTTAAAGAAGATAAAATACCATGGCTCAGGAAAGCACTGTAATGGTAAGCACTCTAACGGTACAAGTGAGTATTTGTTAAATATCACTTCCTGGTTTTATTTCCTCATGAAATGATTTAGGGACTGGTTGCTGGTTCAGTTGTTCTCTGAAGTGAAGTGAAGGTGTTAGTTGCTCAGTTGTGTCCAACTCTTTGTGACCCCATGGACTGTAGCCCACCAGGCTCCTCCTCCAGGTAAAAATACTGAAGTGAGTGGCCATTCCCTTCTCTAAGGGATCTTTGCAACCTAGGGATCGAACTGGGGTCTCCTGCATTGTAGGGAGATTCTTTACCACCTGAGCCACCAGGGAAGCCCCAGTTGCTCTCTGCCCATCCTCAAAATCCCTCTCCTTTGGCCATCTCAGAAAGTGGATGGGCACCAGTGGATTCTCTATGAGTGCAGAATTTCCTTACCAAAGAAACTTGGGGAATAGGTTACTTCCAGCTCCCTGAGTGAATTTTAGCTAAGACTTCAGCTGTTTTAGGGACTGCCCTGGTAGCTCAGCTGGTAAAGAATCCAGTTCAATTCCTGGGTTGGGAAGATCTGCTGGAGAAGGTATAGGCTACCCACTCCAGTATTCTTGGGCTTCCCTGGTGGCTCAACTGGTAAAGAATCTGCCTGCAATGTGGGAGACTTGGGTTCTATCCCTGGGTTGGCAAGATCCCCTGGAGAAGGGAAAGGCTACCCACTCCAGTATTCTGGCCTGGATTCCATGGACTATATGGTCCATGGAGTCGCAAAGAGTCAGGCACAACTGAATGACTTTCACTTTTCAGCTGTTCTTGCTTTGATTTAGAGCCCAGAGCCACAGCCGCCTAGGAGAGAGAGCTTGAAGTAGACCTTGCCCTTGGTCTTGGTTTGGGGATCAGCAGAGGAGTGTTTAAGAGAAGAGACTTTGCGTCCAAAGGGCTTGACTTCAAACCCAAGCTCGGCACTAAGTGCAGTTTGATCACGTAGTGACCTCAGCTAAGACCCATTTCCCTTTGGTTTTGAGGGATTAAATTGATTCCACAATGTAAATAGCACAGTATTTTAGTGTCAGAAACATGAAACTCACACCCTGGAAGATGATGCTGTTGTTAGCTGATCCGAGAACCTGCAGACACTAGGGGCTCCCGCTTCCCATCAGCCACTCTGGAGTCAGCCTTCAGACCTTGGCTTCTCTGCCGCCAGCTGGGGGAGCATTTCCAGTCTCAGCTCTCAGATTTTGCCACTTTAATAAATGCATCAGACCACAAGGTGGTGCTTTATTCTAATGTTTGATATTAGGAGGATTTTTCCAACCACAAGAAGTGAAGAGCAAGGCGCACTCAGCATCATTACCAAGTGTCAACTCTCTGTCTCTAAATGCAAACATCTGGGTTGGCTCCCGTCCCCTGTGACTGATGACCGAGGAGCACAGAGCTCCATGGAGCACCTGGTCCTCCTTGTTCTGTCCCCAGCTGGGAAGGAGAGGAAGAGAGCCCCAGCAAAGCTGATGCCTTTACTGGGTTTCTTTTTCTATAGTGTTATGTAAATTCCTGTCAAACCTATGCACCCACTGTGTGGCTTCCTCAATTTCTATCTTACTCACTCTCCTGGTGAGCAATGGTTCACAGAGTGCAGTGATGAGGAAGAGAAGAGGGAGTCTGCTCGGAGATGGTGAGATGTCCACTTGCTCCTTGTAGAGTAGTGACCAAAGCCACTGGCCACGAGTGTAGATCACAGGGCTCTGTGTGCCAAGCGGACGCCCACCCCTCTTAAGGTGTAGCTTGCCGACACATGTGCCACCCCAGTCTCATTCCATTGGCATCAGACAACACGGCAGCAGTTTTGCCCACTGGGTTAACTATCTTCGATTAGTAGAGCAGCTGAATGATCTAAAGGACTTTATAACCAATGTCCAGTCATTATTAGAGGCCATAGAGAATTAACAATTCTGAGTCCTAGTCTAGGCTCAGCCACTACATGACTGCATGAATTCAGGCAATTCCATGGATTTTGTTCACCTTTAAAACAGTGGGCAAAGAAGGGACGAAGACCATGTGTGCACACTCAGTTGCTCAGTTGTGTCCGACTCTTTGCTACCCTGAGGACTGTATCCCACCAGGCTCCTCTGTCCATGGGATTCTCCAGGCAAGAATACTGGAGTGGGTTGCCATTTTCTCTTCCAGGGGATCTTCCCAACCCAGGGATCAAACCTGTGTCTCTTGTATCTCCTGCATTGGCAGGTGGATACTTTAACACGGAGCCACCTGGGAAGCAGGCAAGTAGACCAGATGGTCTTTATGCCAGTCCAGAGGTCAGTGTCCTTTCTCCCTTGGAAGAGGTTCTGCATCAGCTCAAGGTGTGAGCTGTTGTGGAAGCTGGGAAGGCTTTATGGGGAATCCTAGATAACACCCAGCAAAGACAGTAAGAGGTGAGAGAAAGGCAGGAAGTGGACCGAGTGAGGAAGGGCTAGGCTTGGAGACCAGAGGGTATTGAGAAAAAGGGAGAGAGCTGGGGAGAAAAGAACTTGGATCCCATAAACTTGGGTTAAGACATCAGGGCAAAGTGAGAAGCTTTGTAGAAAATGGCTGCTGTAAAGGAAAAAGGTGGGGGGGGGGGGGAGGGAGGGAAAAAAGGTGAAGAGCTTTCTTTGGATCCAGGCAGAGGATTAGCCCGAGGATGGTTTTCTATTATAGCTGATCCTCTGATAACAGCTTTCTAAAGGCTTGTGTAGACGTCCCTTCACCAAGACCTTTGACCTTTTAATCCTTCTGAAAGCGACCTGCCCTCTTTCCCCTAATGAGAACAGAGACAAATAAAAGAAAGTTTGCCAGCAGTCATTCCAAGAACATTCTGTTCATTTTCTCATTCTGCTTTAAGGCTGCACCCAACAACCTTTCATTATAAGATAATGAAAAAAAAAAAACAAACGCCTGTCGATGAGTCACAACAGCTATGGTCAATAAGCTGCATCACCAAGTCACATCTTACGGCAGCTTCTTTGGCCTGTTCATAGTCTGAGTGTGAGAATCAGGATCAGTTAGGCTCAACTTCATTTTCACAGACTCATTTTCCTTTTAATTAAGAAAGTCATGCATTTTTCTTCGAGTGATATAGCACTTGGTGGAAGGCACAGGAGATGAAAGACGGGCTTGACAGCACCAGGCTGTTTGGCTCAGAGGAGAGACAAGGCGAGATTGCTACATTTCACCACTTACTGAATTTGGAGGAGAGCTGCGTTTGTCCTCTGGAAAGGATCTGACTCAGCTTCTTCAAATTTTATGAGCACTCTGGTCATGTTATTTGAGACTCATCCGACCCTTATTTATTTGTATTAGACATTTTATCATTTGGGGAAAAAAATGAACTCAATTACTACAAGTATGAACAGACATCTCAAAGAGTGATCTACTCTAGTATTAATGGAGACTGCTATTGTGTTACTAAAAATTATACACATTATATATATTAAGATATACAATATAGTAAATACATATTGTATATATTTAAAAATATATAATAAAATAAAAAATATATTTGATGTTATATTTTGAAAGATTATATAAAAATGGTGAAGAGCTGTTCTCTCTTGGAGAAAATGTTAGGATTTTAACCTTTCTTTCTTTAATTCAAATGCTAATTCATTCTTTGTGGTTTTAAGTCTATGAATTTTTTGGAAAAACTTGTTTCAATCCAAATTCATCACTGAATACATCAGAATTTTGTGAGAGATAAAATCTTACCAAAAAGAAGGGATTACCATCGGTGTGTATGTGATGTCTCTAAGCAAAAATTAAATGAATAAATCAGATGAGAATACTAGTCCAAGAAACCAGGGTCAGGGTTACAGTGTCTTTAAACTTCACCCATTCCCTTCCTGTTTAATAAAATAAATTTATAGCTTTAACCTATGACTCCATAGATAACCACGTGTTTTCTGTTGCAATGGTTGTCAAATAAGCCCCTGAAATATTTTCATTTTGCTTCTGTTCAGAGCACGACCCTGGAAGAATCTAGAAATCAAATTATAGGCTAATTCGAGTAGGAGAAAAAAATCATTTTTAATAGTCAAGCTGGAGCAGCAAAAGCATATGGGAACTACAGCAGTACATTTTTTAAGTGGATTTCATGATATGACTTTTCCATTCGTTTTTAGAATTTTTACATCAGTGATTTTTGTCATTTCCTGTTAAATATGGATTTCACTTTTGGTTTATCAAAATTGGAGTTTTGATGCATCACTGGTCCTTGAAGTGAAAGTGCCGGTCAAGGAAGGTGGCTCCCAGAAGCCCCTGCACCCCACTGTGGGTCAATGTTTCCCATCACCCACCTCCCTCAGGACCTCAGTACAGGCAGGAGGGCCAGGGTGTGATGGTTGAGAGTTCAAAGCAGCTTCTGGGCCGTATAATCTCAGGGCTTACTGTTGAGTTATACATCTATTTTTTATTAAAATATAGTTATATGTACATGGTGACAGCACTCACATATTACAGCAAGCCATTTTTCACACTAGGAGGTCTGCAGATAGATTGCTGGAGGTGCAAGGAATTCTGTTTCTCCACCTTAGGCTAGGAGCTACTGTCCAGGTACCCTCTCATAAATTATTTTCAACAGTCTCTTGGGTCTCCAAAAGAGGCTCCGTTCCCTCCTTACACACTTTTCCCTACCGTCTGGAAAAGGCCCCCATCACTTAATAGGGACAGACACAGGCAAATCCACCTACTTGCTGAAATGTATTTGTAGCCCTCAGATCAATACTCACAGCACTTTCACGATTATTTATGGACACGTGCCAGATGAGGAAGCATATGAATTACCAACAGGCATGTTCCCTGCTTCTTGTTTCAGCTCTCATGCTAATAAAGTCTCCTCTCTGCTGTCTCCTCGGGGCCACATTCTTTGCATTTCTGTGCTCTTTGGAGTGATTGTTTAAAATGGCCCCCAACTCCACCTTGCAATGCAAGGGACACAGGTTCGACCCCTGGTCCAGGAAGATACCACATGCTGCAGAGCAGCTGAGCACATGCTCCACAACTACTGAGCCTACACTCTAAAGCCCGAGAGCTGCAACCATTGAGCCCGTGTGCTATGACTACTGAAGCCCCTGTGCCTAGAGCCTGTGCTCTGCAACAGGAGAAGCCACCGCAATGAGAAGCCCACGTACCTCAACTAGAGAGTAGCTCCTGCTGCCACAACTAGAGAAGGCTCGTGTGCAATAACAAAGACCCACCACAGCCAAATAATAATAATAATAATAATAAAATGGCCCCCAAACATAGTGTCCAAGGGCCAGTTAGTGTCCTAAGCACAGAGGCTGTGTGATGTGCCTCTTGGAGAAAATCCCTGTGTTCCATAAGCTACATTCAGGTGTGAATTCTAGCATCACTGGCTGTGAATTCAATGTTAACGAGTCAATGTGATAGATAACACTAAGTGCATTTCAGCAAAAACACACAGACTGTAAAATAGGCGAGATGGATCAGAAGATTCTCATCCCTCCTATCACCCTTCTTTAAAACACAGAGCTTTGACATGTACACACTGCTGCACTGAAAATGGGTAACCAACAGAGACCAACTACATAGCACAGGCTCTGCTCAATACTATGTAACAACCTAAATGGGGAAAGAATCTAAAAAAGAGCAGACACATGAGATACACGTGTAACTGAATCACTTTGTTGTACACTGAAACTAATACAACTTTGCTAATCACCTATACTCCAACATAAAATAAAAAGGTAAGAAATAAAAATAAAGTAGAAAAGAAAGCAACAGCAAACCCCCCAAAACACACATAAAATGAGGCTAGATATTGGTTGACTGATGCAAATGTCACCAGAAGCTCACAGGAACCCAACCTCTATTTCCCCTGGGAGCAATGGTTCTGTCTTCACCCGTTCTATGTTCAAACAGCGACTCTATAGAACACAGTACCACCAATAACGAGAATCAGTTGTAACTGCCATTGCTGGCTTTTGTTTCCCAAAATGCATATGCCTACTTTTTCTTTTTTCAAAAAGGAAATTGGAAACAAAACAATTCAGAGAAGAGAGATGAATACTTTATAAAGGGAGAAAATGAACCCTAGGGTAAACTTTCAAAGGAACTGGGGTTCGCTGAGTTCACAGAAGAAATGCACTTAAGATCCTTTCCAATCTCCCTTCCAACAGAGGACCAAAGAAGGGAGAGACTGACCCACACTCATGCAGATAAGATGGAGCTGGAACCCAGGGGAACATTTTACCAATCGGGGTCATGAAACTTCGGAACACAGAGTTCCTCCCCTAGACAACTTCCAGAGAAGAAGAGAAAACTGATATTCATAAAACTGCTCAACTGCATTCGAAAGTTCCAAATCAGGCACACGGACTGGCTTTTTACAGCTCTGGGATCCTATGAATAGCATTCACTTGTGAGGGGCCCTGCTAAGCTGAGAGGCGAGGTCTGTGATTATGGAATGTTTTTACCCAGAACAGAATTCACTCAAATGAATAAGCCTGTATAGGGTTTAAAGCTAGGCCACTGGCCATACTCTGACGAGTATTTTCCAGGCTACATTTTCTGGAAAGTGAGACTGTATTTCACATGTGTGTGTGTGAGTGTGGTGTGTGTGTGTGTGTGTGTGTGTGTGTGTGTGTGTGTGTGTGTGTGTGTGTGCGTGCAATTAGTGATTTGTCTTTCTTATATTCATATTTTAATTTTATGTAAGGACATATTAGCCAGCATTTTGCCTTTTCTCTGTGGGATTTATAATCACATAGATTAGAGTTTGAAACTACGAGGTCTTGGGTAAGTTATTTGACCTCCCTTCCTTCTATTTTCTCATCCGTGAAATGGACGTCCCCATGTCTGCCTCGCCAGGTCATTTAGAAGATTCTCTAGTTTAAGCGGCTTTTCCTCCCTCCGGCTGACCCCAAAGCCCACTTTCTCACCAATAAACTGTACGTTCCACCAGGACAGGTACCCTATCAATGTGAGCCTCCCCCTTAAGCAGGAGCTCAAGAAGTGCCTGCTGAATAAAGTTCTGTTGGAGCATCATTCCCAAGTTCCATTTCTTCAAAAGGTCATCACTGCTCACAGAATGAAGCTCAAATTCTTCTAGGGTCAGAAAAGCTGCTTGTGAATCCACTTCCGCTTATTAAATACAGGTGCTCAGTTCTGGTCATCCTCCTCCCTACTCCCAAGGCCACTGGACCAGCTGGGCAGGTGGCTCTGGACAAGAGAAGACGCAGTGCACAGTGGAGAGACTCAATCATGCTGGAAGAAAAGTCTCTTTTTTCTAATTGCTCGGCCTTACCCACCTTGTGGTGACATCGTTTTCTGTTTTGCACTGAAGCCGCAGGTGGACAGAGCAGCCGCTCTGAACTCCAGGCGCTCAGTCCACGGTTTCACCGGATGCGCTGAGCAGCCTTGCCTCCAAGTCTTTAAAGGAGCTGCTGTTTCTTTCTCGGGCTCCACACCATTTCCCTGGAGGATTCAGCGTAAATACCACTTCTTCCGCAAAGCCTCCCTGACCCCAGGAATGGAGTTAATGGTCCCTAACTCTCCATGCTTGCCTCTCACCTAGCATCCAGTCATTTCCTCGCTCAGATATTTAGCGATTATTTATTAAGTGACTGCTGGCAAGAGGCCAGCGCAGTGAGTCCGCAGGAGGGACTTGAGTCCTGCCTCTTGGACTGACGGTAAATCTGGGGAGGTAAGCGATAAATACAAAGAGTTTGGTTTTAATTTTGAGGAGACCCCAAAATGCTATGAAAGTGTCTATTAAACTGGAATAGCGATCCCACTTTTAAGACTGCATGGTAACTGCCTGATTTCTTGTCCATCCCCTTAGGAGTCGACAGGGTTTGTGAGCTCTAAATTTCACTTTTTCTCAGAGCTTTAGCCCCAGACCTGAGCGCAATACACTATATGCATTTAAGACACTATAAATGCTGTCATGGTTGTTGTTCAGTCCCTAAGTCGGGTCTGACTCTTTGTGACCCCATAGACTACAGCACGCCAGGCTTCCCTGTTCTTCACAATCTCCTTAAGTTTGCTCAAACTCACGTCCGTTGAGTCGATGAGGCCATTCAACCATCTTGTCTTCTGCCACCCCCTTCTCTTCCTGCCCTCAATCTTTCCCAGCATCAGAGTCTTTTCCGATGAGTTGACTCTTCGCATCAGGTGGCCAAAGTATTGGAGCTTCAGCTTTAGCGTCAGTCCTTCCAAAGAATATTCAGGCTTGAATTCCTTTAGGATTGACTGGCTTGATCTCCTTGCATACCAACAGCAATATTGCTCTCTGGAAACTGCTTCTAGAATATTGCTCTCTGGAAACTGCTTCTAGAAGGCTCTGTGGTTGCTCATTTGTGACAACACAGGATTTGGAGTACGGCCCGTCCACAATATCCACGTGTCCCTGAAAAGATAGACATAAGGGGCACAGACATCGAAAAAGTTCCGTGAAGCTCAGCTCAGGGCATTTGCTTTTCGAGTGCCTCCCTGACCCCTCCCCAGACCCCAGCAACTACAGAGCTGTCACCACATGTGCTTTGCCCGAAGCCCATTCATGGCAGTGTGCCACCTCTCCCTGGCAGCTGCGGTTTTAGCCTTCCTTTCAATGTCTAGCATGAAAGCTTGTGTGCTCTGTAAAAGGAATTTCAGGTTAATTGTGAAAAGTTAGTGGAAACTGAAATACAAGGTCCCCCAGGAACATGTGAACCTCAAGCCCACTAGCATTTAGGTTGTAGTTTTGTGACAAAACTGACTCGGGTTGCCTATATTCTTTTGCGTGACTTGAACACCACAAAAAATACCACTTTGACATGAAAAGAACCCCAGAGCCTGAAGGCAATCTTGGTTTAGCCATTTCTAAGGTAATAGAGATGTGACTGCTTGGGAGTCACGAGCTGCAGGTGCTGGAGAACAGCTGGGTTAGCGCCTCTCCATCAGCCTTCACTGCCCCCTCCCTTCCTTCTCTCCTAGTTCCCAAACACCCCAGGCTCCAGGGCCCAGGGTCCCAGTGCCATCTGTTCCGTTTCCCCATCTTTGTGTCCGAGTCTCACCTTCCCTCCTGCACTCAGCCTGTGTGCCTCACGCCCTCAGCCAGGCTGCTGAGAACTCCCTCTGGATTCCCAGGTCCCAGCATGGACTTTTAAGGATGGGTAGAGTCAGTGTGCTGTCGGGAGTCATGTGCCAGAATGTGGGCACAATGGAAGGACAAGAGTGGATGCATGTTCCTTGGCTCTGGGTCACAAGAAAGAACATCAGAACCTCTCAGGACTGGGAAATCTCAACTCTTGGTGGCCTCAAATGAGGAAGTGATCATCTGTGTATAATGGAAACTCCTAGAGTCAGTAGGGGCTTCCCTGGTGGCTCAGATGGTAAAGAATCTTCCTGTCAATAGAGGAGACTAGGTTTTGATCCCTGGGTCAGGAAGATCCCCTGGAGAAGGAAATGGCAACCCACTCCAGTATTCTTGCCTGGGAAATCCCATGGACAGAGGAGTCTTTTGGGTTACAGTTCATGGGGCCACATAGAGTTGGACACGACTAAGCAACTAACACTTTCTCTCAGAGTCAATATAGAGATTTGGGACATCACTGCCAATTATAGATATCAAAGAAGTGATAAAAAGAGAAGAGTAAATACATTACTGATATGCATAAATGATCCCTACGTCATATATGTAGGATGAAATGTACTGTGAATTGTATCAGATTGAAACAGTAAAATTGATATATATTAATGTAACTTATAGGTAAATAAACAGAACAGAATTAAACAGGAGTAAACTCGGTAGAAATATGGTTTTTTCCAGCTAACACCAGTCTTTGAGTAGGGACATTTGGCCACAGTGAAGAAACGCAAATCACTGTTTTGTCTTGTCTCCTGTGGAGATGATTTTTCTGGAGGGCTTTCCTGAGGTCTGCGGTTCTCCCCCTTTTCCCTCTGTCCCCTCGGTTCCCACTCCCTCCTCTCTAACAATTTTCACGGTGGGAGTCAGTCACCCAGGAATAGTTCCAAACAGTGGACAACTTCAGAGAGTGTGAACTTTCAGTTGAAATACCAGATAGAAGCTGGGAGAACAAGTTCAGCTACAGGGAGGGTGGACAAAGAGAAAAATAGATACACTCATTTGCTACTTTCAGTAGTTGATGGAAAAGTCCACATTGGAAGAAAGAGCCTATTACAAGTAAAGAAGATTGTGTGGCTGTTAGAAGATACACTTTTACATGTATGAGACACGGATCATGCTTTATAATGAACCTACACCAATAAGACAAAAGAGGCATCTCATTCATTAATGTGACTATAACACTAATTTTAGTCCTTTATGAAACTCCTCAAAATTGATGCTTAAACAGCATGCAGCACTTTCGATTTGCAATACCACGTTAAAAACAAATATCATATATTAATATATATATATATATATATATATATAAGAAATCTAAAACAATGGTACTGATGAACCGATTTGTAGGGCAGGAATAGAGACATAGACATAGAGAATAGACTTTGGACACAATGAGGAAAGAGAGGGTAGGACGATTTGAGAGAGTAGTGTTGAAACATATATATTACCACATGTAAAATAGGTACCTAGGGGAGAGTTGCTGTATCTATCGAAGTCATTTGGTTACTGAGTGCTGACTGTATTCTAGGAAGCATCGAGAACAGGGATTACTCGAGCCAGACATGGGTTCATGCCCTCATGGATCTGACGGTCTACCGGGTATGGCATGCCTGTGTCTCATCAGGGAATCGCCAAGGAGAGAATGTGAGGCTGCATCTTCAGTGATGAGTCCCGTGGCACTATGCCAGCATCTCAGATCAGAATGTGACTTGTCCTCTTGTTGTTGTCGTTCAGTTGCTAAGTCATATCCGACTCTTTGTGACCCCATGGTCTTTAGCCCGCCAGGCTCCTCTGTCCATGGGATTTTCCAGGCAAGAATACTGGAGTGGGTTGCCATTTCCTTCTCTGGGGGATCTTCCCAACCCAGGGATCAAACCCATGTCTCCTGCTTTGACAGGCAGATTCTTTACCACTGAGCCACCAAGGAAACACAACTTGCCCTCTTGGGAGGTATCAAAAAGGGTGATGGAAATCTCTCTGAGTGAGATTACATTTCTTGAGACACAAAACCATTATGGCCAGGATTATTCTTTTGTAACAGAGTTTATGTCCCCTTTGTTTCAGTTTTTAAAAAATTTGCCTATTATTCTACGAGGCTGCCAGGTGGAAACCTGCAAGTTGGAAATTCATTGTAAATGTTAGCTTCCAAGACAGTATGGTACTGGCACAAAAACAGAAATATAGACCAATGGAACAAGATAGAAAGCCCAGAAATAAACCTATGCACCTATGGGAATCTTATTTTTGACAAAGGAGGCAAGAATATATAATGGGACAAAGACAGCCCTTCAATAAATGGTGCTGGGAAAACGGGACAGCTACATGTAAAAGAATGAAATTAGAACACTTCCTAACACCATACATAAAGATAAACTCAAAATGGATTAAAGACCTAAATGTAAGACCAGAAACTATAAAACTCTTAGAGGAAAACATAGGAAGAACACTCGATGACATAAATCAAAGCAAGATCCTCTATGACCCACCTCCTAGAGTAACAGAAATAAAAACAGAAGTAAACAAGTGGGACCTGATTAAACTTGACAGCTTTTGCACAGCAAAGGAAACTATAAGCAAGGTGAAAAGACAACCTTCAGAAAGGGAGAAGATAATAGCAAATGAGACAACTGACAAAGGATTAATTTCCAAAATATACAAGCAGCTCATACAACTCAATACCAGAAAAACAAACAACCCAATCATAAAGTGGGAAAAAGACCTAAACAGAATTTCTCCAAAGAAGACATACAGACGGCTGACAAACACATGAAAAGATGCTCAACATCGCTCATTATTAGAGAAATGCAAATCAAAACTACAATGAGATATCACCACACACCAGTCAGAATAGCCCTCATCAAAAAGTCTACAAACAATAAATGCTGGAGAGGGTGTGGAGAAAAGGGAATGCTCTTGCACTGTTGGTGGGAATGTAAATTGATACAGCCACTATGGAAGACAGTATGGAGATTCCTTAAAAAAACTGGGAATAAAACCACCATATGACCCAGCAATCCCACTCTTAGGCATATACTCTTAGGAAACCAAAATTGAAAGAGACACATGTATCCCATTGTTCAATGCAGCACTATTTACAATAGCTAGAACATGGAAGCAACCTAGATGTCCATCGACAGATGAATGGATAAAGAAGTTGTGGTACATCTACACAATGGAATATTACTCAACCATAAAAAGAAACACATTTGAGTCAGTTTTAATGAGGTGGATGAACCTAGAACCTATTATACAGAGTGAAGTGAATCAGAAAGAGAAAGACAAATACCATATTCTAACACATATGTACAGAATCTAGAAAAATGGTACTGAAGAAATTTTTTACAGGGGAACAATGGACACACAGACATAGAGAATAGACTTATGGACATGGGGAGAGGGGAGGGGAGGGTGAGATGTATGGAAAGAGTAAAAAAAAAATGTTAGCTTCCTGGCTTTTTAAACATGACTAGAATTTGAAATATCAAACATGCTACTTCAGGACTTTCTATTTTCTTGTAACTTTATAGACAATTTCTGGGTTCTTTGTTTAAGATTTTTTTTTTGATGCAGATAATTTTTAAAGTCTTTATTGAATTTGTTGCAATATTATTTCTGTTTTACGTTTTGGTTTTTGGCCACCAGGCATGAGAGATTTTAGTTCCTCAATCAGGAATTGAATCCCCAACCCCTGTACTAGAAGATGAAGGCCCTGCACTGGGCCTCCGAGGAAGTCCTGTGCAAGGTCTGCTGTTTTCAATCACTTATTTACCTACTCAACAAGTAACTCTGACCCTAGACATGTGCCACACCTGGTGCTGAGTATTCAGGGCATAGAGGTGACCAGGACATACCAGGTAACAAGGCCACGTACAAATAGATACAGAATTAAAATCACAGTGAGGGGACATATGTATACTTATGGCTGATTCACTTGGTTTTATGGCAGAAGCCAACACAATATTATAAAGCTATTTTCTTCCAGTTAAAAATAAATTTAAAAAAAAGTTATAGCTGGCTCACATTTTAAAGAGGCCTAAACAAATCCCATGGACAGAGGAGCCTGGTAGGCTACAGCCCACAGGGTTGCAAAGAGTGGGACACGGCTTAGGGACTAAACAACAACAAAGAAACAACCTCTAGCAAAAATGACGATATCAATGCCCCAAACTGCATTGCAAAACGAGTGCATTCAGGGTGCTGCTGCTTCTGTCAAGGTGAGAGTCACATCTCCTCCTCCAGGTCCCCTGCCAGCAGATAACTCCTCCACCCACCTCTCTCTGCTCATGCAACAGCATGGGAAAACCACCTCTGTATATCTAATATGCAGAATCTCAACTACATTTAGAACCCAGTTCCCAGGAGCCTGGGAAAGGTAGTTTCAGTCTCAGGCCTTGCCTTCCAGGAGGAAGTTGGAACACCCATTGAGGAACCCTCCCCTCAGTCAGCCACAGTCACCGAGGACAGAGCAGGGAGGTGTCACAAGACATAGTGTGCGCGATCTGCTTTAGATTGGGTGAGAAAGCAAAGCTGTTATGCAGAAGCTGCCTTAAAGCTTAAAGCTGTATGTAGAGGAAGGAAAAGGACACAGTCAGTGCGTGTAAAGGCCCTGTGGCAGAAATTTGTCCAGGACAGAAAACAAGGAAGGAAAGGAAAATGTGAGGTGGGAACATAGAACAAAGTCTGAGAGTCCTTGGAAAGGCGGAGGGGTGACGTGCAGAGCCTGGTGGGTCCAGGTAGGGACTCTGGACATTACTCCACCTGCAATGGAAACCCTCCAAGGGGCCTAAAAAGGAGAGTTGGGATTGTATATTTCATTACTACATGGCATAATATGTTGTGATTTATTATCAATACTCTCTGCTGCAAGAAATAAAATATCTGACTAAAAGGGGCTTAGACAAGTTCATCTTTCCTACATAACAAGAAGCCTAGAGACAGGCATTTCCAAGATTGGTTTCATTGCTTGGCTATGTCCAGGCTTCGGCTTTGGGCCAGAGTCTTCATGATCTTGGGGCTGTTTCCACATGGTCACAAGACAGTGGCTGCAGTTTCAGGCATCATAAGCCTTCCCCATGGAAAGAAAAAAAAAGGACAAGCAGAAATCTCTCTTTGGAAATTAAGAAAAGCAAGATATCTTCCTGAAACATTCAAGTGCCTTTGGCCAGAATCAGGTGCCATTGATCTGCTGAGCTGCAAAAGACACTGGGAAAATGGCTCTCTGCCACTGTCAGATTCTACAGTGGGAGGAAACCTCTGCCAAGAAAGGGGAAGGATGGAGTGGTTTTGATGGGGAGCTGGAGCAAGTGCCAGAGCTGGATTTTTATTACAACAGTACTCTCCATACACGCCCATGTCACCCCCAGGGGATGACCATCTTAAGGTTAGGGATGACCAAGAAAAAAGTGGTGGTAGCGTAGACTCACCTAGGGGAGTGTGTGTGTGTGTGTGTGTATGTGTGTGTGTGTGTGTGCATGTGTGTGTGTGCTCAGTTGGGTCCGACTCTTTGACCCCCATGGGCTGTAGCCCACCAGGCTCCTCTGTCCATAGGATTTTCCAGGCAAAAATACTGGAGTGGGTTGCCATTTCTTTCTTCAGGTGATCTTCCCCATACAGGGATCGAACCTGTGTCTCTCACATCTCCTGCATTGCAGGCAGATGCTTTACCACTGTGCCACCAGGGAAGCTCCTCACCTAGCTAGAGAAGGGCATGAAATGGGATGGTTGAAATAAATCCACACTTGTATAAATCGATCATTTTCATGTGTAATTGTGCTACTTAGAAACTTTGTTCATAAATGAATCCATAGGACTTCCCTGGTGGCCCAGTGGATAAAAATCTGCCTGCCAATGCAGGGGGACATGGGTTCCATCCCTGGTCCTGGAAGATTCCACTAGCCGCAGAGCAACTACACCTGAGGGCCACGACTACTGAAGCCCGCTTGCCCTAGATAGAGCCCACGCTCCACCACAAGAGAAACCACTGCAATAAGAAGCCTGAACCCACAGCTAGAGCGTAGCCCCCACCTACTGCAACTAGAGAAAGCCCTCACGCAGCAAAGAAGACCCAGAACAACCAAAAACAAAGAAATAAATAATTTTTAAAAAAGAACAGTGGCATTAAAAATAAATAAATGCATTCATAAACATACTGGTAGGTGAGGCGAATCAGCGACGTAGTACTTGCAATACACTATTCTGGGCAGGAGCCTTAGGGTGGGGCAAGGCCAGCCTGACTTGCACTCTGTGTCTACCTGGGGGTGTGCAGATGATGCCCCTTAGTCTACTGCACGGCTCTCTGACCACTTGCACGCTTATGTGTGCTGGTCGTCCTTCCCCCTCTATCTGCCAGGACGCCAGGGTGGGAGGATCCTACCCGGACGATTGTACGTTTTGCAGTTGGTCTTATGAAAAATGGATCTTCTCTTTCTCAATCCAGGAACAGCATTTTAACCTCCTCATCTAGCCCCATTCTTTCATCATCTCAGAACCTCCATTCTTTCAAATATCTCAGTTCCCAATTTCTCCCTCCCCCACGGAGGAGGGAGCAAAGTCATACTTTCCAGTTGTTTGCACAAGAGAAAGACAGGCAGGCGCACCCCCAGAGAGACGGGCAGGGGCACCCCCGGATACATGCTCTTTTCCGTTTATTTCTCCTGCTTATTGGAAATATGCTAATGACCCTGCCAGACCTCAAGGCAATGACAAATCTGGAAGGCTACACTCTTGCCCACTGAGATGGAGTGGGGACGAGTCATCTGCCTCTTTTGTTCTCATCACAGAATTCGCCTAATGTATTCCCAGTGCCCTCGACCAAATCCTTGCCTGGGCTGCTCTCCATCTGGGAAAGCAGGGTTTACAGCCATCTCCGCATCTGACTGTGGTTTTGTGACTCCAATTGCAAGAGGGGCTTATTAAGTAGAATAGACTCCACGCCAAAAATTTGTTTGCGAAATGTCCAGTGGAAGGTGTAGAGAAAAGGCAAGAAGCAGAGGGACTGATGAACAGAGAGGAGAATTTCTACAAAACCCTTCAGCTAAATGAGAGATTAATTCATGAGAATATCATGCTATGGCTTTAATTTTGCAAAGTAAGTGTTAGCCCTCCTGCTTGCTTTCTGGTTGCTGCACTGAGATTTGGAGCTTTAATGCTCAAAACTTAAACTCGATGCCCCTCTCTCCTGCCCGCCCCCACCCCCGCCCCTCCTACCCCCACCACCATCCTGCCTCTGTAATTCTGGAGGCTGATGTGAATGGTGAAACAGGGGTAAGAAAAACGAAAGAGAAACTGGAAGAGAGATGAATACAGAAGGGAAAATAAAAGGACTTTGTCAAAGAATATAGTCAATGTGCCAGGATATTTAAACTTAAAATGGAAAATTAAATAATATTGTGTAGAGGGAAATACAAGTGAAAGAAAAAAGACATGAGCAGGGAAGACGGACACAAAGCTCTGACAGTGTTTATCTATGGGTACAGCTGGGAGGGCTACACAGTGGGGTTCCATGCTATTGGTAATGTTTTATAGCTTCACCTGGTGGTAAAAATAAAGAGTGTTGTATTTTCTTCATCCCTGGAGCAGGCAATGGCAACCCACTTCAGTATTCTTTCCTGGGAAATCCCATGGACAGAGGAGTCTGGTGGACTATAGTCCAGGGATTGCAACATTTCGGACACGACTGAGCGACTGAGCACACATGCACATTTTCTTCATATTATATATATATATATGTGTAGTATTTATAAACTTTAAATATTACACATAGAGTATGTACGCAATACATATTTATTTATATACATACATAAAGCTTATAAATATAATATATGTACAGTTTGTTTTTGACATTCAAATGCTGATATATTGTTGCATTACAGAAATATACTTTCTCAAATAGAAACGAGGATGGTGAAGGTACAAAGGGGATAAGGGGATGATGGAGGCACAGCACCCATAGACTGTGATTGTTCCATCGCGTGAATATGTCGCAGCTTATTTAGCTCAACTATGACTCCAAGAATTTAAGCTATTTTTTTTTTTTTTGGTTATAAATATCAGGGCAACGAAAATTGTATTTCCTCTGATAGTTTACCCAGGAGTACTTCCTAGAGGCAAATTATGAAATCAAGAATATAAACACTTTCATGAAAGAATTCAAAATGCCCTTTGACTATCAAATACAACATATGCTCTTTGGTTTGCTGTTTAGCCGCTAAGTCATGTCCGACTCCTTCACGTCCCCATGGACTCTAGCCTGCCAGGCTCCTCGGTCCACGGGATTTCCCAGGCAGGAATCCTGGAGTGGGTAGCCGTTTCCTACTCCAGGGGATCTTCCTGACCCAGGGATTGAACCTGTATCTCTTCTGTCTCCTACGTCGGCAGGTGGGTTCTTTACCACTGAGCCTCCTGGGAAGCCCGTGCTCTATGGTAGGTGATTCTTTTCTATGTGCCTCCTCCCCCGCCCCCAGCCCTGACCGAAGACGGACCCTGTCCCATTCTGCTCTGCTTTATGTCCCGGCAAGTTCGCTGGCAAGACCTTGATAACGTTGCTGAGCCTTTTTGTATAAACAAAATGCTTCCATGGTCTATTTTAAAAGAATAATGAAACATGATAAAAGTAAACGAAGGCAAATGCATTCACAGTATCTCCTCTCCCGAGTTCTGGTGTTTTGCCACTTATTAGCTCTGTGTGACCTTGAGTGAATTACTTAGCCTCTCTGTGCCTCAGTTTACTCATCTGAAGAAAGGAGATCGATGTGCCTACTTCTCACAGTGGTTTGGGAGGATTAAGAGAGAAAATACATATGTATAGGTGCTTAGACAAATAGCTGGCCCCTGGCAAGCATGATATAAATGTTAGTTGTCATTGTTATCGTTATCATCTTTTTCTGGGAAATTGCTCAAAAGATTGGGAGATATTAGGTGATTCAAAGCACTCATCTGAGTTAATGGAATGAGTAAATCAAGAACTGGAAAAAATTAATTGCTACTGTCTTGCTTTTTCTATTGAAATATTAATATTAATGGAGCATTGATTTAATCATTATGGACTTTCCCTCTTATAGGGAATTGAAAGCTTCTTCAGAAGCCAAAAGAAGCTATGCTCTTTATTATTATTATTGGGGGGAAGTAATGGCTTCAGGGTCTTCCCTGGTGACTCAGCAGTAAAGAATCTGCCTGCAATGCAGGAGACTCTGGTTTGATCCCTGGGTCAGGAAGATCCCCTGGAGGAAGGCATGGCAACCCACTCCAGTATTCTCACCTAGAGAATCCCATGGTCAAAGGAGTCTGGCGGGCTGCAGTCCATAGGGTCGTAGAGTCGGACACAACTTAGTGACTAACACTTTGGTGTGGTTAAGTCCATCTTCAGCAGGTGCACTATGTCTCCATGTGCACGCTACGGAAATCGTTAGTGGGAATTAAGACCTCAGGCTAAAATGAAACCACACGGCCAGCAATTAAAATGAGGTGACACACAAGGCCATCCATCCAGGTGCTTGGCAACCTCTACCCATCAAGGATGATTTGTCGTACTTAAAAAGTCAGCTGAATCAGAACAGATTTTTTTAATGCTTCTGAAACTTTGCTGTGACAATTTTCCCATGGGATCCAATTTCCTCAGGTTTTATTTGATCAGTGTTGGCAACCCCCTAGGTTTATTAACAGGTGGTGTTGCCGGGTTAATTACAGGAGGCAATGAGTGCATGTCAGAGACCTAGGTGAGCACTTCAGTGTGCAGTCACCTTAGATTGTCAATGATTTGCTACAGCTTCTCAGCCAGCTGTTGGGCAAAGGGTTTGGACAGCAATGAAGCTGTATGCAGGGGCTTCCCAGGCAGTGCAGGGGTGAAAAATCCACCTGCCAGTGCAGGAGACTCAGGAGACATGGTTTCAAACCCTGGGTAGGAAAGAGTCCCTGGAGAAGGAAATGGCAACCCACTCCAGAATTCTTGCCTGGGAAATTCCATGGACAGAGGAGCAGGGAGGGCTACAGTACCTGGGGCCACAAAAAAGTTGGACGTGACTTAACAAGAAACTAAACAACAACAACAACAAAACACAACATATTAGTGTCCTGCACGTGCTGTGTCGCTTCAGTCAAATCCGAGTTTTTGCAACCCCCGGGCCTAACTGACCAAGGCAGTGGGTCAAAACTGCCATGCAAAATCTTTTAAAGAGTTCTTTTAAATGATTTAATTATACTATTACTTTATATATATTTATTATTTAATATATTTAATAATATTTAGCATTGAATTTAATAAACTGGTAGTTTACAAATACTGATTTATAGAATCCTCATAACAACCCTAGGGGGTCGGTAAAGCTATCACACAGAAGGCACACAAAAGTAACTCACCCTCTGTCACACAGCTCGCAAGAGGGATGATTCAACATGGGCAGCTTGGCCTCAGACCTAAGGACTTAACCACTGTATGATGCAGGAGGTCCTATCCTACTTGCCTTTGCTAAAAATATTTTCCTAGCTTTCCATTTGAGTCAGAGGGAAAGTCAAGTTCCTCATCAAGGCCTTCAGGATTTCAGGAGGTCTCACTCCTGCCTGCTTTGTGACCTCATTTCCCATCATCCCCTCAACCTCTCTGCTCAGGCTGAACTGCCATTCTCAACACCCAACCACTCTCTGACTCTTTGCCTTTGCCCTTCTCTTGAGTTTCATGCATGTGACTGCATGCAAATTATGCCTCAGGGAAGAATTGTTAGCGTACAAAAGTGCTGGCCACAACCTGTGAACTGACTTCTGGCCCCACTAATGGGTTACAACCTTCAGTGTGATAAGCATTAGCTCCAGGGACTTGCAAGGTTGGGAATATGAGCACAAGGGGCTAATTTAATCCTCCCTGTCTTGGAGAATTCCTCTTTCTACAATTTTATAGAAATTTTTAGAGAGGAACTGAATGAAAATTTCAAAGGTGACTCTTTTCCCTTTTACTCATTTAGCATTACTGGACACCTACAGTCAGCGTGGTCAGCACTGAAGAGGCAGAAGCAACTTGGCTGTCAACAAAGTTCCTAGACCCCTTTTCCCTTTGGCTTCCGCGAGACTTGCTCCAGTCTGTTCAAGGCAACCGTGTCTGCACCGGCCACTCTCTACGCACCTTACATTGTGTTTTTCTTCCTGTCGTTCATTATGGGATATGTGATATATGTTTAATGATTGCTCGGTTACATATTGCTTCTCTCTCCCACCCCCAGAGCTTCATGAGGACGATCTTTGGTGTTTATCTACTGCTGTAATCCCAGAGTTTAGTGGGTAACAGGGGCGCGGCAAATACTTGTGAATGGAGAAACAAGCAATGCACTGGGTGGCTTCGACTGGGCCTGATCAGGCTGAAGGAACAATCATTGCCACGTTTAAAGTGCGGAAACTAAATGTATTCAAAGTGGCACAGAAGTGGACTCAAGATAAATTCCTTTGGCCAGGGAAACTTTTTTTTTTCCTTAAATTTAGGAGGATGTCTGTTGCTGAATGGAGAAGGCATTGGCAACCCACTCCAGCACTCTTGCCTGGAAAATCCCATGGACGGAGGAGCCTGGTAGTCTGCGGTCCATGGGGTCGCTAAGAGCCGGACACGACTGAGCAACTTCACTTTCACGCACTGGAGAAGGCAATGGCACCCCACTCCAGTGTTCTTGCCTGGAGAATCCCAGGGATGGGGGAGCCTGGTGGGCTGCCGTCTATGGGGTCGCACAGAGTCGGACAAGACTGAAGCGACTTAGCAGCAGCAGCAGTGGCAGCTGTTGCTGAAGGGCTTTCCATGTGGCGCTAGTGGTAAAGAACCCGCCTGTCAATGCAGGAGACATAAGAGATGCAAGTTTGATCCTTGGCTCGGGAAGATCCCCTGGAGGAGGGCATGGTAACCCACTCCAGTATTCTTGCCTGGAGAATCCCATGGACAGAAACCTGGAGGGCTATTGTCCCTGAAGCTGCAAAGAGTTAGACACGCTGTTGATGAAATCCACCAGCATGAGGCTCTGCAAACTTTTCTTGGTCACAGTACGTGGGTGAGACTCGGAAAGGAACAGGGAGTGGGGAGAAAGGACAGAACAGGGTGGGGAGGGAGGCAAGGACCACAGAGGAGGAAGAAAGGGAAGGGAGTGAGTTTGCACACCCACCGTGAACAGAGCAGTGCAGCAAGCAGGTGGCGACAAAGACGGAAACCTGGGGGCCCGTGAGAAACCCCATGTCTAATAGCCGGGGATGCATCCTTGACCCTGACGGTACAAAACGACAAGGCCTCCTTACTTTCTGGCTGGATGAGCCTCTCTCGGTAGTTCTGTTCTTCGTTCTCATTTACGAAGAGAAAGGATTTTCTCTGAACCCCTGAACATCCCTTGCCCAATAATAGCAAGATGAGCAGTGAAGCTTCGAGACGCGAGGTCACCTTCAGATGCACTTTCTGTCCTCAGGACACATCGCTCAGCCCCACGTCAGTTAATTTGCTCATTGTCATGCAGGTGTCCAGATAAATTATTTTTCGAAGGGCTTTAAGGTCTCCTCCTATTTTTCTCAGCAAAGGAAGCAATAGCTTGCTAGTGACTCTGTGTGCCTGTGTCGTTGCTATAATAATAAATGGCCACACTGAAAGGCTAGCAGAGGCTCGATCACCCCACAGGATACACGTTGATTGTAATTCCAAAGGTTTCTAAGAACAGTAAGCCCAGCCCAGGTCCTAGTGTCCATGATGAGTGAAAACTCGGCTGGCTGCTACTCTTCACTGGCCTGAAACAAGGACCATGTTTGATGGGTGATGGTGCTGCAGCCTCCTTCCTCAAGCTGACCCCAGCATCCCTCCTTCTGTGGAATGTCCTTATCAGCATTCAAAGTCACCACATTCCAAACCGATCTTTCCAACGCAGGGTGTGTGAAGAGATGCTACTATATAAGGTCATTTCCAGCTGCCAAAGTGGCGCCTTCAGTGACAAAGCTTCATGTGTCACACCATCCTCCCCAAAAATCAAGGGCAAGAGGGGGAGACTTCTTGGATGAGATTTTTTGGGAGCTGGACAGCAAAATGCAGAAGTGTGCTGCAATTAGAAATGTCTGACATCAATGTAAATTTGACATGCAAAAAAATACGCCCTGTTTTGGAATCTAGAAAGTCAAATCTTTGGGGGATCACAGTTCACAACTGCGCGGTCTGTACTTACATTCATTATAGATTAGAAGCGGTGCACCTGTGATTACTTCATTTTCAGAAAATTGATGGAGGAGAGAGCTCTGATTTCCAGGTATTTTCCTAGTAACTATAACTTGTCTGACGTTTAACTCAAGGTTCACACTGTAGATGATGGATCGTGGGAGACAGAGAGATGGGCATCTGTCATATTTGGTAAAAGTGGTGGTGGAATACACTCACCTTCTTTGGAATGTGTTTTTAAACTTAATATTCCAATGAATTTGTATATTCCAGATTAGCACCAATTCTTTTATATTCAACCAGCATTTATCTGTAACATACTCTGCTGACATAATATGTTTGGAAAGAAACAGAAAGTTCAGGAAGGGCAGAAATGATCCAAAAATATCCTAAATCAATTATGAGAGGGGATAGAATTAAAAATGGACAATATCTAGAACTGTCAATAAGTTTGCTTCTTCAAACTTTCTCCTTCAGCCCTTTCCTTTCAGTACTAAAAAAACATCTTCCAGAGGCTCCATTTTAATAAAACTAAACAAGACAATAGAAAATGAAAGTGCTAGTTACTCAGTTGTTTCTGACTCTTTGCAACCCCGTGGACTGTAGTTGGCCAAGCTCCTCTGTCCATGGGATTTCTCCAGGCAAGAACACTGGAGTAGGTAGTCATTTCCTTCTCCAGGGGATCTTCCTGACCAAGGATCGAACCCAAGTATCCTGCATTGCAGGCAGATTCTTTACCATCTGAGTCACCGGGGAAGCCCTAAACAATACAATAGACAATAGAGACCAACCACAAATCTTTCCCTTGGGTTCATCCTCGGAGAACATCTAACCTGACCACTCTCTACCTGGGTGATGTCATCAAAACCCAGTGTTCCAGCCATGATGTACACACAGCCTGTGTCCGTTTACATCATGCTTTCTAGCCTAGACCAGTCTTCTGGAGCAGCAGATCCTTTGAGACAACCGTCCAATATGCTTCCCAGCACCACTCCCCATGTTTCACAAATGTCTCAAACTCAGTGTTTCCAACACCAGAGCCATTGTTGCTGTTCAGTCACCCAGTCATGTCTGACTCTTTGTGACCCCATGGATTGCAGCACCCAGGCCTCCCTGACCCTCACCATCTCCCAAAGTTTGCTCAAGTTCATGTCCATTGCTTTGGTAATGCTCAGCCATGTCATCCTCTGATGCCTTCTTCTCCTCTTGCCCTCAATCTTTCCCAGCATCAGGGACTTTTCCAATGAGCTTTAGTTTCAGCATCAGCCCTTTCAACAAGTATTCAGGGTTGATTTCCCTTAAGATTGATTGGTTTGATCTCCTTGCTGTTCAAGGGACTTTCAGGAGTCTTCTCCAGCACCACAGTTCAAAGGCGTCAATTCCTTGGCGTTTTGCCTTCTTTACAGTTTAGCTCTCACAACCGTACGTGACCACTGGGAAGACCGTAGCCTTGACTATACGGACCTTTGTTGGCAGAGTAACATCTCTGCTTTTTCAACACACCATCTAGGTTTGTCATTGCTTTCCTGCCAAGTAGCAATCATCTTCTGATTTCATGACTGCAGTCACCATCCACAGTGATTTTAGAGCTCAAGAAGAGGAAATCTGTCACCCCTTCCACCTTTTTCCCTTTGATTTCTGATGAAGTAATGGGGCTGGATGCCATGATTTTAGTTTCTTTAATATGTAGTTTTAGGCCGGCTCTTTCATTTTCTTCCTTTACCAAAGCTGTTATCATTCCCCAGAACCGACTCTTCTCCTGTATTCTCTGTATATGATAAACTTGTCCAACCAACTTGGCCACGCCAGAAATCAAGGTTCACTTAAGCCTCTTTCCTCTTCTTCATCCCCACAGATAAAATTTCATGAAGTTCTTTTACCTCCTACATCACTCTCCGATCCATCCTTTCTTGCAGTGTCCCACTCAGATCCCACCCCCGCCCCCCGACTTTGTTTACATTACTTCCCAACCCATAACAGTTCTTCTTTCCTTTTGCCTTTTCCCTGTTGTCTTAACCTCCCATGGCTGCCAGGAGTTGTCTCTTCAATATGCAAATCAGATCCTGTAGTACCCTAGCCTAAAACTCTCCCTTGACTCCCCACAGCATTACGACATAGAGGTTAAAGCCTTCTAGGACCCCAAGTCAACCTACCTCTCTCACCCACTTTTCTACACATCCCTTCTGCTCTGTACCCTCTGTGCGCCAAACAGAACGCAGTTCCCAAAGCTTTACCTCCTCACGTCTTCTTGCCTGCATTCACACTGACATTTCTGCCTGGAACACCCATCTCCCTTTTACTCACACAGCCCACTGGTACTTGTTCTAAACATTTACCATGTATAACTCTCATATCTAGACAATTTAGGTCTTTTTCTTTGAGCACTCACAGCATCGCCTATAGGCTTCCACTAGCATCTAGCATCTATGACCCTGAATTGAAATTGATTTACTCACTAGCTCCATCTCCCCAAACTTAGCATTTTTGAGGAATAGGAATGTGTCTTTACATATTTTTATCCCTTGTCCTTAGCTCTATTCCTGGCATAAAATAAGAGCCTAATAAATCTTATTTAAATGAAGTAATTGCTTTTCTTGTCAACTCCCAGTGCAGTATTAAGCTAAATAAATCTTAATGAAATGAAATAAGTGGACCGTGACACTCAGAGCAGTTTGAAGTTAAGTAAAACACTGAGATACTTTCACCAGGAACCTGGGAAGCAGTTTCCACCACTGATCCCCTATCTCCACCAGGGAAATGCCTCGGAAACAGAAACAGCCATTCACAGCTGTGATGGGGGTAGTGAATTGGTGAAGGAGAAGGAGGAGATGAAGGAATGATTTGGAGCAGGGAGTTGTGTTGATGTGAAAGCAACTAACCCCAGGGTCAGTCTCACCTCAGTTCCCATTAGCAGGAAGAATAACAGAGTAGCAAGATGGGGCTTCTCTGGTAGTTCAGACCGTAAAGAATCTGCTTGCAATGCAGGAGACCTGGGTTCGATCCCTGGGTCAGCAAGATCCTCTGGAGAAAGGAATGGCTACCCGTTCCACTATTCTGGCCTGGGGAATGCTATGGACAGAGGAGCCTGGTGGGCTACAGTCCAAGGGGTCACAAAGAGTCAAACGTGACTGAGCGACTAAGCACATACAAAGATGTTCCAAAGCGCTGTGATACAGAGAACAGGGCCAGTGGCTGTAGAGAGCATGAGTGCTTACCATGGAGAAGACCTGGTTTACGCCCGAGAGTCCCTTTGGTGGTAATGATCGAAATGAGGAGATTACCATTGTGCTGATTCTTTCTTGAGGGCAAAAGAGTGAAAGTTTTCATTTAATGTAGGCATAAACATACAAGGATTAAATGCCTAAATATAACACACTGAGGTCACTTGTTTTACGGGAGGAAGAAGAAGTAGAAAAAGCAGAAGTGTAAATGGAAAGATATCAGTTCAAGTGTAGGTTCAATACAGAATCGCGTGACCGCATGGGAATGGAACTACTTCCTCGAAGTCACTGACGTTTTTTAACACACAAAAAAAGATCAGGAACAGAGCTCTATTCCACATGACTTCCTGTTCATTTCACATCACCTCATTAATTCACACTACTGGGATCTGTGGTTTCACACACTACTGATTGGTCTGAATGTCATAATCCAGTGTTAGTTGCACGACTATTATAAGTGACCTTATCAAATGCCCAGCTGAAGTCTGATTGCTTGTTTTTTTATGGCAGTGAAGTATACCATTCTGCAATGGTGAATGCATGGTTATTTAGATAGTGCTCTGAACCTCTGGGTCACCCGGAATAGCTACAGAATTCCACTGGTGTTGGTGGTGGTTTAGTCATTAAGTCGTGTCCAACCCTAGCAACCCCATGGACTGTAGCTTGCCAGGCTCCTCTGTCCATGGGATTCTCTAGGCAAGAATACTGGAGTGGGCTGTCATTTCCTTCTCTAGGGGATCTTCGTGACCCAGGAATTGAACCCGGGTCTCCTGCCTTTCAGGCAGATTCTTTACCCACTGAGCTATGGAGGAATTCTAGGGGGTTCCACTAGGAACTTCTTTATATATTCAGATTTAGGATAAGAGTTTCTCTGCTTAAAAAAAATAGTGTGCAAACCTATGGCATCAATGAATTTAGCAATTTGATAATAACTTAGAAGTCAAATGCATGCCTGCTCAGTCACTTCAGACTCTTTGGAACACTAAGGACTGTAGCCCACCATGCTCCTCTGTCCATGAGATTTCCCAGGCAAGAATCCTGGAGTGGGCTGCTATTTCCCCCTCCAGAGAGGACCTTCCCGACCCAGGAATTGAACATACGCCTCCTGCGTCTCATGAACTGCAGGCAGATTCTTTACTGCTGAGCCACCGAGGAAGCCCAGAAGCCAAATAGGAGTTGCATAATTCTATCTTCTCTCTCTCTCATATTTTCCTAGCTTACCTAGGCAGTGGACATATTTTCCTAGCTTACCTAGGCAGTGGACATATTTTTCTAGCTTACCTAGGCAGTGCAAACCAGCCCTTTGGCTTCTTCTAGCTCATTCTGTGTAACAGTCCTCACTATAGTGATTACGCTCCTGTTTGTCTCTTGTAGTAGGTCCTTTAAAATCTGAATATATGAATAAATACCTAAGCTCTTTAGAGCCCTCCTGGCTGGCCATATTGGTTTCTGCAATGCCACTGTCTTTACTGCATTCAATTACAGGATGCAGCCTGTCTCTCTCTCTGTCTCTCTCTCTGTATGTGTGTCTGTCTCTCTCGTCATACATCCTATTAGATCTCTGGCCAAAGCACTGAAATTTAATAATGGTTGTCCTAAAATCTAAGATCATAATGATTCTTTAGACCTGTACTGGCCAATGTTAGCCATATATGTAATTATAAATTTTCCAGAGGCCACGTTTAAAACAGCAAAATGAAACAGGTAAAATTAATGTTAATAGCATGTTTTGTTAATATATTATATGTATATTATTATATAGTATATTTAAAATATATAAAAACTGAATATATTCCCAATATTAGCATTCAACATGTAATCTATAAAAAAATTATTGTAATATTTTCCATTCGTTTTTGGTGGTACAAAGCCATAAAAATGTATGCTATACTTAGAGCATATTTTGGTTCAGACCATTCTTGTTTTAAATGTTCAATAACCACATACCCTACTGGCTACCATGGGCTTCCCTTGTGGCTCAGCTGGTAAAGAATCTGCCTGCAATGCAGGAGACCTGGGTTTGATCCCTGGGTTGGGAAGATCCCCTGGAGAAGGGAAAGGGTACCCACTCGAGTATTCTGACCTGGAGAATTCCACGGACTATATAGTCCATGGGGTCGCAAAGAGTCAGACACGACTGAACGACTTTCACTTTCACTGGCTACCGTGTTGCCCAGCTCGGCTATAGACCCATCATGTAGACTGTTAGGCTGTTCATGCTGTTCTACTACATATACTATTTATTAATTCCTTTTAATATTAGATTAATTTCCTTAAACTAATGCATTTAATTTGTAAAAACTTTAACAAAGGATTACAATCCCTTAAGATCTAAAACTGAGCCAATATAAAGTAGTATTTTTACTGTGAGCTCATTTTCTGACTGTTGCTTCCACTTTTCCTCATAACCTGACTATTGATGTACCTGACAACATCATCTGAGATCATCTTCACCTTAGTAGGGGGTCACTTATTATTCCTGCCTCTGTTCTCCTCATCTTGGCCCTTTATTCCTTTTCATCTGCAGTGCCATAGCTTGTCATTAAAAAAAAATTAGATTAATCTAGCCTTAAAAGTTATCAGGTACACAAATGGGAAAATGTTTGATCTCAATAACAAGCAAATAAATGAAAAATAAAAGAACAATTGCAAGATATTTGCCTATTAAATTAGAAATTTATTTTTCAACGACAATGCCCAGTGAGAATAAAACTGAGTGAAATGTTTCTCACAAGGACTGGTGATATTGTCACATCCTTTGAAGGAAAACCATTTGACAATGTAAGTCAATGACTTAAAAAAACATTCATTTTATTTGATCCTGTAATCATCCTTCAGAAATCTGTCCTGCAGAAATTGTCAGAGATAATTGATGATGGTATTCACATGGAATGTTTACTTCAGAGTTATTTATAAAAGCAAAATGTGGAAACAATCTCGGTCTACAAAATAGGAAATGGGATAAATAAATTACACTATATTCATTAGGCAGCCTATGATTATGAAGCTGTCAGCAATAAAAATGAAAGTATAAAATGTCAAGCGAAAAACACAAAATGAAATTTTATATGCCTTTTAATATATGTTTAAAATATGCATTTTAATATGCAATATCTAACCTTATTATGTAATATGATTGATATTAATATCTTTCTGCAACTCAAGGACAGATACTAGAAAATAATATCCCCAATTGAAACCAATGGTTCTATTTGGGCAATAGGATGTAGATGATATTTTTTACTGCACTGTGTTCTGTGCTTTAAGAGAAAAGGGTGCAATTTATTTAAATAAATAGATTTGTAGATTTTAAGAGTCATTTGTATGATGTTCAAGTGTCGCCGGAGCATATTCAGTCAGTTTTCAGTTGCCCAAGGACCTGGATCCTGATCTCAGTGAGCTGTGAGACTGGAACATACCTCTCTAAAGCTTTCTTATCTATAAGATAAGAACACACCTGGCCTCAGCTTTCTTATCTATAAAATAAGGAACGTGACATTGACATTGTAAACTTCCCTGGTCTAAAACTGTATGATTTTACAAAAGCAAGGGCCAAAATGATCTCTATTGTGTTTTTATAATGAGATACTATTATCAGTTCTGTCGCTCAGTCTTGTCCAACACTTCGCAACCCCATGGGCTGCAGCACCCCAGGATTCCCTGTCTATCACCAACTCCCGGAGATTGCTCAAACTCATGTCCATCGAGTTGGTGATGCCATCCAACCATCTCATCCTCTGTTGTCCCTTCTCCTCCTGCCCCCAATCCTTCCCAGCATCAGGGTCTTTTTCAATGAGTCAGCTCTTCACATCAGGTGGCCAAAGTATTGGAGCTTCAGCTTCAGCATCAGTCCTTCCAATGAATATTCAGGACTAATTTCCCTTAGGATGAACCGGTTGGATCTCCTCTCAGTCCAAGGGACTCTCAAGAGTCTTCTCCAACACCACAGTTCAAAAGCATCAGTTCTTCAGCGCTCACGTTTCTTTATAGTCCAACTCTCACATCCATGTGTGACTACTGGAAAAACCATAGCTTTGACTAGATGGACCTTTTCTGGCAAAGTAATGTCTCTGCTTTTTAATATGTTGTCTAGGTTGGTCATAGCTTTTCTTCCAAGGAACTTCTTTTAATTTCATGGCTGCATGAAATTTAAATTTGACAATTTAAATTTAAGATTGAAAATTAAATCTTTTAATTTTAAATTTATTAAAGCAGTTTATGACATGAGGATCATTATATCATTGACATTGGTAGTACTAAAATTCCAGCTCTGTAGTTGCACTATGTGTGGACTTTGGCAAAAATAATAAAAAGGTGTTAAATGTCAACTTCCCTACAAATTTTATTATTTCCTGTATGGATTGGGCTACAGTGGAAGATATTTCAACACACTGATGTAGATGAAATAACAGGCCCCCTTCACAAATGTGTTTCCTCTATATTTTACCTGTTATCTGGGGCTTCCCAGGTGGCTCAGTGGTAAAGAATTTGCCTGCCCTACAGGAGATGCTGGTTTCGATCTCTAGGTCGGGAAGATCCCCTGGAGAAGGGAATGGCAACCCACTCCAGTATTTTTGCCCGGAAAATCCCATGGACAAAGGAGCCTGGCGAACTACAGTCCATGGGGGCACAGATGAGTCGGACGTGGCTCAGTGACTGAATGACAGCAGCAAACCTCTTACTTAGTTACTGTCACAAGAAAACTTAGTTGAGAATTATGCTTCCTGCGAATTTTTAAGACTTGATACTAGAGTTATTAATCCATTCAGTAGTTACTAAAATTGCACTTTTCCAGGATTCCATCCATTGCAACTTTTAGCTTTTCGGTGGCTCTTCTCTGATGGTAATCACGGAACATTGCTCTGAGCATGCCCAATTTAGTGTCTGGCAAGAGACATACGTCTCATAAATCTCTCAGAAATCTCCATGCAGATCTCTAAAGCCACTTTTCCGAGCGGCTCTTTGCTCTCTGGATATTCTTCTCCATGAATTGCAGATGACTCAGCAGCCCTCAACGCGGGTATCTGTTTCCTCCACCCAGAAGACCTCTGCTCTCAGCCTGGGTTAACTCCCGTGTACTACAGTTTGGAAAGTGCACCAAGCAGAAAGAGAAGGCGAATAGAAGATATATGTACAGTCCTGTGTTTTTCTTCTCCTTGGAAGAGCAGAGAGAGTCCCTTGGACCGCAAGGAGATCAAATCAGTCAATCTTAAAGGAAATAAACAACACTGAATGTTCAGTGGAAGGACTGATGCTGAAGCTGAAGCTCCAATACTTTGGCCACCTGATGCGAAGAGCTGTCTCACTGGAAAAGACCCTGATGCTGGGAAAGATTGAAGGCAGGAGGAGAAGGGGAAGACAGATGATGAGATGGTTGGATGGCGTCACTGACTCAATGGACATGAGTTTGAGCAAGCTCTGGGAGATAGTGGAGCACAGAAGAGCCTGGTGTTCCGAAGTCCACGGGGTCACAAAGAGTCAGACGTGACTTAGTGACTGAACAGTGATGACAACAGGAAGAACAGCAGACCTGTGTGGTAAATTGCCCAACGTCTGAAAACAATTATTTCATATATTCTATCCAGGTTGATTGTTGATTACTTCAGGTTGCTAAATTCAATACCTGTTACTTAGTCATATCCAGAGACAGAATTTCCTTCTTTTTAAACACTAAAAAGTGTATGTTTATCCCATACTTTAAAAGATGTAGTCATAGAGAATATTTATGTATATATCTCTATCTCCATATACATTAAACTTTAGACTGAAATTTTGCAAATGTATTTTGAAAACCTCCCCTGCTTTTCACTTTTTAATAAATAATACTTTTTCTAGAAAGATTTTTATTTATTTATTTTTTTAGCCACACCGCATGGCATGCAGGGTCTTATTCCCCAACCAGGGATCGAACTCTTGGCCCCTGCAGCGAAAGTTCAGAGTCTTAACTACCAGACCACCAGGGAAGTCCTTAGATTTTTAAATTTTAATTAGTTTAATGCAGTAAACTAATAATACATATCTGTTTTCAGCTGAATAATTTACTATATAGAACAATAAGCATGAAGGGATTTTTTTTCCTATTCTAACTGCCTCATAGAAACAGAAAATGTATGTTAAAATATTCCATCTGTGACAATAGTTTGATGCACCAAAGGGCCACAATTCAAATTGGAGAGGGCATTCAAAGAGAAAATGGGAACGTCAATAGCCTCATTATTCTGCTCATAATGAAATTAAAATGTAAAGATGGTCTGCTAAAATGGCATTGCGAGTGGACACCGCACTATCAGAGGGCCATGAATACGAATCAAAGTAGATTTCATGGGCACCACTGCAGCAGTGGAGTGAAGAGATGTTCGTCTGAGTCTGTTTTGGTGTGATGATACTCTGATTGAAGGAGGTGATAAAGAACAGATAACTTTTATATTTACACCAAATGTTATTACAAGGATGCATAGCTCTACCACTTTGTGTAGCTAAGATTTTTAAAAAAATTTTATTGGCGTGTATTCCCTTGACAATGTTGCATCCGTTTCTGCTGCACAGCAAAGTGAATCAGCTGTACTTTTGTATTTCCTTCCCATTCAGGCCACTACAGAGCACGTGTGTAATAATGGAGCTAACATTCTAGAAAATTCCAGGTCGGCCCACAAATGGATCAGCTGCCTTATCAATACAAAGGTTTTGAGAGATCTTAAAGTAGGATCTTTGCTGAAAAGACTCTGCCTGTAGTCTCTCACAGGCAAAAAAGAAAGGTAATCCCATTAAATCTGTTACTGCTTCTCAAATGCAAATATCTGACAAAAGGATTCCAACAGCCCCCTTCTAAATTCTGACAGATAGCTCACACCTCCCCAAATGATTATCTATCAATGAATTCACATCAATAATGTGAGTCTCCTAAAACCATATTGAGCTTAGTCATCTGAAATTCTTTAAAATTTGTTTTTGCTAGCAATTTGTATCTCAAACCTTATTCACTTCACATGGAGAAATATGAGCATAGATTCGACCCCGAGTATTTATATTTCTAATTTCAAGGGATATAACAAAATTATTAAGATTACACTTCAATTTTATTCATATCCATATATAAGCTGTGTGTGCCATAATATAATTTTGAGTGGCGGTGGTCAGATAGGGTCCAGAAATGAGCTGAAGTCACTGTCCAATAAGTAAAGACTGTATCTTGTAAATGTGAAAAATGATCAAAGTTGGCACAAAGATTAGGAATCAGGAAATCTGAATTCCAGCCCAAGGACAAGATTAAATTAAGTGATTAAAACTTAGTTATCTCAGTATCCTTCTCATCTAAAAAGTGAAAGCTTTTATCTGAAAGATCACTGCAGAGCACACATCTCTAAGAACTTCATCATGCAGCTTTGCACAGAATATTTACTAAATGCAAGAAGGGCTGGAGCCAGAGTCTGCCCCATGGCAGAGCCATACCCTTTAAATGTGCTTTTCCTTCTCTCTCTCTTAGCTTGCAGGCTGAGTATACCATACTTGCGATTAATACTGCAGAGGGCGTTAAGACAAGTACCAACAGCAGCTCTGTTGTTCCATGTTTATGAATTCATCAGCTCTCAAGTATTCTTGCTTCTCAAAATGATTCAAACTAGAGTTGGTATGCTCCCAACATTTCTTTTGTTTTCCTTTGGCTTCACACTTTCCTAAAGTTAAAAAAAAAAAAAAAGAATCCTCTTATAGGTGTTAGTGGAAAGTACATCATCTTTTTAAATACATCAATTTTAAAATACCCTGCAACACAGTCTCCGCATAGATAATATTGTACTGCAGTTTGATCTCTGGCATTTCTCTTGCTTCCTGAATTAAAAAAATTAGCCATCCTTCTGTGCTGAGCTGTCCATGCTTTTCTGAGTCACTTGAGAGGGCAATATCTAAACTGACACCTCATCCCTGCAGTGACAGGGCCACACTGTCATCAGTTATCCCAAGTAAATTCTGATATTAGTGATGGCATCTTCTACTTACACTGTTTATTTTATTAGGTGATTCTAAGATAGCATTTCATTGACTCTTCCTCACAAGACTCTTTTGAGGCAGGAATGGCAAGCATTTTCTTTAACAAGGAAGAAATGGGGACTTCGCTGGTGGTCCAGTGGCTAAAACTCGGTGCTCTCAATGCAGGAGTCCCAGGTTCAATCCCTGGGCAGGGTACTTTATTTGTTGGGGGCTCCAAAATCACTGCAGATGGTGACTGTAGCCATGAAATTAAAGGAGGCTTGCTCCTTGGAAGAAAAGCTATGACCAACCTAGATAGCATATTAAAAAGCAGAGACATTACTTTGCCGACAAGGGTCTGTCTAGTCAAAGCTATGGTTTTTCCAGTAGTCATGTATAGATGTGAGAGTTGGACTATAAAGAAAACTGAGTGCCGAAGAACTGATGCTTTTGAACTGTGGTGTTGGAGAAGATTCTTGAGTGTCCCTTGGACTGCAAGGAGATCAAACCAGTTAATTCTAAAGGAAATCAGTCCTGAATATTCATTGGAAGGAATGATGCTGAGGCTGAAACTCCAACACTTTGGCCACCTGATGTGAAGAACTAACTCATTGGAAAAGACCCTGATGCTGGGAAAAACTGAAGGCAGAAGGAGAAGGGGATGACAGAGGATGAGATGGTTGGATGGCATCACCGACTTGGTGGACAGGAGTTTGAGCAATCTCTGTGAGTTGGTAAAGGACAGGGAAGCCTGGCATGCTGCAGTCCATGGGGTCCCAAAGAGTTGGACATGACTGATCGACTGAACTGACACTGATGAAAATTCTTGGTTTCATATTAAATTCACACATGTTCAGAACTTTTGCTCTAGGTCCTGGTGGCTCATTGGTGGAGAGTCCACCAGCCAATGCAGGAGACTCAGATTCGATCCCTAGTCCAGGAAGATCCCGCATGCTATGGAGCAACTAAGCCCATGTCCCACAACTACTGAGCCTGTGCTCTAGAGCTTGGGAGCTGCAACTACTGCAGCCCGTGCTCCACAACAAGGGAAGCCACTGCAAAGGCAGGCCCTCACACTGCAACTGGAGGGTAGCCCTCACTCGCCATAGCTAGAGAAAAAGCTCACTCAGCAATTAAGACCCAGCACGGCTGAAAAATGAATAAATAAATAAAATTATTCTTTAAAAAAGAACTTTTGCTCTTCATCGAAAAGAGGAACAATAGATCTCAGAGGGGCCAATAATCGGCCAGCTTCATGATTGATGCATTGAGGACTCCGATATTTTTGTTTCACACCCTGAAGCTTGGGATGAGGAAGTAATTTCTTAGTGTGAGACTTCATATACCTTTTCTTTGGTCTTATTTTTCCTTTTCTCTAAATAAAAGGGGGAAATATGAAGAACAAAACAGAAAAAAAAGATGTACTGATATTATCTGTGAATTGCTTTCCCCCTGACTTCTCTGCATGACAGGTTCCTACAACAAATTTCTAACTATACACTTCAATCAGCATCTTAAAGTGCTTTAGAGTGATAATTTGCTCCCTGTTAGGAAATGGCAACCCACTCCAGTGTTCTTGCCTGGAGAATCCCGGGGACAGGGGAGCCTTGTGGGTTACCGTCTATGGGGTAGCACAGAATTGGACACGACTGAAGCGACTTAGCAGCAGCAGTTAACACAGAAAGTGCTTGGGCTTTGGTCCCAGTGTAGGGGTTGTTTAATCCCCCAAATCTTAGGAGCTATGAATAAACTGCAGAATTATTGGATTCTGATATCTAGAGAATCAAGTGTTGGGAGAAGACACATGAGGTTTCTGTATCTTGATTTGTCATAATTTCAGCCTGTTTATGCAGATTAAAAAAAGTAGCCTTTCTTATTTGGATTGCAAAATACATTATTATTATCAAAAGAGGGGGAAAAGAGGATTTTAAGGTGAGTCATCAAGATGTTAGCTTGCCCGTTTTATGATACAAGAAGGATCAAATCTGCACTTGACAAACAGAGGCTCTCACCTTTGCACACTTGCGTTAGCACACTGGCGTTCCGGATAGTGCTCACATTTTCATCTATTGACTTTAGTGAGGGAGTCAGGGTTTCGACATTTGGGTGTATTTCTGTTGGCTCAAGAAGCTACTGGAAGTCCCCAAATACTTTTCCTTTGCATTACCTCAGTGCTCTGCAATAACAGCTTGGATCAAGTATGCAAGCCAAGCTAAACATACGTACAGAGTTATAAGTAGCCCACACATTCAGAGTATCAGTTCTGACCTTGAGTCTAACCCAGATGCCCTCATTGCTATAAAGCAGTGTATTGATATATTCTAAGGAAATCGTATGTTGTTCCCCAGAAAAGGAAATGGCTACCCACTCCAGTAATCTTGTGTGGGAAATTCCATGGACAGAAGAGCCTGGTGGGTTACAGTCAATGGGGACACAAGTGGGACAGGACTGAGTGATGAACATTGTGGGTTTTCCAGGCTGGTCAGTGGTTAAGAATTCACCTGCCAATGGGGGAGATACTAGAGACCCTGGTTAGATCCCTGGGTCAGGAAGGTCCCCTGGAGAAGGAAATGGCAACCCACTACAGTATTCTTGGCTAGAGAATCCCATGGACAGAGGAGCCTGGTGGGCTACAGTCCATGGGGTCGCAAAGAGTCGGACACGACTAAGGGACTAACACACACCTGTACTTGATATAGTCTTTCAAGCCTATTCACTATTAAATAGCATTTACAAAAAAAAAAATCCTTTGCTACAAATGGAAACGAAATTATGTCCATGTATTTGAATATAAATTTGAGCACATTTCTGACACTGCAGAGAAGATGCAGTAATCCAGAAGAAAAAAAGTCTGCCGGGGCTTCCAGGATGGACTGGAGACACCCCGGTGTGCCCAGCCCTGTACTGTGTGTGCTCAGTTGCTCAGTTGTGTCCAACACTTTGCAACCGCCAGTCTCCTCTGTCCATGGGATTCTCCAGGCAATAATACTGGAGCAGGTTGCCATGCCCTCTTCCAGGTGATCTTCTTGACCCAGGAATCAAACCCAGGTCTCCCACATTGTAGGCTGTTTCTTTACCATCTGAGCCACCAGGGAAGTCCTGTGGCCTAACACTAGACCATATCAAAATATGGAAATTGTGATGAATGCCAATTATGTGGCGTTGATGAAATACAGGAAATACTGAATATCTCCCCCTTTTTTCATACCAAGACACCTGTTTATAATTACTTGTTAAGAAATTTATAAAACAATAGTCATTTGGGAGAAGCTGACAATTAGAGCAAATCTGTAGGTGATTATTAAACACCTAGTGTAAATAGACACATTTTTCCTTCTTAAAATATTGAATGCTCATAATTATCATCTATAAGAATAAAGGACTCTTTTTTTCCTCAGTAGATGAAGATGCAAGTTTGTGAATCATTGCAAAAGTATACAAAAAAACAAGTGAATTTATTTAAATTTAATATGCATATTTTCAGCTTACTGGATGATGGCCTGGGAGCTGAAAGAAAATATGGGTGAAGAACAGGTGACATAAATACATGGTTGAACAGGCTTACATTTTCTGAGGCCTTGAGCAAATATTTATCCATCCCAAGCCTCAGTTTCCTTAATTGGAGAGGAATGTTGACCTCATGGTGCTAATTAAAGGGTTAAATAAACAAACCATGTAAAGTGCCTAACAAAATACCTGGCACACAGTCAGTGTTCATATATTTTAATAATCTTTTTTTAAAATTATTTCACAAATGTTCAATATTTTGAATGTAGATTGATGTTGATGCAAAGTTTACCGAATTTCTACATGTTAAATTTCATGGAAATAATTTCCAGTCTTTTCAAAGAAAATTCATGTCATAGTTGGTTAGCCTCCCATCCTGTTTTCTATCTTAATTTTCATTTTATTACGTGAATGCATTTTCCATTTTGAAAGCATTAAAGCATTACTCATAAGTGACTACTGTTAGGAGTAAAGCCTAAAATCCATTGTGCTGGATCGGCCAACATTTTCCTTCAGTTTTTAAGTAAAAATAAAAGACACACTTTTCATTTTCACCAAGAACTTTTTTAAACAATATATTCACCATTTCGTTCCTCTACCTTCTGCCATTTTTCAGGCAACTTCATAATTTCATTTTACCCAAACTTTTTATCTTTTTGAGCAAAAAACAGTTTCAGGTGCTTTTTACAACCTTCCAGGGAACTGAAACTTTTTCCATTAAGAGACTTTTTTGTAAAGGCCAAACTAAATGGAAATCTGAAGATACAATGTGGTGGCTCAGACGATAAAGAATCAGCCTGCAATGCAGGAGACCAGGGTTTGATCCCTGGATTGGAAAGATCCCTTGAAGAAGAGAATTGCTACCCATTCCAGTATTCTTGCCTGGAGAATTCCATGGACAGAGGGCCCTGGCAGACTATAGTTCATGGGGTCGCACAGAGTCGGGCATGACTAACACTTTAACTTTTCACTTTCAATATCTGGTGAGTATGGCAGATGAATCAAAAACTTCTCGGCAAAGCTTTAACAGTTTTTGCTTGGTCATCAAAGAGACATGAGGTCTTGCCTTAGCCTTGTGGAAAATTACGTGTTTTCAGTTGACTCATTCCAGATGTTTTTGTCAAGTGCTACTCTCAGTTGGTCTAATTGGGAGCAGTACTTGTTGGAATTGATCATTTGACTTTCCAGAAGGAGCTCGTAATAGAGGACTCCCTTCTAATCTCACCATACACACATCACCTTCTTTGGATGAAGACCAGACTTTAGTGAGTTTGATGGTGGCTCATTTTGCTTGCCCCATGATCTGTTCCATTCCACATTATTGCACAGTATCCACTTTTCATCACCTGTCACAATTCGTTTTAAAAATGGAATGTCTTCATTATGTTTCAGTAGAGAATCACATGCAGAAATATGGTCAAGAAGGTTTTTTTCATTTATGTGGAATCCAAACATCAAAGTGATTAACAAAACAAAGATGGTGCAAATGAGTTTCAGTGCTTGATTTGAATATTTTGAGTATGTTGGCTATCTCCTGCATGATATAAAATTGATTGCTCTCAGTTAATGTCTCTATATGATCGCTATCAACTTCAACTAGTCTACCCAACCATGAAGCATCATTCATGGAGACATCTCCAGCATGAAACTTTGCAAACCACTTTTGACACATTCAATCAATCACAGACAAACTTCTTCATGCACCGCACAAATCTTTTTTTGCCTTTCAGTTGCTTTTTGTTTTTCTTTACCTCTCTTGCAATAATAAAGCACAATATGATGAAAATTTGCTTTTTTTCTTCCCTCTTCAATATTAAAAGAGCTACACAAAAATTCATCAATTTTGATGAAATTTTTTAATGCATGCTGATATGACAGCTGTCACAATACAATCTAACAAAATTGTTTCGAATGAAGTTACAGACAACAAAACACCATTAGAGCCATCCAATGGAAAAAAATGAACCAGCCTTTTCACCAACCCAATATTCGTTTTTTATAGTAGAAAACACGTGTATTCTTTGCCGGCCCCATAAAACCCAGCTACTCCCTGAATATCCCACCCCAACCCCCCACCGGCCTCGCCTGAAGTTCTCAGTTCCTCTTCAGTTATAACCAGTCTCATTCCAGCCTTTTTCTGTGCTTTTACTTAAAGAGATATGACTTCAAAAATCTATATTTCACTTGTTTATGTCTCTCTATGTGCATTTTTAACATAAATCATATCTGTTAATTAATTTTTCTGCAACTAGTTATTTTTATTTCAATATATGTCTTGGAGAGCTATCCATCTATCTTATGCTTTTCTTTGTATTCAAGCTTATATTTCAGAAAAGGAATATGATTTATTTAGATATTACCTTACTGAAGGACTTTGGGATGTTTACAGTTTTTCAACATTTCCAAAAACAACAAAAAGAAAGCACACAAATTTTTAGTTCGTGTCCCCTTGGCAAGCGTTCCTCCAGGTTGATATGGAGAAGTAGGAGTTGCTAGGATGTAGGCTGCAATTTTAGTTGCTAAACTGTCCTTCCCTAGTTAAAAAAAAAAAGTCTCATTTTAATTTTCTCTTTCCTCATTTCTCTTGACAGTGTATGTTTTTTCAGTATATTTGTTGGCCACTTGTGTTTTTTTACTTGGCATTTCTTATTCTTACTTTTTGAACATTTTTCTACTGAATCATTTGAATCTCTCTTACTGATTTCTAAAATATTTTAAATATAGTTTTGGATGAGAATCTTTTCTTCGTTATATAATGTAAATTCCTTTTTCCAATCGGTTATCTTTTAAACATTTTCACGTTTTCATGTAGAGCAAAAGTTTTGCATTTTGATGAACCTGAATTTATGAAACTTCGTGATTTTTTGCTTTTTGGTTTTTGTTATCTAAAAGCCTTTTACTACCTCAATGTCATAAACATAGTGTCCTATATTTTTTTTCCTGTAAATTTATAACTTTCCTTTTTATATTACACTTTGAAATGTTACCTTGAGCTTTTCAAGTTAAAATCATAAAACCCAACACATTAAATGCTTTCAAACATTGATTCTAAATAATCAGATTATTTTAAATATTTAATGTTACAAACATCACTTTTATGTATCTAATTCTCTCAAGAACTTTGAATGCTGACTTGGGAGACATACAAATTAGAACCAAAGCCAAATAACCCTCAGCATAAAGATTCTCCTTATTATGTAGCCAACTTATTAGAGGTTTAGGGTAAAAATTTCAAAGCATGAAGGAATGTTCGATTGTCAGTTATTGTCTTCTGGTTTCTTTCTAATCCCCCCCCAATAATATAAATAGGTGTAATAGTAATAATAAAAAAGAAGTAACTTTGATTGAATGCTTTTTCAGGCCAGGTGGGGTCCTTACCAAACACCTTACATGGGATCTCATTTAATCCCCATACTGACTTTTGAGATTGGTGTTATTATACCCATTTTACAGATTAGAATACTGAGATACAAGAAGATTCAGTGACCTTCTCAAGTTTAGAAAGCTGGAAGGTGAAGGAGAAAGAATATAATCTCAAGCATCGCCTCCAGAGCCCATGCTGACAGCCAGTTTGTATTTTTCTTAAAGGATGTATTTCCCCTCTTTGGACATTATTTTCCTCATGTGCTAAATGAGGAGACTGAAGAAGTTACCTTGAGTTTGCTTGTTACATCTATGAACAGAGAAGCCTGGCGGGCTTTGGTCCATAGGGTCTCAAAGAGTCTGTTACAACAGAAGCAACTAAGCACTCAGCACACACTTCCTGCTAGAACCGACCAGGAATAAAGGCAACCACAGGGAAGCCCAGGGAAATGTGCACATTCCCTTTGGGGTTGTGCTCCATCACCTGCAAATATCACACACACTTTCTTTTTGGCCAGCTGACAGCCCCCCTCTTCTCCTTGAAAATGAACAGGAATAACTTCACCTTCTTAAACTTTTTAGCCAGAAGAGTTCATGTAAGCTGTTAGAAATCACCTATTGGGTTTATTCATTATACTTCAGCTTTGTCTGGTTTTCCTGCAAAGCAAAATGTTAGAAAACATTTTAAGCATAACACAGCATTTTAAAAAGGGTGTCAGTGGTTTTTAACAAAGTCACAGATAAAAAACTTACCATGGTCTTGCATGTGGTGAGTGCTTCTTAAGTATTTGTTGGGTGACTGTCAGTGTCTGTCCTAATGCAAAGCATTCAAAATCATTGTAAAACTCCATAGTTCAGAGTTAACACTTATTCAGATATTGTTATAAGGAATTAACTGCTTTACATACTATCTGCTTAACTTCCCCCAAACCCTGTGAGGTGGCTGTTTGCTTTTGCCCTAGATGGAAGATGAGAACCTTGAGGCACGGAAAATAAATAATTTGACAATTAGCTGGTAAGTCAATGACCTGGAATTTCAATTTAGGCAATCTGTTCTTAAGATTGTTTCCATATGCAATATGTTACTTGTTTGCATATCTAATATTTAAAAATAAGAACTGAAAATTAAGCTTATGTTTTGATATGACTAACAGATAAACTGTGGAGCATCAGTACTGTCTGTGCTAATAACATTGTTGCAATGCGTAGAATGTGAACCTATCTTTTTTTTTCTTTTTTTGCAAATCCCTTCCCCCTTGTCCATACCCTCCATGATCATAAATCTGCGAGATGATTTACAACAACAGTAGGGATACAATCTTATGGCCCCTGAAATACACCTTGAACAGAAACTGAACCAAAATTTAATCACACTTCAGTCAACATATCTAAGTGTTCCTGAACCCTGGACTGAATTAATGAGATGCGCATGCTTTACAAATAATTTATTGTCAACTCATCCACACATATTTTCAGCCTGCACTTTAGCTGCTTCAGAGACAGTTAAGTAACAATATAAAAAGCAAGAGCAGGGAAAGACTATGGATTTGCCTCTGAGAGACGATAAAGAAAATCTGTTGTGAAATATTTAATCTATTTCAGCTGAAATCCTCAAGAATCCATGTCTCTGCCTACCTATAGCAGAAACTTTAAATGTTTTGACACCTGAATCTGTTTTGTCTTCCAAATCCCTCTTTTTTTCTCTTTTTTTGAAGGATTTAGAAAAATGACAACAAAGAGTTGATAGGAATTTGTTTAGCTGCAAAACAAAACAAACAGAACATTTTCCAGGACAGGCCTCTGGGGTCCCTGTGCCAGTTCTGATCTTTATCTCCATTTAAAGGACCTTCTGAGCATTGACCTGAAGGCATTCAACACTGCTTAAGCATCAAAGAGGATCGATGTACCATGTACTGAACATCTTACAACTATTTCCAACAGAGCCCAAGACAAAGAAGAATATATTCTAATAAGCATTTAACTTCAAGGCCATTAACCCCCCAAATAAAAATCATTAATTATTTGGATCTGATATTTATCTTTAAAAGAGTAAGTTTAAAAATTATTTTATTTTTCTCCTCATAGATTTCGTTTTAAAATTCAGTCACCAAAATGATGAATTCAAAAGGTCGGAGACCCTTTCAGATTATGAAGTGATATCAGTTACTTTATCAGAATAGTTCATATACTCTTAGTGAAGACTGTATCTTTCAGTCGATGATGATCACGATTGTGCAAGGTTGGTTATAAAAGGAGACTCTTTGCATGAAATCTTAAGCTATTTCTAGGGAACTACTTTTAGGGAATCTGAGAGTCAAAGTAACAGAAAATGTCTCAGTGTAAGAGGTATAAAGCTGTTCCTAAATTAAAAAATTCAAATGAACCAGTGGATACAACTGCTGAATCAAACCCAGTCTTAACATTTGACCCTACAGGGCAAAAATAAGCCTTGTTATTAGCAGAGAAAACTAGGCATGCCTGGCTAATTGACTGATCCCAAAGCTGGCTTTTCTTTCCATGACTGACCTTCAGGAATGTGAAGGCTTCTTGTTTTTCACCTACACGGTTTCCTTAGATCACATTTGGCAACCCATAGGTAAATAACTAAACACACTTTCTTTCACTTAACTGAAGACAATGAATGAAAGATGTCTCAGACCCAACTTCCAACAAGTGTCTATTGGTCTTTATATCTTTATAAAAGCCATGAATAGCCGAATATCATAAAAGGTATCTAATTATCCACTTCTATATTGCAGACACCAAAATTAAGAATTAGAAGGAAAAAGTGTTAAATTTTCTATACTTACATCTATTGGTTTATTCTGAGGTATGGAATCATTTGCTAAATAGATCAATTATTTCTTTTCCGCTCTTACTGCTCTTGCAAAAAAGAGTTTGTAAATGTTTTCATCTCCTAAATTCGTAGCTTTGCTTTCTTTACAGTATTTTTAAATCTATACCTTGGAAAAAATAGTATAATTTGATGCCTCCTCTTTTAGGTGGAATATGTTTAAATAATTTTCTTCTCTATCAGAAGTAATGGAAAATTGTTCTATTTCTTTCTGGAAATATTTCTGAAAAGATCCAATTCAGAGACTTGATAATATCATATTATGCTGCGCTCAGACCTTGTCTACGCCCTAAACAACATGAATCCACACTTGACTCGCCTCCTTCCACTCTAACTTTTATCATCATGCGATATGTAACAAAGACAGTTTTCTCAGTAACAATTAATAATTGAAACCTAATACGATTTGGAGCTTTACATGTCTTATGCTTGATTATAATTTTCATTTTAGATTGCCATTTTGTCTCCCTCTATTTAAATTAAGTATTTCCTCACTAAGTGTTCTTATGATTCCTATTATATCAATTATGAAAAAGGGTATAGGAAAAGTTTATAAACTACATTATCTATACAAATATACCTGGCACTGGACATACTTATTTCTATAAGAAATTTAAATGCAATGACTTATGAATACTAAAGATGACTTTCACCTAGAAATGAATACAATTCCTCCCAATTACTGTAAACCATTACTGAAAGCAGCATGGTATAGTGGAAAAAAACAGACCTAGTTTTAAATCACAGCGTCACTACTTAACTAGCTTTGTAACCCTGAGACATTTTCTAGAACATAAAATGGAGATGACATCATATGGTATTTGTTGTAACTGTTAAAATTAGAAATACTGCGTTATACCTAATGTGACTTACTCATGAAAGTGAAAGTCACTCAGTCGTATCCGACTCTGCCACCCCATGGACTGTATAGTCCATGGAATTCTCCCGGCCAGAATACTGGAGTGGGTAGCCGTTCCCTTCTCCAGGGAATCTTCCCAACCCAGGGATCAAACCCAGGTCTCCTGCCTTGCGGGCAGATTCTTTACCATCTGAGCCACAAGGGAAGCGTGCAACTTACTCATAAAATACCATTATAGTGTCAATGGAGCATGATTGTGTATAGCTTCAAAACCTAGAGCTATATGAACACCTAAAAAAACTTAAACTTACTGGATTTTGAAAACTAATTTATCATATCCTGTTAAGCCAGGAGATTTTTACACTTCCTTTGAGGTTTCATTGTAATTACCTGAGTTACTTAAGTCTTTTCGGAATTAGGTGTATGACCTGAGCGTTTGGGAGCAAATAAAATCTAGAACTTCCTAGATCTTTAACTTCTATTCTTCCATAATCTCTTCAACATGCAGTCCCCACCTCTACTGCAATTGAGTGCCTCAAAAGAAAATTCTTCAGTGTCCTGAAACAGATCCTTAATTTCTAATGTAACCCTCAGACATTATGGAATAAGAGAGGCCTAACTTCTCAGAAAACAAACGTGAAGTAATAAGGAAACTTTTATGTAAGAAAAATGTAACATTTCAGGTGGACTTTCTAATTTAGCAAAGACCCAAACCGCACTATAAGCCAAACTCAATCCATGACTTTGAGAGAAACATCGGCTGGGTCCTTCTCGCTGATGTTCGAATGCGGGTGGATCACTGATCAGAGTCTCGGACTCTTCTCAGCTGCCTCTCTGCTTTGCCAGAGCAGGTCTGGTATCCAGCATCCAAGCCCTTGGAAGTCATGTTCTCTCAGAACTTGCTTCAGAATCAAGTGGAGTTACATATCTCCTCCTCGGCTGATCTATCTTCAACTAGCGGTGTGAATAATGCTAGAATTTTTAATTTTGCAGTCTCTCTTCAAGATAAATATGCTCCTAATATTTCTTCCTGATTTTTATGCAAATGAGTTTTAGTTTGTGAGCCCTGGCTGTTTTACACAAAACACAAAATTTTGTTTCACACAAAAAATCCTGGTTTTTACACAAAAATTAACAGAGACACAGGATTTCTCTAATAATCGGACTATTAGGGAAAAACTCTCTCCTTTACTGAACCAAAGACAACTTTATTATTATTATTTACTACAATTATTCTTTATATTTCTACTGCTGGGGCTCTCTCTTCTTGGTTGTGATGTTGAACCATCTGGGTTGCTCTGCCTCCAGGGCCTGGTGGTCTGGAAATATGCTCATTTGTCTCTATCTTGTTCAAGCTTGGAGTCCAGAAATCCCAGTGAGGAAGGATACTCCCATGATGCCCTGTTCATGAGGGTATAGAGTGTGGATATCTTTTACCTGGGTCTGAATACTGTATTTCTAATATCTCCAAAATGATGCTTTGGGGAAGGGGGGTGCAGACGGTACAAATAGACTTTTTGTATAAATGGTTACATTTTAAGATACAGTTTTTCAACACGAGTGCCGGAGCATCTGCTCATGTCACTTCTCCAGTTAGTCCAATCTCCTTGGATGCTGATCCTCATTTATTTGGATCATCTACAAATGCCTCCTATAATTATAATGAGTTCACCAGTTAAAATGATGCTGTGGTCAGGGTGGCAATGGATAATTTGTTTTTGCTTTCCACCACGCTCCCTGTATTATTCCCTTTCCTCCTCACCTGTGTTGCCTTATCCTCTCCACCCCCAATTATCAGCACAATAAAAATATGACACTCCTTTCCCACCAGCCCTGACCCTCTGAGGGTCCTTTTCACATGAAGGGCCCCCCGCACTCCGGCCCAGTGAAATCAGCACTTGTTCTCTCTGGTGTCGTCACGGCTTGGTCAGATGCTTGCTACATCCCCATCACGTTGTCTAGTCTCTTGTCTCCATACTCCTTTATGCTTCCTACACCTTCCCTTGTGTGTAATGCTATTGTGTGTACAACCCAGGATTCGAGTACCAGTCCCAGCACCCAAGTGACCAAGTTTCGTAACATTGTGAGATGCAGCCTCCTTGTCTCTAAAATGGGAGAGTAACAGCTGCCCAGAAGAATTAAAGGAGATTACAAGTGCACATAGTAGGGGCAAACACTGGTCCCCTTCCACAACCCTTCTGTCTGGAATTCCCTTTGGTTTCATTTTTTCAGCTTAGCAAAGCTCCTTTAAGGTGGAGCTTAATGTCACCTGTTCCATCAACACACCTGGGACCTGCTCCGCCTGGAGCCCTTCTCTCTGTCGGAATCCCTTGCGTCTGCCTGTTCTCTTCCTCTAGAACATAAGCTTCCTGAGGGTAAATGCCATTTAAGTGGAATGTAGAAAGTGAGCCATGTAAGTGAAATGTAGAAAGTGAAAGTGTTAGTTTTTCAGCTGTGTCAGACTTTTGGAACCCCATGCACTGTAGCCAGTCAGGCTCCAGGGAATTCTCCAGGTAAGAATACTAGAGTGGGTAGCCATTCCCTTCTCCAGGGGATGGAACCTGTGTCTCTTGCATTACAGGCAGATTCTTTAGCATCCGAACCAGCAGGGAAGCCATTTAACTTGCATTAAGTGCCAACTAATTTGCATTAAATTAGCATCTCTAAAGTGCTCTCTGCATTGTTGGTGCTAAATAAGTATTTGTTGAAAATTTGAGTGAATCCTCTCTTCCACTTAGACTGGTTCCTTGGCATAATTTTAAATAACATATTCACTTCCACCTTCATTATTCTGTTTTTGTTCTGCTGCTTGGCATCACCTCTGTTCTAGAATACCTAATCCTACCTTTCCTTAAAAAACACAGCCATCCCCAATTTACACAGCTCATTCTTTCATTTTTAAGGTAGTAACCTTCCTACCTTTTGAAACGTCTACTTTCTGTGGTTTCTAAGATGTAAGTGGTCTAGTATTACTCTCTAGTTTCTGTAGCCTAAGTCTTAAGCAGGTCTGCTCTTCCAGAGTAGAATGTGTGCCTTCTAATTTCTTTTGTATCTTGCATAGGATTGGACTTGGTTTATACTTAACCCATTAATGGGTTTGGATGCTTGAGAGTCTTCTTCAAATCCACCCCTGATTCAGAGGATAGGGAACACTTACGGGCACGTAACTCTGCTTTAACTCTTCTGCCTACGCTGCCTTGCACAGAACCTTACGTGTGCACGGTTCTAGATGAATCCAATATATGTAGGTTAAGAGCCTCATGATTTTCAGAGTATACAGTTTGTAGAGAAAAATATTTTACTATTATTCTTGCTTTAAATTTATTTCCTGAATATTTTGGGGGATTATGACAGCAGGGAGTTATTGTCATTAAAATACAGTCACATTATATATGGTGGTGGTTTAGTCACTAAGTCATGTCCAACTCTTGTGACCCCATGGACTATAGCCTGCCAGTTTCTCTATCCATGGGATTTCCCAGGCAAGAATACTGCCATTTTCTTCTCCACGCATTATATATATATGTATATATAGCCGAAGCTGAAACTCCAATACTTTGGCCACCTGATGTGAAGAACTGACTCACTTTCCAGATGCTAGATTGAAGGTGGGAGGAGAAGGGGATGACAGAGGACGAGATAGTTGGATGGCATCACCGACTCGATGGACAGGAGTTTGAGTAAACTCCAGGAGTTGGTGATGGACAGGGAAGCCTGGCGTGTTGCAGTCCAAGGGGTTGCAAAGAGTAGGACACGACTGAGCGACTGAACTGAGCTGATATACAAGTATGTATATATATACACACACACTAACCTTTATTGAATATTAAATAGATAATTCTCCAAAGTCACGGGGAGTCAGTTTGCGAAAAGATTCTTGCTTTAGGGATATTTAATATTCCATGTTTTGAATTAATAGATGGTTTTGAAACAAAATTACTCTAATGAAAGTCACCTTTCTGGTGTTGCTTGATCTCAAGTTGATCTCAAACTTCATCCTAAAGTGTTACATTAAAAAACAGAGAAATTAAGAAGAGCACATATTTTGCCCTGAGCATGCATCATGAAAGAAACATTACCCTTCTCATCAGTCTTCCAATGAAAATAATGACCCCTAATCCTTGTTAATCCCCACCATTTAAAATTCATGTCAGAGATTAATAAGAAAAGTGTTATTTATACCATTTATGCGAAAGGAAAAAACATGGCTATATTTTGAAAAAAATAAGAAACAAAATCTTTATATTAAATGTTATCAGTTGATCGTCTTATTCTGAAATTATTACTGTTGAAGCCTAAAGTTTGGGGAATAAAAATGAGCTACTTTAATGCAACCGATTTCTGTTAACTCATAACAAATACTCATAAAACAGATGGACTAATCTTTGAAACCTAGACAAATGAATTTTAATGCTTTTGCTATTTCTGACACTTCTGATGGTGTCAGTGGATTCATACAAGATGCTAAAGTTTCACATTATGTTTGTCACCTGTTTTGCTAATAATTTAAAGAAATTTGTTATATCCTTGCATTCTGTTTCTTTACTAACCTGGATCTTTCATGAAGCGTACAAACATAGTTTCCCAGCTCTCTGGGTCACTTAAGTAATTTATTCAAGTCATTATTTGCAAGTCATAGACAATCTGAGAATGACTTGCTCCTTAGGACAAGACAACTTTGGAGAAACAGTTCAAAATTACCCCCTTATATTTTAGTCAAAGGACTATTTCAAAATATAATGGCACAAACTTTGATAATGTTTCTGATTTAGCTACATATTTCAAATGCTAGCAAAATATTTGAAAGCTACATTATAGTCAGTAATATTAAAAGTATGTGTACAAAGTAATGAATTTCATGAAGTCAATAGTACAAAATAAGCCTAAGGTATGTTACAGCATTATGAAATTTTCAGGGAACATCCAAGCATACCACAACATTTAGTATTTGGTTAAAGGTAGGAATTCTTCAAATTAACAAAATTCTATTTGTATAAACTATAAAAACAAACTAATCCACCTCAATGCCAAAATTCTTAGCATTGCTTTTGAATTCAGCTTCGTCATATGTACTTAAAATGTGACTAGGAAGCAAGAATGTTTATGACACTGCTTTAAAATTTTAGGCAATGAAATTGTAAGAGGTGTGACACAAAGTTAAAACTTATTTTGAGAAATCTGACAGACACTGACCCTCATTTTCAACAACCATTTTGTTAGACCAATACAATTCCTATAAGTTTCCAGAACTCTTTTCAAATACATCTTGGGATATAAAACATAGTTTTATTGTTGTTGAGGTATCTGTTACTTAAACTGTGGGCAAGAATAAATGTACATGGAAGTATGCATCAAAAGCATCACTGATGTATCAGAGCCTACTGGGACAGAGGCATAGTCTAGAGACCATAATTTAGATTGGGGCTTGCAGTTGCCAAGATGACAGGCTCTTTTCCCCAAGTTCCAGGTTTGAAGCCGGGGCTGGCTTAACAGCAGGCTTCCAAACTCCTTAGACTATTTCCCTCATGCACTGTTGTCCTACCAACTTCATGTCTCTGAGATCTTCACCAAGTAGGCCTTTAAACACATGAACACATTGCTTCAAATTCCAACATTAAGACATTTTTTTCACAAATGAAGCATCTGTAGCGCTCAGGTAATATTGCACATCATTGCAGGTGCAACTGTGGGTCCCATCCCCATTTTTCTAAATAAGTCAAGCCTCTCAGGACAGGAAGCAATCATTTCTAAAGAGTCAACTTAAGTAATTTCAAGTCTGAATTTGGTTCTTCTGTGAAGCCCAGACCTCCTGTGGTTTGGAACGGGGCGGAGGTCTCTGGCTGTAAGGAGCAGGGCCCAGGGGACACAGAGGCCCGGTTCACACACAAACCTGGGCTGAGGCCTCCAGGGCTCATGGGCTTTGCCCAAACCAAGGTCATTATACGTTTTTCAGAAGCTGTGATACCCACCTTTACGAACTTTGCCCGTTTCTGTCCTTATGCTAAATATACCTACATGTAGTGTTCTTAAGTACTGAATCTTCTCAAAATAGCTACAAAATTATTCCTCATTAAGTCGGAAAAATTGGTCTCTTGGCCATTTTCCTCGGCAGTACTATAAACCCCTGATTTCTCAAAACTACAGGGGGTGGGGGTGACTGCGGAAGGAATGTTAACCTCAGGCTCTTGTCCGAATGCAGGCTGCTGGTCACCGCGTGACACAAAGAAACCACGACAAAAGCAATGGTCAAGTCAGTAAACAATTTTACTGAAACATTTCATAACAGAAAATCCGGCTGAAGTGTGAAGTTACTGCCTTACACAAGGAGGACAGACCCATTTTCAAAGACTAATATGAATACAATAAATACGGAGTTTACACACTAATTTTACACAGAAACTCTGCCCCACAGCCATAAAAATTTAATATTTAACAGTGCAACATATAATTTAATCATTGGATTTATTTGACAGGCTTTTCCTTGCTAAACACAAATAACTACCTGGCTTTCATGTACATATATAATGTATACTTTATGTATATAGATATTCAACAATCTGTACAGTTTCTAAACATAAAACTCCTAAAAGGCACAATTGTCTATACAACATGTACAAAAATGGCTGGAGCTGACACAAAACAATTATTGGTCAAAAGTTCATGATTGCACAAAGATTAGTCATGAGTTTATGTCAGAAAAATGTGCTTTAAGGAAAGGAGGGTTTTCAAAGAAACCTGTAAGTGTTTATATAAAAAAACCAAAAAAACCAAACAACAACAAAAAACCCCTAAACCTAACCACCCCCCTGAATAAACAGCCCCTAGGTGGCGATCACGAGCCTGTCCTCATCCTCGTCGCTGCTCACGTCGCTGAACTGGGTGACCGGCCTTCGGGGCTGCGGCCGGGGTCCCTCCGGGTCCAGAGGGGGCCGCGGCCGGCCCGGCGGGGGGGGCGCGGCTGCCGAGGCTGGTTTGCAGGGCGCGCCAGGGGTGTCGTGCCGGGGCTTCGGGTGATTCCCCGAGGCCCCCTTCCCTGCGTCCCTGGGACTGGAGCTGTCCCGCCTTGCCTGGTCTCTGGCCTGGGCAGGCGGATCTAGACCCTTCTGTGCGCTTTCCCGCTGGACTCCGGGTGAGCCCTGAGGGGATGGGGTCCCGCCGCCGGGATGCGGCCCGGCAGAAGGCTGCGTGGGCGGCGCCCTCCCGAGGAGCCTTGTTTGGGGGAGCGGGCATCTCGGGGGCGCCCTGGGCGTCCACGGGGACCTGGCTCACGGAGGGGATGAGCGTGGGCAGGGCGATGTTCAGGATCTGGAGGCCCGGGAGGGGCGCCGGGGGCGCGGGGCTGCTCTGGGAGGCGGGGTTGGCGGCCACCACCTGCAGCCCCACTGCGTTGAGGGCCAGTCCTGGCGGGCGCCCCTGCGGGCCGAGGTTGGCGCTGGCCAGGCCCACGATGTTGACGGTCTCCATGCTCAGGGCCGGCAGGGGCTGCAGCGTCGGCACGCGGATCTGGCTGATGGGGATGGGGATACAGGGCACCACGCTGCTCAGCTCGGCCACGCCCGCGGGGCTGGTGGCGCCTGGCACTTCTGTGCTCAAGTCCCCGGGGGTGCCCAGCGGTCTGTGGATGACGTTGACAGCTGGGATGGTGAGCTGCACTGGCCCGGCCTGGATGAAGGTGGAGTAGGTGAGGCCGGCCGGGACCACCTGGATACCCCCGACCGGAACCATGTTATAGGGTGTCCTCGACTGCTGCTGGGAATGCAGAGGCAGGTGGCTGAACAGGTGCGTCTGCGGAGAAGGCAGCCCTGCGGGCGGAGGCAGGGCGGCTGGCGGCTTCTGCTCCTGGGGGCCGGGCTCAGGCGAGGTGGACGAAGGAGCCCCTCCCGGCTCAGATGTCGGGGGACGAGGAAGGCTCAGGCATGGCGGGCCCTGAAAGACAAGACAGAATCATCTCTTGATGGCTCAGCTTCCTTATTAGTCACCAAGCAAAAGTTTTAGCTCTTGTAAAAAGTCTCTTCTGTCCTGAGGTAAAAGTGTGTACAACAACGATTTCATAAAAATAAGCTTGCTAAATGTTGGTATGTTGATTTAAAAAGCAAAATTCCTATTACACCCTTAAGCTCTTTATTTTCTAGAATAAATAACCGCCACAGATTCTGTACGGTACTTAATTTTCAAACAGATTTTCTGGATATCATTTCATGTATACCAAAATTAACCCTGAGAGGTAGCCATAATTATCTTCTTCTTCCACTGCTATTATTACTGCTGGCACCTCCAGCTCCACCCTAGTTTAGAAATTTGGAATTACTGAGAAATTCTGAGATCTTAGTTGGCCATGAGTATCGACTCAGGGGGGGAAAATGAACCGGAGGACTAGTCATTTATGAAATAAAGAGCTGCCAGGAACGAAGAGGGCTGCAGTTTTCATTTCTTCCTTCATTTATTCTAAGTGTATGAAATGTCTACTGAAAACCGGATTTCCAGACGCCAGTAGGCATGTGAGAGAATCAGGGACAGAAGCTTAGAGCACAGGTGACCAATAGGAAAGGAACGAAATGTCAGTAGAAGGGGTAAGTGCTGCCAGTCTTCCCACCCAAGATTATCATCTAAGTATCCGCTTTTTCTTGATACATCCACATTATAGAACTCCATTAATGTATACATTAAATATTAATGCTACTTAAATATGAATGTAATTTAATACTATTAACATAGGATAGGCTCTAGCAGTTCAAGCTTTCATAGTCTTCCGAGTTTTCTCTAGTGTTACCCAGCAAACCAAAATCTGCCACATTTAGAAACAAATCCTATGGTGATACTCAGTCCATCCCAGAGGTAAGAGAACTGTCAGTGAGAGAGAACAGATTCCCCAGGAGCCTGCCAGGCTGTGTAAATCAGGAAGTCATTCACTGCTCACATGAAGGGTGACTTTCCTGAGGCCTGAGTCTGGTCCTGAGCTAGTTCTTGGGCAGGAAGCTTTCCTAAGTGGTGACAGTAATTTGATCATTCAAGCAAGGTGAACTTACTACTTTTGGGGGGGAGGTGATTGGGGGGTCAAACTGGTAGCTGCCTTGTTATTAGGGGTAACATACAAAATGTTTGGATAATTAGTGCAAATCCATCATATCAACGCCAGTGGAAGATCATCTCAGAGGTAGTCATGGAAAACAGTGGTCCCAAGACTCATATTCTCCATTGGTACACAAATATCATTAATTCCAAGGTATTTATAAAAAACCCAATAGTAGTAAATGAGCATACTGCAAAGATCTACTTGGTTCTTTTACAGATTTGTAATTCAATAGATGAACTTTGACTAAGATTCATAACACAAATCCAAAGGGCATAAATGTCCTTTAGCCTTAATTCAAACAAAAGAAAATAAGGTTAAAAAAAAAACAAAACTGATGTAGCTACAAATGAGCAATTTCAGTACATTAACTCCTGAAGTCAAAAGGAAAAAGGCATCGGATCCATTACCTGCGTTAAAGCCACAGCCTTTCCCGCCACAGAGCCACTCAGCATCTCCTCGGGGTCGGGGTAGTCCACAGACATCTGGTGACACGGGGACCTGGGCGCCCCCTCGGGTGGGCGGGCGGCCGCCTCCCCGTCGCCCACGGCCCGCGGCCCGGCGCTCGCGGGGGACCCCGGGCTCCTGCCGCGGTCCGACTGCAGCGCGCTCAGCACCGTCATCTTGGTGGGCAGCGCCCTTGGCAGCATGTCCATCGGGTCCGCGGGCCCCCCGGGAAAGCCCTCGGGGGCCGCGGGTCCTCCTCATCCGCGCCCGCGGGGTCCTGAGGGCCGCCCCTGGTCGGTAGGTGCTGCGGGCTGGCGGCGGCCGAGGGCGTGGCCGACAGCACCGACTCGGCCTGGCTGTCCTCGTCCTCCTCCTCGTTCTCGTTCTCGTCGTCCTCGGCAACGTCGGACTCCTCCGGGTCGTATCCAGACCGCTCGAAACTGAACCTCTGTTTCTCATCTGAGAGAAAAACAACCGAGAGGGGACGTTAGGGATGCTTTTGCACGTTTAACGAATGGCATCTTTTTTATTTTTTTTTAATAAGCTTGGCAATACTGCGAGGAATATTCAAGGCCAGGGCGCTGCCCATATAGAGCCCCCACTTTAGTCGGGGAGGGTGACACGGGGAGGAAGGCAGTCAGGACAGTGGGGATCAGAGGGATGAGCCGGCAGAGGAGGGCAGTGGCCAGGAGGGCTTCCTGGAGGACGAGGAAGGTGGACGAACCTCGCTAGGGCAGAGGGGTGGAGGGTGATACATAGTGCAGACCAGAAAACGAAGCCTCAAATTTTACACCTCCAAAAGAAGCCTGAACTATAAAGAGAAGTGAAGCGAGAGTTCACATTCTCTGAGCCCTTTTCCTCTACTTGTTTGTACCTCCCTTTTATTGAACAAATTAAAATGAAACCAAAATACTGGTGGCATTTCGTATTTGCAAACAGAATAATTTTCCACGATATTTGAATAGTATTTTAGGCATGTTTCCGCTGTTCTTTGAGTGGCAATATTCTGTTTTTTGTTTGTTTTTTTAATGACTCAACTCATTTCTCATAGGAAATGGAACATTAGTTAGAAGTCATTAATATCAGCATAATGTCACCTGAGACTACATTTAACAAGGAATAGTCAAGATAGTCCAGGGAATAGTTTTAAAATTCTCAGAAGTGCATATGAGACTGGATTTAAAACCTTGTCTATTCCAAACTTGCAAAATCAGAGGTGCTTTCCCTTAGAAAGCTAATAGAGTTTAAACAGTTAAACGGAAGAGCAATGTAAAATCTCCACCCCATTCACTGTCGCTGAGCTATACAACATTCAGCTTTGCTGCAATGCAGTCTGCATTTACACGTACTTTTTGAAGAGAAAAAATGTGAACAGAGAAATAACTAGTAAGTATCTTTCCTGGGTTTCCCAAATGGTCTGTGTATTAATTAACTTTATTACTCTTTCTATATTACAAAGATAAGTTCTTAGAGAAAAATCTTGAAGTATCAACACCAACATTTATGGATGATTATTTCTAGGAGACAGAACAGATTAGAACTTTTTTTTAAATCTCAAGCACATGCTACTTTTATGCTTAAAACATTCAAACACAAAACATACATTTAGGCTCCCAACATGTGATTTCATGTCTTTTGCTCTATGGGTTCTACTATTTTGTTATAAAATAATAGCTAAAACAGCACTGATCTATCGAATTCCACCGGGTGCCCTCGGACGAGGGACGGGCGTGGTCTGGGTAGGTGCTCTGCCCCCTTCCTCAGATCCCTCTCTGATACCTCGTCTGATGCCTGAAGTTCTAAAATTAGACCGTCATCCCTCATATGTTTTGAATTTGCCACATGAATGCCACATCAGACATATTTTTAGAGATTTTAACAAGAGGGAAAAAAAAGTCTCTCATAAGAGAAAGTAGAAAACAAAACAGAAGAAACTGAATGAGTGATGAGAGGGAACAGGTGACTGGAGAGGGAGCCGATTTCATCAGAGGCCAGTCCTGCTGCAAAGACCGACTACGGTGAGACTTGCTCAAAAGCTATTACTGGTTGTTTTTTTTTTTTTAAATAAATAAATAACAGGCCTAACTTTAAATTTAGGACTCTCCCCAAATCCGAAGGCTGAAGTCCCATCAAACAGCCCAAGCTCCAGGGAGTGTCTGTATAAGAGAGGGGAGACGAGCTTGAGTCATCCGGGGCAGACGCAGCAGGACACGGGTCAGAGGCCGCTTGAACGGTGGACAGACTGGTCAGGGCCAAGTGCGGGCGGGAGGGGCTGTGTGGACCCTCTGAGGCTACATCTTCTTTCAGGTTGTATATGATAATCATCGTTCAACCCCACAGAAAAGCGGACTAAGCATCCATGGTGGTCGGGATCCAGGGGAGAGAAGCAGCATTTAGGAGGGGCAGGGAGCTCCCCTGCACCCCCGTCCCCTCTCTCCATTAGGGAACAACCACGCCATCCGGTGAAGAGGAGCACTTTAGCACTGCTGCCCCTGGGACACTGGTGAGACTTTACTGCGGTGAGGAAATGGAGTAAGAGGAAAAACACACCTCTACTCCTTAAGGAGGGACAGGGTTGCCAGCTGAGTCCACCACAACAGCTGAGCTGGGGCAGGAAAACAAGAGGGCCAGAGCCCAGAGACCCGAGGACAGGGCGCCCGCAGAAGGCTGGGGCGGGACCAGAACAGAGTGCTCCCCCATCCTCATCACCTGCTAATGCCAGGCTAAGGAGCCTCAAGTGAGAGCTAACAGCAAAATACTGCAGGAAGAGCACCAGGAGAAGAACAGAATGTGTTCAACACCCTCTCTGATGCACAGCGCAAAGGAAAGACCTAAAACAGGAATGGAACAAGCATTTCTCTTACAATCCAACCCGCACCCCAAACAAGACATGTCTCTTTAGGAATCTGGAGCCTTTGGCGCTCTGATGGTAGTCTTAACAGCAACAGAGCTCTCCAACCCAGTCCAGCTCCTGACTGGAAACAGCAAGCCTTCAACGCTCACCTGAAGGGACTTGCCAGGCACAAACGCTCTTTACATTGGTCTCTACTGTCTTATGTAAGATGTCTAGCTCTCAACAAAAATTACAAGGCATACAAAAAGGCAACAAAAAAATACTCAGAAGAGGAAAAGCAATCAGAACCAGTCAGATATGATACAGATGTTAGAACTTCCAGAGAATTTAAAATAATTGATCAATATAGTATGTTAAAAGCTCTGATGAGAATGGTGAAAGTGAAGTCACTCAGTCATGTCTGACTCTTTGCGACCCTACAGACTGTAGCCTACCAGGCTCATCCGTCCAGGGGCTTTTCCAGGCAAGAGTACTGGAGTGGGTTGCCATTTCCTTCTCCAGAGATCTTCCCGACCCAGGGATTGAACCCCAGTCTCCCACATTGTAGGCAGACACTTTACCGTCTGAGCCACCAGGGAAGCCTTGATGAGAATGCTGAGCAACATACAATACCAAGTGGGAATTTCAGCTGTGAGAAGAAACTATGAAAAATACAATGAAATGATACCAGTGAAAAATACAGCAATAATCACAGGCAAACAACACAGAATTCTATGCCCATTGAAAATAATTTTCAAAGATGAAAGAGAAATACAAACTTTCTTAAAAAACAAAGACTCACATATGACACTAAAAGCACAATTAATTTTAAAAAATGGATAAACTAGGCTTCATCAATATTAAGAAAATTTTGCTCTGAGATAGACACTGTAAAAGAGAATAAGATAAGCCACAGACTGGAAGCAAACGTCTGAAAATCACATTTCTGACAAAGGGATTATATTCAGAATATATTAAAAACTACCCAAATTCAACAATAAGGAAGCAAACAACCCACCAAAGACAACTGGGAAGCAAATAGCACAGAGAATGCTCGACATCATCAATCATCAGGGAAACACAAACTAAACCCACAATGAAATACCAGTAGTTCATTATTAGAATAGATGGTCCAGACACTTGTTAGAATAAATGGTCTAGACACTTTGAAAAACAGTTTGATGGTTTCTGCCAAAGCTACATATACACCAAGCTAATGACCCAGCAATTCTACTTCTAGTATCAAACCCTGCAGAAATGGAAACTTCATTCACATAAAAACCTGTATATGAATGTTTTATAGCAACTTTATTTATGACTGCCAAATACTGGAAGAAACTCAGATATCATTCAAGTAGTCACTGGATAAGAAGCTATGGAACATTAAGACAACAGAATACTACTCATCAAAAGAAAGGAATTGACTCCCACAAAAACATGGATAAATCTCATGTGCATTTTGCTAAGTGAAAGAAGCCAGACCCCAAAAGCTACTTATTCTGATTCCTTTCATATGAGACTCTAGAAAATAGAGAAATACAGGGAGGGAAAGAGATCAGTAGCTGCTAGGGGCTCTTGGGGGGGCGGGGAGGAGCAGTTATCTACATGTAAGTGGCACAGGGGACTTTTAGAGCGATAGGACTATTCTACATGGAATGGTGGGGGTGGATATACAATCCTAAAGGAAATCAACCCTGAAAGCTCACTGGAACGACTGATGCTGAAGCGGAAGCTCCAATACTCTGGCCATCTGATGCAAAGAGCTGACTCACTTGGTGAGACCCTGATGCTGGGAAAGATTGAAGGTGGGAGGAGAAGGGGGCAACAGAGGATGAGATGGTTGGATGGCATCACCAATTCAACGGACGTGAGTTTGAGCAAGCTCTGGGAGACAGTGAAGGACAGGCAAGTCTGGGGTGCTCCAGTCCATGGGTTGAAAAGAGTCGGACATGCTCAGCACCTGAACAACATATACAATTCTACACATTTGTCAAAAACCACAGAACTGTACACCATATAGTGAATTTTATGGTATGTAAATAAAGGCATAATTAACCAGGATGTGGGGAAAATTCAAAATGAAATGCAAGCTGAGACTGATGACTTGAGCACAAATAAACCCCACAACCATGACCCAGGCAACCTTGGCAAAGGGGGTTCTGACCAGAAAATATGAAAAAGTGAAGCAAATCACTCAGTTGTGTCCGACTCTTTGCGACCCCATGCCAGGCTCCTCTGTCCATGGAATTCTCCAGGCCAGAATACTGGAGTGGGTTGCCATTCTCTTCTCCAGATGATCTTCCCAACCCTGGGATCCAACCCAGGTCTCCCACATTGCAGGCAGATTCTTTACCAGCTGAGCCACCAGGGAAGTCCAAGAATACTAGAGTGGGCAGCGTAACCCTCCTCTGGTGAATCTTCCCCACCCAGGAATCGAAGTGAGATCTCTTGCACTGTAGGCAGATTGTTTACCAGCTGAGCTACGAGGGAGATAATATGGCAAAAGACAAAAAGAGCTGCCCCCAGATACTGTGCTGTGATTATAAGTCTGTTTTCACAGGTGGGTCAGCATTTCTGGAACTAGTTTATTGATATACTAGAGTGGAACAGATAGGTGAATATACTGTAGGTTCCAGGTTTCTCACTATAGGAGAAAGAAAACACGGAAATGGAATAGGCTAGACAGAAGAAACTCTGTGGGGCTGGACTGGAACTAGACTTATCAGTAGGGACGCATGTTCTCGTGTGTGTGTGTTTATGTGTGTACAAAGAAATAAATACAGACGTGTGTACGTATGATTTAGTATACATACAGGTATTTCCCAGTTCTATCCAACAAGAGGGGCTAAGAGCAGTGACAGGTTAGCAGCCAGAAATGCATCACCTAGTGGCTAGACCAGAGAAGGCAATGGCACCCCACTCCCGTACTCTTGCCTGGAAAATCCCATGGACGGAGGAGCCTGGTAGGCTGCAGTCCATAGGGTTGCGAAGAATTGGACACGACTGAGCGACTTCACTTTCACGCACTGGAGAAGGAAATGGCAACCACTCCAGTGTTCTCGCCTGGAGAATCCCAGGGATGGGGGAGCCTGGTGGGCTGCCGTCTATGGGGTTGCACAGAGTCGGACACGACTGAAGCGACTTAGCAGCAGCAGCAGCAGCAGTGGCTAAATCTTGGTTCCTAAATACCATTCTCCAATAAAGGGAACCAGGGGTCCCTGGAGAAATGGTCAATTCCAGGGCTGGAACATCTTGAGGTGTCAAAGAGTAAAGAATAGCTTAAAAAAAATTTTAAAAAAAAGCAGCAGCATATTGAAAGGGCACAGGAACAGACCTCAAAGAGCTCTCAATGGCCACTGAGAGCTTGAGCTACACAGTAGATAACAGTACTGGACCGGTAACCCAAAGAATTAAGTACATAGCCTTAAGTCCATATGGAAGTCAATAAATGAATGGATGGATGAACAAAGGGAGAAATGGTAACTTTCCCGTGCAGAAAAATTCTAATCAATAAATTAGAACACCACAGTAATACCACAGGCAAGGTCCATCAATGTATAAACAGAATATCTACACAGTTTTAAAGTATCTCCACACATATTTAATATGTATAAAGGGAACAAGAGTTAAGTTTGCAGTATTGAGTCCTGGCAGACATCACCTTGGCCAAGGAATGGAGGCTCACGTGACCCATGAAGACACAGTGACATAAGGTACCTCATATGATGCCCCAAGAAAGCCAGAGTCACCCCGTGGCGCCTCCCCAAGAATGCATGACCTCAGTCCAGCCACGAGCACATATCAGAAAACCTCAAGTTGAGACAATTCTATGAAATAACTGACAAGGACTCTTCATCAATGTTGAGGTCGTGAAAGACAGGGAGGACTGGGGGGGCCACGACAGCCGGATGCAATGTGGGCTCCCAAAGGACAGCCTGGGAAGGGAAAAGGCATCAGAGGGAAACCCAGCAAGTCCTGCCCTTCAGCTGGCAGTCCTGAGCTGGTGCTGGGTTCTCAGTGTCGACGAGCGTCGTGTGGTCACGTAAGATGCTCGAATGGGGGAGGCCGGGTCAAGAGTACACGCTCTACTAGCTTTTCAACTTTCCTATGAGACCAAAATAATCTTAAAAGAAAAAATGCCATCAACCTATTTGCCAACACACTCTACTGACACCAAGATTCTGTCTCATTCAGCAAAGCCTGCACAACTCCCATCTCCCTGTTGTCCTTATGCTCATTCAGATTTCTCTTTCTGACAAGCAATGTTTTTCTTTCCTCCTATTGTTTCATAGGAAAGTATTAATTGAGATAAATTCCAACATGTCTCTTGTTTAATGTAAAAGCTCAGGAAATTTCTCCAAAATACACCCTAACGCCCCTGTCCCCCCCATAGATACACACACTACTCTTAAACCTTGTTCCCATTTTTGCAGTTTTCATTCAGTTGTGCACACGACGCCTGAACGGCTCTACTCTGGTTCTAGCCAGCGAGACTCAGGGAGAACCCGGGTTGATTCTACACACAGAGCACTGCTATCTGATCGCAAATAAAACAAAAACTAATTAAGGACCTGATTTTTTTTCTCAGACAATGATTTAAAAATATTTAAAAAGCAATTAATTATTTTACAGGGTGGGGCCCACAGCTCAGAAGTGTCAGAATCAAGATTCAAAGCCAGGTCGGTCTGGCTCCTGAGTCTGTGCTAAACTCTCCACGCTCAAATGTCATATTATAAAAACCCAACCACAGAATGATCTGAAAGAAGGTCATCAATGGATTATAGTCAATAACCTAGCTTCTACATATGCATGAGGGAGTTGAATGTTTACAGGTACAGACATTAAAAGCTTCAAGTAATTATTTTATTACGAAGAGTAGAACGTGTAAAATATAATCCTCAAGGAGAAAGTAAACTGATAACCTTTGAAATATCACAACAAATACACTGTATTTTACAGTGAATATGGAAGTTTAAGAATTAGTTATATACTATAAATCTTTAAAATTTTTAATTGTACATATAGATATTAAATTTCAGTGTATGCAGTTTACATGAAAGAGTATATAAAGAAAACAATATGCTTTTTAAAGGGGAAGGACGTAAAACTACTTGGCTCCATTTTACTCTGTCTTTGCCCCAGTGACACACTTCAGGATCAAGGTTCACAGTATTAGGGGTAGGAAGACGCTGGTGCCTCAGACCTGGCCTTCTCCCTGGATACAGCCACAGGCCTGCAGCTCTCAGAGCACTTCAGAAGAGCTGGGATTCCTTCCTGGAGTTTTCTGTCCCAAGATAAGGACTGAACCGTGTTTCTCTTCCTGTGCGCACTGGGTTGTGAAGCTTCTGAAGGGGAAGATCACTGTCAAAGTTCGGAAACTTGAAAATGAGTTTCGGGTCGTTCCATACTTGTTAAACAGGGTGGATATTCCAGAGTGGCAGAAAGAAGACACAGTGGATACCTTAAAGAAGCCTGAGACATCCTTTTAAATACCCAGAGGGCCAAAACAAAGCCCAGACCTCTGACCTCTGCATTTGTGCTAAAAAAAAAAAAAAGCCCTTTTATATTACTGCGTTGTCCCCTTAACCCCCAGAGAAGACTATTACTATCGACTCAGAAGCTGTGCGGATAGAAAACCCGGAAAGGAAAAGTGACCTGCCCAACGACCACAAGTCAGCAAGGTCAAGGGCACAGATGTGCTAACTACCCCGGAAGCTACCATTTCTGACTTTGTGACACTGTTCATTTTGCCACAGGCTTGTTGCTGAGCTCAGTAACCACGATGGCACACTTCGCTGACTTCCAAGTATATATCAGGGGCTTCCAAGCCCCTCGGGGCTCCCCCAGTTCTTTCACATAAAGTTTTATGGGAACACATTCAGGCCCATTGTTGACATACCGGCTATGGCAGCTTTTGGGCCACACTCATTGAGTTTAGTCATCATGCCAGAGACTGCGTGGCCCATAAAGTCTAAAATATTTATTATCAGGTCTTTTACAGAAGCAGCTTGCCAATATTTTACTGGACTGTCATGTTTAAACCTGACAGCCACTTGTGGCAGACCAGATACCAAGCTCATCTTACACAAGGAAGTTAAGTGACTTAAATACAGCTGGAAGCCAGAATTTAGGAACAGCGTTTTTCTCTTTTTGTGATTTAAGGGCCACATCATCATTCCAATAAGATACACTCTGACAGCCCTTCCTTCCTTGGTATGTACAATGTAGTAGTAGTGTTAGTCCCTCAGCCGTGTCTGACTCTTTGCAACCCCATGGACTGTGGCCTGCCAGGCTCCTCTGTCCATGGAATTTTGCAGGCAAGAAAACTGGAGTGGGTAGCCATTTCCTTCTCCAGGGGATCTTCCTGACCCCGGGGTTTGATCCCGGGTCTCCTGTATTGCAGGCAGATTCTTTACCATCTGAGCTACAGGGAATGTAGACTGTATTATTCCAGTGGGGTGAAAGCTGTAGGCTGCCCCTCTGCAACTCCCAGGGACCCAAGAACAGAAGTAAGGAACCCATACTTACTTAATAAATTCATAGATAAATGGCTTCTAAAAGTTCTATTTAATTTCCCTCCTCCTGGACACACTCTCAACTCATTATAAAGCAAAATTTCCAGTACTCAGTATGATTCTACATATTTGTAATATGAATTCTATTTTCTGTAAATTTAAATTTATGACGGAAAAAGAAGGTAAGCAGTGCAGCCACAGTGTTTTTCAAAATTAACTCATCAAACCACTTCCCTGAAGATGGATGTATTTCCAAATCCCATTTCATTCAGTTAGATGCACTGCAGGCTTGCCCTCTCATCGCTGCCCACCAGCGACCCCTGCTGGCCGAGTCAGGGGACCTCCCTCAAACTGGCTCCCCTGGGAGGTCAGCAGCACCTTCTCCATCAATGTTCTGTTGTTGCAATTTCTCTCTCTCTCTCTTTTTTCTCATAATTTATTTGAAATCCAAACAAGGGCAACTTGGGGGAAAAGTTTTCTAAAGCATGGGTTTTTGTTAAACTATGTTTTCAAAATAATGGGTTTTTGTTAAACTATGTTTTCATCTTAACTATATAATGGGTCAGAGTTTAATATTTGCTAACTTTAGGAAGTAAACCAAAAGGCAGTCTTATCTGTGCTGCTTATTACTGACATGAACACTTACTTTAACTATAGACTCCAAGTCCTATTACGGTTTCATATTGTGTGTGGAAGTTCTTCTTAAAAGTAGTAAAAATATCTTCTGCAAACATTCCAGTGACAAAAACATATCCTACAGGTAATTTTGTTTGGCAAGAACTTCATTTAGTTCTTCACTAAATTAATTTTAAGGGTAGATGTGATACAGGTTTTAAGTCCTGTGATCTAACCGCATCTTCTTACGCACACCATCCTAAGAACTTCATCACCAACAAGAACAGGGTTCCAGTTGCACTTTGCCCCTCTGAATGCTTCTCCCAGTCTGGCAGTGAAGAGCACATATTAACATTCCTAGCATTGAAGCCCAGCAGTCTGTTGACGAAAACATTCTTTGGATCAGGGCATAAAAAGCAAATAGCCAGCGGCACGATTTTTTGACACAAAAGGTGAATACAAAAGAAGTATTTACTGAGATCCCAAGAACACAGGGACAAAATTCCTGAGATTACATAATTTTGCATGGCAAGATTACAGGGAGGCGTGCAGCTGGCTGGAGGGGTGAGCCTTTTCATAAGCACCTACTATAATTACAGCTTGAGGTGCTAGTTTTAAACTAAATGGAAACCTGAGATGGCAGATGTCCCAATTTTAATGGCTGCCTTAGATAAGATTACAGTCCCCTCTGCTTAATTCAGAATAAATGTCTCTCGACATCTCTAAATTCACTCCATTTGAAAAGTGAGAATAAGAATTCATCTGCTGAAGGATAATATGGGCAGCTGTACAGCCCATGTTGCTAAGGGGAGTCGAGTCAACAGCTCAGGGGTATTCGGTCCTTCATCACAACATCTCCACAGTGACTTTTAGTAAGTGCTCCATCAACATGCCCATTATGCTGGTTATATGACATTTGGGTAAAGAGCTGGTAGAGCAGAAAGCAGGTTTAGGACATTAAAAAAAAAAAAAAAAAGAAAAAGGTTGGAGATGACACCAGGAGAAGAAATACTGTAGATAAATAGAAACAAATCTGGAGTAAATCTCCGATGAAAATAAACAAGGCAAATATAAAGGAATAATTAAATATGAACATGGAATAAAAAGGCTTGGACTCTTCCCAGAAAACCAGAAGCTGACCAAGACATTACCAAACGGTTATGATTTTTCAAATAAATATTATGGTGGGATACTCTGTAGCAACACTGGCCTTTAGACAGCCTTTAATTTTGTTGAATAAGTGAAAGCTCAGAGATGCTGTTTCTTGATGATTATGTGTGCTACAGAAAAGATCAATTAAATGACCAAGCGCCCCCTGCCCCTCCCTCCAATTTTTCCAATAAACCTAAAAACACAATCCTTAGGTTTCTCGTTGCTATTCAGCAAACTCTGGCATTTAGAATCAGGTTCTCCCAAATAACATCCTAGTGGGTTTTTCCCTTTAAAAAGTCCATTTCCCAGATGTCTGAGATTAATCAAGGCTTAAATATCTGGAGCAAGTTCTCGCATCTCCTGTTAGCACTGGCTGTTAAGGCTTACGTGACTTCCGTCAAGTGTGCTGACTCTAACAGTCCTTCCTAAAGTGCTCTAGGACCCCACTTCTGACAGCATCTCCCTACTGACCATGTGAAATACGTAGGTGGCTATCAAACCTAGTGAAGAATTTTATTCAGCATCTTGAGAAGAATTAATGTCAAAATCTTCATATTGATCAAGATGATGTGTTAGGGCACCAGTAGCTCCTGAAGCTGGCTACTTGTCTTTAATCACTGTGCCATCTGGTGGCATCTGTAATCTAGCTGCATAATTGAGAAATTTCCACCATGTTTAGGAAAACACAGCTGACAAAGGAGATTCCACTGATAGGAGTTTACTCAGTAATTTCCAACTTGTACTTTTCATCCAGTCGATCAGTAACGTCCCTGGATAAATGCGTCTCCAAGGACCAAATGGAAGAGCCCCGGGAATCACTACCTTTAGGGACACTGCTAACTGCTGGCCAAACCTTGGCATTTTCCTGGATGTTTATGTAGGCACACAGCAGACGGAGATTCTAGTGTAGTTTCTAGAAGTGCACTGGGCTTAATACCAGAGTTAGATTAAAAGGACGAGAAATGGTATCAGGACACCACAAAAGTGCTTAGTAAGACGGTTCATGGTTAAAGGGAAAGAAACAGCAAGCTAATGTGTGGAAAGACCCTACATTACACAAGGCAATTTCATCACTTGTTTTCCGGAAAACAAGGAATACATGGTCAGGCAGGAATCTGGGATGGCGGCTGAAGTCCCAGAAGGAACGGCTGCCATGAGCCTGCTCCTGAGAAGGGGGTTTCTTGGCACGATGGGGGAGCTGGCCTCCTATGGGAGGCGAGGAAGCAGCGGAGAGAAGCCAGCACTTGAGACCACTCTGCCCTAAGCAGCTTCTGGACCTGAGATTCCCACCAGCAGGTGTACATTTCAAGTAGATTAAAACTGGGAGAGCTGAAAATGCTATTCTCCCTCCTATTTTAAGCCAGCCACTACTTCTACTACTAATGTACGGCTGGTAATTTATATTTTTCCTTGGAAAATAAAATTGATCCCGAAATGAAACACTTTGTAACATACACCACGCTTCCTTACAACATCCTTATGGAATTGATAAGGGTGAGGTTTTAAACACACGTGGAAACAGGAAGGCAGGAACAAATCATAGTCCTAGGCTTTTAGACGGTCTGTTCTGCAGGGAAATCTACCTTGTGGTGCTGCTGAGTCAGAGCAGAAATGAACCCCAAGAGAAATAAAGCTCCCTGATTTAATAAATGAACAGCAAGACTTCTAAGCGAGTCATTATACATTTATACATACAAAACTGGATGCATGAGGGCAAAGTCTTACTAGACTATCCACCCAAACCTGTACACTCCACCTGGTGGAGAAGCAGGGATGCTGACCCCTTCAGGTACTCTGTTTATAAAAACACCCTTCCAGAAAAAGATTTTTGCTCTATGGTATTATTACTGTGGTGGCCAAATGGGACAACCCACTCAAAGAAATCATGCTTCTTTTAGTCATTACTGTCTAAATTCCCACTACAAAATAAAACCACAGGGACAGAAAGAGGAAACCAACAAAAGCTCAGCAGTGAAAATTCCAAGGGGGCATGGATTAAAAACGCTACTATTTGTGCTTCCTTGTTTCAAGAATATTTGAGAAAATAATCCAGATTAAAAGTCAGATGTGTGTGTGCGTGTGCTTGGTTGCTCAGTTGTGTCTGACTCTTCGTGATCCCCTGGACTGTAGCCCGCCAGGCTCCTCTGTCCATGGGATTTCCCAGGCAAGAATACTGGATAATTTTCTCCTCCAGATCTTGCCAACCCAGGGACTGAACCCACGTCTCCTGCGTGGGCAGGCGGATTCTTTACCTCTGAGCTACCTGGGAAGCAAAAGTCAGATATATAGATGTTCAGTCGCTCAGTTGGGTCCGACTCTACAACCCCATGGACTGCAGCACTTCAGGCCTCCCTGTCCTTCACGAACTCCCGGAGCTGCTCAAACTCACATCCATTGAGTCGGCGATGCCATCCAACCATCTCATCCTCTGTCGTCCCCTTCTCCTCCTGCCTTCAACCTTTTCCAGCAGGTGGCCAAAGTACTGGAGCTTCAGTTTCAGCATCAGTCCTTCCAGTGAATACTCAGGGTTGATTTCTTTAGGATGGACTGGTTGGATCTCCTTACAGTCCAAGGGACTCTCAAGAGTCTTCTCCAACACCACAGTTTAAAAGCATCAATTCTTCGACGCTCAGCCTTTTTTATGGTTCAACTGTCACATCCATACATGACCACTGGAAAAACCATAGCTTGGACTAGATGAAACTTTGTCAGCAAAACAATGTTTCTGTTTTTTAATATGCTGTCTAGGTTGGTCATAGCTTTTCTTCCAAGGAGCAACAGTTCTTTAATTTCATGGCTGCAGTCACCATCTGCAGTGATTTCGGAGCCCCCCAAAATAAAGTCTGTCACTGTTTCCATTGTTTCCCCGTTTATTTGCCATGAAGTGGTGGGACTGGATGCCATGATCTTAGTTTTTTGAATGTTGGGTTTTAAGCCAGCTTTTTCATATATATGGGACTAAAATGGCAGTGACTTTAAATTATTTTAGATGATTTGAAAAACACACCCCAACCCCCTCGGACTTTCTTAAAGGACCATGCTGAAACTGCCCTGTGCAGCAGGACCCGACCCCCGCAGCTTGCCCAGCGCTCTCATCTCATCTGCCCCATTTACACTCTTAATGCCCCCCACCCTCTCCCAACCTCCAGGGTTTTGCCTAACGACTCCCTGGGTCCAGAATCCTTTACCCCACCCCCTCTCATCAATACTTTTTTGAACAAAGCGATACATGAATAAATGTATTTTTTCTATATTCCCTTCCTCTTCTTCCTCCTGGGATACCCCCAGTCATGCCTCTGTTCCCGACCAGGCCATCTCTCTGTCCCCCCAGATCCCAGCCTTGGGGAGCAGACCCTGGCCAGGCTGAGCTCACTCAACATTTCAGCATCACAGCCACAGGCGAGGAGCTCCTGAGGGCAGTGACTGTGCACATACTGGACAGCGGCTGTGGCGCTAAATACATAAAAGGAATCCATCAGAAAGAGAATAAACTCTTCTCTGGAACCAGTGAAAACTACCACACATACTTATCAGTCTGGGCAGATCATTACTGAGGATGAATTAATGCAATGGTCAGGGTAACTTCAAATATCCGCTAGTCTTCTGCTCTAATAACCCATAAATAACCAACTAACAAACGAATGGCCATCACCTCTTTGATAATACCTATGTCAAACACCTATAATACCGTGGCCAAATCATGTAAACGCTATTCATAAGCAAAGGCATTAAATATTGTATTATGGCTACCATTTCATCGCAGTGAAGGAATTTAATGGAAGATGAATATATATTCGAAAAACAACAATATTGAGTTATTTCCTGACGGACAGAAAAAGGTCACTTTTCCCAGTCATTCATTCAGTCTACAACTATTCACCATCTATGATTTGCTAGTAACAGTCCCAGCAAGCCACAGAGCGGCGAGCACAAGGAGTTCCCTGTCCTTATGTTCTGCTTCCTAGTGGGAAGGAACAGATAACACACACATACCTGGTGGTGCTAAGTGCCGTACAGAAAAATAAGCAGGTTGGGGGTGGGAGTAATGCTGGCGGTGAGAGGGGCAAGGGTTTCCTTTCTTCTCGGGCAGTTCAGGAAGGCCCCCCTGATGAGCTGACACCCAGGCAGAGCGCTGAGAGATGATGGCATGCCTTCCAGCACCCGGTGAGGAAGTGGGGCGGGGGGGGGGGGGCAGAGAGCTCGCAGGGGGCACAGACCACAGCTCCAAACAAGCCAGGAGGCTGGTGGAGGGCTTTAAGCAAAGTAACAACATAGTTTTAAAAAGCCACTTTGGCTGCTATGTCGAAAGCAGCCTGTGAAGAGACAGGGGTTGAACTCCGGAGACCATCAGGGGCTACTGTAAGCAACTTAGAAGACAGGATGGTGGCTTTGACCAGGGCTGGGTGCCACAGGTGGCCCAAAGCACTTGGTTTCTGAATGCATTTTGAAGGAGGGGCTGACGGTTTTACTGGTGGATTGGAGGCAAAGGACATCAGACAGGACTTCAAGATTTCAGTGCAACAGCTGAAAGGATGGGGGAAAAAAATCACAGGGAAACATGCGTCTTAAGAGGAAAGGGGTCAACCAGGAGTTTGGGGCACATCAGATTAGAACATCCAAGAGGAGACGGTGAGTAGGCAGATGGACGTGCAGGTCTGGAGTAAATGTGGAATCATCAGCATACAGATGGTATTTAAAGTCAGAAGACTGGATGAGACTACCCGAGGAGGGGCAGAGACAGAAAAGATGAAAGCTTAGAAATCATGGCCCTGGGCACCACGTATAGAGACTGGGGAGATGAGGAGGAATGAGCAAAGGAGAGTGAAAAAGAATACCTACTATGTTCTAGGTTGGTGTTAGACTAGGAAACAGTCTACCCTGCAGACATGCAGCATCATCACATTGCGGGCTTCTGGGCTTCCCTCTCTAAAAACATAGCCATCTGAAGAATTGCTCAGCAAGATTCCGCCTCTCACTGTCATCAGTTTACCAGCAAGAAACTACGTCCCAAAGAACTGTTAAGATCCAACCTTAGGATAGTAATCAAGAAAACATAAATGAAGCAGCAAGCCGTCATCCATCAAACTGGCCCCAAATTAAAATGCATACAGTTATCAGGTATAGTTAAGGATGTGCAGAAATACAAACTGTTCTTTAGAAAAATTTAAAATTATAAGGCAAAATTAATTTTCTAGGTATCTACACATAAGGTGATAGTGTCTATGCAAATCTGGAATACAAACTTAAAACCCACATGTGATGTGTGGATATGTACGTGTATGATAAATGAACTGAAAGAAAATCCCTAAGCGTGGTTACTGTTTGCCTCTGGGGAGAGTGACATGCAGGGGTAAGTAAGGGACATTGCACCTAATGTGTGATCTTTATTTAGCTGTCTTTTTTTCCCCCCCAAAATACACTGAATTTAAGAGAAAGACTTAAAGCAAATGAAAGAAAGTATAATCACCAACTCTGGCATGAATGCATGAGTGCGTATAATAAAACTCTTTGTAATCTCAACTGCATTAAAAAAAATCTCAAAATATTTTTTAGAAGGACAAAAGATAACAATAAAGGGAAAGCAAGACCATTTGTTTCAAACAACAAATACTGACCATTTATTGCCTTCATTGCAAGCCTATAATAAAGCAAAAGTGAAGGAATATGTTTTGTTGGCATTTTATAAAGAAACATGAGGTCTCTGGTATGAAATAGCAGCTGGCAAAATCCACCAAAGTGCTATAATTTACTATTCAATAAAAACCATGAAAAAAAAAACCAGAGTACTACCAATAAATACAGTAATTAAAAAAAACACATACACACAGAAAATACCTAGAGTTTTATCAGAGGCTCTCAACTGAATTGGGAATTAGGCCATCAAGTTTGAGTTGTAACCTAAAACCTGCTTCCAGCACTTCTGGAATGGGGTGAGAAATGACAAAAATGAACGGGAGATAATGTAAGATCATCGTCAGCCGGCCAGTTGGAATGATGCTGATAATTCATGAATACTGCTCTTAATTTGCCTGTGGAAATCTGGGATATAAACACAAGCTTCCCTTGACAATTCAGTAGGTTCTACAGACATTTAGTTAATTTTGTAAGACTCATCTTCATGAAAAAGTAAAACACTTAAGAGTATATATTATAATAATAATGCTTCTAACATTTATACCTTTTTCAGAAATTAGTGTTTCATGTTACAGCCCTTACTTTGAGTTTTTTCTAGTCTGTGGGTAATAAATATACTCACTGAAACCCTTACCCACTTTTCCTAGCTTTTTAATTCTGAATTGCTCAGTGTAACAGCAATAAAGCAAATAAATAATGAGGAGAGATTTTTTTCACTTAAATACTTATGGTAGTTAATTTACTGCAGGATTACAAAGAGCAGAAAATAAATCAAACAGATTATTTATATTAGAAGTAAATTATAGGTATATTAATTTTATTAAATGTGTGTCTTTAAACAAAGACACCAACACAGAATTCAATTCCTAGCCACTCAAAAATCAGTCTTAATACTTCTGTTCCTAGGACAAAAAAGTTACACATATGTTAATTTGACATATTACTTTTAAATCCTGATACTGCCATTTCCAATATGTATAAGAATATCAAAGTGTCTATAAAACACCAAGAACCTCCTTTTGGTCCTAAGTTTGTTATGACTATCTTTTCCTTCTTTTAAGAACACATCTATTTATTGCCAGTAATAAAATTTAAGTCAATCCTTTCCTTATGTTTAAAATACTAAATCATATCAACTGCAGCACTTACGATATGAGTCACTTCTCTTGAATATTTAGAAACAAATTCAGGCTGGTTCATCTAGTGTGTTAATTGTTGTCAGGTGGAATGAAAAGCATGTTTTCAAAGATGTCTTCACCATTTTCTCTTTGGAAATTTTTTCTACATCAGACAAGTACATACTAACTAAAACATAGCAAGCAGGTAAATGTTTAATTTAGGGTATTTTTCAAAAAAGCAATAGGACAACTTAAAAAAAAAAACACACGTTATCTCTTTTGTTGCTAAATTCTTGGGTTAAAACAAAAAGTCTTACAAAAATAAAATTCTAGACTAGTCAGAACAGATGAACAGGTTTATTTCTCCTCAAAACTGGTTAGAGATAAATACTTCTGGCTGTTGAGCTAACATTGTTAAGAAAACAACCAGTTAACCTTTCCAAGATAATAAACAATTTGGGGAAGCAAACAAATACTTTATGCCACAAATATTTCCAGAGCAGCTGCCGTGAGCAAGGCGCTGCGCTGAGGACTGTGGGTGGCCGCGAGTATTACCCAGGCATGAATTCTACTCATGACACGCTTGAGAATCTCAGTGAGGAGGTGAACGAGGAAGCATGGAAATAATAATAAAAACATGGCAGAAAGGGATTCATTACTTTCATGGAGCAAACTCTAGAATATTACAGGTGTCGAGAAAAGGGAACAATTGCCTTCCACAAGCGCTGTGGCAAGGGACAATCAGACAAGGCTTCGTGAGAGTGCTGGATTTGAGCTGGATCTTGAAGGAAAATAAGATTTCGACCGGTGCAGACGGGGAGCCGCGTTTCTGCGGGACCGAGAGCGGGGCCTTCAGGGAGAGGGGTACAGGCAGAGAGCCGGATCAGCATCATGGAAGCAGGAGACTCAAGCGGTGGGGCAGGTGAAAGAGAGAGAGATGAGGGATACAGATGGAGAAGCGGGTAGGTGTCAGACTAGAAAGGATTCTGAGGCATTACTTGGAGGTCAAGTGGCTTATACTGTTATTGGTAGGCAAGTAGGAACTAATGGAAGACTCGGAGCAGAGGGATAGTATGATCAGACACATGCTTCAGGAAGACTAACTTAACATCAGTAGGGACAGATGTTAAAGGAAGGAAGAAAGTAAAGATGGGAAACTGATTAGGAGTCTATCACAGAGGATAAATAAGAGACAATGAAAATAGGAACTGAGCAGAGTCAGTGGGAATGGAAAGAAGAGTATGGATGCAAAAAAAAAAAAAGAGTACACTGTAAATAGAATTTATGAAAAATATGGAATAAAGCCTTACCTGATTCTTCTGTATCTTGTTCATCTATTAAACCTACTGAGACGCCTAAATCCACACATTTCTTGCTATGTGTCTTGGACTTCATGTGTTTTGTCAGATTTCCTTAAGGGAAAAGAATGTTTACTAAGCTTACATAGTATTATTTTGCTATCGCATTTGTCAATACTGGCAAATTCCATTCCTATTTCAAGTGAAAGTACAGACTGTGGTTATACAATTCCAATGACTAAAGTTTGTTCAAAAGAAAATACTGGCATCTGTATGTTGTAATAACCCTGTTATTAACTAATAATCTCTCTTTCAGATTTATTATTCAGATTATTACTTAATTATTATTAAGTAATAATCTCCTCTACTTTGATAATGTCTACCTTTGCCTTATGGTTCCCATTCTCTACTCCTTATTTATTTCATAGAACATTTTATACACACTTAAAGTCCCTTTCAGCTTGCACTGTGACCTGTGGTTTCTGAATTCTCCCCAGGCTGTGTTTGCTGGCTTTCCCTCATAGTATTTTATTTCCTTGTACACTTCTTAGTTTTTATTGTAAACTTATCTTGAGCAAGATGATTCTGCATGGAGTTGTAAGCACCCCGGGCTGTAGACACATCTCTATATGTTGGTCTTCCAGTTACTTCTGCCTGAGACTTGAACAGCTTCATTCCACTAATTCTGGATGAATCTGGGGATCTTTTTGGCATGGCATAGGTATAGGGATTTGTTTTTCAGCAGGGAGCTTTTCCCCTACATGATCCAAAGACACTGGACAGGTGAGCCAGGTTTCTTTCAGAGGCCTCAGATTCCATTCTAGGACCAGTATGAATCCCCAGGTCTGTGGGCATATATTGGCTTGATGTCCTTATGGACTTTTTTTTTTTCTTCCGTATCTGTTCACTGTGCTAGTTTGGAGTTTCTTTTTTATTTCTGTTATCAGAGAATCTGTCTTTCTAAATTTCAAACTTGGCTATCTATTCAAAACTATAGTTAGTTGTTGTATTATAAATAGTATTTCTGCGTGTTTGGAACAAAAGAAAGAATTTCCTGCATTAATTTTACTTTACCCTTCTGCCTAAGTCTAACAGTAACCCTAAAGGTGTGTTTCCTCTGGCAGCTAATGTATTGACCCCTGGATGCATCACCAGGTTACACTGGGAACCACTGGGCACGCTGGCCCCAAGTGATCATTAATACAGGGAGAGAATTCAGATTCTCTAGAGGATAACAAGCAGCTTGAGTGGATAATGCCAAACACACCCAAAACTGCCAAGAAGGGAAAATCACCTGTTTTGAAAAGAAACAAAATCTAAATGCTGGGTTTGGTGAGCAAGGGCACATCAGTATTTGAGAATAAACCTTTAGAAGAGCTAAACATGTCTGAATCACTGGTCTGGACTTGGAGCCAAATCTTGTGGTAACTAGAAGACCAGCGAAACTGCAATATTTATAGAACTTCAGTTCCACTAAAAATTCACTAAGCTGGTGGATCTGGTCACACCTGTTTAGGCCAATTCTTACACTAGTTAGTATGCATAACATCCCAGAGCTTGGGGCTTAAGGGGTTCAAGTGAAAGAGGAGGCCCAGACTAGATACTAAGATCCAGCAAACCCTGACCTCTGTGATTCTAGAGATAATGTCCAGCTTAAATGACTTGGCCATGTCTGACATTTATTTTAAAAGAGCACATGAAGCAAATATGGCGACATGTTAACAACTATTAAAAGATGATGGGTATACTGGTGCTCTTTATACAAATATCTACTTTTCTGTACGCTTCAAGATTTTCATATGAAAAGTTATGACTAGTTTTCCCATCTTATTGTGGCTGAAATTTCCATTTACAAGTCAAAACACTTTCTAGTATGATGACAATATTACAAACCATATTACAAGGCCCACTAATAGTTCTTTCAAAATGCTTTTGTTCCCTAAATATATAGTCATAGAGGTCATTTGTTTTCTAAAAAGTAGACGTATAATTGTAAGGAGGCAAATTTGGGAATATAAGTTTTTAATAAGCATATTTTCTCATAACTTGAGCTATTACTTATTATTAACCAACTTTGTAAATAATTTAAAATAAAGCAATTTGCATTTCATATGCAGAACATGCATATTAAAATGCAAATATCCCCTAACAATGCTGTAAACTTGGCGCATTAATTTAACACATACATTTTTCAACAGATTTAATAAACATTAATCTAAGTCCTCTGGAAAGCAGGAAAGCTTTTGTTTCTGGGTTCCTATAGCTATATACAGAGAGAGCCCAACTTTCTGTGATATACATGGGCCTAAATCCTGCAGAGATGCAAGCTCAATGTGTATTTTCTGCTGACTGACCTTTAAAGTACAATAATGAAGACAAATCAATTAAAACTGGTTTGAAAATGCATTCATAAATTAAACTGAGAGGACAAATGATGAAGCACAGACTTATAAGCATGACCATCAGAGCATCAACTTCCAGGATGACAGAGCAATGCTATCTTTGCACACTCCTATTTATAGGGCGTGCCATCACATCACTATGACTTTCTGTTAATAATCAGACACATCCAGTAAGAAGTAGAGGTGAACTGCTTGGGAAAACCAAATCAATCAGAGTAGGGCAAAATCTACAGTCTCATCAAAATACAAGTCTAATTATTTAGCTGCCTTTAAAAGGTACTATGGAATCTGTTCCACATACATTCACAAAAGGTAGACTTCTACAAGGAAGCTCACCACAGAAAAGAGAACTGCCCTGAGGAGAACAGGGAAATAGTGAATTTCTGACATTTTCTTCACTAGTCTCCTTAGCTCGGGTAGCTTTCTTTAAATAAGTATTTATCACATGATCCCAATGAACAATCTGACAAAACAGAAAGTTTAATGTAAACTCATATGTGTGGCATGTTCGAGAAATCAAAGACAGGAAGACTGCTAACATGCACTGCTGACTCTTCACAGTCACAATGCCCCGTCCACCATTCAACAGACATTTATCTAAAATTCTACATGATGTTGATTTGAGTTATCTCACTAGGATTAATACTTGATGATTCATGAAATTTTTCTTTACCAAGAAATCTCTGTGGTTCCATTTGGTTTTCCACATCTACGTTTTCCTTCCTTTCCTGCCTTTATAAATATACCTTTAAAATATCCTGATTCCTTTCCCTCCTTCTTCCGAGAAACACCCATTTCACATTACACCTTGATCCTCTTTTATCTGGTAACATCACTCTGTACCTGGTCATCTTTTATTTGTAAATACTGGCCTATTGCTGATCTCCTGGTCTCACACTGGAAATTATTTAGCAGATGGGTGTTTCTTAATCATTAGGATCAAAACCAGTGTAAAAGCCATGAATTGGGTTAAAAGATCAAAGCACTTAATCCTATCAAAGCCTTCCCACAAGATCAGGAAAATCATCCTGAAATGCACTCTCCATTTCTAGAAGGAACTCCTCTATACACCACAATCCAAGAATGACAGAATCATGATTGGTCCCAACTCATGATTTCTTGAAACTTTAGAAATATTCAAGGCTATCCGGATCACAGTTTTGTTTTCCCCCCATCACTCCTGTTTCAGGTATTACTGGCATTTAAGGAGAGCTAATTAGAAGCTACTTAGTTGCTATACACTATAACTCTTCTTAAATGCCAATAAACAGTAGCCAAAAAAGGTAATAAACTTTGCTGAAGAATTGATCAATATTTAAAACAAAAACCTCAAAGTCAACCAATACAATAAGAAAAAAGCAAATGTTAACTAAAAGGGATAAAAATAAAGTAGTTCTGTGAAAAAGTTACTGATTAAATATTTTTCATAGATTTTGTCCTTTCAGACAAATAATTTTATGATCACACTGCCTTATTTTGTAAAGGGTGGTATATGAAATTGAAGCCTCAAGCAACTAATTTTTATACAATGATCCATAAACAAGGAACCTAATGGAGAAAGCAAACATTTTACAATAGTACATTCATTACATGTAACAGGAAATTTGCAGAAGGTAAAATTACCTTAACTATAATAAAGCCTTACAATTGAAATAAAAACATATAAAGAGTACAGAAATGGTACTAAATGTAACTTTAATTACTAGTTCTGAGTTCTATAAACATTAAACAGTATAAAAGAAAACTTTTGAAACTGAAATTCAACAGAATTTGGGTAAAAAAAATGTTTCATGAAAAAGAAAGAAATGGCTATGCATGACTAAAATTAGATAATAAAACATGAATGCAATCAGTATAATTTTACTGTACTTATTAATTTTTGTCTTTAATCTTTTGGCACTGAAATGCATTTACTTGTGATCACAAAAATTTTTTTCTTCGTTAGCCCAAAAATAAGTAATTTTGAAAATGTATTAGTCATCATGCTATGCAACTGTAATTTGGGGAGTAAAAGAAAAAAGGGCAGTTGCTCCTTTTCGAATGTCATATTTATTACATATATTCTACAGGTATGTAATTACAAGCTGAGGTCTAGAAACATATAAAGAAATAAAAACATGATGCTACCAAGGTATAATGTGTATTAGTCTGTTTAAACTACTGCGTCGTTGGTCAAAGAATATGTAAAGCTGGGTCTTAGCTCTACTGACTTAATGCATATAATAAAGGACCATGAAGCAATGTCATCGCATACCTTTCGTCTTAAAGGAGAAGTTACAGTAAGTGCAGTGGTAGGGGCGGACATCTGTATGGGTTCGTATGTGTTTCTTTAACATACTAGGTTTCTTACAACGGATTCCGCATTCTTCACAAATGTACTTTCCTCTTCCCCTGCCTCGGACATATACATACTCTTCATTTGATTTATATCTAATTTAAAGGAAAAAAAATGAATAAAGCAATTGGGTACTATGTCTTGGAGAAAATATTGATGACTAAAATTCAACCTAAAAAATAAAACAAGGCACAGCTTTTACACTCAATCAATATAAATGCTATCCATGTACAAGTAACAGAATATTCCAGCTTTTCACAGCAACACGATATTCTAATAGCTAATTCAATTCAAGCAACTTTATTCAATTCCAGGTTTAATTTTAAAATAGTTCCTCTTAGTCACTTGTCTAAGTTTCTTTATTGTTAAATTCAGTTACAACTATAAGTACTGAAATATTTCTGAGCTTCATTTTAACTACAATTGGCTGTTATGATTTTTCTCACAACCAAATTCACAAAAGATATCAAATAGGCAATTAATTCATCTCTTTTAGCAGATTTTTCCAGGCCATTCCTTATTATGAATCAATGTGAAACCCAGGGTTCACTCTGAAAATTTAGTGTTCAGCTGCCTCCTAGAACCTATAATGTTTCCTAAATAGTTATCACTTTCTTGATCAAAATGGAGTTATTTAACATAATACCTAACATATATTTTGCCATGAAGATTCTGTTAATAAGCCAAGAAACTCTGCAACATTTATATAAAATTGGCACTAGTAAGTCTTCATCACATGAAAGCAAATGTACATTTAAAAAGTAAGTTTAAATGTACATTTAAGAAGTAAAATTTGTACTTGCCCTCCATCAAATATTTTAATTCTTCTTGGTTCACTTTTGATTAAGGAATTTTCTTTATCTTGCTCACTGTTAATTTCAGAGGCATCTTTACTGCTGAATTCAACTACTGTGGACTTTTGATTACCTAATGCTCTCTGAAAGGGAAAAACAAAAAAAAAAGAGAGACACTAATTTAATAAAGCTGAAAACACAAACATGCTGATGTTTCACTTGGAAATTAAAACACGGAAGAGTACAGTGCATAAGGTTAGCTTAATGGAAGGCATTACAAGGATGTAACAGCTTTAAAGGTGGTTGTTTTCTCTCCTTTATTTGTCGGAATCACAGTGAACTGATAAATCTTATTGGAGTTTAAAATTCCACCACATTCCAGTAACACCCCCAAATAAAGACTCTACAACCTCCCACCCTGGTATTCAATGAACTTAATAGGAATTAAAAAAACAAACTAAGTATTGTTCTTATAGCTAACCAACCACTCATATTACAGCCTAAGCATACTTGTTAAAGAGTTTACTCTTTAAAGATGGAAAAGAGCTAGCTACCCCTTATGGCATAATGTCTCACACCCTGAAAAAGAGGAGTGACTCCCTGTCAGTGTCAACGTGCTGCGAAGTTAAAGCAGAAGCCCTGTTTCCCAATACTTTAGCCTTCCCTTCCCCATCATTTTAAACCGTAATTCAATTTCTTCTCTCTATCCTCTCCAAAGTTCCTGAATACTGATGGCTGTGAATTATATATCACAGGTCAAAAGTTAGGTCTTGGCCTCATACTACTTAAATCTCTAGAAAAAAACGTACTGAACACGAGGATAATGAACAGTGTGTGCTTTCCCCACCGAAACGCTGTAGTGATACCATGATTTTATACAGCTGCACTATTCACAACCACTTATCTCACTCCCAGTCCACTCTACTCTCAGAGGTCCCTGGGGGGCGGGCAGCACTGGTGGATCACGTCCCAGTATGGAAGGACCCTTGGCCAAGGTCAAGTGTTAATGGCAAGGGCACCAACTCCAGTCCTCTGGCCAAACCCAAAATAAGGCCAAACTTTTCTGATCAAGGGCCTCCTGATTCCAGCCTCTCCTACAAGCTTCCTCTAAGAATCACACCACCAAGTACACAGCTATCGTATTGCGATGACATAGTAACAGTTAAGTGATGAGAGGGTGTGTGTACCATGGACAGAGGGCTAGCGTGGCCTCACAAAGAACCCCTTTGGGAAGGCCCCGTCCTTGCAAAGCCAGAGGTAAAGAAGATCAGCTGGCCTGAGTGTCTCAAAAAGGTGGTGTGAAGAGGTAATGACACGGAGCCTGACAAGTACAAATGCAACTGTCTCCTCTTTTCCTGGCAAACACATCCGGTTCCCCTGCAATCTGGAATCTATATACGCATACCTTTCCTTGACTTTGTACCTTTAACAGTAGTAATCCTATTTCTTAGCTTCTTCTCCATACCAAATTCTCACCTATCTTTTGCTCACATTCTTGCTATTGAATCTCATTTCTGTTCACCAATGAGCTAGCTACGTGCCAAAAGCTTTACTATTTTCTTAGTCTATACGCTTAACTACACAATCCATTATATGTTGTTGACACCTCGTTTCTTTCAGCATCTGTCTATTCTTTTCCATTTTGAATTATACATACATCCACATTTGCGTGTGAGTCAACCTTCAAGCCTGTAGCCAGTCCCCCACGGCCACCAGTCCATGTAGCTCAAGTCTCAGAGACATCAGACGGTCCAGTCATGATACCATGCTAGGCTTCTTTGGCTGACCTCTTGGCTCGAACAATTCTCCTTGAAATAAATACCTTCTTCCTCGCCCTGTGTGATACCACTTTCTCCTAGTTCCCCTCCTTTTGAAATTCTCTTTCAGTTCCAATGGGGACTTTCTTCATTCATTCAACCCTTTAAATAGTAGAGATCTTGGGATCCATCCCAGGCCCGTCTCTCTTCTTCACACTCTTCCTGGGCGACCTCATTAATTGCATCTATGCTCTGAAGGATCTCTACACCTTCCACCTGGAACTCTTTCCCAGCTCCAAATCCGGGTGTGCACTTCCCAAGGCATTTCTACCAAGCGCTCGGCACTGAAGGAGAGCTAGTTTTCATAGGTGATTCAGGAACATAGATGCATGAAGTTCTGTTTAAATTCTCATGCTCAAGTCTCATTTTCCATCTGATTTAGTAGGTGTAGAAGCTGAGCATCTGAAAGCTAAATTCCGAGTGGTCTGGACGCGCCCTCCTCCACGAGAAAGCATCAGAGGCTCTCACCACCATGCGCGTTCTTTTGGTCTTTATTTACATTTCAAACTTCAAACCTGGTCAGGGTCTCAAACTTCCAACACCTGCTAGCCATGCTGGACTCCTCGGGGTTCTTTAAATGAACCAAGTTCTTTTTCACTTCCACATCATTTGGCAGACTATTAAAATTTCTCATTCCTGTTTGCTTGAAAAAAAAAAAATCTCTACTTCTTTTTCTTCCTTAAAGATTCAGCTAAAGTATCACCACTCTTGGAATACCTTCCTTATATTCCTTGAGTTACCTGGTAGTGTTAGAGACTTCCTTCTTTGAAAGTTGTATACACTTCTATTATAATACTGATACTGTGATTATTATCTTATTGATAAATAAATATTTATGAACCTGTATAACCTGTACAGATCAAGAACTTAATCTATAATTCTGAATGTCCAGAGTCCAATCTAATACCCTTGTTTATGTATTTATTCTTAATCATTTAAATGATTTCCTCATTTTATAAAGCCAACAATTCCAATAAGATTTACTTCACAAATAACCCGACTTAATACTTTTATGACTTTACTATACAAATCTTGACCAAATCAACTTAATTATCAAGTGTACAGTTATTTTGTAAATCTTTTCTCTAGCACTAAGTTGATTCTCATAGCTACATTGGACAAGATATGGGATCAGCATGGTGAGCAGAGGGTGGTCAGATTTGCATAAAGCAAGGATGAATGGCTCTCTGCTTCTATTTTAAAATGAAACAGAACAATCTCCAATATTCACACCTCTGTTCCCCTTCATTAGCAGGGACAAAGCAGAAACATAGTCTTCTGTCATCTAACAAGAAAAACAAATCCTTAGTATAAGAGAAAGATGAAAGTAAAAATGTGATTATATGTACCATGAAGACATAATTTCCGCCAATAGAAAAAAAGTGCTCAAGGCAGGTTATCATTTTCAAAATGCTTCAGGACAGAATCACTGAAGGGACTCTGGGTAATCTTGATCAATATTGCTCCCTGGGTAAACTTACCACTCTTTCTTTCAAGTAACTCTACACTTAGCACGATTTGTCATTCAAAATTAAAATGCAACCTCCAACTGAAATATTTGCAGGCATCCAGACAGGTGGAAACTAACTTGCACAGATATTTGTGAAGATAAAGGATATTTCAAGTACCTTGCTTAAGTTGCTTTTCCACTTGCTTGAATAGACCAGTAAGTCTGACTTGAAATGGGTGGTTATTGCTTGACAGTATAGAGATTTTCCAGTCTTCTGTTTGGAGTTCAGGAGAGAAAGAGCCACTTTGGTAGGCAGGCCGAGTGGGTTGGGATCACTGTCGCTCACGGTCCAGTCGGTGTAGGCCGAAGTTTTCTGGTCCTTCTGCGGCAGGTGCAGGGCCTTCTGTCTCAACAGGTAGCACCACGTGAAGCTGGTGGCCGTTTTCAGGCTGGGGAAGGATGTGGACAGCTGTGTGTCGCCCGCCTCACACGGGGAAGGAGTCGTGGCCACAGGCTGACTCTGTTCCTGGACATTCGCTTTGTTGCCTGGATTTTTAATCCCTGGAGACTTCCTTTCTTGGTGGTTGTCTATGGATTCCAAAGGAGAAATGTGAGTTTTCTCTGCAGGCACAGCTGGGTTTCGAACTGTTGGCGTTAGCAATGCAGCTGATGGGATGCTTTCAAATTCCTGCAGTTCTTTTATGGGTTCTCTAGCCACAGGCATGCAGTGTCCTGACGACAAGTTATCGGCTGGTGACACATCAGCCAAGTGAAGAGCCTCGGTACTGACTTCGGGGTGAGGAAAAACATCCTGCTCCAATGTCACGGCTTCGAGGGGCTCCGTGGTGCACACCTGCCTCACCAGCACAGGCTTCTTCTGTTTGCTACCGTCAGGAGCTCTTGAATCCACTGCTTCCAATGGTCTCGTATCTGTTGCACAGACAGCTCCATTTTCATCCTTGGCTCGTTTCTGGTGCTTTTCCATGGCAATGTCTAAACTATTTGCTGGGGAGAGCATCCTTTTACTGGAAGCTGAAGATTCTTGTTGTGGGGAAAGTCTCCCGACAGACATCTTCGGTGTTGTGGGAGAGGATTCTGACGGAGACGGGTTTTGGCCCATCTCTGAAAAGACAGGTTGGCGGATGAGCTCTCCCTCTGGGTTTGGCAAAGCACTCCGGGGATCGTTTTGCGGTTTGGGTACGGAATTTTGTTCTTCATTGATTGGCACTGTATTACGATTAGCCTGGCAAATTGACTGATTGGAGAGATCCTGGGTCACTAGGATTTGTGGCAGAGGTGTGACTGCAGCGAAACAGTACGCGGGGACCTGAGTCTGCAGGTGTGCGGACAGCGTCAAGGACGTGGGCACCTTTGGCACCGGACCACCGAGAGCCCCGACCTTCAGGGGTGGCGGAGGACACGAGTTAGATGTGGCTTCTGCTAATTTGGCTGGTAAGGTCAGTGAGGTCGCACGAGGGGCGGCACCGGCTGCATCTGAAAGAACTTGCTTTGGCAGAGGTTGCACAGGATTAGAAGTGCAAGGCTGGCTCGAGGGGACCACTGGACACTGGAGCTGGTACTTGGGAGCAAAGCAATCCTCACTTTTAGAAGGTACAGGTCCTCCGGGGCTTGCATCTGGTTTGACACTCTGCGTAGAAGACACCTCCAGGGACACCTGTGTGTCTGGGTGGCCGAGGGGCACGTGGATTTTATTCAACAAGGGCATACCGAGAAGCTGTTGAGCCGGAAAGAGGCTTGGAGAGTGGGAACTTGCCGTTTCTGCTCGCACATCCTTCACTGGAGTCTGGGAGTGCAAAGTATTTGCAGGAAACTCTGCTGAAACTGTGTGAGCGAGCTGAGGCCCCTGAAATGGCACTGTATTCACAGTGGAACGGGTGATGGTTTGGAAAGATAATGGGTTCCCGGGAGCCAGCTGATTCTCCGGAGCGATGTTTAAAGAGATCTGCCGTATCAGTGGGCCCCTCCGTCTTTCTAACAGGGGCACGTGCCCGGCGACCCCCACGCCGGAAGGGGATGTCAGAGGAAGAGATTCCGCCGGTGGTACCTTTTGAGATGGAGCGATGCTTCCACAGTCGAATGACTTGCTTCTGAAATCGGACACCTCCATGGACGTCTGCAGGCAGTGAATCTGTTCCGACGCGGCCCGCCGCATCTCCCGATGACCGCCCGGAACACTCAGCGTGTTAGAGCCAGCGGGGATCAGGAGGAAGTCCGCTTTGTGCAGAAAGTCGATTTTGGGGGAGGCCTTCGGTCTTAGAAACGTCCTCCACATCTAAGGAGGCGGAGAAACTCGAAGTGTGCGATAAACTACTGTCCCTGCTGAGACTCCGGGAGAGCGTGGAGTCGAAACTCGACTCGGCGGAAGAGTGCTCCATCTCGGCCAGGCGCAGCCTCTTCTTCTTGGGCGGCAGTTTCTCCGTCGGCAGCTTGGACAAGGTTTCGCTCCGCTGAGGCCAACTGAACTTCTCCGACTTCTCTGCATCGTGGCCTTGGCCTTCCAGGTCCCTATCTGGCTCTTCGGTGACCAGGATTTCCGGGACTTGGATGCTGTGCTGCCGAACGAGTCTGGAGGGCTGTCCGAGCACGTGCCGCTCACCTGAGATCTTTCTGGAACCGTCCTGAAGTTCCCCTCTCAGAGCATCGGGCAGCGCGGCCTGGTGGCGCTGCGACATGTGCCGGGGAGGGCGGCCTTCCTCTTGGGAAATTCCTCTCATGCTCAGAGACCCCGGCTTGCCCGTTATCAGCTCCTGGAAAGGCACGGGGGACGCGCCTTCGCCAGCCTCGAGCTTGTCAAAGGCCCCGGGCCTGCCAAGCGAGTTTGTGTGCTGGATGACAGAGATGCCGGCTCCATGTCTCTTGGGCTCCGCCCTGTCCTGGGCGATCGAGCTCATCGGCTCTTCCAGGACGGACGACGGCTTCGGGTCCCGGGGCTGGTCGGGGCCTCTCCTGAGCTGAATCTGGGTGGTCTGCCGGTGGAGGTTTCGAGGTGGCAGCTCGCCGGGTATGGCAAGGTTCTGCTGGGACAGACTGGGAGCCGGGCCCAGCGCGCTCTGAGGCCGGGAGCCCTCGGAGCTTTTCGGAGGTGCTCCACTCTCGTTCTGCTGAAGTTCGTCGTCATCTCCGACGCTTTTCATTTTCCTCCTTTTCCGGATCTGGGGCGTCTGTTCCCAGACCCCGGTGGCCCCGGCAACCCTGTAGTGCAGGATGGGAGGCTGTGCCCCGCCGGGCACCGGGCTATGCTCGGGGTCCCGCACAGCGACCTTGGTTTTTGGTCCATGCAACTCTGAACAGTAAAATTTCTTATGGTTTTCGAAATTTTCCAGTTTCCGATACCTGTTTCTACAGGTCTCGCACTCAAACATGGTCCCTCGCCCTTGGTGAGACTTCTTCTTTTCCAAGTGTGAGGCCGGGGCCGGGGGCTTGTTCCTTGGGGCTGCGGTCTCCCCGGCAGGGCTGCCTCCGGGATGGCTCTCCTCCCAGGGCTGTCCGGCCCCGAGAACGTGGTTTTCGCTCGCTGGGGAGTCTTCCACCGCTGCTTGTCTCACCAGGGTGCGGGGATGTCCACTCTGGGTCACAGAAGGGTTAGGTCCTGGTACGAAGACATCATCGTAGAAAGCGCCAATTTTGTCATCCAAGGACTGACTTCCTCTCAGCGGATGCGGGGCAGGGATGATGCTGGCGGGCACTGCGGAGTACCCGGTGGTGGGCATGGAATTACTCCTGGTGATGGGCAGGCAGTCGAGGGAAGGTACAGACAGAAGAAACACTTGCTTTGATTTCTCCGTGGGGGTGAAAGGGGACTTTGGTATATCAGAGCTTGAACTTGTTCTCCGTCCCATTGGTTTCAAGTCAAACTGGAAAGAGTCCTTAAAGATGTATGACTTGGGGGAATCGATGCTTCCCCGGCGGGAGAGGGAGGTCCTCCGGGGTTTCACGCTGTCCAGCTGCTTGTCATCCACCAGGGCTTCATTGTCGGAGATGAGCTTTGAGATCCGCTCCTCGAGCGTTTTCGTGGCCAGCGGGGGGCGCATCTGACCTGGGAGGAGGGGTGCTTTTTCACCTGCTGGAACAGCAGAGGCTGCTGGTGTGCTCACACGAGGGGTCAAGGGCCCACTGTTCTTCACAGAGTCCTGCTCTGGGGCAGGTAGCGTCCTGGCAAAGGAGGTGGGTGGACTCACGGTTTGGTCGGCGCTTTCAGATCGGGAAAAGTAGCCCGAGTCCGTACTTCCCAGGCTGCGAGGACTCAGCAGTTTTCCTTGCTGCTCTTGGCAGTAATCGGTGGCCTGCTGCCTCTGCAGCTGGGCATGCGCTGTGCCCACAGGGGACTCCGGTTTTCCGTCGGGCTGACTCGGGTCACCCTTCTGATGGGCCTTCTCATCTGCCTCCAGGGAGGACGCCCAGGCTGGGCGGGCCAGGACCCGGGTTCCCTGAAGGTCTTTCTGTGTACCAGGGAGCTCGGGCTTGGAATCCGTCACCTTCGAGCTCTCAACTCTTAAAGGGGACACGCTGATAGGGTGGACCACAACCTTTGGTAACTCTGCCGCGGCCTGTGGTTCTGAAGACCCGTCCTGCGGTGCAAAGTCACCGACCACGCGTTCGGGATTGCTTGGAATGGAACCTGTTTTTGGTAAAGCTTCCGAGCTGGATAGCATTCTTATCATCTGTGCCGGCCGCAGGTCCATGGAGCCCGGGTCGTTCGGCCTTTCGTAGCCCGCGCCTTCTTCTTCGCTGTCTCCACTATCTTCCACGTCCGAATGGATGCTAAGTGCTTTGGGGGACTCGTGTGACAAGAACAAGCCTCCAGCATCTGGCTGCAGGACAAGGCCCAGTTTGATAGTGTGTGCGTGGGACTTTTTGTGCTTGTACAGGTTGCTTTTAGTCTTAAATGAAAACCCACAGGTCACGCAGGGGTAGGGGCGCTCTCCAGTGTGGGAGCGGATGTGCTTTAGAAGCACACTGGGCTTTGCACAAGCTCTGTTGCAATACTCACAGATGTATTTTCCTTGCTTTTTTGGCTTCTGATCTTTCAGGAGAAGACTGCACATTTGCTCCACGCTGTGATTAACCACAGCAGCGCCAGGGCTCGAGTTGTAGATGGGCGTGGGGGGTGACTGTGTGGAAGGCGCGGGGCTCACCGACACCGGGGAGGCAGCGTCCACTTGCTGGTTTGGAGGGGTGACCTGAGTGCGGCTGGGGGGGTGACGTGGCCGCGGCGGTGTAGACGTGTTCAAGCTGGGCGTTCTCCTGGCTCTGCAGGGTCGCGAGGGATGGGGCTAAACCCAAACACGCGGGAAGCTGCCGACTTTGTGGGCCGGGTTTAGGCACGGGGAGTTCGTGTATGTGATACGCGGGAGACGCGGCCGGGACTGCCTCTGGGTCCTTCCTCTGAGCAGCGGACACCTGCCCGGTGGGGTACGAGGTCCGAGGAGGAGGCGGCGGCGGCGGCGGCTGCGAGGGGGCGGCCGCGTCCGGCGGGCGCGGGCCGCCGTGCGGGTGAGCAGGGGCACGTGCAGTTTTATTTGGTCTCAGTTTTTCGATCTTCGCGGCACAGGATGAGCCCTTCTGCGACAGGGTGCTCAGCTCTGGCTCCATGGCCGCCAGCAAGACGTCGAAGCCGGTGTTTGCAAACGAGGAGGGCGGGGAGAGCTGCGGCCGGAGGAGGCCGGAGCCTCGCGGGGCTCGGCCTTGCCCTTGCTGGGCAGGGACCCGGGGTCACGCCTTCCCTCCGGGACGCCGGCCTTGGCGGGGTCGGGGCCCTCCGACCTCCATCGGCGCGGCTCCGATGGCTGCGGCAGAAATGGGGGCTGCCGGGGGCAGACGGGGGCTTCGGACTTGGGGGCCCCAGCGGTCAGCCCTGGGGTCTCTCCGTTGTGTTTGGTCAGCGGCCTCCCCCCTGCCTTGGCGGGGCTGTGGCTCTGCTTCTTGTGGGGCTCCGCCGCGCCCGCGAGCACGGCGAAGGGAGACTCTTCGGTATTTTGTCTGTGTTTGGCCTGAAGAGGATTTCTCAGAGGGGATTTTGGTATTTTTTTCAGGTGATTCTCCGCTACAATCTTTTTCCGTTTCACACCTTTAAGCGATTCGGAAGTTCCTTTGATGCCAGCCTCTAAGAGTTCTGTTCAAAAAAAGGAAAAAAGAGAACCAACTGGTAAAATGGTACGAACACCAATTATGATTTTTTTTTTAAAATTAACATTACAATCATGAGGGTGTTATGACAACTGAAGAAGGCAGTTTAGGAAAGCTCGTTTTGGATAAAACTGCATTCTAGCATTCTGGCGATATGCTGGCCATCAAAAATCTGTTGCCCTTACTATATACATTTCTAGAACGCTGTGTTCCTCTCTTGACCTCCATCTCACCAAGATCCTGGGTGTTTTGGTTCAAAACAAAGTTATCCTCCACCTTCACCCTTGCAGCTGAGGACCCTACAACAACAGTCTGAGAGAGCTGGCCCATAAAGAAGAAAAATCCAACTTTTTCATGCTGGGTCTTTGTCTTTTCACATTTAGTATCTTTTAAAGCAAACTTCTCAGCAAGTTTCTAAAATAAGTGCATTGCTCCAAAATAGGCAATACTGGCATCCTTACGGGCTTCCCTGGTGGCTCAGCTGCTGAAGAATACACCTGCAATGTAAGAGACCCCCGTTCCATTCCATATGATTTTTAGAGTAAATGTAACTTAGATGATCATGGGATATTCACTAGCAGAACTGTGATGAATTGCAAATATAGCAGTTATATCCATAAACAAAAATATGAAAGTAAAATAATACACTTATTAGTGGCTCTTCAACAACAAAATTTTAAAGTCAGAATGATGTAATGGCCTTTAGTAAAAAAAAAAAAATCACCATTTTAATTGAACAAAATATTCAATGGCTACATTTCTTTGCCATTAATGATAGCTGAGTAGGTAGCTAGATAGAGCTTATTACAGGAGAGAAGAGATGAAACCACCTCCATTTCTCCCTGTGTTGAAATAAATCACCATTCAAATGGCATCAACCACCCATAATCGCTGTCAACTATTGTATTTTTGAGCAATAATTGTTTGCCATAATTTTGTTTCTTTCGATTTGTTGGATCCTCGGGCACATCAACAAAAATTATTCAAGCTTATATTACTGACTTACAGGAAAGCCAAATACTGTAATTTCTCATTATTTTCAAATAGCTGTTACAAGGCACCTATTTGAAATTCATATTAGACCCAAATGTCTACACCAAAATAACTCCTTTGCATTAACTGAAGAATTTACATAAAATAAAAATTTCTAGTCATCTTGTGTGCTCATGTTTTAATTTAATGAAAAAAAAAATACTAATCCACTAAAGATACATTTAACCACTATAATCAGAGAGGCAAATAAAAGGGGGACAGTCTCATGATGGAAATACTTGAGCTAAAGAAAACTAGAAAAAAAAGAATATCAGGATTGTTGATAGAAGTGAAGTCACTCAGTCGTGTCTGACTCTTTGCAACCCCGTGCACTGTAGCCCACCAGGTTCCTCTGTCCATGGAATTTTCCAGGCAAGAGTGCCAGAGTGGGTTGCCATTTCCTTCTCCAGGGGATCTTCCTGACCCAGGGATCAAACCCATGTCTCCCACATTGCAGGCAGATGCTGTACCATCTGAACCACCAGGGAAGCAGTATTGTTGATACCTCTACAAAATGATGTTGAGCAAATCTTTTTGATTCTTCGACCCACTCAGTTATAAAATGGTATTTCCCCCACTGGCTCTTCCTCCTCAGGATGAATGCAGTCAAGTGAGCGATGTACTTGATGCCTCTCACTAACTACACAAGCCAGAGGGCGAAGTGAAGAATGATGGATCAGCATCTCGGGTAAGAAGTTTCCCCACTCACTTCCCAGGAATCTGGAGGTGGGCTGAGACGAGAGTGAGAGCCACTAGGCTGTTAAAACGGACGCAAGAGCAGAGCAGGCAGCCACTGGGAGGAACGGCCGTTCCCAGCTCAGGCGACTGTCAGCAAAAACACAAGAGATTTAAAAAAAAACCTGCTCGCGACAAGCCCATCCACGACCCAGTGTGAGCTGAGCCTTGACTGAGGTGAACATGTTTATTTTATATTTTGCATACTTTCTGGAATAAGATTTTATTTTTAGGTAAAGCTGTTTGTCAAAAAAAAAAAAAAAAAAGAGAGTTAAACGATGGCTTACACTCCAAAGGAAAAAAAAAAAAAAAAATTCAACTCAGGCAAATTACCAAGAAATACCATAGAAAGTTTTAAAGGGGACATTCTATGTATATTAAAAAAAAACACACAATTCAAGCTTGTATTTTAAGAACATGAAGTTGAGATGAAGGGGAAGGAATGACTTAGGATCCCTATTTCTTTATAGAGATCATTCTGCTAAATGTGAAAAGAACACATTTTAAACAGATTTTATGAACCACGTTTCAGTTTTAAATGAAGACCCACTCATCTCTCTCTGATGAATGTTTAGAACATTTACATTCTGTTTGCATAGTTGTTGACTCTTTGTTCTCTGAATTTTAATACCTGGTGCTAATACACCGTTTCTTTCCTTCAAAAGCCTGTACAGTCCTTTGCTTTCTGGCGGTGAAGCTTATAAAGAGAAGCTTGCTGACAGCGTGACAAGTAGTTTCTCCTCCTTGAGGTGACTTGCCTTTTTTCTGCCTGCGTGTCTGCAAGAACGTTTCTTTTCCAAGTCTAATAACATAACTAGTAGTCAGCTCAGAACTGACCACTCTACAACTTTCAGGATTTTTTTTTTCCTGGAACACAATGAACCTCTAAAAGGAGATACATTTAGTTTATTTCAGAAATGTTTTCTTTTATTATTTATTCAAATGCATTTTCTGGCCAAGTTTTTTTCTTTGGGGTGGGCTCTTTTACGTTACTGACATCAATTATCTTTGTGTAAGACCATCCTTATGATGATTTAAATTGCTTCCATCTTTTTCTCTCCTTTGCTTTTTCTAGAATTATCTAAAGCCTTTCCCCTTACATCAATAATTTGATTTTTAGGCCATTAAGTTCCCTGCTGTTTCAATTTTATTAGTTTTGGACTGACATTATTTTGTTCCCTAAGTTCCATATTTCCCATGTCATCTCATTTTATTGCCTCATATTATGTGTGACTGTGTGTCTGTGTGTGTGTGTGCACGCACACTAATCACTCAGTTGCTTCAACTCTTTGTGACCCCATGGACTGTAGCCTGCCAGGCTCCTCTGTCCATGGGATTTCCCAGGCAAGAATACTGGAGTGGGTTGCTATTTCCTTCTCCAGGGGGTCTTCCTGACGCAGGGATCGAACCCCAGTCTCTTGCATTGCAGGTGGATTCTTTACTGTCTGAGCCACCAGGGAAGCCCACTGTGACTTTAAATAAATTTATTATCTTACTAAGTTTCAGTTCAGTTCAGTTGCTTAGTCGTGTCTGACTCTTTGTGACCGCAGCATGCCAGGCCTCCCTGTCCATCACCAACTCCCACAGTCTACCCAAACTCATGTCCATTGAGTCGGTGATGCTCCATCTCATCCTCCGTTGTCCTCTTCTCCTGCCTTCAATCTTTCCCAACATCAGGGTCTTTTCAAATGAGTCAGCTCTTCGCATGAGGTGGCCCAAGTATTGGAGTTTCAGCTTCAAAATCAGCCCTACCAATGAATACCCAGGAGTGATCTCCTTTAAGATGGACTGGTTGGATCTCCTTGCAGTCCAAGGGACTCTCTAGAGTCTTCTCCAACACCACAGTTCAAAAGCATCATTTCTGCACTCAGCTTTCTTCACCGTCCAACTCTCACTCCATACATGACCACTGGAACAACCATAGCCCTGACTAGATGGACTTTGCTGACAGAGTAATGTCTCTGCTTTTTAATATGCTGTCTAGGTTGGTCATGACTTTCCTTCCAAGGAGTAAGCATATTTAATTTCATGGCTGCAATCACCATCTGCAGTGATTTTGGAGCCCCCAAAAATAAAGTCAGCCACTGTTTCCACAGTTTCCCTGAAGCTTAAAAAATGCTTCTGTTTCTGAGGTAATAATTCTTTAAGGCTGAATTTTTGGTCCTTCCTTTCACACTCTCTGCTTTTCTATTACCTGAGATCACAGGGAATCACAGTGGGCAGCGTTCAATGGAGAATATAGTCCCAACAGTGTTTTTCTGAGCTGTGTTCACGCCTCTAAGATTTTGTTGGATCTCCTTTACCACCCTCCTTGTTCAAGGAATAAGGTTAAGGAAATAGGAGCTAAAGTGTGACAAAGGATATTCTCATGGTTGGATCGTGTCAGGTATGGTGAACTACAACCTAACAGTGTGTTCAAAACCCTGCCTTGATTGAAGGTGAGTCTCTTTTTCTGAATGACTACAAAACACTAAGTGTGAACAACTCCAGATCTCTCCTGGTTTTGGGGACATGGGGGCCACCTGTTTTCTAACAACTGAGGCCACACTGGTGTCAGAGAGTCAAGAGATCAGAGGGAGGGGGCACCGTTTAGAAGGCTTTTCAGTAGCTCAGGCAAGAGTTAAAATGCTTCCTTGAACTCAGGCGGTGACAGTGGACCTCTGAGCTGATTCAAAGCAAGAAAGCCTGAGAAAGGTTTGCCCAAGGTTCTGCTGAGGCTCCCTGTCTCTCTGGAAGGACCAAGACTAAGCTTGTTTGAGGGGGGAGGCGTGGCTGGGGTGGAAATCAACTCACTTTCCATCCCACCAAATCTCAAGCTCAATATCCACATGCAGAATTATAAATTATAGCTGCAGACCCAGGATGAAACATGTTCGGCAGGGAAATGGCAAGGCTAATAATGGCAGAGCCACTTAACCTAACATGAGACATCCATTTCAAGTAATTACAAAGATTACACAGCCGTATGAAAATGATGATGTATTAAATAGACATGCACATATTCTTTTCCTTCCCTAGAGAGAGCATGGGCTAGAGGCACAGATCTGGGAGTATGCAGGGAGTGCTGTTCTCATAAAAGTACAGACATGAGAAGCCAGAGAGAATATACAGTGGAGAGGTCTGCCATCAGAAGTTTGGGTAATCCCTGTATTTTAGAAATGACACGAATGATAATGATGACAAACATAACAACAGCGAACGCTAAAAAAAGATAAGAGAAAACATAAAATACATGACAGCAGAGGGCCCGGGAAGCCACAGCTTAGAGACTTACAAGGAGAAAGATGTGAGCAACAGTGTTAAGTATCACATTCAGATAAACAGATGAGACACGAAGCTGCTAGGTGTGGGGGGTCACTGGGATTTAATTCTGTCAACAACCTGAGTGGGCGAGGAAACAGATTCTCTGCTCGAGACTCCAGGAAGAAACGGGGCTCTGCCGACACCCTGACGGGAGCCCGGTGAGCCCATGTGGGGCTTCCGACATACGGAACTACAGGATTAAGGATTCTTGAACTGATAAGTTTACAGTAATTTATTAGACAGCAATAGAAAACGAACACAGGTAGCCACTGGGCACATGTGACTATTTAAACTTAAAAATAGTCTGTTGCTCAGAAAAGAAGTTTGTATATTCTCTGACCACAAACAAAACTAAATGAGAAACAAACAGCAGAAAGACATCTGGAAAATCCCCAAATATTTGGAGATTGAATAACATATTTCCAAATAGCCTAGGGGTTAAAGAGGAAGTCACAGGGGAATTAGAGAAATCCAAACAAACCTTCAGAGCACTAGGAAAACATGATAAGGAATATTTACCATGCCAATGACAGGCAACACTCAAACACTAGAGAAATCTCTAAAGGTGGGGTCAACAAAAAGACTCTTGTAATAATCACTATGACTTTTAATCATTTCTCCAGATCTAGCCAATACAATAACAGAATTTTTTAAAATGAGATACAAATGATGGTAAGGAGGAAAACAGCATTATTTTCAGATAACAATGGTTTCCTAGAGTACCTAGGAGAAATAACTGAAACTCTACTACATCTAATAAGAGTTTCAGTAGGTCAGCTGTCTACCCAAAACATACATATATCTTTTGCTCATACCAAAAACAGTTAGAAAATATAATGAAAAAAATATTCTATGGATAACAGCAATAAAAATAGAAAAATGCCTAGAAATACATTTAGCACAAAATATTCAAAACCTACAGAAAACTTAAGTTTTCTGATATAAAGGTGCTTACAACATATAGAAACACACATGTTCCTGAAAATAATCAATATTTTGAAGATATCAATTCTTTTCAAATTTATAAACTTTATACAATCTCAATGTTTAAAACTTGCTTTTTTGAAAAATATGATATGACTCTATTTCTCACTTAGGAGAATAATATTTTCTGAAAAAGAATTAGGTAAAGACATCTACATGGACAGAGATTAAACAGTATTTTCTCAAAATCAGGTTAATGGTTAAACTTGAGAAGCCACAGAAGGACTATAAATGCATTAAGTATATGAAAACGTGGCATATTTCAAAATAATTGGATAGAAGTAATAAATTTGAGAAAATAAGGTCCAAAAGTTTCCACAAACTAATGAAACACATGAATCTACAGATTCTAGAATGCTATAAGTGACAAGCAAGATAAATACCCAGAAATCACACCTACACACATCACTGTGAAACTGCAAGAGTCAGAGACAAGGCCCAAAAGGACTGCCTTCGAATGAACAATAATCAGACTCACAAGCAGACATCTCAACAGTAACAATGTGCTCAAGGAAATAAACCGCCAAACTCAAATCTTATGCTTCTGTACTTGGATTAAAAGTATTTTTTCAAGAATGAAAAAGAAATAGACATTTTCTAATAAATGAAACTTGAAATAATTTGTCACAACAGACCTGCATTAATGAAAAATGATGATTCTTCATGTAAAATAAAATTATCCCTTATGGGAAGCTAGAGATATAAGACAAAATAAGTCCCAAGGTGATTAATACACGTAAAAATAAGAATGAGTAGCAGCTGTATACAAATAGTAAAGAATATATGTGAACTCAAATACATGATAATGATAGCATGGAAGTCAAACGCAGGGTAGATGGACACACTCAAAAGAGAGGGAGGTACAAATGCTATGAATGCAGAGCTGCGAAAGCTTGGAGCCAGTGTCTAAGACAGCAGCAACCTCTGAGGCACCGCCACGCCTCATCAAAGGCATATCGAGAGAAGAGCAGAGTGGTTCGTGTGGTATTAGTGAAGAATAAGTTTAGTCTCCTAACAAAAAATGGATTCAGCGGCCTTGACAAGGCTCCTAGTGGGGCTGCAGATCAATCAGAACAGAGCAGCAATTCTGAACAGAACCTCAGCCCTGAAAGGAAAAGCAGGGATGGGATGTAAGCGGAATTTGCCGTCAGCTCCTCCAAACAAGACCAAGAATCGTTTAGTTAAGGGTTTAAACAATGCAGGATACAACATTAACTTTTATCGTGTAACAAATAGGCAACGGAATACAGTTTTTAAAACTGTCCAGCAGAAATAGAAAAATAATTATAGGGTGAGGAAGGGAGTCTGAATTCACCATTAGCAGGCAATGATACAGCAAAAAGGCAGGAAATAGAAAAAGAATCTAGATTTTAACAGAAAAGGAAAATGTAATAGAATAAACACATACTAAATTTTATATATTACAAAATCTTGGATAAAATAAAAAAATTCATAAAGTTTGAAAAAAATTAAAACATGATGGGATTGGAGTACAGAGCTGGCAAATCTCTACCCGTCACCTGGAGTTTCATCTTTTTAAATTCATCACATACACGTATTATTCGCATACAACTAATGTGTAATTCAACCCCAAAGCAGGAAGTTAGCAAATTAAGAACCTAACAAATACCTGCTTATTTAGCAATAATTTAAAATATAGATCAAAATCTAGCAGGTGGAGATGAAATAAGTACTCAAAATATTTATGTCAGTAATCATACAAAGGCAAATCAGAGATATATCAAATTGAAAAATTTTAAAGCAGAATAAGTAACAATTCTGTTTGAAATTTTTAATTGAATAAAAAATCAATCTAATCAATAAAAAATGTTCTCAGAAATGAGAAAGGGAAGGCTACAGCAACAGTAAAAATTATTTAAACTTATGAGAGAAGGTTATACTCTGTCTTAAAATATTTGGATACTTGTATAATATACAGAATATAAGAGGTTATAAATACAATTGGCCCAAGAAGGCACAAACTTGAACAGGTCTTTAATTAGCAAAGAAAATAACAGTACATCTACTGAAGACATATACAGGCTCTTCTTCCCTCACAAACACTCAACTTTCATATAGTAACTTATCATATTAAATATAAGGAAACACTACCAATTACGTCACAAAACAGACTTAATATTACAGGCCAGTCTGGGAGCTCAGAAGAGCCAAATAAATATTTGCCCAATGCCTACTGTATGCACCAGGAAGCGCAGGAGGTGCAGTATATGATGCTGGGCAAAACGGAGCCAGAGCACTCATCCCCACGGGTGGCAGAGGTAAGGCAAAGAGCTTAACGCGCTGAGATCTCATCGGCTGTTAGGGAGCTCGGTCTTCACCCTGAACAGACACAAGTAGCCATGAAAGGGTTCTGTTAGCAGTTACTAAGTGGGTCACTTGGTGCCATGTGGTGGGCTTCCAGAAATGAACCTGCATAGCAGCCTCCCCATTCCGGTGCAGAGCTGCACTTCCAATACCATCTGTCAAACCATGTCCTCACTCACTAAATGCCCAACTAGGCGCATACATTACCCTATACCTTCGCTCTCCTTTAAATTTTCTTCAGTCCTCTTCCTGCCTTTTCTCACTCACCTACAGAGTCTCATTTTCTTTTTCCAAATCTTTTCTTGAATGAAATAGCTACTACAGTATCTTGGTGGTTGGTGCAGAATTCTAAATCATCATCCTTAAAAACTGTATTCTTACATATAGCACAGCCCAACAAAACACATCTGAATAGTGAAACAGGAGTAAAAGAATGCTCTATTTCAGTGAAATGGTCCTCTGTTGTTTGCTTTCAATTTTTTTTTAATTTATTTTCTAGAATTCCTCTTAGTTGTTTACCTATTTCCAATTGGTTCTGCCTCTCCCTTGCATTTATTTTCTGTTCCTTATTCCCCAGAATTGCATCCTTCATTCCATGTGACACAGGTACTGCCTTCTCTCATCTGAGTAAACATGAGAAAAAGAACAAGTCCCCGTGCAGGCAACAATCGTCTGAGCCTGCCTCTGAGCCTGCCTCTCTCTTTTTTTTCCTTTCTTTTGCCCCACACATAGGTCACAGAAGCAAGGCTGGGGAAAAGCTTAAATAAATCAACCAACAGCAGTACACATTATCCTTTAAGTCACCCTACAACACGACTCATATAAAAAAGTAATACTGAAGAGGCATATGCATGAGATCAATTATCCCAAAAGCAAAGATGGTAATTTAAACATAATCTGGGTTTCCCCCCACCCCTTATTATTCTTCCATGAATCCCCAAGTGAACTAACAGAATGAGACCCATTCCTTTGTTTTCCACCATCCTCAGGGATACTGTCTTCAAAGAAGCTCACATCCACACCTCATAATCTGAGCTGTTTTATATCTCTCTTGTCAAAGAATGAAGCAGTGGACATAAACACACACTTCACAGAATCTTAAACAAATGTGTTTTGAACATTTTAATCTCCCTGAAATTCTGGTGCATCTTCCAATCACTTATAAAAGCACCCTGTCCTCCCTTATCTGTCAGTCAATTTTTCCCTTCCTAAATGGTACACGAGATCACTGTACCTTACAATCCATAACATTTTGAAGGCAATGGAAAGGCTATAAAAGTGTGAAAGAATGCAAGCCTTTCAGTGAATCCTGTAAAAGTAACATCTTGTTAGCTATTTTAGCTTCCAATTTAATAAACGATTACTCAATAGAGAGTAATCAATAACACTGTTAAGAAATATATTGAGGGTTTTGCCTCTCATAATTTTCAGGAAGCAAAGTTTTAATTTCTTGCATTTCAACACCATGCACAGAATATGTACTTATTTTACTAAAAGATGGTTTGTTTATCATTATGCAAATCATGTTTTATAAAACTGGCATAGTCTAGCTGCAAAGCAATGATCTCTTGGGATTTAGTATTTTTAAATCTCAAGATATTGGCAGGATTGACACATGATACTTTTAACTCATATACATGGCACAAATAATTAAAATAATACTAATTTTCTGGTAATCTGAGCCATTAGTATTGTCTATGACACTAAAAGAACACTTCAGGAGACCTGCATATTTAAATCTGAAATTCCAAGTAAGATAATATTAAAAGAAAAAAGAGATGACTTTCTTTTCTAAAAAATAGAAAAGCTGTGGCTGTTTTCCCAAGGGAAATTTGTTAGGCACTGCTGCCAGTCTATAGAAAATCTCATGAATTTTGATTCCACCAATTCAGATTTTATGATAATTTGCACAAGAGCTGGGTTAAAGCTCATAGGTTCCATTAAGGTACAGACTTTTTCTTTTCTTTCCTCTTTCTAGGGTGAAAAAGAATGGCTGATGCATTAATAAAAAAAATTACTGAAGAAAAGAATGAAAGAAAAATATGACAAACTTTTTTGAGCATTTAATATTAAGAAAGTAGAATTTATAAACATTTCAATTAAAAATAAACACCCATTAATGCTCATTTAATTACATTATTTCCTGGTAATTAATTTATAAACTAGCTAACATTACTATAATACTGAAATAATTAAACTGCATTCCTTTAAAAAAATTCTCTAGTTCAGACATCTCACTAACATATTACACTAGCCTTCCCATTGGCTGTATCATTGTGAGCTTTCATTCTGTAAAGTGCTAATACCTTTCCAAGTTTATAACATTGTAAGCAACCCAACCAAGTTTTGTTTTATTGAACAAATTTTCTCCCAGACTATTTTAAAACATTTTAATCTTATCTTGCATTAACATTATTCATTTCAATTTAAGAAAAATCAGTCCAACTTTTCCATTATGCCACCTAAAGTTTAACTTAGGAAGGACTTCATCACCCCTAATTATGGGAACATGCCCTCATATTTCCTTAAGTATACTTAGCAAAATTCTTAAGGAAGAGAATGTCACTGGCATAAAGGTATAACCTTATTAACATAAAATACTATTCCAAATTAACCTTCATTTATTTTTTTTCAGTATCACATTCAGTATTTAAAAAAGAAAAAAAAAGGGAGTTACTTTTCAGTCCTTGAAAACTTATTCATGTTATAAGGAGTTTTAAAAAATTTAGGAAAGTAGGTGAGCAAATGCTAGCTTTCATATTCACCCACTAATCAGAGTTCACAATCTAGGTTTCTACTCACTAGACTGTCACGTTCACTTCTGAATTACTCAGTCTAGTTTTACATAGGAACCTAGCTTCCCTCAAGCTTCCCCAGATAACAAAAGGGTAATTCCAGGCAGTACATTATGCCTATGTTAACAGAAATCCTACTTGTCAAGTGACTCCTTGGAGTAAGTGTGAATTTCACAGGGTTATTTCAGCAGGATAAGTTGCTTACTGTAATTCTTAAGCCATAAATGACTTATATGCTTAGGACTCATTATTCTCATATACATGGTAAAATAGATGATAAACAGAATTTTTTTTTTAAATAAAAAACTTTCTGGTGACTAGAGTATATAATTTCAGAGTGCTAGCTGCTAAAAGGAAACTATAGACATTATGGTGGTGATTTCAGGATTTTGCTGTTTGAGACACAATAATATGAAAAATCTCAATGCAAGCTGACCTAAAATCTCCACCCTTTTCTATAGCCATTGTTTGACTCCTACTTTTTCCTGAATCATTACAGTATTTTTTTGAAAAGGTGATCTCTTCACTCAAAGGGTTAATTTAGAACAGGAGTAACTACTATAGATTCAACTATCACTAGAACACAGCTCTCATCCAGTTACAATGCAGAATAACAGTAGAATAACATAGACTTGGTTGCTCCTTAGAAAAAAAAGTTATGACAAACCTAGATAGTGTATTAAAAAGCAGAGAAATTACTTTGCCTACAAAAGTCCATCTAGTCAAAGCTATAGTGTTTCCAGTAGTCATGCATGGATGTGACAGTTGGACCAGAAAGAAGGCTGAGTGCCGAAGAATTGATGCTTTTGAACTATGGTGCTGGAGAAGACTCTTGAGAGTCCCTTGGACTGCAAAGATATCAAACCAGTCAATCCTAAAGGAAATCAACCCTGAATATTCATTGAAAGGACTGATGTTGAAACTGAAGCTCCAATACTTTGGCCACATGATGTGAAAAGCCAATGCATTAGAAAGGACCCTGATGCTGGGAAAGATAGAAAGCAGGAGAAAGGGACAACGGAGGATGACATGGTTGGATGGCATCACCAGCTCAATGGACATTAGTTTGAGCAAACTCTGGGAGATGGTGAAGGACAGGGAAGCCTGGCGTGCTGCAGTCCATGGGGGTCACAAAGAGTCGGACAAAACTGAGTGACTGAACAACTATTATAGATTCAACTATCACTAGAACACAGCTCGCGTCCAGTTACAATGCAGAATAACAGTAGAATAACACAGACTTGAAAACTCCTCATCCTATGTTGCAGTCCCTGCAACAGCTTTTAACTTCAGCTTTCAGCTTCAGCTTTCCCATCTTTGTAAAATGATGAATTTTTCCGTAAAATGCTGAATTCTAAATTTCTAATATAAAATCTAGGAGCATTTTTATAGACCATTCCCTGAAACTTTTGATTACACTATATTCAGAAACAGAGAACAAATTATTTTAGAAATACAAACTGATTTCAAAAAACAATTAATGTAACAGTGTAATCAAGTCAGAAATCACTAACAAAACATAACTAAAATCCCCAACCATCCTTAAGGGAAAAAAATTCTATCAAGGGAGTCAAAGAAGAAATCAGCACAGAAATTAATGGAAGTAGCAAATATGAAACCATGTTTAATACATTAAAGCAATGTTTACATGGAAGTAGCAAATATGAAACCATGTTTAATACAGCGAAAGCAATGTTTATAAGGAGATTAATAGCTTCAAGTGATTTTAATAGAAAAGAATAAAGACTTAAAAAGAAGCCCAGTTACCAACTTAAGAAATTGGATAACAGAATAAGCCCAAAGAAGAAGAAAAGATGATGCAGAGCAAAATGTAATGAAACAGGAAAGTATCATCCAAGACAGTATCAAGAAACTCAGAAGCTACAGTATAAGGGGAGTGGAACAGACAAACCTTTGGCAAGACTAATCAATGTAGAGAGAAAAGGCATTAATGAACAGTGAGAAAATGGAGACACAACTGCAGATCCAGCAGCAATGAGAGAAAGAATACCGTGAATGACTTTTTGCCAATAAACTTAAATGCCTAATAAAATGGATATATTATAAGAAAAATACCTGACTGAAGAGAAAAAGAAAGCTAGAGTAATTTTATTAAATACATTGACAATTAATCTCTGACAAAGGAGGCATGAATATATACTGGGGGAAAAAGTTTCTTCAATAAGTGGTGCTGAGAAAACTTGACAGCTACATGTAAAAGAGTGAAATTAGAACATTCCCTAATACTATACACAAAAATAAACTCAAAATGGATTAAAGACCTAAATGCAAGACTGGATACCACGAAACTCCTAGAGGAAAAGAAGCAAAATATGTTTTTTCATAAGTCACAGCAGTAGGTTTTTTTTTTGGCTCCATCTCCTAAAGTAAAGGAAATAAAAGTAAAAATAAGCAAATGGGACCCAATTAAACTTGAAAGCTTTTGCACAGCAAAGTAAACCATCAGCAAAATGAAAAGACAACCTACTGAATGGGAGAAAATATATGCAAATGATGTGACCTATGAGGGACTAACCAACATATATAAACAGCTCATATAACTCAACATCATATGAGCTATATATGAGCTCATATAACTCAACATCAAATAAAAAGCCCCAAACAATCTAATTAAAAAATGGGGCAAAAGAAGTTAATAGACATTTTTTCAAAGAGGAAATGCAGATGATGACACAAAGTTAAGGCTTTCTACCAAGCAGATATTGGGATGAAATGGAGACTAGTATATAGGTTGATACAACAGTACATATTAGCAATGTGCCAGTTCTTAAACTGGCTATTAGAATCAGAGATTACCATGCTATTGTCATGATGTTATAATAATATATATTACATATACTAAGTACTATGTATTAAATATATGTGATAATACATAATATTACACACATATATACACAATAATATATGACACTGCATATATATGTAATAATATATATTACATATACTTACATGGATTATTTTATGGGTCAAATATTGTGATAAAAATTTAAAACAAAGTATTAAAATCAAAGTTTATTCATGAAACAGCACATAAAAGCTCTAATTAACTGATAAATTTATTTCTTCCCAGTTCACTTTATGCATATTCATCACTACATCTGTGACATTCACTATTTATTTTATTTAAATGTAACGCAATGATTTTAGAAATAAGTGTCAAGCACAATGGATATTAAAACCAAGTATATAGCACTATAAGGAAGAAAATAAGGACATTATAGAGAATTGATGAATGCTGCTTTCTATATTTATCCCTAAATTGGTCAAAACCAAAATAAATAAAATTCAGGTCATCTGATTTTCATTCATAAACAGAGAAAGAATAGAAGAAATATGCTACCATAATTTAGTGCACTTCTTTATTCTATTGGTATATAATGAACAAAGTCAGTTTGTCTGTCATCATATTGTACTACACAGATTAATCTTTCCTTAAAATGTTAGCATACAGGAAAGATATCTTTTTAAATCTACCAATAAGCAAGGTTTGTTTTCCTTAAGAGCCTACCAGTATGCCAAATGCTTCTGAAGATAAATTAGTTACTTGTCCTACTGGTAAGAAAAAGAAGAGGGAGAAAGAACCTCCAATGGGTTAAGGACTATAGCATCTTAAATGGACACAAAGCCTCAGAACAGAGTAGCAATTAAAGAAAAAAGGCAGATGTAGAAAAAGTTAAACTTTCAGGGGGAAATCACCAAAAGTTGGACAAAGTAGTAAAAAAACGATCTATTCTAGATGACCCACATTAATCAATAAAAACAATAAACAACTCCAGATTTCTAAAGTATATTCTACAAAAGAAGAAACAGATTTCCTTTCATTAAACAAGACAGCTCAACAAGCAACGATCTGAGAAATCTCAAAGACTTTGTTACTCAAAAAGTTTATATTGTGTTGTTAAAGACAAACTGATATTATCCCTCAATTATATTTTGGAGCAGAACTACTTTATTTTTAATTTGCCCAGCATGCATATGTAAAAATGAAAGCTGAGTAGTAACACTGGGCAGTGAACTGTACAGAACAATGCTTGCTTGGTATTCATCCTGGGTCTTAAATAAATGTAGCCTGCCAAATGCAGCCCACTGGATTATTTCAACCTCATTATCCCATTTCTTTTTCTAGAACCTCCATTCCATTTCCTCCTTCCTATCACACACTTAGTTCACTGTTTTTAAAGCTCTTTGGAAAGAAGGAAAAGTAAGACAAGAACACATTTATATTGCTAACTCAAGCAGCTCTAAACCATTACTAGACATGGAAAAGACTGACCATGACGAAGTTTAAACTCTTAGGTTCTTACAGCCTGAGTGTCTCAAATGCTTAGGATCTCAGCAGTGTGCGGAAGGGATCTTCAGGCAACCTTTCAAAGGGATGGCCTGGCTGTGGTGACTTCTCAATTCTTCTTAGATTTTGTTTTGGCAAGGGTGCCACTGAAGGCCCGTGTTTGACATGGGCCTTCCAGAAATCCCACGGAACGTGGTGAGGGGAGCAGATGAAGAGGGGAAACACTTGTAAGACATTTGCACACCCCAGCGGAGCTACTCAGACCAGCACCAAACAGCCCTGGAGGCTGCACAGGTCAAGGGACGGAGAACCCGGACAATGTGACATTATTTCCACCAAAGATATCTACTTAGGAATCTGCTGCTGCTGCTGCTAAGTCACTTCAGTCGTGTCTGACTCTTTGCGACCCCATGGACTGTCAGGGGTCCTGTCCATGGGATTCTCCGGGCAAGAATACTGGAGTGGGTTTCTCCAGGGGATGCCCTTCTCCAGGGGATCTTCCTGACCCAGGGATCGGACCAGAGTCTCCTGCATCGAAGACAGATTCTTTACCACTGAGCCACAGGGGAAGCCCAGTTAGGAATCTGCTTAGATTAAAAAAAGAAAAAGAAAAAGACTTTCCATTGGAATCCTACATGGCTAAATTTTTCTGCCAAAATATCCTGCTGTAATAAGAAGATATAACAAGGACAAAGCAAACATAAATCAAGAAATCTAAATGTCATAAAGAGAACCGTACATCCTTTTAATCAGTTTTACCCACTAACATCAGAGTGTGTTGGAACTCTATCCACCTTCCAGTCTTCCTCCCATTCCACAGACTGTTCGACATCAAACGTCTTTTTTCATATTAGCTGAGAATATAATCAGTATGCTTTCTGTGATGAAAACCACTTTTTGCTTGTAAGCTTTTTATTCCTTATACAAAATTTACCCATGAAAACTAAGGAAAGAACACAGATCCAGATAAATAAAAGTTAATCAACTTCCTCTGCCCCTTCTCTCACCACTGCAGCAAATCATCACAGTCAACTGAAATAATTAACATTTTTTAAAAAGCTGCATAACATCCCCAAATATGAAGCTACTACAACTGAGGCAACTAATCCTGCACTGACTAGCATTTGGGTTATTTTGGTTGTCTTAGGCTTTTGTCACATCAAAAAAAAAAAAAATACTCTGCCACTCGAGCACACATAAGCACACATATACGTGAACACAGACATCAGTACCCACTACACTGGCCCCATTTATGGCTATGTGACAGTCTCCCAAATAGGACTTTCAGAAGACCTGCAACAAGCTGTCATACTGCCCACAGCAAAACAGTTAACACCTGGGAAACAGTAACAGAACAGGCTATGCACTTAAAACATTTCATAAAGCCAAGTCCATCAACTTTAAGGTATCAATTTTACACTGATTCATTTAGAAAGGTTGCAATAATAAGGTATTTATACAGGAGTCTCTGCAAGAATAAAGCCTATACCGGGGTTGACTTTAACTTACCTTTTTTTGACACTTCTGCCCCATTTAGTTCTTTTTGTGCTTCTTCAATTTTGTCTAAGAAAAACAAAAACGTATAAATTAATTCATCATACACAAATAAGAAGACAACAAAACAAATATATTACTTATAAACGGTACCTGACACATAGTAATAAATATTTGTTGAATGAATTGCTTATGAAACAAATATGTGTAAACTGTTAAAGTAATAACAGAGTCCTTTTAAAATTATAATTTTAATTAAGTCTTAGTCACAAGGGCTACTTCCAATTGTTTCCACAATGCAAATAACTAGTGCGTTTTAAATACTGAACCATAATTTTAAAATGTTTAGCTGCCTATTAAAAGTACCTAAAAATAATTCTTTTTTTTTTTTTATGAAGACATACAAATTTTACCGGTGAGTTTCAACAAATGCCGACTGGCTTAGAAATAAGTCTAAGCTAAGTTCATAGACGGCCTAAGACCCAAGCCAAACGTGGAAGAAATAAAAGGATGAGAAATAAATGAGGGACTGAAGAGCAGCAACATGATACTTTTACCAGCTGTTGGTTACAGAATAATTACCCATCAAGTGTGAGTGGAACACTGAATCAAAGAGGTGCTAAATAAAAACCGAGGGCTTCCCCAGTGGCTCAGCAGTCACGAATCCACCTGCAATGCAGGAGACTCGGGTGCAATCCCTGGGTTGGGAAGATCCCCTGCAGGAGGGCATAGCAACCCACTCCAGTACTCTTGCCTGGAGAATCCCATGGACAGAGGAGCCTGGTGGGATAGTCCATGGGGTCGCAAAAGGGTCAGACACGACTGAGCAACTGAAAGACAGCAACAAATATATAGCATTTCTGCAATCATCGTTTGTAGATGAGCACAGTTCTGAAAGAAGCAATAACTAACAAAGAGTTGGGGCAGCTGCCTCCCAGAGCTGCAGCTCTCCCATCTGAGCTTTGAGCACAACTGGATTTGGTAAATAAGCGCACGTTCTACGTTGGTAACAATTAATTTAAATTTTTATAAGGATATACATATTTGATGATTGACAGAAACCAATTCCAAGTTTAATACAGTGGTCTAAATACTGACTGTACTGACAAAAGTTAACAAAATTCCTAGGTACTATTCTGTACTGAAATGAATACCGTAACCATAACGATGTAACATTTCAGCTAGTCCACTGGAGTACAGTTTAAATGCTTTCAAAATATTGGTATGTCAGCCACTCATACTTCCCGGTATCCACTATCAGCTCCCAAAATGGTGATACTAACATCACCACTGATACTAAACATCTTCACTGGCCACGGAAGATGGCATCCTCCCCACCACAGGCCCTTCAACCTCTGGTGCTACCTGCCTCTTCCCCGTCAGCCTTGGTGGAAAAGCCAGACACTCAAAGAACCTTCCATTCACTAAGCAAACTTCTTTCAATTGCATATTGATCCATCCAGCCTGCCTTATCAAGGCAGACAGGGGGCATGAGAATGAAGGAAACAAGCCACGGATTATCACAACTACATCTTCATCCCCACAGCAACAGCCTATTTGCTCCCTGCTAGTTATCAGATCCAGAGTGAGATTTGAGGGGAGAAGAGACAGTCTTTGGAAATAATACAATTTTTTTCTCATTTGCAACTTTTAGTTATTTCTCATGAAATGATGAGAAAAACGAAACAGTAATGGAAGAAAAAAAAGCCCTTAATAAATGCAGAAAGTAGATTCTGTATTTAGCAGTACTTTTACTTCAAAAGGAGAATTCCATATGTATGACTGAAATTTATATTAATATACATGACAAAAGGACAAGGCCCACTTTTTCAAAAATAAATAATACTGAGTATATTGGAGAGTACATTGGAGATATTCAAAATGTAAATAAGTATTAAATACACAGTCTTTGAGAAACATAAAAATGAAAAGCACTATTATTTCTATGCCAGCAGTTTGCCTAAACTTAAGAACCATAAATAATATATACCTATATATTGTATTGATATATATTCATAGCAGTAATTACTATATGTAAGAGTTTGTGCATACATAATTTGGTATTATATAATAAAACAACTTTTTATTAATAGGATAAATGGGGGCTCCAGGCAACAAAAGCTCATGACTTAACATGTATTTAAAGAACAACTTCTGTTTAGTATATTAAAGTTTGGCCACCTTCTATTTTTACTTTAACATGACAAATTTTTGCAAAAATTACCTCAATTTACATCAGTAGATTTGGGGTATCTACTGTGTTAGGTATAGGCATTTACTTAAATGCCTTTACCTGGAGCTCTAATTCAATAGGTAATTACAATCTTCAATGACAGTTTATAACAGTCATTATAAGCTCTTGCCTCACTTTGTAGAAAAAGTCCTGTTTATATTTAACCTCTGTTTTATGATTCGCCTGGTAAAATATGATGTTTTAAAGACACTCTCCAAAGCTACAAAGAAAGTACTCATTTATTATATGCTCTTAATTGGTCCAGATAAGGCTATTTACTAGTATTTAAAAGCAACATTTATCTTTTTTTCACTATGACCCAGAGTAAGGAATGTATTTTTACATTCCAACCAATTAATTACACATATGTGTGTGTGTATATATTACGTGTATACATAATTCAGAAACCAACTTACCCATACACTAATTTCTGTCCTTTCCTATTAAAAATGAAAAATGCTGCCTTGCTCAGATGCACTGGTTCACAGCCCCCTGCTGGACAGCAAACCCACAGCTTGAACCGACAGACAGAAAGTAGTTCCCAGCCAAGGGCTGCACCTCCCAGCCAGGACACCTCTCGTCATAAGCCTTGATGGGCAGGGGGGTACGTGTTTGTTTAGAACAGCATCTCAGGTTCTTAAGACACCTTCCATCATGCCCTGCCCAAGGTCACTGTTATCCAAGCTCATAATTTCATAAAAACTACACATTCAGAAATAAATAGTAGTTTCTCAGCTCCTTCAAAATAAAAACAGATACATGTGCAAAATGAACATTCACACCATGCTGGTAAACCTAAAATAAGTAACATATTCTTACTGTAACGAGTTCTTACTGTATTTAAATTAAGATGTAACTGTAATTAATTCAAATTTTACTAAATATACTTGGGGAGTGTTCACCTGGAAAAGGTCCCAGCAACACACAAATGGATCCATAATTGTCCTTAAGATCCAGAGGGACCCATGGTTGAAAGAGTGACAGGCTTGGGGAGAGACTACTGACAGTGTAGGTTAAAGTTTGGTTCTGCAACTATTAAAAATGTGTGCCTTTTGACAGTTTTTCTTCTCTGGTAAAGCAGAGAAATGATTTGTTAATGGTACAGGCTACGAACAATCTTGTTTAATGCCTTGTATATTTTAAAACTTTTGTTTGTATAAGAAAAGAATGCAAAAATATTTTATTTTTGCCACGGGTAAACAACTATAAATAAACAAAAAAATATCAATTTGTGAAACATAATCTGAAACCACTGGGCCAAAAAAAAAAAAAAAATTCCTGGAGCCCTTAGGAAACCACCGTTCTTTTGGGGTTCTGGGAAGAAGACTGGATCATTAAAAACAAATCATTTATAAAAACAAAACAATCCTCAAATAAGGATCTGAAGTAAGTGCCTGCTCACTGACCATTTTCACCCCCTAATGAAAGGGAGGGGGTCTCCTGTACCATCTCAGAGTCTCAGCACCACTCCTCAAGAGCACGAGGATCCAGGATGTCAGTTTTGGGGACCAACCCACCAAACTGCTAGGATTTGGTTCAAACAGTTGTGTGTTTTTATTGCATTGACTGTCTACCTGGTGGCAGGTACACAAGGAAGAACTAGAAATATAAAGTGTAAAAAAAATGGCTCTGCATTACAATACCCTTTCAACAATCATTTTAATATCAGCTTGATGGTAAACATAAAGCCCGATTCCCTGGCGCAGCAAACGAAGTTCTCCGTGGTCCCGCTCCCTGGTCTGCGGCCGCAGTCACACCTCTGCACAGGTGCCCTCGGGTCCCCGAGACTCTTCCACCTGCCGGCCCCCACCCCATCGCCTCGGGATGCTGCCTCCTGGAGGAAATCCTGCTTTAACAAACCCCTCAGAGCACCGCTGCTGCGGGGAGGATCCGTTTCTCCACTGCTCTGGGTCTCATGAGTGTTAGCAACTATGACAGTAAGGGGGACTGAGTGATCTGCCCACGGTAGAAATGCTGCCACTGACCTGACGAGTGACACAGGGAAGCACGGGTGCATTCTGAAAACGGGAAAGAGGCACAGGTGCCCACAAACTGAGCACTGGCCTTCGGTGGTTTCATGTAAGAACCTGGCGCTTTATCTTCCTCAAGGTTAAAGATGAGTTCTGCATTGGAGAAACTGCATCAGTGCCCTTTCCTCACCGCTTCCGACCTAGTGAGGAGTTAAATGATCACCCCAATTCTAGCAGCACTGCCTCCTCACCTGCTGTTCTGACAGGCACCCGTAACCTCTGCTCTGACGCCCAGGGGGTCTCCTCCAAGACGCAAAGTGGAAACACTAAGAGTAGATTTTTATGAAGCAGATCCCAAGGAACTGTAAAAGGCACCTCTGTTTACGGAGAGGGAGACCATCTGATTGAAAAAAGATCACCATATGTGACTGCACTATTTTTACTACTGAAGAAGCTTAACTCCCACGTCCCGTCACCACACGTCAGCACCAGCTCCCTATTCTCACTGGTAACTGCTCGAGCTATTTCAATAAGACTAAATATATGACCATGACGTAATGTGAAAAGTGCACCCAACGCCCATAACCACATATACGTGCTCTTCTAAATGACGATCCTAGTGTTCACTACTAAATCAGTTAAGTAAGCCTAACTTTGTAGGTAGCACTTCTAACCTGTAAATTATATTTTCATATTTCCAGATCTATGTCTTTCAGGAAGTTAAGCTCTGCAAAATGCCAAACTGTGATAGTCTAGACTAGTAATATTTCAACCTGAAAAATACTGCCTGAAATAAGTGGGGGGAAAAAAGAGAGAGAGAGAGATTCAACTCTGCCCTAATGAATTTGAAGACTGTGATTAACAAGTTCTAGAAAAATGTAAAATTACTCAACTTGACCCAGAAAGAGAAACTCAAATAGAATAACTAGAGAAGACTGAGAAAGTAACCAGGAAATAACACAGAATTACTTTTCTAAGGTTAAAGGCCAAGATGGTCTTATCATCAGATTCTTAATTCTGAAGAATAAACATTTCCTAAACTGTCCCAGAGCACAAGCTAACACGAAAGGTGTTCTAAATAATTTTTAAAAGCTGCAATAACCCTGATATCAAAATGTGACCAAAGGGGCAGAAAAATCAACACTACTTAAAAATCTCCCAAATGAATACAGATTTAACAATCCACACCCAGAAGAACATTCCAAGATTAGAAAGCCATACCCAGTGAGGGTGTAAAGTTAGTACGCAAAGATATTTCAGGATCGGTGGTGATGGTTTAGTCCCTAAGGCATGTCTGACTCTTGAGACCCGTTGGACTGGAGCCAGGCAGGTTCCTCTGTCCATGGGATTTCCCAGACAAGAATATTGGAGTGGGTTGCTATTTCCCTCTCCAGGGGATCTTCCCTACCCAGGGATTGAACCCATGTCTCCTGCATTGCAGGTGGGTTCTTTACCACTGAGCCACGAGGGAAGCCCATTTTCCAATATTAGAAAACACGTTATTATCATTTGTAACAGGAAACAGGATGGGCGTGAGGGGGAAGGTAATTTAAATGATGTTCAAAATGTACTTGATTAAAATATCTATCTTTAGTGTAAGCAAAAAGCAAAACAAAAAAAGGTCAATGATGAATAAAACAGGTTACACATCATCATATTAACCCGGTGGCATTCTGATACACATCCCGAAACCGAGAAACTAGCCAACAACCTGTGATCACTTCCTTTCGGAAGCCTTCCCTGACCTGCTCCCTCAGGCCCTGGTCTGCGACCGCAGCACAGAGTTCTCAGCCCCTAAGCATCATTCATCATGGGATATTACGAGACCCTGTGTACACCCTTGCTTTTTTCATTAAAACGATTTCTTATTCAACAGAGTACATAGGTGCTTAGACCAGTAGACCCTCAACACATATTTGTTCAATAAATGAATCACTACTGCAGTATTTACTATAGCATTTATGTTAACAATTACTTGGGGACAATTTTACATGTAAAGCCATAAGGGACTAATTAAAGAACTATGATATTTCCATACAACGGAATGTTGTGCAGCCATTTAAAATACTTTTGAAATACTTATTGATAGAAAAAAAACACTCAAAGTATATTATGTAAAAACACATTGTGTCACGCAGATGTATGTGTACATATACACACACACACAATTTCTGTAAAGAAATAGGCTCAAATGTAATGATTATCTGAGGGTAGTACATTAATAGTTTTAATGTTATTTCTATTTTCTTCAATTAATAAATTACATATAATAAACATTTTAATATAAAATATTATCTAAATTTAATAAAAACTAAAAATCCTAATACATGCATGCATGCTAAGTTGCTTCAGTCATATCCGACTCTTCATGACGCTATGGACCATTGCTTCCGTGGTGGCTCAGACAGTTAAGCATCAGCCTGCAATGCAGGAGGCCTGGGTTCGATCTCTAGGTCGGGAAGATCCCCTGGAGAAGGAAATGGCAATCCGCTCCAGTACTCATGACTGGAAAATGCCATGGATGGAGGAGCCTGGTAGCCTACAGTCCATGGGGCTGCAAAGAGTTGGACATGGCTAAGTGACTTCACTTTCACTCTCATGGACCACAGCCAGCCAGGCTCCTCTGGTCCATGGGATTCTCCAAGCAAGAATACCGGAACGGGTTGCCATACCCTCCTCCAGGAGATCTTCCCGACCCAGGGATTGAACCCAAGTCGCTTATGTCTCCTGTGCTGGCAGGCGGGTTCTTTACCACCTGGGAAGTGCCACCTGGAAAGCCCCTAAAAATGTGATTTAAATTATTTAAAGAAAAAAAAGTCATCTGTCTATAGGTTCTAATTTCCAAATTTCCAGATCATATGAAAGACTCGGGGATAATTTCTAAAACATAAAAACATTAATATGCTGAATGGTTCATTTGGTTCGAAATATATTTATTAGCTCCTGTGGGCTAGCACTAAGGATACACAAAGATGAATAACCCTGCATGCAGGGACTTGGAGAAGTAAACAAGCACCCTCTCCATGCGGCGACTGTGTGACTAAGTCCATGGGGAACACGGAAGCGTGTGAATGCGACCGTCTTGCAAACAGGAAGAATGGTCCTGAAGCACCTTCATGGAAGAAATAATACAAAGGCTATATAAGCAGAGAAGAAACTGAGAATTCCTGTCTGGGGGAGGAAGGAGCTCAGAGAAGGGAGGACAAGGAGGCTGCAGAGGCAAAGATGCAGAAAACAAGACAAGAGTCAGTAACTCATCGCGGTTTGTAACATAAACCTGGAGACAGCAAGTCTAAAGACACAGGATTTGAGAGCCACCTTCTTATGTAACTGGTTGCTAAAACCATACCACGGAGTAGGTGGAAGCAAAAATGTAACTATTCTATGAAGTAATCTGGCCATAAGCATCAAGATCTTTGAGACCAATCTCTGCATTTTAATATGCTGACTCAAGTACTGATTCTAGACTAAGACGATGAAAGGAATGGAACAAAGGCTACTCATCACAGTAGTTTCCACAAAGGAGAGAACATACATAATCAATGATACCTGGAATATAGTAGATGTTCAATAAATATGTGTTGAATACTTGAGAAATGGTTTAGTAAACTGTGGTACCTTCGTATAATAGAATATTATCACAGAACTACTATATTAGAGGCTTCTAGGAGGACTTGCTGAATCAGAAACTACAGGAACAGAGTCCCAGACTGCATAAATTTTGCAAGCTTTGACAAATGTTTTAATGGGCCACCTACCCTCCAGTTAAAAATCACTGGTGGGATGAGAGGTAGAGGAAGAAAAACCTAAGAAAAAGGCCAAAAAAAAAAAGCTGAAAAAATTAGGAGAATCAGAAACAATTTGGCCACAGAAGTCATTGGCAAATGAGATGATGATGCAGCTGATGAAGACGGAAAAGCTTCCACTGGACTGAGCAGCTAAGAGGTCCTTTCCTGGAGCCTTGACGTGGAAAGAGAGGCAGGCGGGCAGAAGGCTGAGAAAAGGACGGATGGGAGGTGGTGAACACAGAGAACGGTCTTTCCAGGCACTCGGCAAAGAAGAAGACAGTGAACTTGAGGTCCAGAGAGAAACACAGCGTAAAGGAAGGTTGTTTGCTGTGACGTGTTTTTCAAGGGTGTTTACAGACCCAAGCTATTGTTGTTTAGACGCTAAGTCATATCTGACTCCTTGCGACCCCATGGACTGTAGCCCTCCAGGCGCCTCTGTCCCTGAGATCTCCCAGCAAAACTACTGCAGTGGCTTGCGACAGACCCAAGGGAAGGAACCAACAAAAAGAGAGGCGAGACAGAGGCAAGAGTTGTGACGTGGAGGGCAAGGCTCTGAGGCAAGTGGAGGCCAGCATGGAGTCTAGGCGGAGGGCTGATCTTGAATCGGGAAACACCCAGGGCGATGCTCTGAGGTCAGAGGGAAGGGAAGAAGGGTGGGTCGTGTGAAAAGTCTGCTGATGAGAAGGAAGCGGGAGGGAGTTCATATCCAAACTTCACAATTTTATTGAGTTAACATCTGGCTGCCTAGAAAGAAAACAGCGTTTAGTGATTATGTTACAGTGTGTGGAAAGTGAAAGTAAAAGTGAAGTCGCTGAGTCGTGTCCAACTCTTCCAGGCAAGAGTACTGGAGTGGGTTGCCATTTCCTTCTCCAGGGGAATCTTCCCAACCCAGGGATCGAACCTAGGTCTCCCGCATTGCAGGCAGATGCTTTACCATCTGAGCCACCAGGGAAGCTTCGAGGTCTTAAGGGGTCTTAGAGACTGGTAAAAGTTAGACGAAGTTATTGATGGGAGTGGAAGAACTGATCAATTTTAAGGATAAATAAAGCACTGATGAACTGCAACTAGGGACCCATGGATGTAGAAATCTACATTATTCCTTGAGCCCCTACTGCAAATGGAGCAGGCACCATGCATTTGTTATCTAATGCACAGCTATGGGCGCTGCTCATAGCTGTGTTTAAAGTAATTTTATCTATTCTGTCTTATTTTTTCTTGTGACTTTTTATTTCAGAGGACATTCTATTTTTCAAATCTACAAATATAGATATGAAAGCCATCAAGAAAGCTATAAATGAAGTAATGTTGGCCAACAAATGCATGTGCAAATCTAATCTGATGATATGTAAAAATATCTGGAAACTTAAGAGGCACCAGTTAAAACAATTTTTAAAGAAATCTACTTATATATTTGAACCTTTAAAAACAAACCAATAATGAAAAATTTTACAGGACAAAAAGCATAGTTTCTTTGGTAAACGATTTGTAAAGAAAGAGAGAGAGAATTGGGAATGGTGCCTATAGATTAAAAAAAAAAAAATGAAAGACATTATCAAACTACAGAATATGTGGACCTTATTTTCCCTGATTCTAAAAAAATGTTTAAAAATTATAACACTGCAGAGAACTGGCAATTTAAACACTGATAGGATAATTGATCTATTAAGGAATTATTTTTCTTTGGTTTCATAAATGTACTGTGATTATGCAAAAAAAAAAAAATTCTTTGTCTTTCAGAGCTTATATAACAAAAACGTAAAAGGATATATCTGAGGTCCTAAAACACACATAGGAGGGGAAGAGCCCAGAGGAGGTAAGGAAACCAGACTGGCTGTCCAGGGGTGAATACTAAAGCTGGGTGGTAGCTAAACGGAGGTTTATTACACTACTGTATTTGTAATCATTTTTAAACTCGCATCATCAAAAGTATAAAAAATAAACAAAAGGGAGCTCAGTCTGAAAATAAAATTTTAAAAAACCTAATTACCAAGGTATTCCTCACATATCGTTGGTTCAAATAATAATCATAAGCAAGAAATGATATGGAAGTGGGGAGTAAATGAAGCTAGGTATCCAAAGGCCGAGCACACAGTAAGCCCTCAATCGAGGTCACGGACTCAGAAATAACTGGAGCCAATAGGAAAGTCAGTAACTTCTGAGTTACCACTAGGAGTCAGGTGTGTACACATCAAAGCCAGAAAGGACAATAAAAAAAATAAATCATCATTTCTAGAAATGTGATCACCAGTGTTCTTAATTCCTTTCAGTTGGGCAAAGGGAGGCTAAGAACTTGAAGACTGTAAAGGTTTCTAAACACAATGTTTAAAAAGAAAAAAGAAAAGTATAAAACCCAAGGAGCAGAACAACCTATATAGTATACACCTACTTGTATCAAAATATGAAAATGGATGTATTTTTTTAAAAAACACAAAATTGAAATAGATGCCTTTCCTCCCAATCTATTTTCTGGTACACATCACATACAGCAAAGTGTCAGCTCTGAAAAATCTTTTGAAAGACTGAAAGCACTTTTTCTTCTTAAAGTTCTTTTTAAATAAATTACTAATTAGTTCAGCCTATTAAATACTGTCAAAATGTGAGAGCTGATGTAAATTCCAGGGGAAGTGAAAAGGCTTCTGTGAGAAGGGAGCATGAGGAAAGCTGTGATCAAGTGGGACCAAGCATACAAGGACATCACGAGAGGGGTTACATGTGTTTGTTGCTCAGGCGTGTCTGACTCTTTGTGACCCCAGGGACTGTAGCCCGCCAGGCTCCTCTGTCCATGGGATTCTCCAGGCAAGGATACTGGCGTGAGGAGCCAGGCCCTTCTCCAGGGGATCTTCCCCATCCAGGGATCAAACCTGGGTCTCCTGCATTGCAGGCAGATTCTTTATGGTCTGAGCTGCCCAGGTGTTACATGGCAGAAGGCAATTATGCAGAGTGAGAGGAAAAGGTGGTAAAAAGTTAGCATATCGAGTCAGGAATCAAGAGTCTAAAATAACATGGGAAGTTAAGGTTTTGATGGCTGGACCAAAGATGGTACCCGTCCACGTGACCCAGAAGCAAAAGACCTGCTGTCACAACTACCTATTCACACTTAGCACAATACTCACACACGACAGAGCGAGCGTTTTATGAGCATTCAGGGGTCATTCAATCACTTACTCTATGAACAAACGAACAGAGAACCTTAAACTGGTCTATGAGGGGTGAGAAGGCCTTCTGAAAACATGATTTGAAAAAAATCTGTAACATGAGACTGAAGGGACGGGGGCTTATTCCAGGAAAGCAGCTTCAAGAGAAGCCAAACAGAACACGACTGACAGGTCAAGGGTGGACACAAAGACTCAGAATTAAGAGTCTAGACTTGTTGTTTATTTTAATAGATTCTGGTTTGTGTTTTATCATGTTCGGTTACAAGAGATCATTGGAAGCACTTTGTTCTCATACTATGTCAAATGCATTCTGTAAATAATTCTGTAAATAAAAGTATTATCAGTGAAAAAATGAAAATCAGTAATATGACGGGTGGGAATAAACAGGAACCAGAAATGAAATAAGAGGTTTGAGTGGAGCCAAACTTCATCAGTTCATGAGTAGATGGTTTTCTATTGGGATGGGTTTTGCTTTCTATTTGTACTTACAACCCTCTGGATTTGAGCAATGACGTTTTGGAATAAGTAAGAGAATCCTAAATTTAAGATTAGAGGTTCAGATCAGTAGATATTATGGAATTTGATTTTTTTGTGGACATGTGTGCATATTTTTTAAATGATGCTGCAATGTCTGCATAAACTTTTGTGAAAAAAGTGATGGGAAATTAATATGGGTAGTTATCTCTGAATAAGAGGAAAAAAGCAAGGGCTGGAAAAGGGGGAAATGCTCATTTTTTAAATTGTACATGCTTCTGTGCTACTTAATTTTTTAAATTAAGTTTATTATTTATATTGAAGATGTATTATTCATTGAAATATATATGTATGTATACAAATATATGTATATATGCATAAATATGGGTAGTCAAATCAAAAATAAGACTTGAATGCCTCAATTCCCTAAAAGTATATGTGCTTATTTACTTATATGTTTAAAAAATACATGTATTACTTATGTGTGTACGTATATACACACATATCTGAATGTACACATGTGAATATATACAGATATTTGTGGATTCTTTTTTTCAATATTCTCACTTCAACTTGATATTATTCCATTCTTTCAAATTATTTGATACCTGTTTCCACCTTCCAAATTGGGGTTATTTTAACATTTACTAATCAGTCCAGGTGGTGCAGTGGTAAAGACTCCGCCTGCCAATACAGGAGACTCAAAAAATGCAGGTTAGATCCCTGGGTCGAGAAGATCCCCTGAAGAAGCAAATGGCAACCCACTCCGGTATTCTTGCCTGGAGAATTCCATGGACAGAGGAGCCTGGCGGGCTACAGCCCATGGGGTTGTAAAGAGTCGGAAACAACTGAACATCAGCAATAGCAATAATACCTTATAAATATTACAATCCACTGTTCTTTTTTATTTTTTTATTTTCTTGGCCGTACTGCAAAGCTTACAGGATCCTAGTTCCCTGACCAGGGATGGAACCCATGCCCCATGCAGCAGAAGCATGGCATCTTATCTGCTGGACCACCAGGGAAGTCCCAGATCCACTCTTCTTTACATTTTAATTTTTCTAACTCAACAGGTTGGTCAAAAATATTCAGGTCAGTTAAGAAGTCTGTTTTTTCAACCTAAAAGAGTCCTATTTGCATCTCTCCCAAAGGGTAATTCCCCAACCGGCAAGAATCAGAGGTATAAAGCTATGAAAAATTCTAAGTAGGTGGTGGAGGGGAATGAAGTAAAGTGAAAACAAAGTCTAACAGGTTTAGTCACCAACCACAGATGTGATCTTTATGGTGGGAATTACAGTCAAAATAAACTAAAACGCCTTCTTGTTTTGTTGTTCATCGAGACCCAGGGGCCACTGCAAAGTACCAATGGCGTGTGACCGTGTCCCTGTCACAGCAGGCACCTCATTCTACTGTGAGCGATTCTTGCCTAAGGTCTGATTCCTTACCGCCCGACGGGCCCACCAGGACAGGGACCAGGTAGGTGCTAATCGCTGAGTCCCCACACCCTGCTGGACACCCAGCAAATAGTCTTGACACTTTTATCAGGTAAATGTCGTTAAGTCCTACCATTCTATACGGTAGCAGGGAAGAATTAAAATTTGGTAACAAGAAAAACAGACCTAAAAAAAAAAACCCAAAAGTTTAAATTAACTACATCTTGTCAACAATCCTTATTATGTATTTTGTTCTATAAGTTAATAAATGGCCTAGAAGAAAAGTTCCCAAACTTTTCATAGTTTCGCAGAGGAAAACAGCAGTGGAAGAAAATATATAGCAGATAACTATTTCCAATTACTAATATTCTATGCTAAGATTAGTGACTTGGTTCATCACAAGCACAAAATGTAAAGAAAAGAAGTGCAGAAACACATAGCTGGTCGCAGGTGTGGACCACAGTACTAACGGTCAACCATAGCTTTTCATTACTGGCCAAGACATCCAGAGAGAAAAGTCCATCAAGTGTGGTGAAAGTATTAAGTCACTCAGTCGTGTCCTGCTCTTTGCAACCCCAGGGGCTGTAGCCCGCCAGGCTCCTCTGTGCACGGGATTGCCCAGGCAAGAATCCTGGAGTGGGCTGCCATTCTTCTCCAGGGGGTCTTCCTGACTGAGAGACCAAACCCGGGTCTCCCACACTGCAGGTGGGCTTCTCACCATCCAAGCCACCAGGGAAGTGGAGTGAGTAGCTATTCTCTTCTCCAGGGGATCTTTCTGACCCAGGGATTGAACTGGGGTTTCCTGCATTGCAGGCAGATTCTTTAACATTTGAGCTACAAAGGAAGCGCCAAAGTCCCTAAACTGATTTCCAAAAATGACTAACACTTAGAAAACGCATCAATAAATCTTCTGATGACATTTTGTTAAATTATATCTTAGGAAAATAAATTCTTTGGGAACCATTCACATTACTGTTTGAGTCCATTAGCCTAAATAATCAAATAACAGTTCATATAATTTTGTATACATGTGCAAGAGCATGTGTATAATGAATGTCTGTTTGTACAATATAGAGTGTGTATGTACCTATTACTTTGCTTGAAATATAACCACCACACCATTACATGTAAATATGAATATGTCCTCTATTTATTTGTCTTCACCATCATCTAGTAATAACAGTTCATGAGCAAAAATAATACAGCATTGGACCCTTAGAACAGTTAAGTGGTTATGAACAAATTTTTATGTATGATAAATTTTACAACACATAAAATTTCTAATCTGCATCTTTAAAAAAACAATCATTAAAAAAAAAAAAGACCCCATATGCTTTAAACAATCATCATAATTGAAACAATGAACAAATGTCATTTTTTTCCACAAAGGAAGTACTTGGCCACCTCCCACACTGTCAAGGACTCCAGCCAAAAATAACAGTAATTAGGCTTGTAACCTCATATGTATGGATCTGATCTAGTCAAGCCAAAAATAGCTCTGGTTGTGTATCAACTGTAGGCATTTGTTTCAGAGGCTGTGTCATACAGGCCAAGTCAGGCAAATTACAGTGAAAGCACACTGGAATATAATTGAACTTGAGAAAAATTCAAGCTCTTTCAATGTGATTGAAAGGTCTTTTCAATTATATTGTAGCACATGAGGGTATCCAGGATACCATTAGCCATTTCTTAAACTCCCTAAAATATATGTTAAACCAGCAAAAGAGAATTCACAAATGCACGCATTTCTTAAAAACTGGGTGGAGGAACCACAAGTTACCGGTCCGGAGCCATCATTAGAATCCGTCCTCCTGGAAACCTTCCTCCAAGAGGAGGGGTGGCACTGCCTTTGGGGGTGCCCACCTGCAGCTCGCCCACCCCCTAGCGCAACTTCAAACTCTTGGGGTTCCTTCTGAGAACCGCCTGCCAGGGCTTCCCTCACACCTGTCTGGGATGCCCTCACCTTCCTTCTGACCCTACTGGGGAGAAATCTCCCAGGAACAGCTAAAATATAAGTGCTTGCCCTGTGCGGACACCATCCTGAGGACTCGGTGCAGACCCACTCACTCAACCCTCCCCGAAAACCCACCCAGGAGGGAGGAGCCGCCCATGATCTCCACCCGACAGAGAAGCAAACCACGGCTTCTGGAAGCAAACACAGAGCTAACACGCAGAAACCTGTCTGCCGGGTTTCAACCCAGGCATGTGGCCTCCAGAATGTGAACTTAATGCTACGCTATACTACTATTCTGTGTTATTTAAAAGGCTGTTCTGCCCAAGCTGGCAACTCCTCCTCTTTTGTGTTTGAGCTTGAGGGTCGGATGCTCTCAAAGCCTTTCCTGATCCCCACTGGGGCCTCCACAGTGTGTGCCCACGCACCCTGGCTTCTCTGGCATTGAGAGCATGCACGCACGTGTGTGGAAGGTTACTCCTTCCAGGCCTGAATCACCTGCTAAAATCATAAACGCCACATGAACATCTATCCTGGCCACCCGACGTCCTGGCCCACAGTATTTATCTATGTTGTCATTGTTGTTCAGTCGCTAAGTTGTGCTGGACTCTTTGCGACCCCATGGACCATAGCTCTCCAGGCTCCTCTGTCCATGGGATTCTCCAGGCAAGGATACTGGAGTGGGTTGCCATGCCCTCCCCCAGGGGATCTTCCTGACCCAGGGATCGAACATGCATCTCCTGCATTGGCAGGTGGATTCTTTACTGCTGAGCCACCAGAGAAGCCCCTATTTATCCATACCTCCCCAATTTTTCATGATCAAGCTTAAATCCCAACTCTTGGAAACTTCTATACATAAATCCAGAAAAGCTGTTTTTCTTACCCTTCTGTGCATCCCACAGAACTTCATCTATCCAAACGACTGGATGGAATGCAGTATCTATTTAAGGGTATTTAACGGGGCTTCCCTCATACCTCAGTTGGTAAAGAATCCGCCTGCAATGCAGACCGATTCGATTCCTGGGTTGGGAAGATCCGCTGGAGAAGGAATAGGCTACCCATCCCAGTATTCTCGGGCTTCCCTTGTGGCTCAGCTGGTCAAGAATCTACCTGCAATGTGGGAGACCTGGGTTTGATCCCTGGGGTGGGAAGATCCCCTGTAGAAGGGAAAGGCCACCCACTCCAGTATTCTGGCCTGGAGGATTCCATGGACTGTATGGTCCGTGGGGTCGCAAAGAGTCGGACACGACTGAGTACCTTTCACTCCCTTCACTTCACAGCTGTATCCCCTTCACCCACGGTCACTTGTCTTCTCATTTATTTCCCCAGTTCTCCACTCTGCGCAAACTTCTTTTCCATCTCTGAGATTTTTAAGCTACCTTATGGGTAAATCTCTCTTCCATCTTCCCTAGTGGTAGGAAAAAGGACCCCACTGCGCAAACTGAACTCACACCTGTCAGAGCTAGTGACCAGACAAAACGTCTTGACTACCTTACTCAGGCCCACTCGGCAGGATGACTCATGGTGGAAAATTGAGTTGAAAATGTCTTTTCCCAAGGGAAAAGGAAGCAGCCAATATCTGATCTAACCGATCAGCAGAACTGGAGTGGGGATGTGGAGGAGGGGAAGGGGGCTGAGCAACAGAGCCCCACAAAGCTCTCGGGAGAGCAGCCTCTCTCCCCTTTGTCTCCTTTTGGGATCCATATTTCACAACAACGACAGGCCGCAGTTCTGGCTCAAAGATGAATTTCCATTTTCCACACTCAGATACACCCAATTTCAACAAGATTGTTTCATCGTTTCAAAAGGGTTTATCATCACTGCTGAGGTCATGGGCATTAGAATCTTGTAATATTCACGTGTACATTGCAACTACAAGCCAGCGATTTTACTCACTACTATTAACAAAAGATCAGTAAATTACACTCACAGTGATCTTACTAAAATAGCATCACTAAACAGCCTGCTGGAGTTACTTGCCGTGGAAAGAGAGGAATTCCATCAGGTTTCCCTCAATGCTCTGCTACAGAACGGGCCTGGAACACTCCGTCCCTACCACTTATTTAATTTAGGGTATATACTGAAGCCACTCTTGGGATGCACGGCTTGAAAGAATCTGTAAACTTCCCACTTGGGACTGAAAAGCAAGATCCTCATTTGCTGTCCGAAGAATTGACTTTACAAGCGGCTGCGCTTGGACACAGACCTGGGCAGGGACAGGCAGCAGGAAGAAGCAGGGGCACAGCCTATCCGTAAAGCGTGGCAAATCATTCCGGGTTTAAATATGCAGACTCACGGTTCCCGATATTCACGAAGGTCGAGGACCGTCCGTCATTTCTAACTTTGCCGAGAAACACACCTGAGTCACGGGCACGGCCAGGCAGGCGCCGGGGTTCCCTGGGCTGGTGGGCAGCCTGCCCTGCGTCCACTCCTCAGACCTTCCCTGTCCTTTCACTCTTCTTTGTCAAGAGTGCAAGATTCCACCAAACCCCAAGCCCTTGGGCTCTCCCTTCGAAAACCTGCCCAGACCGCCCATCTCCCCTCCTGGCCCGGCCCGCACCTCCCACCCAGACCACTGCGCCGGCCTCCGCGGCTCGCAGGCCCTTCCCCAGTGGACCCACGTGCAGCCACCTGCCAGGAGAGCCAGTCCGCTCCCTCCCTCATTCTCACCTAAGCATCTGCTGGCATCCTCAACACACTCTGCAATTACCTTACGTCCACTTGTTTGATGCGTGGCCATATGTCACTAGCCGTGATTTTTGGCCGGGGTGATTTTGCTCTTCAAAGCGTATCTGACAATGTCTGGAGACACTTCTGGTTGTCACAGCGGAGGGGAGGGCTTGGCATCCACTGGGTGTAGGCCAGGGATGCTGCTAAACATCCCACGACACACAGGACAGCCCTGCAGACAGAGTTATCTGCCTGAAACGTGAAGGGTGCCAAGACTGAGAAACTCTGCTTTGTGGGGTTTGTGGTGTTTTAGGCACTAAGTCATGTCTGACTCTTGTGACCCCATGGACTATAGCCTGCCAGGTTCCTCTGTCCATGCAATTCTCCAGGCAAGAATACTGGAATAGGCTACCATTTCCTTCTCCAGGGAATCTCCCTGACCCAGGGATCGAACCCACATCTCCTGCACTGCAGGCAGTGCTAAGTGCTAAAGAACTGAGCCACCTGGGAAGCCCCAAACTCTGCTTTAAAATGATCCATATTTGAACAGACATCTGAAAAAGGTTCAATATTCCTTTAATCATATTCTCTATTCCTCTTTTGTCCTAGTAATTATTTCCAAATGGAGCAATAAAAGATAATTTGGATTACAATCTTATACTTTAACATAATGAACAGCAGTACATGACAGCAATAACTGTCGCTGTGGGTGTGAAGGGAACCAGCCTTCACATTTGCACCAGAGCTAAAGGACTCACATGTATTCTGTTGTCAAATATGAAAAAAACCTAGGCAAGAAGAGGTGCAACTTCTGCTATCACTTGGCTAAGATATAAAAATCCCAGCTATATCCTGGTATTCCATCTCAGGATACCCGGATGGAAAGCTTTTCACACTATGCCAGGCTAGAGTATTAACATGCAAAACGGTGTGGTGGTTTAAACCTGTCATGGGTTCAAATCCTGGTCCATCTCTTCTTATCTCTATGACATTAAATTACACTCTAGACCTCAGTTTCCTCATCAATAAAATGGGAGGGGGGGGAGGTAGGGAGAAAAAAAAAACAGCACCTGCCTCACAAAAGTGTGTGAGATTCAGAAAAGACAACAGGGTAAATGTTTAGAATACTACTTTAGCTTGTAGTTAACATTCACATGGAATTCTCCAGGCCAGAATACTGGAGTGGGTAGCCTTTCCCTTCTCCAGGGGATCTTCCCAACCCAGGGATCGAACCCAGGTCTCCTGCACTGCAGGCAGATTCTTTACCAGTTGAGTCACATGGGATGCCCAAGAATTACCTGTTGTCATCTAACCATATGCAAATATTTCACACCTCATCGCCCTTTCACTTGCATGAGTAATCAAGAAAACTGATTTTGGTCTCCTGTTGAATGGGTATACCTGGGAATTAATTTAAAAACTAAGAAAAATAATGAAAATATCAACTCCATCAACATCTATACCTAGTAATTTATAAACTTTTATGCCTTTAAGTATTTTATTTAAGGAGAAGGAAATTATTCTTAATATATAATATTTCAAACACAAAAGAAGTAGAAGGTTTTAGTAAGCCAAATAAAGTTATCACTTAAGAAAGTTTTAAATATATTTACAATCTCTACTTTTATTGAAAAATTTCCAAAATGCCTTAATGTGAAATGACAGTTTCCAAGCAAATTCAGTAATAAATTTGTACAGTTTACAAATCTTTACAGTAGTACTATGTACCACTATGTATGATACCATGTCTAGATTTTACTTAACACTATCTTTATTAAAAAAAAAAAAGACTTGGTTTGACATTTCTTTCATGGATTAAATTAGGCAATTAGTTATCCTTAAAAATAAATTGTAATAAGCAGTTAATGACTGTAACAGCCTTACAATGTATCTTCCCCTAAACCATTTCTGACTCAACTACTATAAAACAATCACTCAGATTTCATCAGGAGACTGAGATGTCAAATAAGTTTCTTTATATTTTGCAAATCTAACATCTTATATGACTTCCTCAAGAGAAACATATTTTGATGTAGAAATGTTTTAAACAGCAGCTCAGAGTTTAAGCTAAAATTACCAATCACATTTGTTGTTAAACAAAGGCGTTATCATAGCCACAAGAAAACAAAAGACCAAAATAGTCATCATATTCAATCTACCACTGACGTCGAGAGAACAAACCAACAAGACCCCACAAAATGATGCTACTACAAACTCGTTAATGAGAATTTTCTGTTTGACATAAAACTATTTCCAATAAAACCTATTAACAGCAATGACAAAATTCCTAAAATTCACCTAAGACACAAGCAGGTTTATCTGTAAAACACACAACCTTTCCCTCTACCTACGACGTAGGAAAATTCTTACAACTTTCACTGTTCCGTGTTCTTGTATGCCCTGGCTACACAGCTCTGTAACACCCATATGCTCATGATCCAGGGTTAGTGACACATTCATGTCTGCTTACAGTCTCACCTACCCCGTTAGATCTCTCTGAGTGTATTATTCCCATCATCGTTTATTTGACTTGCTGTTTTGTCATTCATCTGTACGCAAACATGCCGACTGAAGTGAGTCGGTTTCTTGTAACAAGGGCGTACATTTGGTTTAATCTGTTTCAACTCTTTTCATCGAATCTCGAGTGGAAGAAATCAGGAAGGGTGGGAATACATACAACGTTACAATCCATTCACTTCACACAGAGAATCCACAGGCGCTTCCACGAACATGTCTGTCACCCCAGGGGTCTCTGCACAGTCACGTTACCAGGGATGACAGGTCAGCCGGCCCCCGTGATCTGAGCCACCTGGGCCCCCCGCCCCGCACGTCACATTCTGGAGCAGCGCTGAGAAGGGACTGTTCGCTCAGGCTGCGGTCCTAGGAGTCCTCCCCCACTACCTCTCCATGGCAACGCGGCTACAGAAAAGCCAGTCCACCTCTTACGCAAATGAAAAAGAGGCCACAAATGTCAGCAGTCACAACATCCACCTCTTCCCTCCCTGCTTAATTTCCTTCTTAAAGTAACAGCGGTGCATTCTTCTCATTCTGCATTTTCAGAACACCTTCCACTGTTCCATGGATGGGAGAGCAGTTTAGGAAAATCAGAGTTAAAAAAAAAATCCATCTGTATGACCACTTACATAACATAACTGAGAATCCAAAGATGGGTATGATTTGCTGAGGCTCATTTACCGAGGCAGTATCTCACTGTGTCCCCTTTGTATCGGGGCATCCTAGTGTTTGAGAGAAGAATCCTTTATGATATTAACCATCCTGTAATTTGGCTTTCTTAGAGAGACACACAGAGAAAGAGGAACAGGGAACCATCCATTGATTACCAGGATGCACTCAGCACACAACATACATTGTTCCTTCTGCAAGTTCATGTTTATTCAGAAAAATCAAGGTTTGTTTTTACTTTTTGGACCAAATAGTCAATTATCTATTAATAATGCTACAGAATGGAAAAGCTGAACAGATTATCCTTCAACTGTTATCAGGTTTAGGTTATATGGCAACTGAACAGTTTCCTTTCATAAATACATTTTTTAAAAATATATAATGGCTAGTTTACACTTCATATGGCTACAGATAGGAGAACGTAAACAATTCTTGTCCACAGAACCTTGACTAACAGTACCTGATAAATTTTTAAATGCCCTTATCTTAAAACATATGTTTTAATCCATAAGATGCAACAAAGTATCAAATTCTGTAAACTGTCATTTGACGTGTGATTTTCTATTAAGGAGACTTCCGACTGAATTCGCAGGGAGCAAGCTCCCATTGGTGGTTGATGAATGATTTAAATGTGGATGTGATTGTCTTAGTATCCTCCACAAGATGTATTTTCCAAGGGAAAACAAATTAGAATTCAAAACACTTACATCACCTAAAAAACAATAGCAAAAAATTTTAACTATACCAAGGGGTGTGGACACTTTTCCTGTCTCATGAAAAATGCAGTTTTAAAAGTTTCATTAATTACTCAGCATTTATCAAACACCTACCAGTGTGCTAGGCAACCTAAGTGTGGGAACAAATGTGAAGGAAAGAGATGTTGATATTTAAGACGAAACCTAAATGATGTGGAAAGAACTGCATCTGGCACAGCCAGGGGGACACACAACTCCAACAAAAGCCCGGAGGCAGGAGGAGCCGCTGCAAGCCAGCACGTGGGGAAGGCCTGATGCACAGTGCTCGAACAAGGTGCCTACACGGAAAATTACATGTGGTCCGTGTGCACATGGAGGGCAAAAAGGGCGGGAGGTCCAACAGCTGAGCATCCGCTGCAGTTCTGGAGAGGCGGCCCGCTCTGGGGTGGGAAGTGCTGCCCCTCAGTTGGTCCAGCCCAGGGACGTGAGAGCTGGACCATAGAGAAAGCTGGGCGCTGAAGGACTGATGCTTTTGAACTGCAGTGTTGGAGAAGCGCTTGAGAATCCCTTGGACTGAAAGGAGATCCAGCCAGTCCATCCTAAAGGAAATCAGTCCTGAATATTCATTGGAAGGACTGATGCCAAAGCTGAAACTCCAATACTTTGGCCACCTGATGCAAAGAGCTGACTCACTGGAAAGGACCCTGATGCTGGGCAAGACTGAAGGCAGGAGAAGAAGGGGACGACAGAGGATGAGATGGCTGGATGGCATCACCAACTCGATGGACATGAGTTTGAGCAGGCTCCAGGATTTGGTGATGTACAGGGAATCCTGGCATGCTGCAGTCCATGGGGTCGCAAAGAGCTGGACATAGACCTGAGCGACTGACCAGAACTGAGGGTTCTGGAGGATTCCCCAGGGCGAAGCTCGGGAAGATGTATGAGTCTGCAGCAGAAGTGGCGTCAAGAGGTTCTGGGCAAAGCATGAAGCTGGAAACAGTACATCAAGTCAGTCGAACCACAGGCAGGTGGGCATCCGGCCTTTCTGAAGTTCAAGTGTAAAAGAGAAGGATGTGGCTGCAGAAATACACAAGCTTAGGAAGGACCAAAAGCCACAGAAAGGACCTGAGCCTTTATCTTGAGATACATGGTAACAGTACAGGATTTCAGAGAACATGTGATACCAGATTAAAAATTACTCAAGTGATCACTCAAATTGCTTTTGCTTCTACAGTGGGAATTCCCCCCCCAGGGGGGGGAAAAAAAACTCTGAGATAAGCACATAGAAATGACTCTGTATCTCAATGAAACAGTCGTTAAGTATACAGAGAGTAAGCTACCTTAAAGAGAGGTGCTGAATGAAATTTTCTTTTTCAAAGCCTTGAACAGGTCAACCTAGTGTGAAACAGATCATCAGACTTATATCAAGAGACCAGGAATCCAGTGTCAGCAGTGCCACCACCTCTAAGGGGCTGTATGAGCCTGGGATGCCTGCCCAAGTGGGGGAGTCACCCCACAAAACTGGGGATCCACCTCCTACCTAGAGATTCCATCCCATAATACAGTACCCCCACATAAGCTCTTTATTCAAGCTATCTGTCTCCCAAGCTAGACTTTATAGGCTGGAGCCACATTTTGTTCCTTTTTATAAACTTACATTTGCTCCATCAGAAATGCCCCAAAATATTTTGAACAAATACTCTTCAGGTTCTTTTCAGCTATTAAGAGTAATAACTCTAGAATTTTATTTGGGAATCAATTTCAAAAGAGCCAGCCAACTCAAAAGTGGGCCTCAAATGTAATTTATATCACCAATTGCTTCCTTTCACCTTCTTTTGACAATCTGCATTTCACTAAACACAGGACTGGGAGAATGCTATTTTCAAAAAACTAAAATTTTCAGACTGACTTGTAAGTACTTTATAAACACAGGAAACATAAATTTTTTATGTTTTCAAATCACCAGCACTACTGAAAGTGAAAGTGAAGTCGCTCAGTCATGTCTGACTCTTTTTGACTCCACGGACTGTAGCCCACCAGGCTTCTCTGTCCATGGGATTTTCCAGGCAAGAGTACCAAAGCGGGTTGCCATTTCCTTCTCCAGGGATCTTTAGGGATTGAACCAGGGTCTCCCCCATTGCAGGCAGACACTTTACCCTCTGAGCCACCAGGGAAGCCCCAGCAAATGCTCCCAGATCAAAACCCTCTACTTTACAGTAGCATTTTGGTTTCAAATGATCTTCGTTCTTAAATCCACACATTCAGCTTCTAGATTCCATAAAAATGGAGAAAGGAACATACCCAGACATCCGAGAGATATGGAGGCAGTTTTTAAAATAGACATAATAGCAGTGAGAATACATCTGATCATCTGGATTTCTTCCTTCTCACACTAAAGAGGGGCTTCCCTGGTAGCTCAGCTGGTAAAGCATCTGCCTGCAATGCAGGAGACCCAGTTCAATTCCTGGGTCAGGAAATTCCCCTGGAAGAGATGTGATGACCCAACATTCAGGCTTCAGGGATTTATTAACTCACGCCCTAATATTCTTCACATTTTACAACCACTGTGTGATGATTATTGACTGTTAGGAGGGATTTTGAAGATACATCAACTCCCCTCCCATCCTCCAAAAATACATTTCATACTGACCATTCTAACCTATTTAGAAAAGGTAACTGAGATGACCTTTTAAAATCGTTTATATCTGAGATTGTAGGATGTGCAGATTAACTTCAAGACCATCTTCTAGACAACAGACTCACAAGCCAAACTCCCAGAATGGGGGCAAGGGTGAGCATGAGCTTGCTTTTAAGTTCCGAGGCCAGGGACTCCTCACCATTTCAAGGGTGAGGACTTCTTTTTAACAAAACTTCTGGAGCCCTTCCAGGGATCACGGATATAGTTTTACTTCCTGATTGATTTAGGAACCTTATTGATGATAAAAATATATAAAAGCAACTTTCAAGTGGGTCTGTATTTCACTAGTCACAATACTATCTATATCACTGATCTAATTAAAATAAAGGAGCATCAAAACATGACTGAAAATGACTAAATTAAAATAATTAAAACAAAGGAGCATTAAAATGGCTGAAAGATCACCACACCAAGTCAGTTTTATCTCAGTAATAAAAGGATAGCTTGACAACAGAAAAATCTATTCCTACAAGTCACCACAATTTCATAAGGAAAAATATCACTATAGAAGTCAAAAAAAGAGTGATAAAAATTGCATACCAATTCCTATCAAAATGCCTAGAAGGTTATAATTAGAAGATAATTTCTGAAAGTATGTAGATAAGATCCACAAGAAGCTAACTGTGACCTCTGTATTTAACTGCAGACTACCAGAAGCATCACCATCAATGTCAGAATTTAATCAGTGGTACTATTTAATACTTTAACTAGAGATACTGGACAGCTCGATAAAATAAGAAAGAAAATTTTAAAGAGGCATGACAATTGTAAAGGAAGAAACGAAATCATTTATTTGCAGCTGATATGACAATCTAATGAGGAAAACTAAGAAAATCAACTGAACTGTAAGAATGAGTAAGAATTCAGTAAAGTGTGCGTGTGCTCAGTCGGGTCTGACTCTCTGCAGCCCCATGGACCATACAGCCTGCCAGGCTCCTCTGTCCATGGGATTCTCCAGGCAAGAATTCTGGATTGGGTTACCATTTCCTACTCCAGGGGATCTTCCTGACCCAGGGATTGAACCTGCATCTCTTGTGTCTCCTGCATTGGCAGGTGGATTCTTTCCCATTGCACCACCTGGGAAGCCCTAAAGTAGCCATATACAGAGTCAACTCACAAAAGTAGATAGTTTTAATGTACTTTTAAATATACCACAAGCAAAACCAAAAACAGAACATATAGAGAGATAAGGTAAATGTGGCAAGGCGTTAACATACGTGAATTTAAGTGAAGGAAACACGAGTATCAGTTAATCTTAGTGCTTTCAAGACTATCACATTCCTTTAGCCTAAAGCTCCATATAACATGGGAAGTAAATTCAAGACACTTCCTTCCTCCTCAAATCTTCTGTTGCCCATTACCCTGCTCGCAGTTTATTTATCCTGTTTCACCTCCAAATAAATCTGAGGGCATTTAAGCTTATTTTCTGCTCTGTATTCTGTACTGTTGCTCTTCATTAACTCATCACTCTAGATCTCAGCTTTTGTTCCAACTTTTGTACCCAATGGAGGATAAATCTACTCTGGACCCTAAAACGGCCCAGAGGCTTTCTAGCCCAGTACATATCTCTGTTAAGTAAATTGCTGAGCAATGAAATGTAAAACAAAAGAACCAAATGTTATGTCATCCTTGCCTTGAGTATTCCATGAAGCACGGTCCCCTTAAATGATGTACTGAGACCTCCATGTCTCACTGCATTGACGTTACAAACCGCACTGGCTTCATCGGATCCTTGTCTTGGGTACGTGTTTCTCTACATCATTGTGCTCGTTTGGGGCTTAACTTAACTTTGTGAGCAGGTCGGTGCTTTTTGACCATAATGATGAAATCTCATGCGTCAAAACCACAATGCTGGCTGAAAGAATTCAACTCATATCTTGAAATTTGCTAACTCAGAAAATATTCTAGTTCAGAAGTCAAACACTCAACCAGAAGGATGAATGATTTCTTCTCTCCCAGACTGGGTATTTGGTGAGAGGAAGACATAAAATGCCTGCATTGTATCACCTGGTTTGTGGCAACTCCTGGTTTGTGGATCAAGCACAGAGGTTTTCTATTTTAAATATAAGCTATGAAAGATAACAAAATCAGTAAGATAATAAATTAGTTTAAAAAAATTAGTAAGAATAATTTTAACTGAAGAATTGTTTTCTTTCCACTTTAGATTCCTCAAGCATAAGTTCTAATAGCCCCTTGTGACTTTTGGTTTGCAACATAAATTACAATTTTAATTCTATAATAATTTAGGTAATTGTTTCATATTATACTTTCCCACCAGAGAAGGAAATTGCAACCCACTCCAGTACTCTTGCCTGGAAAATTCCATGGATGGAGGAGCCTGGTAGGCTACAGTCCATGGGGTCGCAAGGAGTCAGACACGACTGAGTGACTTCACCTTCTTTCTATAGTTCCTTTCGGAGATGGACATGGCAACCCGCTCCAGTGTTCTTGCCTGGAGAATCCCATGGCCGGAGGGACCTGGTGGGCTGCAGTCTATGGGGTTGCAGGGAGTCGGACACGACTAAGCAACTAACACACACACACACACACACACACACACACACACACACACACACACACACACACACACACACTTTCCCACCAAGCAAAAAAACTCTACAAGAAGAGGAACCTTGTCCATCTAGTTTTGCGTTGAAGTCTGACTCCTCAGCATGAAGACATTCAATCTTCATGGAAGAGTGGATGACAGTAGATCAAACTGAAACAAACGACAATAAGTTTCTAAAATAGGTATTTAAAATACAAGTATTTTTATTAACAGTGTTGCAGGATAAATATAAAATATTACAACCCTGAATCAGCTTCTCAAATGCTCAGAGTTTTTAATGAGCAAGAAGCAAGACATTTTTGATCAAATAATATGCTATGCCATCAAATCATGTCAATTAGAAAAGTGAAAAAAAGTTCTACGATAATTATTAAATTAAATGGAAATAAACCAAGCATACAACAGCAGGAGAATGTGAATTATGACAAAGTAATATGATGCAATGTCATGCAGTCATTTGAAACAAAGTCTAAAAGGAATACTAATGACATTGAGAATACTAGTGACAGACACCATTAAAGGTGAGCACCAGAGATAAGTACTGTATGATCCCAACTGTGCTTTATGATGTATACATACATAATTATATGTTCATATGCATATGCGTGCAAAGGTACACATATATAGTCTAGACACATGCATACATATACATATATGAAATATGTCAAATTGTTGTAGTTATTTCTGGATGACACAGTTCTGACTGACTATAATTTTTGTGGATCTTTCAGATTTTCTGCAATAAACATATCAACAATTTTTTTTTTTTTTTGCTAACTCTGCCTACAGAGGGAGAGAAAGATGGACCTTAATTTCCACAGCATAAACATAAGTTTCAATCTAATTACTGACACAGTCATCAGTCAAATGTGTGAACCAAACATAATACTCTAACATGCCCCACACCGGATCAGAGCTGACTAAAGGAGCTCAGATCAAAGTTACCTGAATGCAGAGCAGAAGCTTTATATACCTGCTGCTGAGAGCCGAGCGCTCGAGTTTGAAAGCTAGTAGCTTTCAAGTAGGGGCTTCCCTGGTAGCTCAGCTGGTAAAGAATCCGCCTGCAATGCAGGAGACCTGGGTTCAATCCCTAAGTTGGGAAGATTCTCTGGAGAAGGGAAACAGAGGAGCCTGGTGGGCTACACTCTGTGGGGTCGCCAAGAGTCAGATGCAATAGAGCGACGAAGCGCAGCACAGCTTTCAAGCATAGTAGACTCTTCTTGCAAAGCAGAGAAAAGATGTATCGTTTTTTCTCTGATTTTAACAAGATATCTCTTATTTTTAACGGTGAACAATGAAAATGTATACATTTTCTCTCCTGTTATCCTACTTGTAAGACTCTTTATTAGAAAAAATTACCTTAAAATATTTGCACCATCCATGCAAATATTTGTCACAGTAGTACTTATTTTAGAGAAGAATGGGAAGCCACCACATAACAGAGTTGTCCATGTTTATTCTTGTGGTCTTAGGTCATCTCTTGTTTTGTCTGGGGTTTGACAAAACTGGGAAAGGAAAAGTGATGTTTTATTTTCTCTCCCACCATATCCTGACTGCAGCAGCATGTAACCGCCACACTTGCCCTCCTAGTACCAACAGGCTCGTTTCAGTTCAGACATGGAGTCAATTCTGCTCTTACCAAGTGCTCGTACAGGTCAACAATTCCCCCCAAGGGCCTGAGAACCTTTCTATTGGTTTTCTGCACCAAGACTCGCAGTATCTATTTATGTTTTCCTGATCTATCCAAATATTTGGGTTAGTTTATAATTAAGAACAAGACCTTCTAGAACTAACACCCAAAAAAGATGTCCTTTTCATTATAGGGGACTGGAATGCAAAAGTAGGAAGTCAGGAAACACCTGGAGTAACAGGCAAATTTGGCCTTAGAGTACAGAATGAAGCAGAAAAGTAGGGAAAACCACTAACCATGGTATACAAAATAAAGGATTATGCAGTGGAAGTGACAGAAATTTAAGGTATGGACCTAACAGAAGCAGAATATATTAAGAAGAGGTGGCAAGAATACATAGAAGAACTATACAAAAAAGATCTTCTCGACCCAGATAATCACCATGGTGTGATCACCAACCTAGAGCCAGACATCCTGTAAAGTGAAGTTAAATGGGCCTTAGGAAGCATCACTACAAACAAAGCTAGTGGAGGTGATGGAATTCTAGTTGAGCTATTCCAAATCCTAAAAGATGATGCTGTCAAAGTGTTGCACTCAATATGCCAGCAAATTTGGAAAACCCAACAGTGGCCACAGGATTGGAAAAGGTCAGTTTTCATTCCAATCCTAAAGAAAGGCAATGCCAAAGAATGCTCAAACTACCGCACAATTGCACTCATCTCACACGCTAGCAAAGTAACGCTCAAAATTCTCCAAGCCAGTCTTCAACCGTACGTGAACTGTGAACTTCCAGATGTTCAAGCCGGATTTAGAAAAGGCAGAGGAACCAGAGATCAAATTGCCACAATCCGATAGATCATCGAAAAAGCAAGAGTTCCAGAAAAACATCTACTTCTGCTTTATTCACTATGCCAAAGCCTTTGACTGTGTGGACCACAACAAACTGTGGAAAATTCTTAAAGAGATGGGAATACCAGACCACCTGACCTGCCTCTTGAGGAACCTGTATGCAGGCCAGGAAGCAACAGTTAGAATTGGACATGAACAACAGACTGGTTTCAAATAGGAAAAGGAGTACGTCAAGGCTGTATATTGTCACCCTGCTTATTTAACTTCTATGCAGAGAACATCATGAGAAACGCTGGGCTGGAGCGTTTCTGGAATCAACAAGCTGGAATCAAGATTGCCAGGAGAAATACAAATAACCTCAGATATGCAGGTGACACCACCCTTATGGCAGAAAGTGAAGAAGAACTAAAGAGCCTCTTGATGAAAGGGAAAGTGGAGAGTGAAAAAGTTGGATTGAGGCTCAACATTGAGAAAACGAAGATCATGGCATCTGGTCCCATCACTTCATGGCAAATAGATGGGGAAACCGTGGAAACAGTGACAGACTTTATTTTTTGGAGCTCCAAAATCACTGCAGATGGTGAATGCAGCCATGAAATTAAAAAATGCTTCTCACTGGAAGAAAAGTTATGACCAACCTAGACAGCATATTAAAAAGCAGAGACATTACTTTGCCAACAAAGGTCCATCTAGTCAAGGTTATGGTTTTTCCAGTAGTCATGTATGGATGTGAGAGTTGGACTAGAAAGAAAGCTGAGCGCTGAAGAATTGATGCTTTAGAACTGTGGTGTTGGAGAAGACTCTTGAGAGTCCTTTGGACTGCAAGGAGATCCAACCAGTCCATCCTAAAGGAAATCAGTCCTGAATATTCATTGGAAGGACTGATGCTGAAGCTGAAACTCCAATACTTTGGCTACCTGATGTGAAGAACTGACTCCTTGGAAAAGACCTTGATGCTGGAAAAGACCCTGATGCTGGGAAAGATTAAAGGCAGGAGGAGAAGGCAATGACAGAGGACGAGATGGCTGGATGGCATCACTGACTCAATGGACATGGGTTTGAGTAAACTCCGGAAGTTGGTGATGGACAGGGAAGCCTGGCATGCTGCAGTCCATGGGGTTGCAAAGAGACACGAACGAACCACTTAACTAAACTGAACTGACTGATAATTAAGAATGTTTTCCCATGATAATCTTCTTTTTTTCCAGAGCTTATAACACATTTCTATGCTATTTCTCTTATTTTTACCCTTGGTAAACTTTATCTTCTAACTTGACCAGGAGAAAAATCCCATTTCTCTTCTTTTTAAACAAACCATAAAATGATCTCAGGACCTCTTAATGTTTAAAGGGTAGGAAGTAAACTTTGACTAGGCCTGCCAGAGAAAAGTCCAACACACACACAAAAAACCTACCACATCAGAAAGTATTTGTAATAATTTTATATTTCGTCTTAGACAAACCAGTATTCTGAAACACTACATACTTGAGACAAATATCCTTTTAGGTTTTCCCCAAAATGGGTATGTGAATTAAAGCAGTTGCCTAGAAAGTCTTGTGATCTAGGGAAAAATGACATCTGTGAAGTATAACAGGCACATGGCCCCAGTTACAGGAACGATATAACTCTTTCAACAATGAAAATCAGATTATTTTAAATACTATTTTTTTTAATTTTAATTATGAAAGTATGGTCACACATTTACAGGAGACTTGCAAAATACAGAACAAAGTTACATATGGTTCCACTATGTATTAAAATTATTTTTAAGCAGATAACTTAAGATTTTTAGCTGGAGTTTCAATATCAAACTCTCAAAAATTACTGGAATGAATAGACAGAAAAGTAGGATACAGTAGGCCTGAAAAGTACTATAAGCCAATTCAACATAATTAAGATTTATACCGTGTTCACACAAGAGCAGGATACAAATTGTATTCTAGTTCCCGTAGTCTGTAAACCAGGAGGCACTGGAACATGTCCAGGGGCATAAAACACGGTGCAAAAATTCACAGAGTCTTTTCTCTTGTCACTGTGAAATTACGTTAGAAATCAGTATCAAAAGATATTATTTCTCATTTTGATACTAATTTCTTATTTTGCTATAATCATCCTCTGTGTTTTTCAGTCTTTTAACTTTATTGAGGCTTTCAATGGCTAAGTCAAAGATCTCTCTTGGTAAAGGACGCACTGCACTTGAAAATACGTGAGTTACTTTTAAATACTGTATTTAACATGAAAATCCCCACCTCTTACTCCAAGGAACAGCTGTTTAAGTACTTTTTTCAAGTCTTCATTTAACATTTCCTCGTCATTTTGCACGGTTTTTAACAAATGTTGGATCAACGAAATTTCTAGCCAACAAGTAGTTACCTACTCTTAATCTGGTGAAAGAAGATCCTTAGGTTTCGTTTTAGGACAAGAAAAGGAAGTTGAGGCAACAGCGCGCCCTGGGAATAGCAAGGGTTTTGTTTACAGACAAACTGAGGCTCCGTTCGGGCTGGGCCTCCCACTGACTGCCTGACACCAGGCAAGCAACGCCACTCCCAGCCCTGCACCCCAGCTTTTCCACCAAAGACTGCTGCTGCTGCTAAGTCACTTCAGTCGTGTCCGACTCTGTGCGACCCCACAGACGGCAGCCCACCAGGTTCCCCCGTCCCTGGGATTCTCCAGGCAAGAACACTGGAGTGGGTTGCCATCTCCTTCTCCAATGCATGAAAGTGAAAAGTGAAAGTGAAGTTGCTCAGTCATGTCCAATTCCTAGCGACCCCATGGACTGCAGCCCACCAGGCTCCTCAGTCCATGGGATTTCCCAGGCAAGAGTACTGGAGTGGGGTGCCACTGCCAGACAAAATGAAACAAAAACCCCCAAATTAAACAGCACCATCTGCCTCAAGGGACGGATGTAACATACCAGACACCAAGGGAGAGTCAATGGATGTCAGGTCTTCTTTCTTTCTTCATAAATACACACTTTCTAAACTATCAAATAACCTCACATGCATAAGGGTCAGAAAAACTTGAAACTAGCTGATGTACCATGGCAGTATATTTAGAGCGTTACTTTTTTTACTGGGGTATAGTGAGACCCCAGTTCGATTCCTGGGTCAGGAAGATCTGATGGAGAAGGGATAGGCTACCCACTCCAGTATTCTTGGGCTTTCCTGGTGGCTCAGGTGGTAAAGAATATGCCTGTAATGCGGGAGACCTGGGTTCGATCCCTGGGTTGGGAAGATCCCCTGGAAAAGGAACGGCTACCCACTGCAGTATTCTGGCCTGGAGAATTCCACGGACTGTATGGTCCATTGGGTTGCAAAGAACTGGACACAACTGAGCAACTTTCACTTTAGCTTTTTCATAATTGCTTTATAATTGTGTACAACAGAATGTATACATACATTCCCTCGCCCTTAGCCCTACTTTCCACCCCCTACGCCATCCTACCCATCTAGGTCACCAAAGAACACAGAGCTGAGCTCCCTACGTGGAACATTAATTTTTTTAAAGGACGTGTAAGGAAGTTAAAATGTATTCATAAAAATCCTTATATATTACATCATGCTACACAAAGCCATCCCTTTAAATACGTGTCTGCCCATTTTGGATGCTCCTGATCACACATTTCATTACTCAAACCAGTGTCCTCATCACGTAAAACAAAACCTAAAGGCAATAACTCAACACATTCACAATCTGGATGGACACGCTGTGGTTCTGTTACCATCAGAAGACAGCTCTATGCATCTAACGCCTGCACAGTTGGAAGGGAGAGCTTTCAAATGCGCTTGAGGCCCAGAGGCCAGAGCAGCTGGACAGCCTCCAGGGCTGGGCAGGCTGACCACACGGCCTCCCTCAGCGGAAAGTCCCCACAGGGCGTCTGAACTCATTCTGAAAGCAGGGGGCAGTTCCTCCTACGACTCATCTGGGCAAGTTTCTAGAAAAGGACAGTTTGCAGAGAGCCACAGAGGTTCTCTCCCGGGCACTGGAGTGTAATTATGGGCGAGGGTAGTGATGCAGAGAGAGGCGCGGAGAAAGCGCGCACTCGGGAAGGGTGAGGAGGGCTGAAAACAGCGACCGCAAATCCAGTCCCTCTGAGGAGCTGACTGCAGAAGCACTGACTCACTCCTGCCCCACCACCTCCTTTCCTGCAGGAAAAGCAAACAAACAAACAAAAATGGTTACAATCTGTGTGTAAAGTGTAACTAGATTCGTGTCCTTTCCTCTGGAGATACAGAGCAAGGGTCAGTGTGAACATGCATATACTTACACTTTAATATTTTACCTATAGATTATATCATACACACACCATAAAGACAAAAATGGAAAAACCATAATATTTTTGAATGGCCACTTACTGCAGGGGGAGGAGAGATACACGAGAGCTGGACTTCTCTGACAGCAGCTTCCTTTCTAGATTGTACTTACGAACCACCTCAATATTTTACACAATTACAAAAGAAAAATTTTAAACAAAACCATCTCTAAAATTCAAAAACACAATGACAAATGAATTTCAGGATGTACTGAGTTGTGGCATAACCATCCAAACGGGAACAAGTGACACTAAAAGACAACACTTTGATGACGAAACCCTAGTGACATGTGCCCTAAGGAAAAAAAAAATGCAGAAAGTTCTGATGGTCGTGTTGGCATTAATCTGAATCCTACATCAAGGCTGTATATTGTCACCCTGCTTACTTAACTTATATGCAGAGTACATCATGAGAATCGCTGGGCTGGATGAAGCACAAGCTGGAATCAAGATTGCTGGGAGAAATATCAATAACCTCAGATATGCAGATGACACCACCCTTATGGCAGAAAGTGAAGAACTAAAGAGCCTCTTGATGAAAGTGAAAGAGGAGAGTGAAAAAGTTGGCTTGAAGCTCAACATTCAGAAAATGAAGATCATGGCATCTGGTCCCATCACTTCATGGCAAATAGATGGGGAAACAGTGGAAACAGTGGCTGACTTTATTTTGGGGGGCTCCAAAATCACTGCAGCTAGTGACTGCCCCCATGAAATTAAAAGACTCTTGCTCACTGGAAGAAAAGTTATGACCAACCCAGATTAGCATATTAAAAAGCAGAGACATTACTTTGATAACAAAGGTCCATCTAGTCAAAGCTATGGTTTTTCCAGTACTCATATATGAATGTAAGAGTTGGAGTATAAACAAAGCTGAGAGCCAAAGAATTGAGACTTTTGAACTGTGGTGTTGGAGAAGACTCTTGAGAGTCCTTTGGACTGCAAGGAGATCCAACCAGTCCATCCTAAAGGAGACTGTCCTGAATATTCATTGGAAGGACTGATGCGGAAGCTGAAACTCCAATACTTCGGTCATCTGATGCAAAGAAGTGACTCATTTGAAAAGACTCTGATGCTGGGAAAGACTGAAGGTGGGAGGAGGGGACGACAGAGGATGAGATGGTTGGATAGCATCACTGACTCAATGCACGTGAGTTTGAGTAAACTCCGGGAGTTGGTGATGGACAGGGACGCTTTGTGTGCTGCAGTCCATGGGGTCGCAAAGAGTTGGGCAGGACTGAGTGACTAAACTGAACTGATCCTGGTATCTCACGGGACAAAGCAAGTGTGTGATTCTACCATTGCAGGAGTCACTGAGAATCAGGTTTCTCCCTGTGAGAGGAAGGAGATACATAAGATCAAAGAGGACAAGTAAAAACCCAGTAGTCCTGATGTTTGTCTTGAGCTGTATTCATGTATTTGTGCATGTACACACACAGAGAGAATCTACCAAGGACAAATACAGTCCCTCTGTATTTGGAATCGATGGCTAAGCCGGGAACGTGAATGCGCCCAGCACCCAGACTGTGGCACCCAGAGACGCCACCTCCCACCACATCTGGGCGTCATCAGCAGAGCATCTCCACGGTCTGGGGGCCGGGTGCGTTCTTGCTGCCGGCTTGGCCACGGATCCCAAATACCGCTGGAGCCCAAGAGCACACTGCCTGTTGGATGAAGCATGTGGCCCAGCCCGGCCAGAGGATGTGAGGGGCAGGCACTCAGCGGGGCTGAGGGAGCGGGAGGGACAGACGGGCACAGCCTGACGGCCAGGACCAGCAGCTCCTCCAGAAGGGAAAAGGGGAAGAAGGGAAGAGGTGATTCAGATCCAACCAATACCTACCCACTGGCTGTGCCAGCTCCATGGGTGAATTACAACACTTCACCTGAGGATGCCAAGGCTTACCTATCACATGGAGACGAAGTGGGGAAAACGAGCTTCTAAGCGCGACAGCGTTTCCTGAAGACAGGGCTACTCCCCCGGCCGGGGGACCAGGGGCCCTGCGTTCAGGGTGGACGCTGGGATCACTGCTGGGACAGGTCAGAGGCAGAAGACGCAGGCTGAGCTGTGAGATGGGAGGCATCAGGTTTCTCAGGAGTCCCCAGGCCCGACCTACACCCGACAATAGGGAGCCCACCACACCCAGCGACACCGGTCATGAGCACCCCCTGCGAAGGCCTGAGTTTACGTCCTCATTGAAGGGCAAAAACCAGTTCGTCCGATTCCAGCCTTCTCATTAGAACACTTACACGTTAAAAATTTCACAGAAGAAATGTTCCCTCATTACATAATAAAAATTGTTGAAATCCCAAATAGGGCATACTAGAAAAAGGAAGTTTATTCAATAAAACTACTTTGCTCTGTACTTTGCCAGGCAAGTAGACACTTTTTAGTTATATAACCACGAATTTAATTTGCTTTTAAATAACCTTTGAATCATCTGTAAATCATATTTTACTGGAGGGAACAGACAGAAAAGTATCTTCTTTGGCTACGTGTGTTGATTTTTTAACAGAGAACTGGGTGAAGTTTATATACTCGGGAAGCACATGTTAGATTTTTAGTAATCTATAGTCAGTGAAAGAGAAGCAATTCAGGCAGAACAACCAGCGCTCTGGTCTGTGAGAAGCCTTACCCCCTGCACCCAACACAGAAAGTGAGCATGGTCACCCCAGAGCTGCCCCAGGACCTCAAATACCACTGGCTCCTCTTCCTCAGGGTGATGACCACCCCCCCCACCCCCAACCAGGAAAATCTGAGGGGGTGGGGCTGCTCACGGCGAAGGGTGTGTGTCAAAATCACCTTTCACCTGAAATACACATGGATTCTGCCATAATGAAAAGCATTAACCCCCAACTTCCGTATGCCGAAAAGATGCCTGTTCCAAGGGTACTCCTATTACGTGCTAATTTGAACCCCACAATGTATGTTATGGTTATAGATGGCTTTGAGAGACCACTCTCCCCTTTGCCTACACACACCTTTTTTTAATAATCTCACTTCTCCCACCCTCCTTTGGACAGCCAGGAGTTTAGCTGTACGCTCAAATTCAGCGTCTTACCACATACAATGGTTGGCTATCATCCTTTTTACTGACATTCCTGTTACCGTGCAGTAAGCAGAAAGTAGGCATCATACAAACACTCTGAGGCTTGATTCTGGTTTGGAGTGACTAGGGCTGAGAAAAGAACACAGGAATGTTCCTGAGCAGGGAGCTATACTCGATAATTTGCAATAACCTGTAAGGGAAAAGAATTGCTGTTCAAATAATAGTAGCAAGGAGAAAAACCTGTTTTTGACTTCCACAGTTCTTCAACTCAACTGGAAAGACATTTTGAAAAATAATCATTCTGCTTTGGACCCTGCACATTGATGTTCTGAGCGAAGAGTATCTCCAGGTTCTATTAACAACAGATTCACATGCATGTTTTGAAATATGCTGTGAATCACAAAGAACATCTTGATGACTAAGGGAAAAAAAGGAATTTTTGGAGGGGTGGCAGACATTTCCGGTTGGAAGGAGGCCAAAAGCTGTTTGTACAAAGAGGAAGTACTGGAAATATAAGCCACCTCTTCCAAGTACTAAATGGTCATTCAACGTCTGGGTGACAAAGTTCAGAAAAATACGGTCATAATTCTGTCTTCAAGCACATTTTCATTCCCGCATGGAAAGGAGTGGGAAGACGTGGACTCTTGGGCCTCTCCAGCACGCTGTTCTCAGGAACAGTGTTGACGTGCCTTCCACGGCCAGTCACACGCTCTGCAGCCCACCTGCCTCACCTCTGGACCCTGAGCCACTCAGGATTCACGACTCTTTAAGGGGGAACAAATAACTGCCCCCCAAAAGGGGTGACTGCTTAACAGTGAGCCTGGGAAAGGCTTAAAACATTCATGGGCACAACAGCTGGTTAGAAAACGAGGGCTAAGCTGATGTTGCTCAATCGCTAAATGTCCAACTGCGTGCGACCCCATGGACTGAAGCCCACCAGGCTCCCCTGTCCGTGGGATTTCCCAGGCAAGAGTGCTGGAGTGGGGTTGCCATTTCTGCTAAATGGGAAGGTAAGCGGGTGCAGGGATAAACTCACAGCATCTCTGCCATCCTTCCCGCCCCGCCCCATTAGGTGAACCTCAAGCACCCAGACGCTGAAAAGCAAGAAGAGCGCAATGAACCCAAACACAGGGTCTGAAACTCTTTCCTGGTTGGCTCACCAAGACAACTCGGTTTATCCTGGCTGCAGGTAACAGGGCCCCGAGTTAAAATGCTGCCTCCTTGGGGCATCTGCAGGAGAAAGGCGGCGGCCGGCGTGGACCTAAAGCGCCGTGAACTTAGGGATGAAGACGGCAGCAAACACCGCCCTCAGACCTGCGCCCCCAAAGCAGAGTGAGGGGAGCACGGCCTGTGCAACAGATGGAGAAGAGGTCAGGGCAGACGGCCTGGGTCTCTGACAATTCAACCCAGAGCCGGAGTGACCTGGGCAGGTTACACCACCGCCTGGGGCTGTAGGAGCCAACCCCCACCCAGCACAGTGCCCACATGGAGAGGGCACCCTCCCGCACTCTGCAGGGGGGCCTCCCCAAACACGGCTCACCCGATGGCAACTCTCCGATTCCTCTGACAACCATCTTGGCAAAGTGCCTCTGATCATTTAAAACTGCACAGGCATCCGGGTCCGTCCCTGGGCGAGGGACATACTGTACAGAGCATGTCCCCAAACGTGAATTGTCTAAGACACACAGATTTCACAGGCACTCTGGATTACGTTACTGTTATACTACGACGGCGTTTACACATCACTGCACAAAGCATAGTGTCTTGCGCACTTAGACGGGTGGCATCAGTAAGGGGGGGTAAGCCTCGGGTAGGACAGACTGCAATTCTACCACCAGTCTCTGCTCGGCCACTCCGTTTCTGGGACACTGTGGTTTCTTCCTCCTTTGCGCCTTGGTTTTCCTCTTTCTCAAATGGGGACACGCAAGTACAATTAGCTACAAAAATTTTTCAGAGGACTGAATGAGGTAATGAGATTAGGACAGGCTGAGAAATACAGTAAGGACTCAATAAATGTTGGCCACCACCCATAATAATATATGCAAAATATCATTACCATACAGCTAATTTTTTAACTGCTACTCAAGTTAAGAATATCTAAGGGTTTGAAAGCACATTTAAAAAAAATTTAACACATTCTACCAGTTTACAAAATCTATAAAAGTAGTTCAGATATTCAGAAAAACAAGGTAAAATTTCTCTAGTTTCTATATGGCTAAAATTCCTATTTTTTTAATCTTTTCTCAGTGAATTCTGGGTAATTTAAATTACATCTAATTTCACCTCTTGGGTCAGTGTTTCACAAAAGATGCTTAACATTCCTTTGCAAATCATATTCATTTATGAACAGAAACATCAACCATTAGTGGGTTGCCATTCACTTCTCCAAGGGATCTTCCCAACCCAGGGATCAAAAGTGAGGTCTCCTGCATTGCAGGCAGATTCCTCACCATCTGAGCCACCAGGGAAGATCCCAAGAATACAGTTAATTACTGGATTTCAAACTGGTAAAATTTAAAGCATGGCTTCCTGATGTCTGTAAATGTTACAATCAAATTTTATTAGGGATGTTTGCTGCGCCACTACACTATGGAAAGCATTTAATAGGCATGTACCGTAAAAATCATAATGAATGTTTAATTGTTGTTTGAGAAGTTATGAAAAGGTTGTTTACATGCTATGAACACACCCTCTGAGGCTCTTGGTGGGTCAGCCTCCACTGACCATGGGGCACACTTCCTTTCCAAGCATTAACTCAGCATGAATTTACTGAAGAAGCCAAGGAGCTAGCTCCAGGCCCTGCCCGTTGCACAACTCCAGGGGGTGCCATCCCCACTGACTTTTGTAGCTGGTAGCACAGTATCCCCGGGCCACCTTTTCACTCTGACGGCACCCTGAAAAATGCACCCACCTCATGACATGTTAAAGGAAGTATACAAACCACATAAATCCCCCTTAACATGTCAAATCGATTCAAACATGCCCCACCTTCCTTCCAGGCAAGGGAACCTGTCAGGAGCCAATTCTAACGTGCAGCAAATCTGCTCGTTCTACCGGGCAATTCAGGGGACCTTCAGGGACCTGGGACCAAGCTGCGTGTCTGAGATGGATGACAGATCTATTTGGATCCACACAAACATATTAACACAATCCAACTTCTAACCAAGAGTGTGTGTGTATATATATATATATATATATATATATATACACACACACACACACAAATGCCCAGGGGACGACCAGGGTGAGGACTGAGATGTGCCCATAGCCACACTGTGTCTCGTCATCTTGGTGACCTCTCTAGTCTAGCGTCTGACAACTTGGCTGAATTGCTACAGAAGCCCTATAACCAGAGAGCAAATGCTCTACAGATGCTGACGGGCAGGCATCAGAGCAGAGACTCCAGAAGGACTGCAGAACAGGTGTGCGGGGCCGGTCTGCTTGGGGGCGGTGGAGGGTGTGGACAGGAAAACTGCCATCTCCACTGGCTGCAGTCAGAGGGGTGTGGTCTGAGGGGTGCTAGCTTGCGGGGGGCTCAAGTTTCCACAGATACGCTCTGGTGCCCCCACCAAGGCCCTCGCTCAAATGCCACAGTTTCAAAGTTCAACTGAGAATCTTTTTGTTCGGAAGTTCAAATATATTTTCCCTTGGAGAAACATTATGCATCTTTGTTGGTGTGTTGACCGGCTCATAAAAAGAGTCCATAAACTTAAGGCGATAATGAGAAGAAAAAACAAAGAATTGAGAAACACTGATCGTGCCTAAAGAGTAGAGTTACAAGTAAAACCAAAAAAATCTTACTTAACAAGTTCTCATCTAAATTCAAGAGGCACATCTAGTTGGCTTGGTCTGTTTTCCCTGTTGGGAGGTATCAATAAAACTGTTACTAGCTAGCCATTGGTATAAACACCTAAACTATTAAATAATAACTATCAAAATCAAACCTTAAACTATCTCTGAACTATTCAATATTAATTTCAAGGCTTATTTTCAGCTACTCTGTTACTAGTATGTCTATGTAACACTTAAATTTAGTAGGTATATTCAAACACTTTCCCCCAAAATATTCAAAACATGTCTAAACTGAAAATTTTTCAGGTTTCTAAGACAACCTTAAACATATTCAAACTGCAGATTTAGTCTTACTTGTCTACCCTGACACTGAAATATGTACACTTTGCATATAGCAACCCTGCTTGCCGCCTTCTTTCTACCCATAGACGAGACATCAAATGCAGGGGTCTCAGTACACCTCCTTCTTGTCCCGATTACAACCCTACTTGTCACTTGAGTCATATTACAAGACAGCTAAAGTGTGAAGTGTCTGCTAAGATACCCTTTAATCTTCAAAGATTTAAATCAGATAAGCTTTCTGTCAAGCAAACAGTTATAAAATTGAGTGTTTCTAGCTACATAAAGAGCATTAATCAATGAGGATACTGAATGTATTACTACCTGTTCCCAGTTTTCCTAGTTCCCCCACCCCACCCCAGGAAGAAAAAAAATCACGTGTTACAGTCCCAAAAATCTATGGATAGTTTAAGCCATGGCCAGTATTTGGTAAGTTATACAAATACATTTATTTCTTCATGAAAGACAGAAAGAAGGCAAGAATCAGATCAGTGAGCCTTCATTACATAGTAGAGCTAAACTCTTAAGAGAAAATGATTTAAAATTTTTCTTGTAAGAGAATTTTAACTTCTGTGAACATCATAAAAGATTTGCACCACCTGGTGGAAAAGCAAAGATTCAAACACATTAAATCTCTTTCTTATAGAGCGTTTCTTAGGTGCTCTTGGATCAAAGGCCCCAATTTCAGGACTCTGATGAAAGCCGCGGGGGTCCTCTCCTCTCTGAAAGCAGGCACACCCACGCCTGCTCACAGCGGGGGCAGATGCAAACACACAACTAAGATGCATCCCTTGCATCCGGCAGTAGGAAACGTCCACCTTTCTTTTTGCTTGCACTTCCTCTTAGCTGCTGGGCATCTGGATCCTCACCCCAGGCCGGGGAATCCACCATTCCACAGGGCCAGGCACTGCCCTCCTTGACCCTGGCTGCGGGGCAAGGTCAGGCATTAGCCCTGCGCTCCCGGACGCTGTACCCCCCGGGGCGCTGGTTCACAGGGTCTCCCTACCGTGCGCTGCCCTGGGTCCAGGAGTGCCCTGCGTGGCCACCTCATCACACTGCTCCTTGCTGTGACCTTGCACACACAGGCTGTGCACACAGCTTCCGACCTGTCTTTTAAACACAGGTACCCACCTGTGCGAAGGGATTACGTGAGCTATTCGATATCCTTCCAGTGAATTCCTTCACTGACTGAGAGCCTGCCTTTCTTCTTTGCAATCAGGAACCCTGACTGTAAGTATGCTCCTACTTTATTATGAGCCTCGGCCAGTGCCACCCCCCCCCCCCCACAATCAACCAGTCCCATGGCCTTCTTATCAACTTTGAGCCAATGGGAAAAATAAGGCCCGAAGAGCTACTGGAAGTGAAGATAAGAGAGTGACCAGTCAACAAAATGCAAGAATATGCTGGCTGGAACTGAAGCGAGATTCCTAAAAACCATCCCAAAACAGGCTCATTCACCAGGGCAGACTCCACATATCCTTCTAGCTGGTATTTGAGGCAACGGGCGTGATTTCAATCAAAGGTGACTGGCAAACATCTAATGAAAGAAAACTGGTTTAAAAAAAAATAGCTAGATGGTATAGAAACAAAAATTAACGCCCACCTGTCTTTAGTCAACAAAGCAAAGATTTGCGCCCTCTTCCCATTACAGGTGTCACATGACGACATGTACATCACGGCAATCTGAAAAAGGCAACCCTGAATTTCAAAATAATCTCAGAATGTTTTCAGTTGAAGCAGAAATACACAAGTTTAAATCCATTTAGTTTAGATAAATGCACAACAAAGACCCAGAAATGGTAAGTAACCTATCCAAAGACATGACTCTCGTTTCCGGTAAGAGTTAGGACCAAAGGTAAAAATGTTTATTCCATGTGCCAGTTACCTTGCCAACTGTATTACATAGGTGTGGGTGCTAAGTTGCTTCAGTCGTGTCCGACTCTTTGCAACCCTATGGACTGTAGCCCACCAGGCTCCTCTGTCCGTGGAATTCTCTAGGCAAGAATACTGGAATGGGTTGCCATGCCCTCTTCCAGGGGATCTTCCCCACCCAGGGATCGAACCTGCATCTCTTTATGTCTCCTGCATCGGCAGGCAGGTTCTTTACCACTAGTGCCACCTGGGAAGCCAGTGTTACACATGGAATCTATTTTAATCCTCATCAATACCTGTGATGGATATATCATACTCATTTTGTAATGTAGAGAATGAAGCTCAAAAGTTAAAGGTCTCATCCATATAGCAACAGGATCATAAGAGGCAGAGTACAGATTCAAAACTCTTTATCTGTCAATTTCTAAAGTTCATCCTGGTCCCTTCCTTTCCTGACTTTGAGGTGTGAGGGATTAGGGAGCTGGGAGTTCTTAACTTTATGTGTGTGCTATGTACACCCTTGCAGTCTAGCAAAATCTACAAACTTCTTCTCAGAATGTTTTTAAATGCATAAGACACATAGGCTAATTAAAAAAATCAATTATACCAAATATTAAAAAATTCATTTAGGAAATATTATCTACTCTTCTTTAAGAAGACATTATATAAGATTTAACAAAACACTAAATAACTATTGCTATTTGCCTTTGGTAGAAAGGACATCAGAAACTCAAATCATTACAACATAATGAATGTGCACGACATTAAATGTCTAAGAGATACATCATGTTCCTTAATTTTTTCTATATAGGACACTTTAAAAAAGAAAAAGAATCATAAATGGCAGAGCTTATTATTTAGATTATATAATGTTGAAAAGTATTTTTTTAAAAAGTAAAATACTCACTGCTACTATTTATTTCACACACAAAATTCTTTCCTATAATAGCCAATAAAACTTGTTTGCCAACCACATAAAACCACATTATCCACAAATATGTTTTTATTTAGCTACAACCTATTATTACTCAGCAATAAACTGCTAAAGGGAATACAGTCTCATATATCAAGAGTCAGAAAATCTAATTTTTGCCACTGATTCATGTACAATCTCGAGAAAATCATCAATGCTCAATGTAGGAATGATCACAACAGGAAATACACAAAGAAGCTTACACGGACAAGTATGTTTTGATTCTGAGCAATTCATGTGTGTGCGTGCTAAGTCTCATCAGTTGTGGTGGACTCTTTGCAACCCTATGGATCGCAGCCCGCCAGACTCCTCTGTCCATTGGGAAGCATGGACAGAGGCCAGAATACTGGAGTGGGTCGCCATTTCCTCTCCCAGGGGATTTTCCCAACTCAGGGATTGAAGCCGAGGCTCTTAGGTCTCCTGCACTGGCAGGCAGGTTCTTTACCACTAGCGCCAAGGTGTTTTGCAAACAGCCAGCCAAGCAGAAGTTCAACAACCAGGAGAATGGGGCACCACTAACAAGGCAGACCGCTCCCACTGTACTCAGAAGGAAGCAGGAGCTGCGAGGTGACCACGAGGCAGTCCTTCCCACGCCTCGCGACCTCACACCCTCCTCCGTCTGGTCCTCAGCACCGTCTCCCTGCCCTCCACCCCACTCCTCACTGTGAAATCCACCCTCGAGAGAAGACGGCTTTTGCAAATGTACACATCCTCCCCGTTCACACATCACACCTTTGTCTGCACCGCTGCCTCTGCTCAGATCACCTCCTCCCTGATGACCTGGTCAACTCATTCATTCTCCAAGACCGGTTCTTGCATCGACTTCTCTGGAAGGTCACTCTCCTAGACTGTATTCTGAGCTGTGTCAGGTACCCACAAGCATGACCAGATAGGATGACCTGGGGAGCTTTGCACCCCTGGGGTCTAGAGCAGTACCCTAAACCACAGACTGAGGAATTAAACTGACGAGTCCCATGGCAAATGCTTAATTGATGTCTGAAAAAAATCTAAAATTTTCATACTGCTGTCACCCTAACAAAAGCATTTCCACAAAGACCATGTAATTATACATGTAACTGTACATTATATTTTTGCATGTAACAACAAGCATTTTTCATATTTCCATGGGATCTCAAAAACTATCGCTTTTAGAGCCGGCTAGTATAGAGGATCACTTCACTACACTACATTAAACGGCATACAAGTCACATCCACTATTTTGCTATTAACGATAATACTAAATGAACACTGCTCAGAAGCAAGAATGTCTCTCTGAAAAAAATCATTTCTTTGGGATAAATTTCAAGAAACAGAAAACCTGCGTAAGGGGGTTTGTTTCAACGTGTTTATACTCAGGTTATACACCCCTTAAAGGCCCGCCCTTGTCACCACCAACAAATGATTACACCTCTTCCACACAACCTCAGGAAACCTGGGTGTTATTTTTTTTAAATACCATATGTATTGCTAAATAAAAATTTTCTCTATCCCATTTTCACTTTTTATCACTGAGAGTAACTTTTCCACATATCACTTTATCATTTCTAGTTTCCTTTGTCCCTTTACCTATCATATTTTCTTATACATTAGAATGCATGCTCAGTCGGTAAGTCATGCCCATCTTTGCAAGCTCATTGACTGTAGCTTGCCAGGCTCCTTTGTCCACGGGATTTCCCAGGCAAGAATACTGGAGTGGGTTGCCATTTTCTTCTCCAGGGGATCTTTCCAAACCAGGGGTCAAACCCACGTCTCCTGCGTTGGCAGGTAGATTCTTTACCAGTGAGTCACCAGGGAAGCCCATATATTAGAACAAGTTACCTTTAACACTGACTTTGTCTAACAACTCTGGGATAAATATTTTATACGTTTATATGTGTCATGCTTTTTATTTGAATTCTAACTCTCCAAACCTGAGAAGGTAATCTCTCCAGAGGTCTGACATGTTCTTCCACCTTTCCTACTTTTTAAAAACATATGATTTTCTACATGTCCACTCTTTAAAATTTATGTTGACTTGTGGGGTGAAATTTCAGTACCTTCCCTTCCAACCACCTACTCAATTAAACCCAACATCATTTTTAAATGATCCTTCTCTGCCTGTGTATATGCATTTGTGTGTGTATAAGAATAATTCCAAAATTGTAAATGCTAAAAAACAAGATGCACTTTAGAAACAGATTTTAACATCAGCTTTGCTGATATACACACAGTTCACAGAGCAAGGGGTACGTGAAAAGTAAAATGTACCATACATAAAATGTACAAAGGTCCATACAGTCAAAGTTATGGCTTTTCCAGTAGTCATGTACGGATGTGAGAGTTGGATCATAAAGAAGACTGAGAACTGAAGAACTGATGCTTTCAAACTGCGGTGCTGGAGAAGACTCTTGAGAGCCCCTTAAATAGCAAGGAGATCAAACCAGTCAATTCTAAAGGAAGTCAACCCCGAATATTCATTGGAAGGATTGATGCTGAAGCTGAAGCTCCAATACTTTGGCCACCTGATGCGAGGAGATCCTGGAAAAGACCCTGATGCTGGGAAAGATTGAAGGTGGGAGGAGAAGGGGGCGATAGAGGATCCAACAGTTGGATGGCATCGCTGACTCAATGGACATGAGTTTGAGCAAATTCTGGGAGATAGTGAAGAACAGGGAAGCCTGGTGTGCTGCACTTCACAGGGCACAGAGTTGGACATGACTTAGCAACTGAACAACAACAAAAATGCACCATACATAATTTTTCACTGAAATTATGTTCACCAAGATTTACTTGTAAACAGGTCCTGACAGTCTACTTCTCTGAACTATTCTTATTATTCAAAGTAAAAAAGAAAAAAAGCATGATTACAATTCTTTCCTAAAACAATCCTCCACATACATTTGAAAAGGACAAGGCATTCTTTAAATATACTTTGTCTCCACTTTTAGTAAATCCTATAGGCAGAATTCTATACAATAAATCTGGTATTTTTGGAAAGATTAAGCTGTGACTCCAACCTAACAGATACACGACAATCTATTTTGGGAATATACTGAACAGTTCTCATTGTCACTGATTAAACTCATGGATCAGTCCGAGCAGGGCCATTTCAGTGTCTGGACTCACACACACAGACTCAGCCACATACACACACCCTTTATGGAACAGAAAAAAATAATATCCACATCCATGAGGTGTCAGCAGTTCTTCATATATTTGGTACCAAGTGCTTGATTCACACAAATGGTATTTTTACCAAATCTAACATGTGTCCAGCCCCTGTGCTTACCCAAGCTGTTTTCCCCCGATATTTCTGTTGAGACCCTGCATTTACAGGGCTTTTCCAATGACATGTCAGGTCAGATGCCACACGCAGCCTGGCCCATCAAGTGGAGAAACCACACAAAGAGTCCAAGCTATTCTTTTTTTTTTTTTAATCTTCTTTTAAATATATTTATTTATAAAATTTTATTTATTTACTTTTGGCTGTGCTGGCTCTTCATTGCTGCTCGGGCATTTCTCTAGTTGCAGCGAGCGTGGGCTTCTCGTTGTGGTGGTTTCTCTTGTTGCAAGCACAGGCTCTTGGGTGTGCAGGCTTTAGCAGTTGCCAGCAACGTGGGCTTAGTAGTTGTGGCCCCCAAGCTGTAGAGCAAAGGCTCAGTAGTTGTGGTACACGGACTTAGCTGCTCTGAGGCATGTGGGATCTTACTGGACCAGGGTTCGAACCTGTGTCTCCTGCATTGGCAGGCAGATTCTTTACCACTGGGCCACCAGGGAAGCCCCTAAGCTACTCTTCTTAACCAAGTCTCTCGCCACTGAATTCCTCTGTCCTCTCTTTCAGGCTCGCACAATGAAAGGAAATTTTAAAAATATATATATACATATATACATATGTAGATAGGTAAGTTATCAGTTTTATCACTAGAAGAGATTTGAAGAATTAGTTCAATATGGACACAGGAAAGAGAGAGAATTCTCAGGGTTTGGAGGCAGCCTCCTCACTGAACCAGAAAGCACTGCCTCCCTTCCCAGGCTCCAGTGGCCCACGACACTGACCACTCTGCACTTGTTTGCACGGCTGGGGGCTTGAACCACAGGGCCCTGGGGTCTGGGTCCTGCTGGCTGGGGTCTCTATGGGACCCCCCACAGTGCTCAGTGGGCCAGCACCTTGCACGCTTACTCATCCAATGTTCACTGAGCACATGGGACAGAATATCCAATCTACACAGACTAGAAAGTCTCATCTTTTAGTTCATTTAATAAAACTCTTGTAAGATTTTTATCATGGAAAAAATGTTGCCAAAAATATGGTTTATAAAGCCTGAAGGGAAAAAAAGTAATCATTTTTATAGACCTGTCTCAACAGACAGGTTTGTATGCGTGTTTAATAGGAACAACATGAATATGTAACTCTGTCCTTTAGTCCTGCAGCAAATGCAGGTGCTGGAGGACCATTTGATGTTTACACAATCTATGATTTAACTCTGGAACTTGGGCTGCATCAAGCATGTCACAGGCATGTATGGGTTGTGAAATCAGGCCTCACTCTAGACAGCACACGGCTGCACTTGTCAGTGGGAGGGCCCTACCTACACAGTGTCTGCCTGACCCTGTCCACCTGAGACCATCGACTTCCGGACCTCATCTTACAGTGAAGGAGCCCTGAATCCTGATTTTCTGAGCTTCTAAACTCTGCAACGTCAATGTTGCAAAAGTTACAGGTATCTGAGGATCTCACCTTCAAGCATTAATGTGTGTATTTTATTGAAACCTGGCTGATTGCACTGTTTCAGGTGCACAGCAAGGTGGTTCAGTTATACAAACACACACATAATATTTTTGAAATTATTTTCCATCACAGGTTATTACAAGATACTGACTATAGTTCCCTTGACTATACGGTAGACCTTTTGTTGTCAAGCATTACTCTTGATAACACATACTCCGTGACGAACACATTCTCCAGAAGAAAAAGAAGAATTCTAAGAGGGAACATCTAGAAATTTAATTAAAAAAAAAAAATTTACAAAAAGCATTACAAGACATTCTGGCATAAGGTTCTCTGCCAGAGTTAAGCAAAATGTTAAATAAGAGGAGTCATTAACTTCTCCGTCCCACGAATCACGTGAAAGGATGACCACTGTTACGAGGATCTGCATACGCCATGGTCTAATCAAGCCTCTCGAAAACCAAGGATGACAGATGTCACCAGAGTCACCACTTCCTCTGTGTTAACAGAAACACCACAGGAGAGGGCCTCTGGGGTTGAACTGAATGAGTGCTGGGCCTGCAAGAGCCGAGAGCAGCCTTTCATGCTCTCTACTAGAGACCTAGTTTCACCCCTTCCCATCACGGCCTGAGAGTGTCTAGCTAATGATCTACTTTCTTTTGTTTTATGAACCTCCCCACAAGATAAGCTTTTATATATACATATATATATTTATATATATATGAGCTCATTCATTACAAAGTGGCTATAAAAAGTTTCACAGTCACTTATAAACACATAAAATTTGGATTTTAGAAAGAAATCACTATGAAACCCTGGGAACATGTGGATATCTGGCAAGAGCATTCAACCAAATCACCCTCAGAGAAAAAGATATTGCATGCTTTAATTACCATATAAATACCAAAATTATTCAATAAAAAGAAAAGAAAACTTAAGCAGCAAAAGCTAAGTAAAACAAGAAGCAGATAAATTGATAAAGAAAAACTTAACCCAAACTACATTCCCAACCACAAACCTGTTGGGTAGGTACACTAACATATACTGGATACCTATTAATGCACCACACCACTTGAGGCCATATGTGTGCATTTTGCTGTTGCTGTCTAGTTGCTAAGTCGTGTCTAACTCTTGTGTATATCAATGTGTGTACACCCAGGTGGCTCAGTGATAAAGAATCTGCCTGCCAGCACAGGAGACACAAGAGACTGGAGTTCCATCCCTGGGTCAGGAAGATCCCTTGGAGGAGGAAACGGCAACCCACTCCACTATTCTTGCCTAGAGAATTACATGGGCAGAGGAACCTAGCGGGCTACAATCCATGGGGCTGCAAGAGTTGGACGCAGCTGAGCGCCTGAGCACACACACATGCAATGTACCAGATCTTCTAACAGTGTTATATTTAATCTTCACAATAACTCATCAGGTAGGTACTATTGGCCACAATTTAAGGTAAGGAAAACATAGGCTCAGAGAGAGTAAATAACATTCTGTAAGTCATGGACCTTGTAAGCTTCAGACTCAGGATTCAATCCAATTTCACAGTCCCAAACTCAAAAGCCCCTGCTTTTCCTCCCCAGCTAAACCACATCTTCAGTGATAGAAGCTTTGATATAAAGTTATCAGTGGACTAATACTTATATGAGTAGTACAGATTTAAAATATGAATAACGGCTGCAACAGCATCCTAAGAACACAATCATCTCCCTGTTTTCTTTTAATGTGCGGCAAAACCCATCACAATATTGTAAAGTAATCATCCTCCAATTAAAATAAAGAAATAATTGGGAAAAAAAGAAAAGGGCAGCCAGACTTCCAGCAACCAGATGGGTCTCGACGAGCAGTAAAGTGGAAGCCGCTTAAAACACGCTGTGAGACTTGACAGTCACACGGCAGAGCCTGGTGCGGGCTGGGGTGCTTAGAGCACAGTCCGTGAAAACGCAGCAAGGGCAGAACCAGGAGGTCAATACATCCTCTCCCTACACACACTTTTAAAAACGAGACAGAACAACCAGCTCAGCCCCTCCGGAAGTCAATGACAGCCAGACAGAAGCAGAAATGGGTCTTTGTGGGAAGCGCTGAACTTCAGGTAGGACCGGCAGGGCGCAAGCCCACGGCCCCTCCGCTCTGGGCTGTTCCCACGCCCTCGTCCTGAGCCCTGGTCAGTGCAACAGGTCAGGGGACGGGGGTCGGCTGAGAAGACCAAGAGCTTCACTGCCAGGCCAGGCTCACTAGATTCGGGGCATCGTCAGCGAGGGTTGCCATCGGCAAGAGAACACAAGGGCCCGAGGCTCTGCCAGGCTGCGGCTGAGGTCAAGGGGGGTCAAGCAAGAGACCCGCAGATCAGCCAGGATTTCACAGGGAGCTCTGGGAAGTGAGATAACGCTCCACCGGCATCCCCGGCCGACCAGTGACCCTGCGCACATGCCGCAGATGTCAGAGTGGACACATCCCAACCCGCCCCACATCCCCTACTGGCACCGACGCCCACCAAGATGCCAGGGAGTTCGGCTGGAAGTACAAGCCAGGGAAGATGGGACAGCTGCCTGGAATCTGAAGGTGCTCCCCAGCCCACGGGTGGGCCATCGGCAGGGAGCAAGAGCTTTCCCAACTCCCCATCAACGTCTGAGGAGTCTTTGGCTGAACACAGAACTATGCTGCCGCAAGGGTGACCTCTGGGAAGCTAGGCTTAAAAGTAACAACAAGAAAAGAAACAAAGAACAAGCTGAATGAGAGACACCAGCCGCCACGCAATATGGGAGAGACAGCCTTCACAGATTGATTTCAAGCAAGTTACTAAACAAAGGACTACAGAAATAAGGCTTGAGCAGACAAGAGTCAGAATCCAGCGTTGCGAGAACCCATTGTTTGAAGTGTTAAGACATTCAACAAAAAGCTTGGAGACATGAAAAGAAACAAGAAAAGAGACCCATACTCGGGGGGGGGGGGGGGGGGGGGGGACAAGCAGTCCATAAAAACTACCTGCAGTCCCCAATGCTGGATTTAACCGGTCAAGGCTTCAGAGCAGCTAGCTATTATATGAACATATGTTTCTCTGGTGGCTCAGACGGCAAAGAATCTGTCTGCAGTGCAGGAGACCTGGGTTCGATGCCTGGGTCGGGAAGATCCCCTAGAGAAGGGAATGGCAACCCACTCCAGTGTTCTTGCCTGGAGAACCCCATGGACAGAGGAGCCTGACAGGCCACCGTCCATGGGGTCGGGTTGCAAAGAGTTGGACACGACTGAGCAACTAATACACACACACATACACTCAAAGAACTGAAGGAAATCCTCCTTAAAGAATTTAAATATGGTAAGCCAACAAATCGAGAACCTCAAAAAAGAGACATAAAGGGTGTGAAAAAGAGTCAACTGGAAATTCTGACTTTGAAAATTACAAGAAATGAAATGAAAAGTTTGCTAGAGGGGTTCAACCACAAATTTGAGCTGACACAAGAAAACAGCAGTACAGGTGACGGCAGGTCAAAGGAACTTAACCAGTCTGAAGAAAACACAGGAAAAGATCAAAGAGAAATACACAGAGCCTCAGAGACCTATGAAGCAACATTAAGCTTACCAACATATTTGTAATGGAAGAAGAGAAAAAAGGATGGAAAAACATTTGAAGAAATAATGCCCTACAACTTCCCAAATTTGATCAAAAATTTTTTAAAAAAGCACTAATCTCCACATCCAAGAAGTTTAACAAAACTTCAAATAGGATAAAGACAAAGAAACCCACACCTAAACACACAGTACTCAAGCTGCTGAAAGCCAAAAACAAAGAGCTAAACTTGAAAACAGCAAGCAAAAAGTAATCCATCAGGCAGAGAAAACCAACACGATCAACACCTGATTTCTCATCATGAACAAGGGAGGATCAAAGGCCATGGGATGTCCAGAGTGCTGGGAGAGGGGAGCTTACCAGCCAAGAATTCTATAGCCAGAAGACCACCCTTCAAAACTGCAGGAGAAAAAAAGGCATCCCATGACTTTTTGAAAAGACAAAGTTATTGCTAGAAGATCTGCCTTACAAAAATGCTGTATGAAGTCCTTCAAGTTGAATGGAAATGACATGGACAGTAACTCAAATTCAGAAGAGAAATGGAGATGGCCAGAAGTGGCAAATGTAAGACTCCATTAATATTTTTCTTATTTCTTAAACTCTTAACTTTTCTCCTTCCTTCCCGCAAATTCTTAAAAATACAGAAGACTGTACGAAGCCATAAATTAACCCTTTAAAGCTGGGTTTGTAACATAAAGGACTCATACATGTATGACAGTAAGAGCATAAAGGGAAAGAGGTAGAAAAGCCAAAACAAAGTCACCAGTGTTCAGTTAGCTTGATTCTCAAGTAGACAATGATACATTAGGACGCATACTGTCATCTCTAAGAAACCAAATGACTAAAAGAAATGACCCAAAATGATAGTAACAACAAGAAAAGCAGCAGAGAAATAAAAATTGTACACTAAAAAGTATTTAACACAAAAGAAGACTGTGATACAGAGAAAAGCAAGATTATGAGACAAACGGAAAAAGAAGCAACAAAATGGAGGACAAAAATCCATCAGTACCAATAATTACACTGATGTAAATGGAATAAACACCACCCTCGGAAGACAAACTGTCAAGACTGGATAGAAATGCAATTCCAACAGGGTGCTGTCCACAAGAGACATATCTTAGGTTCACAAAACCCAAAGTTTCAAAGGAAAAAGGCAGAGAAAGATAATACTTTGCAAACAGCAACCCTACGAGAACTGGAATTGGAGATAATTGTATCAGGTAAAACATGTTAACAACCAACTTGACCTCAGTGACGTTTAGAAAAACTCCAGCTAACGGTAGATGTGGGCATGACTGCTCACAGCAACATTATCCACAATAGCCAAAAAATTAAAACCATCCAAACGTGTCTACTGACTGGTGAATGGCTAAATCAAATGGGATCTAGGCACACAACAGAATATTACTTGGCCATAAGAGGTAACAAAAAAACTGATACATGCTACATGCAGATGAATTTCAAATATACGCTAACTGAAAGAAGCTAGACATAAAAGTCTATAAATTGTGTGATTCTCATATTATTAATTAAGGTCCAGAAAACGCAAACAGAAAGAGCCAGAAAGCAGACCAGGGTCTGGCTGCCTGGGGCCAGGAATGGGAGTGAGGATTGACTAACAACTCGGGGAAGTGTGGAGGATACGACGGACACGTGCTGAAACTGGACTGTGGTCAAGGCTGCACAGCTCTACAGAAGCACCAACACCACTGAACTGTACAAGTGCACAGTGGGTGAGTTTTTCTGCATGTAAATTGTATCTTTGCAAATCTGTCAACTTATGTATTGTATAGTGGTTTGACAGAGCAATATAAACGGCTGTCTGGAGACTGACAAGGGCACTCTTTCCATGAGAGAGCATCACATACAAACTCAGTGCAAACTCTGGCTTGTCCAAGATGTTAGTTGAATGCTAGGTGTGTAACATCACTCATGTGGCATTAATTTCATCAAAACACAGCAAATCAACTTAAACTCTCAACATATAAGAGGCCAAATGATGCCTTTAACCCTTGTCACACAGTCACACATCTGCTTATGCATGGTAATTGAATATCACTTACAAGTTCACTCATCAGATGTTTGCACAAGCTGGCTGAACTGGCATGTGTAAGCTATTATGGTCTTTCAACATCTTACTATAAATTTCCTGGAAGACAAGGGCAGAGCTGTTGAACTCCTCGGTGTGTCCCACACATCACAGCAGGGCCTACGGAACTCCAAACAGAGGCTTCTGGGTCAGTTCACGACCCTACAGGCTCCTCCCTTTACCGTGAGAGGCAGCGAGTTAGTTCCTGATTCTCTGACCATTTGTGGGTCACGTGCTAACATCACCCTGTACTGAAGTAGCGGCTAAGGTTCCAGTGTGTCCATGGAGAATTGATGGTGCTTTCAAAAGCATTTCTTAAATCACTCAAATAGTTATTATGAACTCAATTGAGCCTATCCTTAGCACAGAATATTTAATCTTAAGCAAAATAATATTTAAAATAGATAACCAACAAGGACCTACTGTGTACCAAAGGGAACTCTGCTCAATGTTATGTGGTAGCTTGGAAGGGAGGGGAGTTTGGGGGAGAATGGATACATGTATATGTATGGCTGAGTCCTTTCGCTGTTCTCCTGAAACTATCACAACATTGCTAACCGGCTATGGCAACCCACTCCAGTATTCTTGCCTGGAAAATCCCACGGACAGAGGAGCCTGGGAGGCTATAGTCCACGGGGTCGCAAAGAGTCGGACACGACTGAGCGTCTAAGCACAGCACCCCAATACAAAATAAAAAAGTTTGCAAGTAAAATAAACTTAAGGAAAATAAAGCAAAATAAAAACGGATCTCAGAAATATCATTTCCTCTACTCTAATCCCACTATCCCAAACCACCAGAAGTAAAGAACTGCTCGGAGATGAAAGGAAGTGTTGCAGGGAATACTGCGAATTCAGGCACACCAGGTACTGAATCACGTTCTCAGACGCCTAAGCACAACGTGTTAATACCTCACGCTTGAGTACCATCCTCGCTCAGACGACCTGCCCACCCCCAGGCCCACTCACAGGCGGCGGGAATGCCTTTTGGAGCCCATTTTTCAGAAGGCCCTCTGCCCAGAGACGGCTCTGCTTCCCTGCAGCACAATCCTGTGCAAGAAAGTGCCCACCACTGGAAACCGTAGCCTCCAGCATCTTCTCCTACTGTGGGTGAAACACAGAGGCAACTAATGGGGACAATCCAACCAGGAAAAGGACAGGGCTCTACCTGACGGAGCAGCTGGCTCTGCCCTGACGACCCGGGCCTTCTGGGTGGGACCCAAGATCCTGGCATGAGAACATCGAAGACGACTGAATTTTCCCGGCAAGACCAACTCAACCTCTAAGGCTGTCCCTTCGGCTCAGAACCACAAGCAGAGGGGCCCTTCCCAAGCAAGCTCCTGAAGGGGAGCCCCTGACAGGCTCAGGCAGCGGCTCTGAGTTCCCGTGACCCACGCCTATGGCCGTTCTCCAGAGAAAGAGGGGCACTCCGACTTACTCCCAAACAGAAGGGGGCTGATAAATCACCTACTTCTTCTCTATTTCCTGCAAAGGGGTTGGTTTCCTCTAAATGTTAGACGCTGCCCAGGTGGCTCAGCAGTCAAGAATCCTGCCATGCAGGAGAACAGGGGTTCCATCCCTGGACAGGGAAGACCCCCTGGAGAAGGAAATGGCAACCCACTCCAGGACTCTTGCCTGGAGAATCCCATGGACGGAGGAGTCTGGCGGGCTACAGCCCATGGGGACAGAGAGTCAGACGCGACGGAGTGACTAGACAACAACAAAGCGTTAGATGGCAAATGCTCCAGACCTTGTGACTCCTCGCTTCGGCTGCGGTGGCAAGTAAGGCAGTCAGATGTTGAGTGAATGAATGGACGTGGCTCTGCTCCAGCGACAGGATGTTCACCAAAACAGGTGGAAGGCTGGACCCAACCACTGGACTGCAGCCTGCTGACCCCTGCCTAGAATCGCAGCTATTTAAAACTAAAAAGGAAATTACAGGTTGACAGCGCCCTGCCCCCAACCCCTGCCTATTCCCATGCGGTGTTCTCAATGAAGACACGAAATTCAAGTTACTTGCTTGAGGTCACATACTAGCTTATGCTGGTGTGTCCGTACGCATGAAGAGAATTTCCTAAAGTAAAAGACAGAGAGGATGAGAGATGAGGAGGCAGGGAGAGAGGGAGAGAGACGCTCACTCTTTTAACCCATCGTCCTGTTTCCTGGATATCAACAAATCATAGGGCCCTAGGTGGTATTTTTGGTTCTAAGATACGTTGGGGGAGCAGGTTTAGGTTCACAGCAAAATGAAGCAGAATGTGCATGGATCTCCCCTCCCTCCACACAAGCTCAGCCTCCCCCCCCACCACCACAGCCCACTGGAGTGGTTCATCTGTTACACACGATGAAATACACGTCATTAGACCCAGAGCAGTTTAGGTGAAGGCTCATTCCTGGTGCATGTTCCATGGGTCTGGACATGTATCCACCATCACAGCATCATGCACAAGAGTTTCACTGCTCTAAAGATCCTCTGTGTGGAGACTATTTAATTTCAAAATGTCATAAGTCATTTTGAAGCCTCTGACATCTCTTCTGTAAATATTCAACTTATTGTAAGAGGACTCAACTTGGTTAATTTTATAACTATCATGAATAGGCACTATATGTATCAAATCACCAGGGTTTCCTTGGTGGCTCAGATGGTAAAGAATCCGCCTGCAATAAGGGAGACCTGGGTTTGATCCCTGGGTTGGGAAGATCCCCTGACGGAGGGCATGGCAACCCACTCCAGTAGTCTTGCCTGGAGAATCCCCATGGACAGAGGAGCCTGGCGGGCTACAGTCCATGGGGTCGCAAAGAGTCGGACATGACTGAGCAACTAAACACACATATATCATATCTAAACAGGTTCCTTTCTTCTTCTTCAGTCAAGTTTCAAGTTCACTGAGAAATCCACTCTAACCCCCAAACTAGATTAACAACCACTTCTGTAACGATTTCCCCCATCCCTTCTTTTGCAAAAGTCTCAAAACAACTTATTTTCTGTCAATCTATCCTTCTTTTCTTTAAAACGCATCTCAAAACTCTACCTCCTTCAGGTTTTCAAGGAGAACAAAGTTAAACTTCTCCAAGAAGTATTTTCTGATTTTTATCCTACTCAGATTTTTTTCAATTTGAGGATTCCACACTGCACGTACCATATTCACCTGAAATTATATACATGTTGCTTTGTATTGCCAAGAGCTTTTTCATGTGTTTTGGGTCATATGAAAAACTCTTAGAAGGAAATTTATTGTTCACTGCTAAAATGAAAGACTAATAAAATCTCCTAACTCTGATCTCTTATTACTAAAAGCAGCTTTTCACTTGCCCTTTACCTACATCTGCAATCTGGATATAGACCCACATATATCTAGAATAGTATATTTTTTCTATATGCTTCTGTACCTACTGCATAAGGAAAAATTATAAACTGTTTTCTTATTTTACTTAGAATTTTAATATTTTCATTAATTTTCCCCAAAATAGCTTCTAAGCCTTTGTGTCCAAAATTTCAACCTTTATGTGGAGATGCCCACTTAAAATACTGCTACTCTCCATCTTAAGCAAGACATCTTTACTTTCAACTACATCTTACTAAGCAAATTATGTAAGCAAACATCTCTGATGGAACAACTGTTCCTTCTCTCTTGAAGAGCTTGGAAATTCCCGACTGTTGGCAATAGCAAATCCAACTTGGACTGTGATCTACGTACACAACTCTGAAATGGATTTCCAACAATTAAAGACTTAGAAGGGGGAAAGGTCTTTCTCACCTTGTGAGTCACCTCAGTTTTATGTGCTTCCTTGACAAGTTTTATTTTGTAACTGGCCATTGTGCTCAGTCGCTCAGTCGTGTCCGACTCTGAGGCTCCACGGACAGGAGTCCGTCAGGCTCTCCAGGCAAGAATACTGGAGTGGGTTGCCATTTCCTCCTCTAGGGATCGAACCCACGTCTCTTGTGTCTCCTGCATTGGCAGATGGATTCTTTACCATGGAGTCACCTGGGAAGTCCCCCATTTTGTAACTGGGGTGAGCAGCACTTCCCAACTCTTACTCTTATCTGGGAAGTTCTTTCTACTATCAACATGAACAAGCAGAAGCACGACATGCATGTGTGCGTGCTCACTTGCTAATTCATGTCCAACTCTTTGCGACCCCGTGGACTGTGGCCCGCCAGGCTCCTCTGTCCATGGGATTCTCCAGGCAAGAATACTGGAGTGGGTTGCCATGCCCTCCTCCAGGGCATCTTCCTGACCCAGGGACCAAAACCACGTCCCCTGCATTTCCTCCATTGACAAGTGGGTTCTTTACCACTGAGCCACCTAGCAAGCCCTATATGGATGACAGTTACGAGCACATCAAACTCCGAGCTGTGGGACCTTGGGCCACCCACAACTTCTCTGCACCTCACTCCCACATCCATAAAATGGGGGTAGTAACAGCAGCCATCTCACATGGTAATAAGAATTAAACAAGCAAACATGTAAGAATCACTTTGACTTGAGCCAAGTACACAGACCTGTGGGCAGGCTAGCTCTTCTCATCATAAAAATGATACCCAACCTCCCTCTTGCTACTGACCCACAGTGAACTGTAACTAAGGGAATCAATATGATTAAGAAAAAAATTTGAAGACCACTCCACAAATATCATCTCAAACAAGACATTAAACAGCTGCTGAAGGTCAATTCACTTAAACTTCTCTGCCCAACTTTCTCATCTGTAAAATGAGGAAGATGAACTAAGTATCTAAGGTTCGTTCTTTCCCAGCTGTAAAATTTAGGAATTCTCTTGGAAAGGCATATGAGAAACCAGGGATGGGAGAGAGAGCTCCCTGGCCCTGTTTAACCACCTTTCAGGTCCCTGTGTAGCAGCTCAGATCATTTTTATTGATTTTTAAACTATCAAACACTGCCTCATATGTTTAATCAACTCCTATTTGGATACAGGAATATTAAATGGCCATATGCTGATTATATCTTTTTCTTCACTAGAGAATCTGAAAGAGTTGGAAGACAAGCACATATAACTAAGCACACATATAAATACGTACACTTCAAAATATAAAACAATAAATACACTTGAGCAAACTCATACTCTAATCACATAGGCACCTGAGTACCACAGAAATCAACTTTTGTATCAATTAAATGGGTATAACTCTTAGACTCCTACAGTTCCATCCTGTATTCTGTGACTGCTATTTCAGTTAATTGCACAGCAGCCAACTATTTTGTGATCACTACATACTTTCTGAATACTTTTGCAAGGCAGCACAGCCTTAGAATATTCTAGAACAAAAAAGTCATTCTAGAAAATATCTAAGAACCTCCTGAAAAGTCTTCCATTTAAAGTTATTTTTTTTAAAAGGTCAAAGTTAGCACAATACTGCACCAAGTATAAACCTTAGGCTTAATGGTCAGAAGGAACTTCCTTCTAAAATAATGATTTGAGCACTAAGCAGAAAGGACTCCATCTGGTGATAAGCTGTAGTGCTATGGTGGACAACGGCCGACAGTATTACAAACACCCAGTGCTTCATAAGAAGAGCTTCATATCATTTGTCATTGGAACATTATTAAAATTCTATGGTTTTTCCAGTAGTCATGTGCGGATGTGAGAGTTGGACTATAAAGAGAGCTGAGTGCCGAAGAGTCGATGCTTCTGAACTGTGGTGTTGGAGAAGACTCTTGAGAGTCTCTTCGACTGCAAGGAGACCCAACCAGTCCATCCTAAAGGAAACGAGTCCTGAATATTCATTGGAAGGATGCTGAAGCTGAAACTCTAATACTTCGGCCACCTGATGCGAAGAACTGACTCACTGGAAAAAGACCCTAATGCTGCGAAAGACTGAAGGCAGGAGGAGAAGGGGACGACAGAGGATGAGATGGTTGGATGGCATCACCGACTCAATGGACATGAGTTTGAGCAAGCTCCGGGAATTGGCGATGAACAGGGAAGCCTGGCGTGCTGCAGTCTATGGCGTAGCAAAGAGTTGGACACGACTAAGCAACTGAACTGAACTGAATATTCAAAAAATACTGCTTGAATGTTTTAAAAGAACTAAATATATAAATGAAAAAAATAAGGTGCTTAATTTATTTATAAAATATTTTTTTAGATAACGTAAGAATCAACTTTAGCACAGACTCACTTAAATTACATTGCATTCTAAAATGTGTGGCTTTAACATCTATGCATATGACCAGGGGTTTTAAGCATACTATGTGTTTTTCTGTTCTATGGCAAGATAAAATTATTCCTCATCAGAACATGTTTTCTGAAACGATGTTCTAAAATAAAGTCATTACTCTGATTAATCACATTATTACATTTTGTATTTGCTTTTAAAAAGAGAAAAGCATTTGCTTAATGTTAATAAGCATTCAAAAAGCATCAGATAAGCTCTCAACATGAGCTGAAAAATAATTATCTGAAATAAAAAAAAAATAAGTGGCTTGCTATATTCAGTCTATTCTATTTTTATCCTCGTCAAACTAAATAATATCAGCTACTTACATGAAAGTTCCTAATAAGTGCAACTGCTTTTTCACCTTTCTCATCAAAACTCTATTTTAAGTTACATATTTCCTTTCTAGCTACAGTCATATACAGAATTTACTTTTACAAGCCATGGGATGGTTTGCCCTACAAAATTTCTAACTTCTCAAATCTTGAGGCTGTTGGCACAGAAGTGCTGACCTAACATTCAAATGTAAAAAAACACCGCACAAGCAGCTGGAATTACATCTGAAAAATCATCAAAATTCAACCTATTCTATAGATGAAGTTCAATAAGATAATCCCCACATAACAAGATTTTATTCACAGTCAGATTTTACAAAAAAATCACTGGAGTGTGCTCGTATTAACACATTGATAGCGAATTCGAACAGTCACTTGATGAGCTTACGCCTGGGGTCCCAGCTGGGTTCTGTGATCTCGCACAGGAGGAGCCAAGGGATGGAGAGATGGGACCACATCTACCAGATGCATTTGGTAGATGTATCTGGCAGTGAAATAGTATTTCACTGCTCTCCCACATGACGGCAACGTCATTTTTAACAACAGTGCAATGATAATAAAACAGAAGACCTCACAATCAGCGGCCTGAGAACTACATGCAGACAGAACAAATAACCAGTTTTACTTCACTCAGCGCCATCAAAATAGGAGCTAAGGTTTGAATGAGTTCAGCGGCAGCACATCGGCTAAAAATTTGCCTCCCCGAATGACTGTCTGCACTGATCTCTCTCTCTCTTCCAGATCCCAAGCCCTGAGGAGTCAGGACAGGAAGGAGGCATACCAGTGATCAACGCTGAGCATGGATGCAGCTTCCTTTATGCAGTTATCAAAATGCACGTAGAGGCTTCACACAGGTACTCCGTGGTGTTGTGTGTATAACTCAAGAGTCTGACATAAACCAGTTTTTCACCGAAAGTAACACACAGGTCTCTGGACTGAGTGTCTATCCAGCGTCAGGCATTGTCCCAAATGCTTACACATCATCGAATCTTCACACACATTATCTCTGTTTTACAGACAGAGGAAACCAACACTCCCAGCTTGCCCAGGGCCACCCGGCTAGTCCATGATAGCATAAAGCCAAACTCTTAACCATTATATTAACTAAAAGTACTAAGGGAATGAACTCTAGAAATCCCATGGCAAAATTTCACATGAAACAGAAGTTAGTAATAACTACCTGGTTCATCTGTTTGGAGTGCTTCAAAATTTATATTAGAGCAGGCTTCTTAATCACAGGCTACCAAATGTAAGAAGAATTTGCTACTTAAGGTTCAAAAACATTAACCAATTTCATGAGTACAAATCATCGTGAACCCTATAGTTTGCTAAAAAGCTAACATGAATGCGATTTTGTTGAGCACAGACAGAAGACTAAAACAGTCTCTTGTGACATACGATTTACCCAGCTAAGATGGCAGGTCTACAGAATTACTGGCAATAAGTCTTTACCAAGTTGGTTACGGTATTGCTTCTGCGGTGTATGTTTTGATTTTGTGGCCACGAGGCATGCACGATCTTACCTCCCTGACCAGGGATCAAACCCACATCCCCTGCGTTAGAAGGCAAAGTCTTAACCACTGGACTGCCTGTGAAGTCCCTGTAGAATAATTAGGATGGAATAACAAAGTACCCAGGCACCTGCAGACACAAGCAATGGAAACCCGTTGTATGCTGGGGATAGGGGTGGGGGGGGGGAGCGGGGAGAGGAGGAAAAGGGAGGAAATATGAAGAAGTGAACTCTGCAGCGGACACACGTCCCACACAGAGTAAGGAACAGACTGGAAGCAGGGGAGGGGGAGGGACACTGTCCAGAGAGACGGGCAACATGGAAACTCTGGGAAATGCTGGGTTTGTGCGCTCAGCTCTGGAGACGGCGAACGGCTGTCCATCAGACACACGGGAGAACGAGAAGGCCAGGGCAAGGCGAGTGTGTCCCAGCTAAGTTCGCGGCTTTGGACCTCATCTTCCAAGGCGATGGGCGTCCACAGACCCCACGTGTGGGTCTCGGCCAGGCTCCGATAACCCTCCTAAGTGTTCCTTCTCACCTTCCGATACAGCTGGAGCTCGGAGCGGAAAAAATAGCCCTCGTCGTCTGCCATGGGTTCAGAGCCAAATGCACTCAACCAATAAAAATGAAAACCAGCCCCACCAACTTCTCAAAATATGTTTTGCAAAGGTTAATACTTAGTATTTTCCACACTGATTTCCAATCTTCACGCCGATGAGCCTTTGAAACCCTGGGCCCAAATACAACTAAAAAAGGTTAACATCTATTTTCTTCCTTTTTCCAAAGCTTTGAAACTTTCCCAGTGGTGATTGGCAGAGCACAAAAAACAGCTCTTTATCTAAGAGGACAGATGGAACCCCTGCAAGTCCCCAGTCCCTCCATTCCACACTACCCAGGAGTCCCAGTAAAGAGCCGGGAAGGCGCTGATTGGTAGGGAAGGACTGCTGGGGAGGGAGGCGCCGTCACGTTCACGTTCATCAGGAGCTGGCCTTGGAGTCTCCCACATGGCGGCCAGGAGCCCTTCGCCTGGGACAACACATAAAGCCTTTCTTCCGAACACCAAACCCACCTCTCATGCCCTTCAGAAATTCCTATTCAACCTCACAAAAGAAATGTTACCATTAAGGCTCTATCCTCTCCCCCCACCCCCGACACACACACACACACACTGGGCAGGCAGGAGTCAAGGACAAAGGTTCTGCTGGTTTACATGGCCCATGGAGAAGAGACCAGAACTCAGCAAACCCCACTCTCACACTCGACAGGTCACCATCAGATAGAGAACTCTGACTTATTTACGCCCCAAATTCACGTACCACCCTTAATATACCAGTTCTTCTCCTGCTTTTACACTGAAGAACCTTCAGCATCAGAAAGATGCAAATGCCGTCTCCTCAGGGGAGCACAGCCTGTGTCTGACTTGAGTGTGCACCAAGTTGCTCAGTCATGTCCAACTCTGGGCGACTCCATGGACTGCAGCCTGCCAGGCTCCTCTGTCCATGGGATTCTCCAAGAACACTGGAGTGGGCTGCCATGCCCTCCTCCAGGGGATCTTCCCCACCCAGGGATCGAACCCTTGTCTCTTGTGTCTCCTGCATTGGCAGGCAGGTTCTTTACCATCAGCACCACCGGGGAAGCCTGTGACTAATTTAAATCCAAGCAAATTGTTTATGCTTCTCCATGACAGAGCCCTGTACGTATTTCTTTATACATGTATGACACCTCAATGCACAAATACACTCCTCCACACACACACATACGTGCTTGTTCCAAGGAAACTTCATATTCTAGAAAGTTGCATACATTTATCCGATGACTCTGCACGTCCATAGGACTGTATCAACTCCAGCTGAAGGACCAACAATAAACCAAAGAAAAATCATATTTGAAAACAGCCATGGAAGCATAATTAACATATGATTTCAGATTTAAGTATAAAGTTTTAATTACTGACTTAATGACCAAGCACAAGAAAAGTACTTCCCAGGCTATTTTCTGAGGAAGCCTCAAAAGAGGTGACGTGTTTCATGGAAACTCCTGAGAGGACAGCGCCCAGAGGGTGAGTGATGAGCTGGTCTCTCCCCACAGCAGAGCTAACTTCATGAGACAGGGCTGCTGGAAGCCAAAGCAGTGGGGACAGGTAAAGTGACGCAAGCGTGACACTTCAGGTGTACCCCACAACTGAGATACAAAACACCGTCGTCCCTCGGTATTTGCAGGGTACTGGGTCTGGGCCCCTAGAAATACCACCCTCTGAGGATGCCCAAGTCTTGTAAATAAAATGGCCTAGTAGGGTCAGCCCTCCGTACCCAGAGATTCCACATCTGAGGATTCACCCAACCCACAGCTAAGAAACATCCACACACACATGGACCCATGCAGTTCAAAACCTCGTTGTTCAAGGCTGAGCAAGAAATGCTGAGAAATTTATTTTAGTAGCTACTGTTCACTTACTTACTTTAACCCCCAAACTGTGCCTGGGGACAGAGTCCTCACACACGTTTTCAGAAGGAAAGCGGAAATTGTAAAGGTGTTCCTGCCTTTGTGCTTTGCTTACTTGGGCTTCCCCAAAGGGAACAGCTTGGCCCTCCTCCTCCTCAGGCGGATGAGCTAGCTGGCTCAAGCATCACGCCTTCCACAAAGCCCCACTCCCCTGGGCCCGGCCAACCTGCCAGTCCACCCACATGGCTTTAGCACAGTCACTTTTATCATCTGTGCTAATCCACTTTGATCTTTTCTTCAGTGGCTGAGAGACTGTAACTGCCTGAGTCAAGCAATGTTTTAGACTCTCACCAATGGGCCCGAACACAATTTATCACAAGTTCTTGTTGAAAACTTTAAAAACATAGTAATTCCAGAAAACAAGTAAGTTTTCCTATTAAAACTTTTCATTTTCCATACTATATGAATTTAGACCCATTTCACGGATCTTCATGATCTGACTGACTCCTCCCAGTTCTTCTACTCCAGCCTCCTCCCTCCTGCTTTCTCTGATGCTCATGGACTCACGGGCTTAATTTAGACGAGCCTGGATCCCAAGTGGCTTTACCAGCTCTTACTCCAGGATGAAATGCACTCCCGCTGTCCTGACAGCTTCCTGGGTCACCTCTCAGCCTTAAGAACTCAGTTCAGAGGTTATCTTACCTTCCCACCCTTCCCCTCTCCAAACCAGCCCCCCAAGACTGGGGTGTAACCCAACACCCACGCTCTGAGGGAATCTCCCTGCATCCTCTTGCATGGCCTGACTCTGATGATCAGTTCATCCCTGCGGCCTGGAACACAGGAGGATATTCAACAAATACCTACTGAGCTGTACGTTCATTTGATACAGAAAGGAAAAGACCCTGGCCTAAAAATCTGCATTTCTCCAGACAGCAAAGTTATCTAGAATATAATAAAGGATGTATTTTAGGGCATGAATAGAAACACAGACCTAGAGAATCAACTTGTGGACACAGCAGGGGAAGGAGAGGCTGGGATGAATTGAGAGCAGGACTGACATGTACGCTGCTGTACACACAACAGCTAGTGAGAAGCTGCTAGAAACACAGGGAGCTCAGCCTGGTGCTCTGTGAGACCGAGACCGGTGGGATGGTGGGCAGGGTGGGAGGGAGGCTCAAGATGGGGGGATCTAAGCCTACTTACGACTGATGCAAAGATGCTGTGGGGCAGAAACTAACACAACATTGGAAAGCAATTATCCTCCAATTTTTAAAAACAAGGATGTATTTTAAATACGAAAAACAAGCATTTAATGCTCATGACCTAATGAATGATACTTTCAGATCAATCATGCATTCATTCTTTCAACAAATGCGTGGCCTCCTTTTAGCTGTGAGGAGCTATCCTGGGCTGGGGCCCCTGCCAGCGCCAAGGCTGTCTTCGAGCACATGGATCAATAGGAACAGGGCACCCTCTCTGGACAGATGAGTTATAAAAGCTGGGTTCAGGACTCCAAACGCCCGCCCCAGCTGGCTGTAAGCATGGAGGCTCTGCCTATAGAAGTAAACGGGACCAAGTCCTGACTTCGGGGGCGCTCAGATTCTAGTGCAAGAGACAGACAAATACACAGTCTGCAACATTTTCTGTGTGACCCTAAAATCCAACTCTGACATACAACAGTCAGTGTGCTCCCTCTAAATCCTCACCTCACTGAACACTGGCGCTAGAATCATCAGTTTGAACTCGGGCCAAGTCGTTCACCTGAGCCAGCACAGACTTCTAGCCCACTTAGGCAGGAAACAAACACTGTCTGCAGACTCAAGGAGGCCACATAACTGGCCCCGTTTTCAACGACCACCTTAGGGGTACTGGCAAATTATTTCGCCAAGGAACATTCTCGATTAATTTGTCCGATTTTAAGTCATTTCTTACCTTGCATGTGCTTGAGAATATTTTTTTCTGTAATAGTAAACATTTCATAAGATACTTTACTCAGGTTGGAATTATTTGCTTTAACAGTTCATTGCTTAACACTGCTATACTTTTATCTCCTAAGTTAAATACAAAAGATAATTACTGCTCCCAGTGGATAAAACACATTCAGTTCAGCTCAGTTCAGTCGCTCAGTCGTGTCCAACTCTTTGCGACCCCATGAACCGCAGCACACCAGGCCTCCCTGTCCATCACCAACGCCCTGAGTCCACTCAAACCCATGTCCATCGAGTCAGTGATGCCATTCAGTCATCTCATCCTCTGTCATCCCCTTCTCCTCCTGCCCTCAATCTTTCCCAGCATCAGGGTCTTTTCCAATGAGTCAGCTCTTTGCATCAGGTGGCCAAAGTATTGGAGTTTCAGCTTCAACATCAGTCCTTCTAATGAACATCCAGGACTGATCTCCTTGAGGATGGACTGGCTGGATCTCCTTGCAGTCCAAGGGACTCTCAAGAGGCTTCTCCAACACCACAGTTCAAAAGCATCAATTCTTCGGCACTCAGCTTTCTTTACAGTCCAACTCTCACATCCATACATGACCACTGGAAAAACCATAGCCTTGACTAGACAGATTTTGTTGGCAAAGTAATGTCTCTGCTTTTTAATATGCTGTCTAGGTTGGTCATAACTTTCCTTCCAAGGAGTAAGTGTCTTTTAATTTCATGGCTGCAGTCACCATCAGCAGTGATTCTGGAGCCCAGAAAAATAAAGTCAGCCACTGTTTCCACTGTTTCCCCATCTATCTCCCATAAAGTGATGGGACCAGATGCCATGATCTTAGTTTTCTGGACGTTGAGCTTTAAGCCAACTTTTTCACTCTCCTCTTTCACTTTCATCAAGAGGCTCTTTAGTTCTTCTTCACTTTCTGCCATAAGGGTGGTGTCATCTGCATCTCTGAGGTTATTGATATTTCTCCCGGCAATCTTGATTCTAGCTTGTGTTTCTTCCAGCCCAGCGTTTTCTCATGATGTACTCTGCATATAAGTTAAATAAGCAGGGTGACAATATACAGCCTTGACGTACTCCTTTTCCTATTTGGAACCAGTCAGTTGTTCCATGTCCAGTTCTAACTGTTGCTTCCTGACCTGCATACAGGTTCCTCAAGAGGCAGGTCAGGTGGTCTGGTATTCCCATCTCTTTCAGAATTTTCCACAGTTTATTGTGATCCACACAGTCAAAGGCTTTGGCATAGTCAATAAAGCAGAAATAGATGTTTTTCTGGTACTCTCTTGCTTTTTCTATGATCCATCGGATGTTGGCAATTTGATCTCTGGTTCCTCTGCCTTTTCTAAAACCAGCTTGAACATCTGGAGGTTCATGGTTCACATATTGCTGAAGCCTGGCTTGGAGAATTTTAAGCACTACTTTACTAGCGTGTGAGATGAGTGCAATTGTGCGGAAGTTTGAGCATTCTTAAGAGAAACCCAAGTAAGACGGTGGGCACTGAGAGAGGGGATCAGGGGGCAGACAGGCTGAAACTACAGTCACAGACAACTAGCCAATCTTATCACATGGACCACAGCCTTGTCTAAAATACATTAGGACAATACAAATCTTTTAAAACAATAAGCTAAAATAAGCTGGCTTTCTTAATACTAAAGTACCTCTTCACAGTTAAAAGGAAATGCTCATTTTTATATGAAATGTATATATAATAAACATACATATATGTTTTTTGACTGCTTCCCTATAGAAAATACATTGGTGTACCTATTTTCTGAGTTCTGCACACAATGGTCTGTGTTAATGTCAACTACGCCTCTCCACTTCTTCTCAAGCTAATGTAACACTGCTACAAAAATAAATCTCAAAACAAGTGTGCAGGAAGGGTGAAAAAAAGTAATTCAAGGTGATCCAGTTGGCAAAGAAGAGCCGACCATTTATTTCAGATGCCTCAATCCAAAAAGGTGCCTGTTGATAGACAGTATTTCAGACTTTAATACCCACCCTAATGCTTGGGAAGGCACTGTAATTCTGTTGAATCCAATTAATTCATTCAACATATATTTATGAAGCATCTCCTAAGAGACAGGAATTGTACAGGGCAAGAGGAAGTGAACGAGAGAAAGAGAACACGGGTCCTGGAGCTGACCCACCACTGGGCAGGGTCACCATCTCACAAGCTGCCTTTGCTGCCACCAAAGAGATACTTGATTAAAGACTTATTATAAACCCTCCTTCCCACTAATGCAGAGCCCTACCTCTTAGATTTCTGGGATGAATCTGTTTAGTTCGAGGCATCTTGATTCAGGGGCCCCTTTTTCTTCTTAGAAACTGTAGGAAGAGCAGGTCATGAAAAGGTAGCTCCATAAACCCAAGGTCCATCAATTAATCCATGTGCTAAAAAAGAAAAAAAAAGTCATGTTTTACTATTTTTCACTGCATTCAAAGGAAAAAGACACTTCAGAAGTTATGGCATAATACAGCACTACTCTAAACTCAACAAAAGGTAACCGACCTGAAAGCCCCTGCAAAAGATGCCTTACTTTTAATTAAACCGAGTACATGTCATTTTGTCATTATCTGGGCTTCCCCATTAAGAACACGGGGGGAAAAAAAATCACTGTACCTTTAACAAAAAAAAGAGTGAAAAAATTCAGTGAACTGTATTTTAAAGCAACATTACCAGGTTATAAAAGGGTTTTGCTGTATCTAGTACATGCCTGCCCATTTATAAATTTCTTAGGGACAAGGACCACGTTTCATTCATTTTGTGTCACCGGGTTAATTCAGCAAATAGGTGTGGTTGCCATTGGGGCTCTTCCTCCACTATTGTGGTTTTCCATTCGAGGTTCCTGTTAGGACTGTTCTTTCTGCCTCCCTGTGTTGAGCCAGAATGTGTGACCAGTTCTGGCCAATAAGCTGTGAGTGGAGACACAGGCGTCATTTCCAGGCTTTGCATTCAGTTATCAAAGTAAGATCCCCCAGTGGTCTCTTCCTCCTCTGCCATGAGACAGGCTCTGTTCTAGACAGCAAGTCTGACAACACAGACCTGAGCTCCTGCCAATGCAGCACGATCATGGTGCATAAACATAAAAGAGATCTTTGCTGATTTAAGCACTGAGGTTTGGGAGTTATTTGTTACTGCAGCATAACCGTGACCTGACTCACACATCTTAAAAAGTGCAGTTTCAAATACAATATGCCAAAACACTAATCCAAAACTAAAGCATCTCTTTCCCAGAAAGATTCCCAGGAGATACTCAAGGATCCTCGAGCTAAAATCTTAGTTTTAACTTCCTGCGATACAACTGATAAGCAAAGCCCGTGATGATGATGCTGAACGTGAAACTATGTTTAATCACCAAGCAAAGACACAAGAATGGAACAGAAATGCTTTAAGACTTTTATAACATCCAGTACTGTAGAAAAAAAAAAACAAGCAAGTACTTATTGAGAATCTACTGTGTGCCTATGTACTTCCTACACATTACCTAATTTAACCCTAATGGTAACTGCTTAGGTAAGTATTATTTATTCATTTTATAGATAAGAAAATTAAAAGAGAAAGAGGTAAAGGAACTGAGCCCATAGTCAGCAACTAAGAAACACGGCCCCACCTGACTCAGGGACCCTCAGCACTTACGTCCTGGCCGGAGATAAGACTATTCCAGAGGGTTTACTCAAGAGGCTCTATCGCACAAGTCACAACTGTTAACAAATATTTCGGTGTCAAATCAGACTGGGCTCAAAGCTTGCTCCGTGGCCTCGTTTAAGGTACTTAACCTCTCTGAGGATCAGATTTCTCAAAAGTAAAACAAGGAAATAGTATCCCCCCTCAATGGGTTGTTGAAGGAACCATGTGGATGCTTTGCTTACTGCTGGCACACAAAAATATCAAATATTAATTCTTCTTAAGAATGCCTGTGTGGGAAAGACTGTATCTAATAACCAGTATAAGGTTTTAGAAATTTATGGTTTCAATACAGCAGAGAATAGAAGGAAAGAAGGCTATAATTAACTTCAGTATTTTATCCTTGATAAGACTGTATGCAGGCACTGTACAAAGACATTATTTGCAATTTTTTAACTGCATGGGAAAGAATATAAAATATGATGGTCCAACACTGTGGACTTCATCTAGCGCTGTGCTACATGATCTGTAAAAGATATGGCTCCTCAATGCCCTGCATTAAAAGGATCCACCATTCAACTGACGAAGCTGCTGATTCAAAAGAGAATTTAGAGACGTCAAGGCCGAATAAATTGTAGAAATGCTCAACTCCCAACTTAAAGCTTTTAAATGGTCACGATATTTAGAAGTTTTTAAAGCATGAACTCCGACTGTAATTCAATCACGTGACACTAAAAGATGAGGAGCCTGCACAGAAAATATTCCAATTTGCACATACAGATTTCCAATCAGTAACAGCTTTCCGCTACCTTGTTCACCGCCTCCCCACTGTCCCTAGCTATCCATCGCAGTGTAAATCCTTGGGGTGGGGGAGACGGGGTGGGGGGAAGGAGGACAGAGTATTTCCAAAGACAGCAGCATTGTAGCGACGAAGATGAGTGATGAACCCGTTCCCTTAAAGCAAAAGAGATAAATACTACATGGATCAAAAACATGACACGATCAAAAAGCGTAAAGACAGTTGCAAGGAGAAAAAACATGAATGAATGTGGAGGGCGGAGCCTGGGAAAAACCCCTCTGCAACGCTGCACTGAACAAAGCGCTTCGCATGCCAGGGGGGGGGGGGGCGGGGGAGGGATGGAAGTGCCAGCTCAGGAAGGAGCCCAGAGTGAATGCGGAGAGCGGCAGGAGGAGGCACAGGACGAGAGGAGGCGAGCGCGGCAGCCCGGAGACTCCTCCTCGCCGCCGCCGCCGCCGCCCCCTCCCCTCCCCGCCCGTCCCCTCCCCTCTCCAGCAGCAACTCCTCTGCCAGCCCGACCCCCGGGCGATCGCGAGCCGACCCGCGCCCCAACCCACCCCACTGTGCTGCGGGCGCGTACTCCCAACCCGGAAAGAAAACTACCCAGGTGGCTGGGAGTAAACAGGCACTTGGAGCAAAGAACGACAGGGGAAAAAAAAAAAAAAGCAAGCCACAAAGCCGGGAGGTTGGGAAGCCGAGGCCTGGTCTCCCTCACCCCCCCCAGCCCCCCACCGCCACCCCCACCGCCACCGCCAGCCTCTTGCAAAATGCGCCCGCGGCTGGAACGCGGCTGGGGAGGCTGGGTCCCTCCGTACCTGCTCTGCTCGCAGGACCGCAGCTCGGGCCGCGAGGGCGCCCAGAAGTGGGCAAGTATCTCCCGCACGCGCAGCCATCCCCTCTGCAAGGTCGGCGGTTGCACACACACGCACACACACACTCGCGCGCCCGCGGAGAGGGACGTGGTCCTGCCCCCAGCCCCCCTCCCCACGCCGCCGCACCCCCACCCCAGCGGCAGCGCCCCCCGCCCGCGGAGCCCGCGCGCCGAACCTGCTGCCAGGACGCCCGGCGGGGCCGCCGCCGCTGCAGCCGGCCCCGGAGCTGCGCTGCTGATGGCGGCGGCCGCAGCTCGGAATCTCCGCGACCCCCCCCCGATCGGCGGCGGCGGCGGCGGCTGGGCGCCCTCCTTCACTTGACAACCCCAAACACAAACAGAACCTCCTCCCGCAGCGGCTCCCGGGGCCCCCCCCGCCTCGGCCCCGGCCCCCTCCCCGCCGCCGCCGCCCCAGCAGCAGCAGCAGCAGCAGCAGCAGCCGCGCCGCTGCCGCCACTAAAGGCCGGCGACTGGCACTCTCACCGCCCAGCTCTGAAATATTAAACAGGGGAGCCGGCCGGGGGGCGGCGGGGGGAGCGCGGGGCGCGCGGGGGGGGCCGCAGGCGCCGGGCGGGAGAGGCGGCCGCGCTGGCCGGCGCCCGGGGCCGCGGCATGACCGCCGCCGGGGAGCGGGTGTCCGGGGTGGGTGGGGGCGCGCGCACCCGCGGCGAGGCGGGGCGGGCGGACCCCCGGAGCGGGCGGGCGGGCGCCCCCCCCCGGGCCGGGGGAGGGGGGCGAGGGAGGGCGGGCGCGGGCTTTTTTACCTCTCCCCGGGGGCAGAGTAGGTAGGGCACGTTTAGCGTCTTTAGGGGCGACGCGAAGAGCGCGGGGGCCGGGGCGGCGCGGGGGAGGGAGGGCGAAGGTCGGAGGCTTTCCCGCGGCTGGGCGGGGCGGCAGGGGATCCCCGGGGGCGGGAGGCGGGGAGACCGCGGGCTGCGACGCGCGGGCGGAGCTGGGGGGGGGCGTCCCCCGGCGGGGTCACCCTCGGGCGCGGCGGCCCGGCCGGACTGGCTCGGCCGCCGCGGGGCCCGGCCCTGGCTTAGGGGCGGGCTGGGCGCCCCGGATCGGGGCCCGATCGGAGTCCCCCGGGTCCCCCCCGGCCGGGCGAGCCCCCCCCCGCGGCTCCGCCCCGCCCGGCCGCCGCAGGGACGGGAGGCGGGGGGCCCGGGGCGGAGTTAGGGACGCGAGAGGCGGGAGCCCGGGGTCGCGCTGGCTCGGGGACTGGCGCCCGGCTGGGGCGCAGGGGCGGGCCCGCCGGTCACGCGGCCCCCTGGGCCCGGCCCCCCCGGGCCGCGAGGGCCGGGGGGGGCGGTTGGGCCGGGGAGAGGGGCGGGGGACGGGCGGGGCGGTGGCGCCTCCTCCCCCCCGGCTCTTTACTTTCCTAAAGCAGGATGTGGGCCGGCCCGCTGACGTCATGGGGTCCCCCAGCCCCCCCCCCCGCCCCGGCCGGGAGGGGGAGGGGCGAGGAGGGAGGGCGGGCCCGGGGCGGGGGGGACCCCAAGGGGGTTTCCTCAGCAACGCGTGGAGGGAAGGAGAAAGTCATTGTGAAACTTGAAACTCATTAACTTTGAAAAACAACTTTATGAAAAAAAAAAAAAAAAACGGAGGGGGGCGGGTGTTGGGTTGAAGGGTGGAAGGGGACACATTATTAACCCTGAACTGAAACTACGCTTTGGTGGCGGATGTTCTATTAAAAGATTGAGGAAAGCCAAGGTTATTCCAGAGGCCACGGCCGTGCCCGCTGGTGGTTCCCAGAGCCCGAGCTGCGAGCGCAGTTTAACCCTTAAGGCTCCGCTTTGACAGTTTAGGAGCCGAGAGAAGGCTCTTTGGGGTATGGAGAGGGGGTTTCGGGGCTGAGCAGGCGATCTGGCCCCAGGGTCGCAAGAAAGAGAAAACGAAGAAGAGGGAGTAATTACCATGAACCAGAGTTTGACCTCGGGTGCTAGAAAGAAACAGAGGAGGGGGGAAAAAAAGAAAGCAACAGAGGAAGCAAGGATTGGTACTCTATGGAAAAGTGATCAGGAGGGGCTGGACCAGGGTAGTGACGAAGGTTTTCAGGGTTAGACTTAACGTTAGTTAGGTCTTTGTCGTTTAAAATCTGGGGCTCAGAAATTCCACATATATCCCTAAAGAAGCAGGCACAAATGACTGGTTAACGGAGCCACGCTCAACTTGGGAGGGATAAGGTAAAACAAAAAAAATTGATGCAGAAAAAATTCTCATATAAAAACCAAAGTGCTTTCCCCTTTTAAGGAATAAAAATGCTGAACGACCGTACACCCACTCTGCTGGCCATCTGTGCAAACTTGAATTGTTCCCTGGGGTTTCCATAAAGATATCTAAGTTTTCCTTGCTAGGGTTGACCCCTAAAATTCCCGGGAGGAAATCCTACCTCTAGCTCAGCTGAGCTTAGAAAAGCATAATGCACCAGAATGTGAATGACTAAAAATGGAATACTCAATAATAGCGAGCTTGTAACCAAAAATAATGTCATGTTAGGGGAGGAATATGCCCATTAAAAACTAGATTTGGTCACAAAAGCAAAGATCAGCCAACAGCTACCTAAATTTGAAATAACATTTAGCACACTACGCCTCCAACCTTGCAATGAAATAATACAATCTTCTTCATTTTCGATGTGATAAAATCATCTCTGTCATGAAATTTAATTGACATCTAATGGACTGCAATCACAAAACATATGTAAATGTAACTTTGAAACTTCAATGAAATAAAACAAACATCCACTTAGATGTGAAAGTATACCTAATCTGTCAGAGGATAAAAATTAAGGTAGCTTGATGATTATCGACTCTACTTTGTGTCACTGGCTATGCCAAAATTACTAACAATACATTTTTAACCCAATGGCCCTTACCATAACAAATGCATAGTGTGAACACAAGGTTTGTATGGGATTTGGCTTTGCAGTGAACTCTTAACAAATTAAATACGCGATTTGGAGTTGCAGTAGATCAATCTTCTCATTTCAGTTTATTAAAGCACTTTTTTCTGCAATGGACTATTCACAACTTGCCTTTCTTGAGATCAAATCAATAGTAATCTTTTTTCTGAAACAGACACATTTCCCCATTTTTCTATTTCCGAATTTTCTAGGTGCAGTTTCTTTTCCTAATTCTGCCTACAATTCTAACTTCCTAGTCATCAGACTGCAGGGGACTCCAACTAAACTATAAGGTAGCTAGAGTCGCCTTTAATCATTTTGTGGCAAATTAAATACAGTCTCTCAAATTATATCTTATAAACGGAATGTGGGGGGGGGGATTTTTTTTTTCCTGAACCAGGAGATGAAATGGGAATGGTAAAAAGCAGTTTGAACTGTCAAAAATTCTGGAACATTGGGGAAGGACACCATACTCAAAAAAAAAAAAAGAGGGGCCTCCTAGGGTCCCGATTCTCTCTGCCTGCACCCCCCACCCCGGGCCGCGCGAGCGCTCAGGGAGCCCCCCTCGGGGACTGGGGTTCAAGTGAGGGCAGTGGCCCTGGCAGGCTCTACACACGGTTTCCTTGCACAGACTTTGGGGAGAACAGCAGCTCCCCCGCCCCCGGCCCCCGGGGCTCCATCAGGGGACCCCACGGTCCCGCCGCGCCCCGCGCCTCCGCCCGCGCGCCCCCTGCCCTGGGTTCCCACGCGGCCGCGCGGCCCGGCCTGACTCGGGCGCCCCCCTGGCGCGGCCCCGCGGCCCCGGCCCTCCGCCCCGCGCGCGGCCGGGCAAGCGCCAGCGCCACGCGGAGATCCCGGGGGTTCCTCCCCGCCGGCCGCCGGGTCACGCCGCCGCCCGGCCCTCCCCTCCGCCCTCCGCCCTCGGCGCGCGCCGGGCTCTTCCCGTCCACCGGCCGAATCCCCTCCTCCTCCTCGGGGCCACCCGGCGACAGACCTGCCCCGCGCGCTCTGCCAACCGTGCCCACCCCCCCCCCCCCGGAGCCCGGGCTGTCCTTCCCCAGCCGGACAAAAGGACCGAGAGAACACTTACCCGGACTGCCACGCAAAAAACAAAACAAAACAAAACTCTGATCCACAGCTTCCTGGGTTTAACTTTTAATTTTTAAAAACAACAAAAGCAGAAACCAAAAGCCTCCCAGGTTGGAAGTGGGCGTGAGAGGAAATGCTAGGGGGAGGCGCTTGCTCCCTCGTCTGCTTTTGCACCCCCCCTTTTCTGACCCCTGCCTGGGGCTTTGATGTTATCTGGTGCACCGCCTCCGCTGGGTTCAGACCGTGGGCTCCGCGCCCAGAGTGTTACACAGATATTTGGCACTTTTATATGCCAGTTTGAAGGGAGGGAAGCAGGTGGTCACGGTGAAGGATTCCCACTTCTCAGCCCCGGCCCTGAGAAAGAAGTTTCTGTCCGTCCCAAGCTTCCCTTTTGTTACCTGAGCTGAAATGAACAAACCGCCAATCTAGTTAATTCCGGGGAGCCGGGCCATGTGGCATTTTTTCTGTTAGACTTCACACCAAAAAAAAAAAAAAAAAAAAAATGAGGCCTTCTGAATTAGATTCATTTTCCCTCCACTCAGCACAAACTTCGAACAAGGTGGCGGTGTACGTTTTCTCGGGCTTTGGTTGGTTTTTTTATCTCAGCTTTGAAAGTAAATATGATTTCCCTTCTAAGATAGACCTGCAGCCTCGAAGAGACAAGCTGCCTCTGAGAAACATTTGTTGTTGAGTCGTTCAATTGTGTCTGACTTCTTTGCGACCTCATGGACTATAGCCCTCCAGGCTCCTCCATCCCTGGGATTCTCCAGGCCAGGAATACCTGAGTGGATTGCCATTTCCTTCTCCAGGGGATCTTCCTGACCCAGGAATCGAACTCGTATCTCCTGCAAGTCTCCTCCATTGCAGGCAGATTCTTCACCCCTGAGCCATCTGAAGACTATAAACTGGGTAATAACATGCTCTTCCTATACCATTCTTACAGGTTAGAGTCTCCCAGCACCCTCCCCCTCCCATTATGGAAAGCTCATAACTGTTGATTTTAGCTTTGCTGGACACTAGCAGAAACTGAATGCATTTTTACATTAGGTTAGCAGTCTCAGGACCATCACAAGCAGAGCACTAACAAAGGTTTTTTTTTTTTTTTTTTTAACAGATTAGCAATCAAACATTGCACAGTCTGCCATTCAGCCCTAACTATTCTTCCACTTTATGCCAACACCGACCTGTGTTCAGGCCTTGCCCTCTGGGAGTTTACAAATTAATGGAGACAGAATGAACACATGGAAAATATACCTAGAGGGGAAAAAAAAGATACAAGAAGAAGCTTATAAACAGGGCCAATTAAAATTATACAGTTATTTACATGATTGCTGAGAGCTTTCTGGACTGGGTGGGGGGCAGATGATCAGAGAAAATTTCATCTTGAGGGTGAGTTCTGAGTAGGATTTTGAAGGAGAAAAGTTTCATGATTTGGCAACAGGATGAGAATAGCATTCCAGGCAAGGGAAATAGCTTGAAGGTGAAAGCAAGTGAACATGCGTGATGGATTTTCTGGCTAGAGCCGCAGGTCAAAGTAAATGTGGAAAAAAGAAGAGTGGCCGTATAAATGCAGCCTCCCAACCAGGGTACTTTTGAGAGGGAGCAAGAGGCCGTGAATGCCCCCAATGAGGCATTCACCTGTCAGTCCCAGCCAAACAGGAAGAACGTGTTCTCTCGTAGTGAGCTTTGAAGACTGCGCTGGGAAAAGCCTTCCTGGGCATCCTTAGGAAGGAATTAAGTCATAATGCTGCATGTCCTTTGGGGACATTTGGACTGAGAACGATCTTTTAAAGGCAAGTTATTATTACTGCTGGATTTAGAATCTGTCATGGTAGTATTTTTAATGGCAGTAGTAGTAACAGTAGTCTTTCTGTATCAGCAGAAATAGCAGTAGCACAGGTCTTCCTTGACTTACAGTAGTGTTGTGCCCAGTAAACCCATCGTAAGTTGAAAGTATCATAAATCGAAAATGCATTTAACACACCTAATCTGTTGAACATCAGAGCTTAGCTTTGTGTGTGTGCTCAGTAGTATCTAACTCTTTGCGACCCTATGGACTGTAGCCCGCCAGGCTCCCCTGTCCCTGGGATTTTCCCAGGCAAGAATACTGGAGTGGGTTGCCATTTCATCCTCCAGGGGAACTTCCCAACCCAGGGATCAAATATGAACCCACATCTCCTGCATTGCAGGCAGAGTCTTTACTACTGAGCCTCCAGGAAGAGTGTAGCCTAACCTGCTTTAAACGTGCTCAGAACACTTACATTAGCCTACAGTTGGGCAAAATCATCTAACACAAAGCCTATTTTATAATAAAGTTTTGGATAGCTCATGTAATTTATTGAATATTGTACTGAAAATGAAAACCTGAGTGGAGGTGTGTGTTTACTTGTTTGCCTTCTTGATGGTGTGGCTGACTGAGAGCTGTGCCACTGACCAGCACTATAGTAGTGGGAATTACCAGCCTGGGAAAAGATCAAACTGAAAAAGTATGATTCTGATTGAATCTTGCTTTTTCACTATTTTATAGTAAAAAAAAGAAAATGTAAGTCAAACCATCCTGAGTCCTGGTCTGTCTGTGTATCTGTATCACCAAAAAAATAGCGTTAGTAGCATTTGTGTGGGCAGTAATAGTTAGAATAGTATTTTTGTGGGCCATTACAGTAGGTGGTGGGGTCTCCCTGGTGGTGCTAGTGGTAAAGAACCTGCCAATGGTGGGGACATAAGAGATGCAGGTTCAGTCCCTGGGCTGGGAAGATCCCCTGGAGAAGGGCACGGCAACCCACTGGAGAAGGGCACGGCAACCCACTCCGGTATTCTTGCATGGAGATTCCGCATGGACCATGGAGCCTGGCAGGCTATGGTCGCACAGAGTCAGAGAGGACTGAAGCGACTGAGCACAGATGCATGTAGATAGTATTTGTATCCTGGAAGTTGTTATAGTTCTGTATGTATCAGCAGCAGTAGGAATAATAGCAGCAGTGGTGGTGGAAGTAATTGACAATTACTGAGAGTTTATAACTTACCAGGCTTTCCTGTATAAACTCACTTACACTCCATCATAAACCCATACCACAAATGAAGAAACAGAGGCTTAGAAATGTTAAATAATATGCCTGTGGCCACAGAGCTAGTAAGGGGGTAGATCTGTGATTAGAACCCAGAGAAAAACAAAATGCTAAAGCTCACAGATTATGGTTTCTGAAAAACATCACAGTAATTCTATCACATTGTACCTCTGTGGAACAAAGAAGAAAAAGGAGTGTCAAAAAAGTCCATCGTTTTAAGTTTTGAGAACTTGGTAGACTGTGTGATGAAAATGGCAAAGTTGGGATGGTGCAGTGCTTGAGGAATAGAAGAGAAAGTGATTTTAAATGTAATCATGTTGAGGTTTGGGGGCTTCCCAGGTTGCACTAGTGGTAAAGAATCTGCCTGTCAGTGCAGGAGACACAAAAGATGTGAGCTCAATCCCTGGATGAGGAAGATACCCTGAAGTAGGAAATGGCACCCCATTGCAATATTCTTGCCTGGAAAATTCCATGGGCAGAGGAGCCTGGCCAGCTACAGTCCATGGGGCTATGAAGAGTTGAACACGACTGAGCGACTGAGGAAATAACATGTCCAGGTTTAGGGTTTTCCCAAGTGGCACAGTGGTAAAGAATCCACCTGCCAATGCAAGAGACACAAGAGATGTGGGTTCAATCCCTGGGTCAGGGGGAGATCCCTTGGAGTAGGAAATGGCAACCCACTCCAGTATTCTTGCTTGGGAAATTGCACAGACAGAGAAGCCTGGCAGGCTACAGTCCGTAGGGTTGCAAACAGTTGGAGATGACTGAGTAACTGGGTGCACACACACACACATGTCCAGGTTTAAGAACGATGATTTAATTCACATTTATGCCAATATTGATACCACTAACCTTGTGTGTGCGCGCTAAGGCACAACAGGCACAACAGTTGTGTCCGACTCTTTGCAACCCCGTGGACTGTAGCCCTCCAGGCTCCTCTGTCCATGGAATTCTCCAGGCAAGAATACTGGAGCCGGTAGCCATGCCCTCCTCCAGGGGGTCTTCCCAACCCAGGGATCGAACCCACGTCTCTTATGTCCCCTGCATTGACAGACAGATTCTTTACCACTAGTGCCACCTGGAACGCCCCGAATCTCAGTTTACTCATCTGTAAAGTGGATATAACTGGAGTCTTCATGGAAATATTATGTGGATTGGATGAGTTGGTATTCCTAAAGTGTTTCAAATATCCTCTAAACTTATAAATATATACTTAATACATATATGTCATATATATATGACAAATACCTTATTGCTTGTCCAGCTCTCTACTAAGTGTACTTTAACCTTAATTACCTTTTAAATATCGAGGAGAGTCTCTGGAGACTGAGGCCTGATAACTAATGGAACATGGTGCTCTGGTCGGGATCCTGGAATAGAGAGGACATTAATGGAAAAACTTGGTCACATCCAAATAAAGTCTGGAGTTTAGTTAATAGTAACGTACTCATGGCATTTTCTTGTTTTTGATCAAATGTGATATAATAATGTCAACAGTGGGGGAAACTGGATGAGGGTATGCAGGAGTTCTCTGTACAATCTTGATAAGTTTTCTGTAAATGTAAAATAAAGTTTACTTTAAAAATAATGACTTATAGCTACAGAAAGTGTTGTTACCCAGGCCTTTCTGATGAAGGAACTCAGGCTTAGAGGTTAAGTAACATGTCCAGATTCAATCACATCTGGCCTTACAGAGACCCTCACTATCTGCAGTGGAGCCCACCCCCTGGAGTCCTGGTCCTGCTGTCTCCTAGGGGGTCTGAGTTCTCCTTTTCACTCCCCCCACCCCTGGAGCCATCCAGGCTAGGAGAGCACTTGTGGCCTACACAGAGTTCTGCAGCAGATAATGTTATTTTTTCAAGTTCCCTTTCTCCTCTTTGAGAGCGAATTCCCACCATGATAGTCTCTCTAGTAGAACCAGATTTCAGGGTTTTATATATATATATTTATTTTTTTTTCCAGGTTTAAAAATATTTTATATGTTGTATCTTAAGTTCAAAATACACCAGGTTGTTAGGTTATCTCTGGCATATTTTCATTTTAGTAGGGGGTTATATCTGTAATTGGGCTTCCCAGGTGGTGCAGAGGTAAGGAATTCACCTGCCAACACAGGAGACTTAAGAGACACAGGTTCGATCCCTGGGTCCGAAAGATCTCCTAGAATAGGAAATGGCAACCCTCTCTAGTATTCTTGCCTGAAAAGTCCCATGGACAGAGGAGCCTGGTCGGTACAGTCCACAGGGTAGCAAAGAGTTGGACATGACTGAGTGACTGAGCATGCATACCTCTCTATAATTATGGGATTTCAGCCTCAGCCTAAGGGTCCGCTAAGTGTATGGACCAGGCTATGGGATTCAACACAACATTAAAGCATTTCAAGTTTCCTTTTGATAACATGGGTTATAAGTAAACTTTTCTTCCTGTAAATAAACTACCAGCCCCATGACTCCACCCCCACCAGCTCTAAGGTACCCTTTCTCCAAGCACACCCCACGTATGCCTACTTTCCACACTACCATCTCTGCCAGCCCAAACCTTACCAGCTCCCAAGCTCACCAGCCTCTGGCTTTCTACATGTTTTGTGGGTCTAAAAAGTTTTCTCTAGATGCCTGCTCACTGGATGAAATTTTGCAACTGAAATGCTTCTGGTAAATAACTCAAACTTATCCTTTTTTCCCCTTCCCCAAACTCGCTGCTGTCTGACTCTGTATTATTTCATTTCATTTTGTTTGTAAAGGCCCATGGTTTAGACCATGATTTTGAGTTTATTCATATCTTCTTTTCATAGTAGTTCCTATTGTGACAGAATATCTATGGGTATCAATAAACAGCAGAACCCAGGCATGGAGAGTCCAAGTCCAAACTGGGAAAAGTTAGAGAGAGGGTGATAGACAGCACGGACTGTATAAAAGCAAAATCATATCAATACACAAGTAAGTGCTCAGCAAGCAAATGAAACACGAGAGTTGGCCACTAATAAGAGGACAATAACAGCTCATGGTAAACTTTAACATGCTTTGAATACTTTTTAAATTTCAGCTATTTTAATTCTGCAAGAGGAGTTGGAGCTTAATCTTTAGTGGAAGGTAGGAAATGGAACAAGGATTATAGTAAGTCATCTATATAAGGGTGTGTGTGGGTGTGTGTGTGAGTGTGTGTGTGTGTGTGTGTGTACAGAGTGAATATCTGCCAGTCAGGCACCTACCTAAGGAAGGTGGAGTTATCATTTCTAAGATTTTTGGCTACCGATGGGTTATACACACACGAGGTTTGGTAATTATAAAAGTACTGATGCAGGCAGAAAATCTTGGCACGGTCACGGTATGTAGCCTCCGAGCAGGACTAACAGGACACACATCTGTCTTCTGCTTGCAGCTCTTACAACTGTCACTCCCAACTGTTGTGGAACCTTCTGGTTGCAAAATTCCACCCCTCACATAGTAACAAGGGAGTCAAAACAGTCCCTCCCTCCTGAGTGCTGCGCACACAGCAGTTTCGTAAGCCTGTTCTCTCAGAAAGTTCCATAGTCCACCCTGTGGGACAAAATAAAATGATTGCAGAAAGGTAGATCAGACATTTCCCTGACAGTGGCTCTTCTGAAAGCACCCTAAAGTGTGTTTGGCAGAAAGAAGATGGCAGCTTCTGAATTTTTTTCCAAAATATATTTTGTCTTTTACTGCTTCAATAATCATTCCTTACAGTTATCTGTCCTGAGTGTCTGATGATCTTGTATCTGTTTTGGTTCCATTAAAGCAAATTCACACATGTTTTCCCACTCAAATGTCTAATGAGATTAAGAAACTTTTCATTTCGTTATTTAGAAAAAAGTCTTGTCCCAAGCAATTATTACTCAGAAAAGTTTCCAAATACAAGTTACTTTATGACAGTGGTCTGTGATTCATATTCTCAAAAGGCCAAGCTGCCACCCTGCAACAAGTCACAAAAAAATATCTAATTTGTGTTCATTTTCTCAAATTCAAAGAGAGCCAGAATAAATTTGGGCAGTATTTATGAAAGAAATTCAGGGATGCTGCAGAAATATTAGCAGATAATCATAAGAGTATGGATTTCTTGCTACTAAGATAATCAAGCTTGCTTGATTTTTCTGCTAATCTAAAATATATGGCCATATTGAGAAGTCGTCATGAGACACTGACCAGTTGTGTAGCAGATAAATCGAAAGAACTATTCTTCTAGGTTAACAAGATCCCAGAAAAGAAAGAAATATTAATGTTTCTTATCATGGCCAAATTACAACTTAGATGCATCAGTAATTAGCAGCCTAAGATTGATGTGCTAAAGTTCACTTCAGTTCAGTCACTGAGTTATGTCCAATTCTTGGCGACTCCATAGAATGCAGCACACCAGGCTTCCCTGTCCTGCACCAAATCCTGAAGCTTGCTCAAACTCATGTCCGTTGAGTCAGTGATGCCATCCAACCATCTCATCCTCTGTCGTCCTCTTCTCCTCCTGCCCTCAATCTTTCCCAGCATCAGGGGCTTTTCTAACAAGTCAGCCTTTCGAATCAAGTGGCCAGAGGATTGGAGCTTCAGCTTCAACATCAGTCCTTCCAAGGAAGATACAGGACTGATTTCCTTTAGGATTGAAAGCTATTAAGAGGCACTTTACAGTGTCCTCATCTTCCCTGGTGACTCAGATGGTAAAGAGTCTGCCCGCAATTTGGGAGACCTGGGCTCGATCCCTGAGTCGGGAAGATCCCCTGGAGAAGGAAATGGCAACCCATTCCAGCATTCTTGCCTGGAAAATCCCAACGACGGAGGAGCCTGGCCGGCTACAGTTTATGATGTCACAACGAGTCGGACATGACTGAGCGACTTCACTTTCTTTTCTTTCATCTGTAAAATGGGATGATAATCATAACCTATATCCCAGGGATGCTTTACGAAAGAGCAGTGAGTGCTTATTAAGTGATCTGGAAGTATCCGCTTCTACAAAAGTATCTAACTAAACATTATCGTTCCTCCTCTTTGCCCTTCACTGTGTGCGATGTCTTTTATGTTCTCCCTGTATCTATTATATCTCCTTTCTTTCTTCACTTACATTGTATTAATACGTGATTGGATTCCTTTTTAAGTTAGCATTTATCTCCATATCTTGTAAGTACTTGCCATTCTGCTTCTCTGTTTTCTTTCTTGTCTGTGCTTCTGAATTTGAAGTGAATGGCTTATTCTTAAACCTAGGACAATATTATTTTTTGGTTCTATAAAGTCTGTGAGTTGGAAATTTGCCTCCTAAATTACAATCACTACTTCTATTAATATTTATAAGCACATTGAATTCTTTAGACGGAGATTGTGCACAATCTCTGTTTTCCTTATAATTTGTATTGGCCTGACATCTGGCTTCTGGAATATAGATTCTCTGACTAATTAAAATCAGAATTCTCTCTTTACAACCACTCATAACCCACAATTTTGACATCACTTCAAACCGAATTTTCCAATTCCCTCAATTTTCTATTAACCAACACCCTCCTGCCTGTTTTCCCGACACCAACTCCCTGCCTTTTTCCCCCATATTTAGAAGATTTGGGATTTAATTATTATCATCCTAAGATGTAGAAGCCCACTGTGATACATTAAAAATTGTTTTCTCCTCACTCTTTTCTTGAAAAGATTGCTAAAGATGAAAAGCAAGTGCAGCCTACATTACATTTAATAAAAAAACTTCTCAATAGTAGATTAATTCAGCAGTACTCAGAGTTGCCAATATTAACATTGGAGGGTGTCTGGAGAGAGAACACAGTTGTCCACCGTGAAAACAACTTGGAAAAGATAGGGCTAGAATCCAAACATTCCGAGCTTCCCTTAATCAGCCACTAATTATCTCCTAAAAATAATGCTTTGATCATGTAACTGAAGAAACCCAGTGGCTCCCAACTACAAGATGAAGCCCATATTCCCAAGCGGGCTTTCAAACCACCATGTGATCCAAGTGTGCATTTCCAGTGTTATCATCAGCTGCTTCCCTAAATACAGTCTTCATTTCAGCTACATGGTTCCACTTGCTGTTTCTGCAGTGAGTTTGAAGCGTCCTTTCCTCCGTATTTCTAATCACCGTCACTACAAGGAATGCCTGCCTTCCTCTTTGGTTCATCAAAACCCTACCCATTCTCTAACGTCCAGATGAACTGTCCCCTCCCCGTGACCACTCCGTGAGATGGTCCAATGGACTCTCATAAAATTGACATACTTTCAATTAGGCAGGTAATCGTGTCTGCAATGCTAAGTGCCACTGTGTGACTTTTTTTATCTTCTGGTCTCAATTGCTTAGAATAGACAGCTCTTATTCATATAACCCCCCCTTTAGTTTTCCTTATTAATTAATTAATAACCAACTCTGGCTGGTTATTAAGGATGCAACCAAAGCATCCTTACAGGGAAATAAGACCCATAAGCTATTACTTTTTACATCTAATACTTTGTGTGTGTGTGTGTGTGTGTGTGTGTGTGTGTGTGTGTCTATGTGTGTGTGTAAAACATAGATAAGTGGTAACTGGCATCGTTAAAACCACATAGTAGTTCAATACAGACAAGCTTTCAGCAATCTTCAGCTATAGCATTTGGACTTCACATTCTAGACTCTTTTCAATCTGAGATAACATGCTAGATTTAATTTGCATTCACTGTAAAATATAGATTTAAAAACAAAATTCATCTGCACATTTTGCCCCTTTCTTCAGTACTTGCAAATCTTTCTAAATTCAAGGTGTTAAACACACCTTCGTTCACTCCAATTTAACTATGATTCAATTATGAGTAACTTAACACGAAGCACCATAGTTTTCAGGATCTCTTGTCCTCAAGATGTGATTAACCATGGAAGCACTGCAATGTAGGAAAGATGACATTAAGATTTCTGTGCAATCATGACATCCTAAGTATATTTAGTACCTGGTGGGTTTTAGGGTGGTCTCTTTCAAAACAATTGTTTTTTCTATCCAATTGTTAGAAGTTTGTGTTCATTCATTGCAAACACATACATTGTATAATACCCCTCAAATAGTTGGGGCAATCTTGACTTTATCTCAGCTTTGTGAAACTTTCAACTTTTGTGCTGACCAAGAAACTATCCAAGTAAGAACACCTATTTAATAACTTAAATAGAAAGATTTTTTTCTCACTAATGACCAAATATGATTGTTAAAATTCTTTGAATGTGATACAAAACCTCCTTGCACATGTCATCTTGGGCAAGTTATGTTTTTTCTCAGCTTTAATTTTCTTACTTTGTATATAGTGATAGCATATGGAGGAGCCTAGTGAGATAATACAATAAAAAAAAACTGTTCAATAAGCATAAAATGTTAAATAAACTATAACTGCAATGCATGCATACTTCAGAGCTGAGCGTTGAGGTACAGACCACAGCAATATGAATTTTTTGGTTTCCCTGTGCATAGAAAAGCTACGTTTACTCTGTCATGTGCAGTAATAACATTATGTCTAAAGAGAAGTACATGCCTTCATTTTAAAATACTTTATTGCTAAAAAGTGCCAAAGCAATTATAATAGTAACATCAAAGATCACTGATTACAGATCACCGTAACAGATGATGAAAATGAAAAAGGTTGAAATAAGGCGAGAATAAAGAAAATGTGACACAGAGACACGAGTGAAAAAATACTGTTGGGAAAACAGCATTGATAGACTTGATCCACGCAGGGCCGCCACAAACCTTCCATTTGTGAGAAACTCAGTGTCTGTGAAACACAGTGAAACAAGGGATGTGCCTGTGTGCTAAGTTGCTCAGTCACGTCCCACTCTTTGAGACCCTATGGACCAGAGCCCACCAGGTTCTTCTGTCCATGGGATTCTCTGGGCAAGAACACTGGAATGGGTTGTCATGCCCTTCTTCAGGGGATTTTCCCCACCCAGGGATGAACTCTGCGTCTCTTTATGTCTCCTGCATTGGTAGGTGGATTCTTTACACTAACACCCCCTGGGAAGCCCCCAAAACAAGGTATGCCTAAATATTAATATGTTTCTTTGGTCTCAGCCAGCCTGGTTAAATCATACTTGACGGTGCTTCCCACAGCTGGCTCTATATCCTGCCTCTAAGGACTGGAAACTTGCCTGTTCTCTCCAACTCCTAACCTAACCCACCCATTTATCTTGCTTTTTGCAGAAGCCCTTGACTAGCTTGGTGGAAAAAGTTAAGACCATTAAAGTGGGAAGTCCCTTAGTCCCTGATACACCACAATTGTTTAGTGACTCCACCTTTATCTCGGTCATCACCACTCCCTCAGTTACAATGCCCACCCACTCTGGGCCCCACAGGGATGATCATTTTGCTTGGCCTGGCAGTGTTTACAGATACATTATCCCCGTAACCATGTGTGTTATTATGAACACTATTGACGGCTAAACCATACCATGGACTACAATGCTTCTTCTTTATTTCCCTGGTGAAAATAATTGCCTAACCTGTGTGTGTGGTATGTGTTTTTCATTCAATCTAAGATGGGCAAATGCCATCTTAATACATTCAAACTCACTCAGTATAGTACTAATTTGGTCTTAGTGGCTAGTTCAGTCCTGGAGCTTCTTGACTTGGGAAGAGTGACCCTAGGCCTTCCATGCCGCTGTTTTCATGGGCCATCCCCTCCAACCATCCTAAGGGTCGTTTTCCCTGGTTTCTCAAAGAAGGGCACCATCTCCTGGATCCTGTGCCTTCCTTGTACTTTGCTCCTTTATGTGGGTGGTGCCCATTCTCCAGGGGCTTCCTAAGAAAGGATTTATAGAAAACAAAACTTTTTGAAACTTGGAACATCTGAGAATACATATTCTACCTTCACACTTCATTTCTAATTTGTCTGAATAAGAATTCTAGGATGGCAAAAATTTTTCCTCAGAATTTTGAAGGCAGTGATTCATTGTGTTCTAGCTTCGAGCATTACTGTTGTGAAATATCCTGCCATTCTGAATCTTGATTCTTCTTCAGACATCTCTTCTTTCTAGAAGCTCTTGGTATATCTGTTATTGCCAGAGCTGCTGAAATTTCACCATGATGTATCTTACTGCAGGTTTACTCTTTTCTCTGGTGCTGGGTTTATTTTGGTCTAGAGTCACACGTCCTTGTGTTTGGGGAAGCACTGAGTTACTTCACTGGGGACCCCCTTGTTGCTGTTCGCTCAGTTCTCTCTGTGGAGCTCCTATCAGGTAGGTGCTCAGCCTCCTGGACACGCCCTCTAGTTTTAAACTTCTATCCTCTATTTCCCATGTTGGCTTCACTTCCGGAAGATTTCCTCTCATTTATCTTCCACCTCCTCTATTGATTTTTTTTATGTCCACAATTCTGTTTTTACTTTACCGTCTCTTTACCACCACGCACCGCCCCTCAAATATTCTTTTTCTAAAACAGAATCCTTGTCTTGTACGTGCTACAGCTTATCTCTGAATGTATTAACGATCATTTTTCAGCTTTATTTCTCCCTGCCAGTCTCTGTTTTCTCCCGTGGCTGATTATTCGTTTCAGTCTCTCTCCTAGGAGAATCAGATCCTCCTGATCCCCGCCTGGGTGTTCTCTAGGAATGCAAACTAAAAGCTTGTTGGATGAGTGGGTGACTCGTGGTTATTCACCAGGGACTTCACTGGTGACCTGGCTTTGCTCTTCCTGGTAGGGGCCTCGGTGTCGAATCCCTTCCTGTTTTTAAGACTGTCCCCTCTGCCTGTCTGTCTCCAGAACATCATTTGCTCCAGTCATCTGCTGGGGTTGACAGCTGACCTGTGGCATGGAATAGGTGAGGGGGTCTGGTGGTCTGCTGCTGCTGCTGCTAAGTCGCTTCAGTCGTGTCCGACTCTGTGCGACCCCATAGACGGCAGCCCACCAGGCTCCGCTGTCCCTGGGATTCTCCAGGCAAGAACACTGGAATGGGTTGCCATTTCCTTTTCCAATGCATGAAAGTGAAAAGTGAAAGTGAAAGTGAAGTCGCTCAGTCGTGTCCGACTCTTAGCGACCCCATGGACTGCAGCCCACCAGGCTCCTCCATCCATGGGATTTTCCAGGCAAGAGTACTGGAGTGGGGTGCCATCGCCTTCTCCGTCCGGTGGTCTAGGTCCTCTTAAACAACCTCACTTCCAACAGAACTTCTGGAGTCCTAATGATACCCATTCCTGGATCTTTTTTATTTTTTTGAAAAATTTCCGCATGAATCAGGCTACTTCTCCTCTTTTCCTGCGGCTGGCTGAGAACTTAGCTTTCTCAGATCTGCTCCCAGCTTCCAAATTTGTGTTGCTCTTGTCTTCATTCTTGTTTATTTTGCCTTCATAGTTTTGTAGCTTTCAAAAAAAAAAAACAAATACAATAATGTAAAGTTAAAAAAATAGAAAATAAACTAATTAAAAAAAAACTCATTGTGATTTGAGTGAAGCAAATGAGCTAAGTGCTAATGATTAATCGGGGAGAGGGGTGAGCTAAAGGTATAGGATTATCTACAAGGCTTAAAATAAATGAACAATAAGGATATACTGCATAGCATGGAGAATATAGCAATTATTTTGTAATAACTTTAAATGGAGTATAATCTGTAAAAATATTGAATCTCTACATTGTACACCCGAAACTAATGTAATATTATAAATCACCTATACTGCAATAAAAATAGATAAATTAAAATAAAATGCCATAGGGTATCTATTCACAATGGAAAAAAGATCCAGGTTATATTTTAATAATGAATTATTTTTAACATGAGCTTTCATACCAAGAGAACGTAAAGAAACCTTTTGTTGTTTTTGCTCAGTCATTAAGTAATGTCAGACTCTTTGGGACCCCGTAGACTGCAGCACGCCTGGCTCCTCTGTGCTCCACCATCTCCAGGAGTTTGCTAAGACTCAAGTCCATTGAGTCAGTGATGCTAACCATCCCATCCTCTGCCGCCCTCGTGTCTGTCTCCTCCTGCCTTCAGTCTTTCCCAGCATCAGGGGCTTTTCCAATGAGCAGGCTCTTCCAGGCCGGTGGCCAAAGTATTGGAGCTTCAGTTTCAGCAACAGTTTCATTCATTCTTCTGATGAATATCTGTATTCTTGTAATTCCCTTCGATGATGCAGGGAGGGGAACTGCTATGCAGTTAGCATAAATGAGTAAAACTTCAGGAAAAATAAACAAGTTTAAAACCTTTTTTTAAAACCAATAACATATATTTTTTTAAATCTTTAATTTTTGATAATGGTTTAAAAATAATACATCCTGATTCTTGCCTTAGTTAATTTGTTCCTGTTAAACTGGGCCTTCTGGGTCAGCCTTTCAGCTGACTGGCGTTCCTATTCTAAAATATACCTGTGCCTACGAGGTTCCTGCAGGTTAGTTTTTGCTGCTGAGGAAACTGCCATTACCGGCACTGAATTTCAATGACTTCCTGCAGGCAAACACCTGGAGGCAATTACCTGTACTTGTCTGCCAGTAGACACAAATATGCTTTAGAACAGAAAAACTATACGTCTGATTTAAAAAAAAAAAAAAGACCAACCCCTTGTGTAATGTTTTACTTCTGTCTGAATGAAATGCTAGGTTATTCAGTCTAGAAATTTGATCCTCTAACCTAGTACTTGTTGATCCATTTTTTTTCAGCACGGAATTGCCATACAGAGATTTTCTGTTATCCTTACCCTCTGTCTGATGGCACAGTTCTTCTGCTCTTACAGGATATGGGTAAGAGACAATGAGTAAAGAAGGATGAAAAATCAAGAACCTACTTTTTAATGGAAGATGACAAGAATTTTGACTTGAGATGCTTTAAGCAACAGATTTCCAAGTCTATTGAAAGAAGGTCAGGGTTCAAGAAGGAGTTCAGGAACATGTAAACTTGAGTTCTACTTTATCTTAATACACATGTGGACTCAGTAACATTTTATATGCCTGAGGATGGTCCCCAGAGACAATCTAGATGATGACTGCTACTTTAGCTAAGTCATTAAAGTTTTGCACTTGAAGGTAAATGGAGATTTAAATGACACCTTTAGAGGTATCAAAATACCATAAAAATACTTTTTAAAAGATTTAAAATGATAAGTACTGAAAATAAGGTTTGAATCTATTTTTATAGTTTTATAGACTACTATTTAATGGTTTTATAGACCATTAAATCATTATGCATGCAAGTGTATTTTAGTTCTTAATCAGTGTAACTAAAGAGTTTTGCTTCTTTTTTCTTTTATTCTCATTCAGACAAAACTATAGATGATTAACAAGCTCTGAAGCTTCCTTTATAGCACAATCAAATTTCAACAAAAATTTCATTTCCTTCTCTGCTAGCCCAAACTGAGAAGTAGGGGAACAGACTCCAAATCTCAACAGGAGAAGCTGAAATGTCATATAGCAAAAGGGTGCGCATTTAGTGAAAGAATGCTTCGTTGCTCAGTAGCCTTTGACTCTTTGCAACCCAGTGGATGGTAGCCTGCCAGGCTCCTGTTCATGGGATTTTTTAGGCGAGAATACTGGAGTGCTATTTCTTCCTCCAGGAGATCTTCCCAACCCAGGGATCGAACCAGGTCTCTTGTGTCTCTAGCATTGTAGGCAGATTCTTTACCCACTGAGCCGTTGGGGAAGTCCCCAGTGGAAGAAATAGTTGCTTTCAGTTATGATACAATCTACCAAAGCAAGCCACAGGGCTGCCAATAAAACCCATAGAGACTACCAATACAGGACAAATACTTCCCTGCATAAGGAAAAGCTAAAGAGGAACAGCAACAAACCAGCAGATATATGAAAAGAGAAGATTTGGAGGCTAAGAAAAGGGGAGGAATTTGAGAGAAGTAATATCTCTTTTCCTCATTACCAACTTTTAAAATTCACTGCAAGAAGCAAAAGGCTATTTTGAAAATCTTTGATCTATATTCTCCACATGATCTGAGAGTATATCTCATCTATCAAAATAAGATCAAGTGTAATAAAAAGAGAAGAATCTGGGAACAGGACAAATAAAATGAAAGTGTTAGTTTCTTGCATTTTCCTAAAAAAGAATAAAAGTTATAAATTAGTATTAGACTTTGATAAGTCAAAAAATGATTGCTCTAACCTCTAGGTCACTCCCTAAAAGAATCATCAATGAGTGTATTGCTTCCAAACTAATAGCAGGAAACCCTGAACCCTGTGAACCCTGTTAGCAGCAGCCCAGAGGGTGGTTATCCAGGGCTGGTGCTGTGCAGTCAGTCACTCAGTCCTGTTCTACTCTTTGTGACCCCATGGACTATAGCCTGCCAGGCTCCTCTGTCCATGGGATTCTCCAGGCAAGGATACCAGAATGGGCTGCCATGTCCCTCTCCAGGGGATTTTTCCAACCCAGGGATTGAACCCACATCTCCTGTGTCTCCTGCATTGTAGGCATATTCTTTATCCTCTGAGTCTTTGAGGAAGCCCAGTAGTGGGAAACCAAAAGATGAATATAATTAGTCCAAAGGATGTTAAAAATGGAGAATAAAAAGGAACGTAAAGTAGATGGGACAACTAATAAAACATTCAATAAGATGCCCTCCCCAAGCCTCTCGGAATGGAGACGCAGTCAAGAAATGAGCTCACACCAAACAGGCCTGATGTGGGGTAGGCGCGGGGGAAGAAAGTGGAGGATATTTGGCAAGCAGCCTATTGCATGATCCCTGGCTCCATGGGCCACGCAGAGTTCCCTCGAAGGTCTTCTTGTCCCTCCCTGTCCTTCCCTTGTCAACGCCACTCTTTCACTGCATCCCCAGAGCCTCTCCCTAGAATTTCCAGGATAACTGAATTTTAAAAATGTACTATTTATTCTTTAATGTCGTGAGGCCCTTATTTTCAGAATCTTTTTATATTTACATTTAACCTTTTGCTAAAACAAAAACAAAAAAGAAAGTAGTGAAATCATAAAACAGGAGACACTAACGATCAAAAACACACACGAAAAAGACACAAATCCAAAGCTTAGTTCTTTGAGCAAAAATCATAGAGAGAAGACAGAAATAACAATGTGAAGAGTAAAAAAAAAAGAAAGGTAAAGTTTGTTTAGCCCTGAATAATGACAATGATTCTGAAAACATTACAAAAAACGTTATTCCGATACTTTTAAAGACATAGATGAAGTGGACAAATCCCTAGAGAAAATATAAAGTAGACAAGTAGAAATAGAAAATTTTTGTAGTCTTTTTTCTATTAAAGATATTGAATCCATAGTTAAAAGCCTCCCCCAAAAGAAACCTATCAGTTATTTAGGGGGAAAATGGCATTAATTTTACCAAGATTTCAAAAAGAATAGACAAAGAATATTCCTCATTTCATAAGACCAAAACAACCTTGATCCAAAAACATCTCCCCCCAGATATAAACAAAACATTATAGGCTGATCTCACTCATGAACATAGAAAAATACAGATTCATCTCTAAGGAAACTACACATAAAGCCAGTTATATATTTTCCAAATGTTTAGCAGGGGGAAAAAAGCAAAAATTTTTTAAAAGTTTATTAGGAATATTCTGGAAAAAGAAATATGGAAGCTATCAAATGTAAAGCAGAAACCATAAAACAAGATGACAAAAACAAGTGAAATTCTATTAGTTTCAAAATTAAAATGTGAATGGATTCAACTGTTCTGTTAAAAAGAAAAAAGAAAACCACGAAGATTCTCAAATTTGATAAAAAGACAAAAATCTAATCTCTTACTGTTTACAAGACACCTGAAACAAAAGGATTTTACCGGGGGTGATTTTACTGGGGGTGAAAATAAAATGGTAAATGTGTGCTAGGCAAAGATCAGTATAAGGACCACTATCTGGCGATGAAAAAGGCATGAAGTACTGATAAAAACCACGATATGGATAACCTTTAAAAACATCACATTCAATCAAAGAAGCCATACAAATGGTGTGATACTGTTAATATAAAATGTCCAAAAAAAGGCAAACAATTTGAGACAGAAACTACATTAGTTTTTGCTCAAGGCTGGGGATAGGAAGGGGGAAATGATGGCATGAGGTTCCTTTTAAGGATGATGGCAATGTTTTAAATCAAATTTTAGTGATGGTTGTGCAACTTGGTAAATATACTAAAGTTCATTAAATCACATATTAAAATTGTGTGAATTTTATGATATGTAATTATGTCAATAAAACTATTCAAAAATATCAATTTAAGATAATCAGCATAAAGTGAGATCCAAATAAATTATTTTATACTTACATGACAAAACTTTTAAAGTCATAAACTTGGTTTTAAGCTTCGTATTTTGTATCGGGCTATAGTGGATCAACAATGCTGTTAGAGTCAGGTGAAGCGTGAAGGGACTCAGCCACACACAAACATGGATCCATTCTCCTCCAAGTTCCCCTCTCACCCATGCTGCCGCATAACATCGAGCAGAGTTCCATGTGCTATTCAGGATGTCCTTGTTGGTTATCCATTTTAAATATAGCCGTGTGTCTGGCAACTATAAGTTTGTTCTCTAAGTCTGTGAATCTCATTCTGTTTTGTAAGTTCTTTTGTATCACTTCTTTTTAGATTCCACATAGAAGGGATGTCATGCAGTATTTCTCCTTCTCTGTCCGACTGACTTCTAAAGTCATAAACTGTTATATACTAAGTAGCATTGCATATTACTCACGCAAAGAATATTAGGAAAATTAAACTTCAAAGAAAATTGTGGAATTCAGATCTGCGGCGTGATTCCACTTCAGAAACCTTAACGTTTGAATGCATTTGTTAGAAGAGGAATGTAGAAGAGCTCACCCCCAGATTCCTAACACAGAGTTATACTTAAGGAGGATAGGGTTGGAGGGGGCTGGAGTAAAGATGTCACATTTTCTAAGATCGCTTCTCTAGCTTTTGCAATGAGCTTTCTAACTACAGTAATTAAAATTTTCAACCCAGGCTTTGAGTTGAAGAAAGCAATAATATCAAGTGGGCGATAATGTAAGAATTAATATGAAGAACCTAGTCACATGATTAGCGTGTACCAAGTCACTTCAGTTGTGTCTGACTCTTTGCGACCCCATGGACTGTATCCCACCAGGCTCCTCTGTCCATGGGATTCTCCAGGCAAGGATACTGGGATGGGTTGCCATGCCCTCCTCCAGGGGATCTTCCCGAACCAGGGATGGAACCTGTGTCTCTTGGGTCTCTTGCAATGGCAAGCAGGTTCTTTACCACTAGTGCCACCATTGGTAATGAAGGTTTAATGGATATAAATAAAACCCATCCCTCAGAAGGAGAGTGTCCCTGCTTTTCTGGTGCCCACAGAATGGTGGGACTGTTCCATCATTTATGGAAAATCAGGTCCCTGTAGTGATCTGATTGGAGAGAAACCTTGGATTTGTTGAGTCAATGCTCTTTCCTCCAGGCTGGATGTTAGTTAAACAAGGATCTCCATTATCTCCTTACAACTAGCACAAAACAGATTAAAAATATATATATAAAGGTTTCATTACCTCCTTACTACTAGTACAAAACACCATTAAAAAAATAAAGGCTTCTTTTACAGTAGGTTCATAAAATTTTTGAGCAGGTGTTTTGGGAGAGTTTGCAATTTTGTTTCCTTTAGTGAAGCTGGTTTTGAGAATATTCATGTCCTTTGTAGGCTGTGCTGCCTTCCAGGCCAGGCCAGTCTGCCGCTGGTCATGCTAGGAAGGTGCTGTCCACAGGTGGCTGAGAAGAATGAACTAGTGCAGTCCGTTCTGTGATACCAGTCACCACTTCTTCACCCCACCCCTCCACCCCCTCCCGCCGTGGGCTCCGAGGTGAAACCAAACAGCCTGGCCGGCACAGGGAGGATGTCCAAACGGCTGCTTTTCTTGGCCAGTTGCCAGAGTGACGATTCCAAGGAAAGCAGAGGTTGTCCAGTCCTGTTCTAGGAAGCAGAGGAGCCCGCGTTACCATTGTTGACTGTGTTTCCTTTGGAATGGAAGTTTTCTTTGACAGTGATTGCAAGAAATTATAGTGAGGCTCATTGATATTGGTTAGGAAAGTTTTTTTGGTTAAGAATTATGCCCTTGCTAGACATAGTGAGAGACGACTAGAGACTCAATCTAAAATTCAGGACCTTTCTCATCAAACCTACCACAGCCTAGTCCCCAAATTAATAACTGAAAACAGTAAAACTTCCCAAAGCAGAAGTGGTACAATTCTTTTTTTATCATAGTGCTATAAATGCAACCAAAGATTTAAAATGGAAAAAAAAAGCCAAAATCCTCCTTCTTCCTCTCAGTCCAACTAATTGAAAATATTAAATAACATTTGAGTCAAAAAAGAAATTAAACATGTGATTAAAGATTTAAATATTATGAATATACATAGACATTGACCTTAAGGAAAACATTTATTATACCAATACAAGGAAAGCTGCTCTCTGAGGGAAAATATACTCATCTTAAATGTTTCCTCCTTGGATTTATAGGGGTATAATTGACCAACAAAATTTTTATTTATTTAAGGGTTCCAATGCGATGATGTGATATGTATATACATTGTGAAATGATTACCCAATCATGCTTATTAACACTGCCATCACCCAACAGAGCTTCCATTTTTTTTCATGTGGGTGGTGAGAACAGGTAAGGTCTTCTCTCTCAGGAAATTTCAAGTGTCGAGGACAGTTAGAGTCCCAGAACTCATTCATCTTATTACTGAAGTCCCAAATACATTTTTATCACTAAACTAGAAAATAGAAAAACTAAAAAAGTATTTATCTCAAGAAGCTAATATCACAGCAAAATAAACTTAAGAAAAAGATAAGACATAGCTATTAAATAAACGCAAAAATAGAAATAAATCAAAAAAGAAAACTGATCAATACAAAAGACCACTTCCGAAATAGTCCAACAGAATTGATAAAAACCTGAGCAAGTCAGGAGATACACATATACATATATTTTAACTGATGATAAAATCAACATATTGAATCTATACGATTTTAACCGTGATCACTTCCAGTAAACTATATTACAAAATGTGTTCTAAAATGTAAATAACATTCCTTGAAATAAATTTTAATATATTGCTTTGAACTGAAAAATGCAGTGTTTTCCTCATGCAAGGTAACTCTGGTTTAGTTGATAGATTTGAAAATGAGAAATGGCTTAGCTAATTAGATTTCATAGTAGACATTTTCCATAAGTTGAATGTCCTAAATCCACAGCTCTACACACATTAATAAAATACATATTTAAAGCTTGTGGTAAATTTTAAAAGATCCTTATAAAAATCTTGCACTGGAAAAGATTTCAAAATGAAAAAGAACGTGTTTTTCTTAACTCCTTATTTAAAAATAAGCTTTTCTTTGAAGCACAACATACTTACAGAATATGTCCACAGATCATGAATGTACAGTTCAATGAATTATCACTCAGCAAAGTCACCTGTGTATCTATAACCTAAATTAAAAAAAACAGAGCATTACCAACATCTCACACCTTTCTTATTAATCTACCAGTGCTTTTTAATGTAGTGTTTCGAACAAGTTACCACGAAGCAAAAATTAAACCCGAAATAAAAACAAACAGCAATAAAGAAATAGCTACGAGAGGTGGTAGACTGGATTATTGGTTAGCAAATATTCACTCCTCTACCCCTCGTGTCTATGATAATAGTAGTCTTGGGTACCTGACTTTCTTTGGCCAGTGGAATGTGGGCATAAGCAGTGGTGCGCCAGCTCTGAGCCTGGGGTTTAAGATGCTCACACGCTTTTTACCATGACCTGAGGAGACACATGAGAAATGCCGGGCTGGATGAAGCACAAGCTGGAATCAAGATTGCCGGGAGAAATATCAATAACCTCAGATATGCAGATGACACCACCCTTATGGCAGAAAGTGAAGAGGAAGTAAAGAGCCTCCTGATGAAAGTGAAAGAGGAGAGTGAAAAAGTTGGCTCAAAGCTAAACATTCAGAAAACAAAGATCATGGCATCCGGTCCCATCACTTCATGGCAAATAGATGGGGAAACAGTGGAAACAGCAGCAGACTTTACATTTTGGGGGCTCAAAAATCACTGCAGATGGTGACTGCAGCCATGAAATTAAAAGACACTTACTCCTTGGAAGGAAAGTTATGACCAACCTAGACAGCATATTAAAAAGCAGAGACATAAATTTGCCAACAAAGGCCCGTCTAGTCAAGGCTATGGTTTTTCCAGTGGTCATGTATGGATGTGAGAGTTGGACTATAAAGAAGGTTGAGCACCAAAGAATTGATGCTTTTGAACCATGGTGTTGGAGAAGACTCTTGAGCATCCCTTGGACTGCAAGGAGATCCAACCAGTCCATCCTAAAGGAAATCAGTCTTGAGTGTTCATTGGAAGGACTGATGTTGAAGCTGAAATTCCAATACTTTGGTCACCTGATGTGAAGAACTGACTCATTTGAAAAGACCTTGATGCTGGGAAAGATTGAAGGTGGGAGGAGAAGGGGATGACAGAAGATGAGATGGTTGGATGGCATCACTGACTCAATGGGCGTGAGTTTGAGTAAACTCTGGGAGTTGGTGATGGACAGAGAGGCCTGGCGCACTGCAGTCCATGGGGTAACAAAGAGTCGGACACGACTGAGCGACTTCACTTTCCCTTTTCACTTTCATGCATTGGAGAAGGAAATGGCAGCCCACTCCAGTACTCTTGCCTGGAGAATCCCAGGGATGGCAGAGCCTAGTGGGCTGCCGTCTATGGGGTCGCACAGAGTCGGACACGACTGAAGCGACTCAGCAGCAGCAGCAACAATTGTAATGATAGCTCCATCTAAGAGGCAATTAACACTCAGAGCCTATGTTCACAGGCAATTGCAAAACTAAACATTCAATTTATATGCATATTATTTATTGTAGAAAGTAATGGTGATTAACATAGTTTCTAATATAAACATATATTAAAATAAATGCTCTGGGGGAGGAGGTAGTAGAAGGAGGATAGAAATATAGGGAGAAAAATATGAAATACAATTTCTCATGGTTAAGATCTGATTCATATTTTTTTAAATTGAAGTATAGTTGATTTATGATACTGTGTTAGTTTTTAGGTGTAGAGCAAAGTGATTCAGGTGTCTGTGTGTATGTATATTTTCCTCTATACATTGTTAGAAGATACTGAATATAGCTCCTTAGTGCTCTACAGTAAACCCTTGTTGCTCATCTATTTTCTGTATAGTAGTGTGTATCTGTAAACCCTGTGCTCCTAATGTATCCCTCCCTTCCCTTTCCCCTTTGGTGACCTTTGTTTTCTATGTCTGTGAGTCAGTTTCTCTTTTGTATATAGATTCATTTGTACTATTTTTTAGATTCCACATATAAGTGGTAGCATATGTTCATTTTTCTTTGTCTAACTTCCTTCACTTAGTATAATGACCTCTAGGTCCATCCACGTTGCTGTCATGTGGTGCTATTTCTTTCTTTTTTATGGCAAAGTAATATTCCTGTAAACCAATCTTCTGTTGATGTGCACTTAGGCTGTTTCCATGTTTTGGCTATTGTAAATATGCTGCTATGAACACTGGGATGCAAGTAACTTTTCAAATTAGTTATTCTTTTCTTATGACTGTATGTCCTGAATGGAATTTGGGACCATACGGTAACTCTATTTTTAGTTTTTTAGGAACCTCCATACTGTTTTCCATGGTGGCTGCACCAATTTACGTTGCCATAAACAGTGTAGGAGGGTTCCCTTCTCTCCACACCCTCTCCAGCATTTGTTCTTTGTAGAGTTTTTGATGATGCCTGTCCTGATCAGTGTGAGGTGATACTTCATTGTTGGTGTGATTTGCATTTCTCCAGTAATTAGTGATATGGAGCACATTATGTTAACCAAATTTTCTTTAAAAAGCTAATTTAATGGCATAACTTGTACTAAAATATTAAGCCTATTTTTTTGCTGAGGGCTTGGGGTGGGAAAGGAAATGGGGAGATGCTGGTGTAAGAATACAGACTTCCAGTCATGAGATGAGTAAGTCCTAAGGATCTAACGTACAGCATTGTGGGTACAGCAAATAGTACTATATCCCATACTTGAAAGTTTTTAAGTGAGAAAATCTTTAATATTCTCACCACAAACAAGAAATGGGTTTCTGTGATGGGATGGAGATGTCACCTAATCATTTTGCAATATATGTGTGTCAAATCAACACATTGTACACGTTAGACTTATACAATATTACTTGTCAATTATATCTCAACAAACCTGGGGGGAAAAACTACTTCAGAGAAGCAAAATATTTTTTTTTCTTTTTAAATTCTATTATAGAGCTAATTTTCACCAAAAAGTGAAAATTAAAATAATTTATTTCACTTTTATCTTATCCTTAAAATTTTCTGTTATCGAGTTTGTTTTATAATGAATGCAATCCATGAGTAAAGTGGTCAATATATCAGATTCTTAAACTAGTGAATTGTGGTGCTTGCTCATTTTTAGAGCCTCTCTGTTGGCTCAGTGGATAAGAATCCACCTGCCAACTCAGGGGACATGGGTTTGATCCCTGATCCAGGAAGATGCCGCGCAGCTCCCAGATGCCGTGGAGCGACTAAGCCCGTGTGCCACAACTGCTGAAGCCCACGCACTCTCAGGCCTGCGCTCCGCAGCTAGAGAAGCCACCACAACGAGAAGCTGCCCTCTGCAACCCAGAGGAGCCCCCCTGCTTGCCGCAACTGGAGACAGCCCGAGCAAAGAGATGAAGATCCAGCACAGCCGAAAAATAAAGACATAAAATCAGTAAAAATTGTTCTAATTGATAGCATGCATGGACAAAACACTTGTCCATAAAACCATGCAAGTGAGTTAGAATAGCGTGATGAAATAGATTGTCAGCGTGGAATGTATAAATAACCAAAATTGGCTCAATGTGTAGGAGATCCACCATGAATAAAATTGAAAAAGATGATAATTATCCCCCAAATTTGCCAAAACCAGATGATTTTATAGATGTTATTTTAGACTCTGAAATTATAGAGTTCTTTTGCAACTTAAAATATCCCAGAGAATAAAGAAAGATGGAAATCTTCCCAGTTTATTTTAACCTTATACCCAAACCTGATAAAATTATCACGATGAAAGAAAACTACAGCTAAATTTCACTTATGACTATAGAGGGGAAAAAATTCTAAATAAAATATCATCAATCCAGATGTATTAAAAGAACAACAAATTAGCACCATAGTAGGGTTTATTTTTGGAATTAAGATGGTTTAGCAAGAAATCTATTAATGTAATAGGTATAAAAGATAAAAATAAAATTATTATATCAAAAGATATCAAGTGTTCAATTTATTTCAACATCCATGTTTGATAAAGTATTTAAGGAAACTAGAAAAAATGTTCCTTGAACATATTATATATTTGTATACTCATACACAAACATACACACAAATACACAGATTCTTAGATTATCTATCTCTCTCAACCTCTATATTTCTTTGATTCAGAAGCATTCCTATAGATGTCATAAGTACTTGATGAAAACAGTTAATTACTACTCTGTGATATAGGAATATTAGCCAGAATAATAGAAAAGCTAGTGAAAGTGAAAGTGAAGTTGCTCAGTCGTGCCCGACTCTTTGCGACCCCATGGACTGTAGCCTACCAGGCTCCTCACTCCATGGAATTTTCCAGGCAAGAGTACTGGAGTGGCTTGCCATTTCCCTCTCCAGGGGATCTTCCTGACTCAGGGATCGAACCTAGGTCTCCCGCATTGCAGATAGACTCTTTTACCGGCTGAGCCACCAGGGAAGTGGTGTAAAATATTCAGATGAAAAACATTGTAAAATATTGTAAAATTTCAGATGAAAAAGAGCATCATTGATATGAATGTTTGTAGTTAGAAAATTCTTTAAATAAAAGAATTTCAGTAAAAGAATTTTCAGTAAAACGGCCACTTGCAACACGCACAGACATATTAATTACAAAAGTTTTCCAATTATAACCAGCAATGACCAAGCAGAGAGCCCTTCCCTTTAGCAACCAATGACAGTAAATCATCTAGACATATACTCAATTAGAAATACATATGATCCATAGGAAAACACTTACAACATTTTCCAAGGGACATTGGGAGCTACAAAAAATACTGCTCCCAGATAAGAAGACTCAATATTAAGATTTTTTCGCTAAATTAATTGCAAATTTATCAGAATCCTAATGAATTTCTTTTATAACATGTAACTGATTTCAAAACTCAACTAGAAAAATAAACTGTAATAACCATGAAAGTTTTGAAAACTAAGAAAGAGATGAGATTTTTTCTTATATTTTCAAAACAAATTATCAAAATATAACAATTAAAACAGTGGTACTGGAATAAAAGAACAATGAACAGAATAAGAATCCTAGTATCTCAAGCATACTTAAGAATTTAATATATGCTAAAGTGACATTTGTTAGCAATAGGAAAGAAATACACACTATTTTAAAATGATGTAGAAACAACTGGTAAAATGATGTAGAAACAACTGGCTAACCATTTCAAAAAGAGACAAATATCCCATGCCATATTGAAAATAAATTCCTGAGAGATTAAAGATTTTGAATATGTAAAACCATGTTTATAGTCAAGAGGAATTCTCCAAGCATGAATACAACAGGGGTTGTATCCCAGTTTCGCGAGGCTTCAAGTTTAATCAGCTTTAGAGTTTTCATTAAACAAAATAATGTAAGAATGTGAATGCAATATTAATTTTTGAAACAAAATGAGTATCTGTTATGAACAAGAAAACAAAATTGATAAATACCATAAACATGACAAAATCTAGAAAAATAATAATTAATTTTATTAATTAACTGCTTGACACACTATGTAACACTTTTCTTTCTACATTTTTTTTTTGGCCTGCATTCCCTCTTCACATACCAGTAACTTTTTAAATATCATTTTCTAAAGAAAGAAGAAAAAGATAATCTAGTCTTTTCTATCATGATCAATTTAAATGGATAGATGAGAAAAATTTCTTACAGCTTCACAACTCATAATGGATAATATCATGTAAATTTTAAGTATTGTTGAGTTTGGAAAAAACTTTCACAAGTTTCTTTCATATATAAATTGAAAGACATTGGCATAGCTCAAGTTTTTTCTGTAAGGTACAAAACAATTTTGAAATGATTGTGCTCATTTAAGCAGTTGTGTTTAACGGCATTGTGGTTTATGTTATGTTATTGTCTTAATGTTAGTGTTTCCTAACAAAAGAGCAAAAAAAAAAAAAAAATCCAAAACCATCCTTTTTCCAATTTCTTAATATTAATCACTTCTCTTCCTTAGCTGGAAAATCAGATAATCCTAGGGATTATTCACTACTTCTATTTCTTTTAGTGAATTATGTTTATAATATTAACTGAGCTTTTAAAATTGCAATTTGCTTCTTAATGTCAGAATAATTTCTGTTGATATCATATAGAAATACCACATCATTTTATTTTCCGGACACTTAAAATTATATATACTGTGTTGTTGATCAGTCGCTCAGTCGTGTCCCACTCTTTGCGACCCCGTGGACGGCAGCGTGCCAGGCTTCCCTGTCCTTCACTATCTCCAGGAGTTTGCTCAAACTCACCTCCATTGAACCGATGATGCCATCCAACTATTTCATTCTCTTTTAATTACTTATACACATTGTCAGGAGAAATTTTGTTATGACAGGCATTGCAGAAGACCAAACTCGGTGCTTAACATTTTACGCGGAAGGATTTTCCATAGGCTCGTTCCTGGCGCTGAACATTTCAAACATATTGTACCTATTCCTGGAAGCCATTCCTACAGAGCCACAGCAGCAATAACGAAACTATATTCAGAAGTGAGAGCAAACCACATAAACACATCCAGCTGAGCTCAATGTGTCCTGAACTCAACTGTCCTTGGTTGGATTCCTAAATGCACGTCTTCTCTCTGACTGCCTTTGACAAGAAGTTTAGTGTATGTAATGGAGACGAAAGGAGAGTGAAAAGAGACAGAATATGATTAAAGCATTTGATTTTTGAAAAGATTTATGATCATGTTAACACATTATTAGGCTCCTTTCCAGAACTCTGAAAAGGACCCATATACAGGTGAGGAGCCTAAGCTTGAAGCTTCACAGCAAAGCTTTCTCTATGACATAAAGGCAACCCAGTAGAGAACACTATTCATCAGTTAAACACAAACATTATAAATAAACAAGTGTGCCTCTCACACCCACTCCAGTGTTCTTGGGCTTCCCTGGTGGCTCAGACAGTAAAGAATCCACCTGCAGTGCAGGAGACCTGGGTGCCATCCCTGGGTTGGGAAGATCCCCTGGAGAAGGAAATGGCAACCGACTCCAGTATTCTTGCCTGGAGAATCCCATGGACAGAGGAGCTTGACAGGCTACAGTCCATGGAGTTACAAAGAACTGGACACAACTGAGTGACTAAACACAGCAGAGCTTGCCTCTCATAGTGATAAGGCAAGTTTCAGGTGGGGAGTATTTTTGCCACCTATATGACAAGTTATAATTCATAATATCGACTATATAGATATATAGCATAATATTGACTATATAGATCACTTAATTCAGAAAAAAACACGTCAATTAAAAAATGGACTATTTCATAGAGATTTTTCAAAGTATCATACTTGTCCTCTAGTTTGATCATTTAATCATATCTATATTCATCTATCTGTGTAACTATCTAATGACACACTTAAAAAATTTCAAAGATTTTACTAGTTCGTTAGATCTATTTGCTGTATCATAATAGATTATGATTAGTTCTTAAGAAAATAAAGAAGTGCTAAGGTATGGGCTCTTTAAAATCTTAAATTACTTGAGAAATTAATTTGCTAACAGATTATTTTTCCCCAGCTGATGGGCAAAATTGTGTACAGAAAATGCTGAGTTGTCCAATTAGTCAATTTGCAATAAAGAAAGCCCATTATCATATGGAGAACAACACATTAAAATTAAAGAGGAAATGGACAAAGTCAGTGAGAGTGGGTGACAGAAAGTGCAATTCAGGAACATGCAGAGAAAGACAATCAGAGACAGAGAACTGAAGCAGGAAGAACAGGTGTACACCAACCAGATTTGTCCCTGTGCTGTCCAGGCTCAGCCAAGTGGGGTGTGTCTGATGAAGGGAGGGCCTGGCTTGACCAAGAGTTGTCCTGTGATGTGCATCAGAAAGGTCCTCATACAAAAACTAAAGGGCAAATTTTGGGAAAAGACAGGACCAGAGTTGGGATAATGGGGTTTGTGTGTGTGCATTTAGTCTCTCAGTCGTGTCTGACTCTTTGTGACCTTTTGGACTGTAGCCCGCCAGTCTCCTGTCCATGGGATTCTCCAGGCAAGAATACTGGAGTGGGTTGCCATTTCCTCCTCCAGGGGATCTTCCCAACCCAGGGATCGAACCCTGGTCTCCTATGTCTTCTGCATTGCAGGCAGATGCTTTACCTGCTGAGCCATCAGGGAAGCCCCCCAGAGTAATGGTAGCATGCCAGTAATTAATTTCTTTTTCCTTTCATCTATGCTTATTTCTTTTCCTGATACATGCTTTGGGTAAATCACTGGTTCCTGTCTTTCGTTTTCCCTTTTTACTAAATATCCTTGGGTATATTGTAGGGAGTGCAACTAATGAAGTGTAGGCAGCTGGAGTATGCCTCTCTGATTTCATTGTCCACCATCACTGGTCTGATCATGCTGATGATAGCACTTTTCCCCACAGGGGGTTGATATGTTTGAAGAAAAAATGCCAGCCAAGTTATCCTTATTTAATTCAATTAGTCCCATCCCTTTCCAAAATGATATTGAGTCTATGAAGTGTCACAGCTAGTTTTTGGGGATACACAGAACAGGTCTCCCTGTCCATGTGATGGACAATAACCACAATTACCACAAATAACACAATAACCACAATTCTGCATAGGAAGAACTATAATGGAGACATGTTGCTAATGATATGACAGTTTGGATGAGGGAGGGGAGAATGCTTTCTAAAGGGCCATAGTTGAGCTGAGTGGCAAAAGAACACGGTATCACATGCCCACTAGGAGGGAGAAAGACACAGAGAAAGTGGAAAAGTGGGAGTGAGTGACCACAGTGCTCCCAGGGAAAGTTCCAGTGTGGATGAAATGCGAAACGCCAGGAGCTGGTCTTGCGGTGATCTGGTGTGGTCGTCCTCTTGACTCCTGTAGAGACCCAGGGCACACTGAAGCTACTTTTGGAGAATCAGTGGAGACCAGAGAACAGCATTTCTTCTCAAGGTGAAACTGCTTAAATCTGCTTCTTGTATATTGGGGTTTTCCAGGTGGTTCAGTGGTAGAGAGTCTGCCTGCAATGCAGGATCCACAGGAGACACAGGTTTGATCCCCTGGAGGAGGGCATGGCAACCCACTCCAGTATTCTTGCCTGGAGAATCCCATGGACAGAGAAGCCTGGTGGGCTACAGTCTGTGGGGTCACAAAGAGTCAGACACAACTGAGCAACTGAGCACACACACACATGTATCTTGGGGCCAGAGGAACAAGGGAAAGAGGAGGACTCTGTCGTTTTCTGTCCAAAACCTCCCAGGCCTTTGCTTTCAGAGTACAATTCAGCCTCCTGAACACCACTTTCAAGTCCTTTCATAATGTGAAACTAGGGTAGTATCTATTTGCTATTTTTCCCAGATTCATTATGGCATGAAAATCATCATTTCAAAGAACTTCTTGGCAGAAACCAAGGTAAAAAATAACATATATGAACATGCTTGCCTTTAGTAAAAAACATCAAATTCAGAAATAACATGTAACAAAAGTACGGTTTTCAGAAGTTGAGGCGCTTGAAAACTTCACACTTTGGAAGCGACTGAAATGGGGAGCTGCCAGGACAGAACCCCCAGGCCATTGTCCCTGGAGGCAAAAGCCAGTGATGGAGTGCTCACAGTCTACAACTCACCAAGCAGAGGAGAGCCCCATTGCTGTGGGGGTCGCCTCGAGCACCGTGGTTGCTGGTGATGTTGGGAAAAACCCATTTGTATTGGCTCATGCGTTAGCTTGGAGGCCAAGAAACATTAAAGGTTTGGCAAGAAACAGGCCAAGAAAAAAATGACTCAGTAGAGAGCTGAAGAGGTAAGTGGTTACCGTAGCGCTGGCAGCAACTTAAGTGTGGTCAGAGGAGCAGATAGACTCTGACCATAGAGGAGATGACAACCGCTGATGAAGACACAGAAGCTAAAAGAGCTGCTTCATACTCTGAGGGGACAAACAGCAACCTGCCCTGAACTACAGATATAACGTCTTTTGAACACGTGTGTGTGTGTGTATGTGTGTGTGGTGTTTGAATGATTTCATCTTATAACAGTAAAGCCAAATGCCAAAAATGCATGCTAACATCGGTGACTTTTTCAGTTTTAGGGCCACTCTCGGGGCCAAATGTCCCCCACTTATCTTCACTTTCATCAACCACAATTCACAAATAAGCTCGTTATCATCCCCTAAGTCCTTGTTCCTGGTGGGGTGTTTCCATTCCCATCTCAGCAAATGGCTCCACAAGCTATACAAAAACAGATTAGAAACCCAGGAGTCATTCTAGATCTTTCTCTCCTTTGTACTGCTAACCTTTCTCTCCTTTGTACAAGCTATTTTTAACTTGTTTTCTATATATACAGTTATCCATTATTTTCTATTAAAAAAAAACAAACAAACAGATACTACATCTTCTTCATTGGCTTGTAGGATCACTGGAAAAAAATGTCTAATACTCATTTTTGTAGGTTCAATGCTTCACACATTGCCTTAATCACAAAACAATAAATATTTTATGAGCTGAAATAATATTTGTAGACCTTTAAAAGAGTTCATTATGTACCACATAATATGTTTAAGCATGCAAACACTTTCACATTATGTTTTTTATAAAGGTCAAGGATTTAAAATGTAAACACTCAAAGATCAACAAAGCTGGTCTCTGCGTACAGATCGTTCCCTAACGGCTGTGCAAAGTAGAGTTCTACAAGAGTCTCTGGGGCTCTGTGAGCCCTCCTCTGCTACACCACAGGTCAGATGTCCATATTCACTGGCAGGTAACACCCTCCAATGTCATCCAAGCTTGCGGACGGTGCCCCCTCAAGTTGGGATCTGTTCAGACCATCAACATTCTCGAACACATTTATTCCAATAACTACTCAGCGCTATGTATGAGGGCAAAAGTTAATCAATAACTCTAGTTTAGTGCAAAGAGAATTGCTTCTAGATTTACACAACAAATTTCTCTGATAACATAAGTACATTATAAGCCTTATGCTCAAGAATCTTCTAAAAATAGATGAGACAGACATACCTAGAGACAGTTAAGAGTGTAGAGAAACAAAATGAATATTTCTGACTTTATTCCAGTGGAAACATTCCAAACTAAATTAAGAATCTCCTAACTCTCTTCTTTCTCAAAGCTTTGTTTTTGTTGTTTATTTTCATGGAAGGAAAGAGAATCATTTGTTTTTCTTTTTACATTAATATCATTCTTTCTCTATCATTCTTTTTCTTGCATAATTGTCATGGCAGTAAGAGATGAAATGAAATTTCTCAGTGCAAATGAGTCTGTGATAATTTTCCGTCTAATTTTGACTCTTTTTTTTTTCTTTGTAACCTTCATTGTCACTTGGAACCATCCCCTACTTTAATTTTTATTGTCTTTGTTCCATTGCTCATATTTCCCCTTTGAAACAAACTTACTTTGAGATAATGGAAGCACTAAATATCATTCTAGAATCACTTGACTGTATTTGGTTTGAGTAGCTGGGTTACTTGTGAGTTTCTTCATGTGTTTAGCAGGAATTATATGCACGATTCATGAAACAAGAAAGGATCATCCCTCTCATCCTGTGTTAAGTTTTTGATACATTTCTGTAAGGTGAATTGCATATGACTGCTTGTTAAAGGTAAATGTGCAACAGGGTATTTACTTGATTGTTGATGATTAACTTCTAATTAATCATTTAGATTAGAACCAGCTTTTTAGGGCTGTGACAAAATAATGTTTTCATGATTTTCTGATGGGTTCATGGTGATTTGATAAAGTGAAATATTCCTTTAATAAAATCATTTTAAGTATGCATTTACTGTTTGATTGCCCCTTGAGTACTTGGTCTAGCTCAGTTGTAGTCCACATGGGAAGACACTTATGGGGCTCTTAGTATCAGTGAACAGAAACCCACGGTGGCTTCCTCAGAAAGAGGCGAAACGAGTTGCCCTTTAGATTTGCTCAGCTTGCATTTCATTTATTCTGTAAAGAGCCAACAATGACACATTCGCTTTGGTTCCAATTTAATTATGCTGTTTGTGGTTTTAAATTTCATAGTGTCTGTTCTGTTTACCAGGGCTGATTGTAGGAGGCTGGCCAGTTCCTTTTCAATTCCCGGACGTCCATACTCTGGTGAATTATCCCGGAGTTGTATTTGCCCAATGACCCATTGTCAAGGCTGTTCATCCCTCCGTACTCCAACAAACATCTGGTGCGAGGCTATGATTCGGTTAAAAACAACAGCAGCAGCAACCATAAACTAGGTACCAGCTGGCTTGCAATTCCACTTTCATGTTTGTTAAGTGTCTTAGTTTGGTTTCCCCAGCACAGATGAGATAAAGACATTGGGGGTTATTAGCTGAGTCATCCCAGAAGGTACAAAGGAGGGCAAGGTGAGAGGGAGAGATGGTGGTAAGGAAGGGGGAGGAGTCATTTATCCCCTTACTCCCACCCCTGACTGGTTGGGTTTCCCCTGGGGGTGTTACATCCCCAATATTTCCAGCTGCCTTGCAAACTGGCTGGACAAGTTGGCATGGTTTGGGCAACTGAGAAAGTCTTAGGCAGAGCTGCTGAGAGAAGCTGTCAGGAGCCCACGAGCTCAGGTACATGGAGGATAAGCTTCCTTGTAAAAATCTTGGTGTTACAATGACTGTTTGGAAGTCATTACAAAATTGGATGTTAGTTTAACAAGAGTACTCACCTAAGAAACGTCCACCTTGTCTGGAAGGAAGAAGACAGTGATTCGGCAGAGAAGACCACTATAACCTTGCAAGTTACAGACTCTGAGGAGAAGTGTGGTCCAGTGACAAAGCTCAGAGCTCTGATCGGCTGGCTGTGAATGCTGACTTGAACACTTGCTTCCTGTATGACACTGGGCCAGTTGCCTTACCTCTCCAGTTCTGTGTCTTCATCTGTATAGTGTGTAATGTTAGTCACTCCATTGTGTCCAACCCTTTGCAACTGCATGGACTGGAGCCCACCAGGCTCCCCTGCCCAGGGAATTCTCCAGGCAAGAATACTGGAGTGAATTGTCATTTCCTTCTGCAGGAGATTTTCCCAACCAGGGATCAAACCCTGGTCTTCTGCATTGCAGGCAAATTCTTTACCATCTAGGCCCCCAGGGAAGCCCTTATCTAGAAACCATGTCCCTCAAAATGCCACTTCATTTTGGACACCCAAGGGGAGACCCTAGCCAGTAAGAGAGCTTCACTCCCTGACAAAGACCTAAGTGCAGTTGTTTCTAATATAAACACTGCCTCTAAACAGCAGGCTTCCAATATGCACAGGAAGACAGAAGAAAAACAATCCAGAAGCTTTGCCAATCAACACAGATAACCGAGTTTGGCTCCATGGGGATAGATTCAATTTTCTGATTGCAGATTCAGGAATGGGGAAATCCAATTTTCCAAGAAAAAAGACCACTGTAAAAAAGAAAATGTCAGATAAAATCAACCTACATGAAGTCCAAGAGTTGTGTTCTTTGTAGTTTCCAAGCTGATACTAGAGTATCCTCATGATACTCTAGAACGCTTAAGTGGCTACAAGAGAAGTACATTTCAGTCACGACTTATTTACTAGCATGCCCACTCTCAAAGAATGTTCTCTTAGGGCTTTTTGTAATTGGCAAAGTCACAATAATATTGGAGAAAGGGACTGGACAATCTCTCAAAACATGGTAACACTGGACATTGTCCCCTTTCCCCAAGTTCTGGTTCCTAGCTTCAAAATCTAATTTACCATTTCAGATCAAACCCTGGGATATGATTATGCCTAGATTTTACCATCTTGTAGGATTTTTCCCAAGCTGGTCATTCAACTTCCTTGAAACTGACTTGTGTTACTCAAATTTATAGATGATAAAAGTATTAAGGAGACTTCCAATTTAATCAGTTGTCTAGAATTCTGGCCCCAATTTCTGATACCAAAGTCAAAATATTAATCAAACATTGCTGATGTGTATGGAATTAGAAATTTATAAAGTGGAATAATTTCAAGAGAGACTTCATATGGACCAGGAAAAAAATCATCTTTGTCTCCCAGTGGTTGATATCTCTGCAAATGACTTAAATCTCTGCTTCAGTTGGCTGTATTGGATTAACGTGAACAAATTGGTCTCTATTATAATGTCCTGTTGTTAAGTTCTAGGCAGACCATCTTCTCTTTTAATGCCTTTGCCCAAACAGGATATATTGATATGTTTCAAGCTTTCATAGTTACAATCATTTTCTTTCCCTGATTTCTTTATATGACTCTCACAGAGGTTTTTTTTGAACTTGGATACTGCCCAAGGGCTTCCCTAGTGGCTCAGATGGTAAAGAATCTGCCTGCAATGCAGGAGACCCAGGTTCGATCCCTGGGTTAGGAAGATCCCCTGGAGAAGGGAATGGCAACCCACTCCAGTATTCTTGCCTGGAGAATCCTATGGACAGAGGAGCCTGGTGAACTACATTTCATGAGGTCACGAAGAGTCAGACATGTCTAACACTTTCATCACCTTTTATCACCCAAACCCTCTAGTCATGGATTTACTGGAGACCGCTGTGTTTATTTTCACTGATCTCATTCAGGCCAGTTGGTCTCCTTTCACTTTCAGATGGGAACAAGTCCTTAGGATACCCTCCTTAAAGATTTTGAGACCATTTAACACCATGCTTAAGTTTGTAAAGGCTTGGCTGCCTCAGAGCGAGACAGCAAGGAAACTTCAGCAAAGTCATAAACCGAGAGGACTGTTCTGCTGCCTTTAGCGCAGTGCCTGACACACAGTGGACTTTCAGCGCACTGGATTATCTTTACTGCTACTACCATCTTCACAGAACCCACAAAATCCCTTGCTTGCCGTTAGTCCCTCCTCTATAGTGAGTGCCCACGAGACTCCGGAAGCTCTGGGTACCGATCAGCTTCCAGGTTCATTCTTGGTGTTGACAGGATTCATTTCTTGTGGTTTTACCCCCAAGGTCTCCATTTCCTTGTCGGCTGTCAGCTGTGGGGTCACATACAGCTCCTAGCAGCCGCCTGCAGTTCTGAGACATGGACCCGTCCACCTTCGAGTCAGCAACAGCTGTGCAAAGACCCTTCCTTGTGTTTTGATTCTCTGACTCTTCTGAGACCAACTGGGAAAAACCATCTGCCTTTAAAGGGTCAATACTACCTCGATAGTCACCCTTTGTGAAGTCAATTGTGCCACGGAGCATGACCTCATCGTGGGAGTAATTCCATCATTGTCACCATTCCAGGGGTTACGAGGGGTTCCTACACTAGGAGGGAAGGAGAAACCTGGGCAGCATCTTGGGGTTCCACCTACCGCAACATCACATGTGATTTGTTTCAGCAATAAGATGCTTTCAGCCGTTATTGATTAATGAACTGGGGCTATCTTATGCTATATTTATGGATTTATCAGTGGTGGTAATGTACTTGGCTAGCCTGAATTTGTGTTTTATCACCAAATTCCAGCTATCCCTGAATGGATCTGTTTCCTTCTGAGGGCGATGGAGGAGATCCAGGCCAGTACATTAGCCAAGAAAGCCAGAGCCTGGGGCTGGGCCCGAAAGAGCTAGAAACAGTGCAGGTCATGCAACGCTCAGCAGCTTGCTGCTGTGGAGAAGAGACCATGCAAAGTGAGAGGGGAAAGCTAACATCCAACCAGGAACCAGGATCCAAGTGCGAATTCTGCAGGGTCAAAAAAAAAGACCAAAATTTGAGATGAAGACCACGGACAGGAGCTTGGTAGATGGAAATGGAATAGAAATAGGATAGAAACCAAACACAGAGAAGGTCCTAGATTTTTTGCTTCAAATACCCTCATGGTGTCTGTCCATCTGGGAGACTCAAGGTGAATACACATGTGCCCTTTGCCTTCTCATGAGGGAAAAGGTCACCTATAGACCAGACCTCTGCACACATCAATGGAGGAGTATTTGAAGTTACTGAAGGACAAATTCCACAAAGACATTTACGTCTGCCTACTCTGGTCCTGTAAAGGCAGCCAGCTTTCTACAGCATCACATCATGTCACAGACAGCACATTTCTGCATAACGTTACTGCCCTTCACCATAGAGGAACTGGCCAAACTCCTCTGTAAAGACTTCCCGTCTTCTCCTGTGCTAAGCCCCATCCCCTCTGATTTTACTCCAGCAAGTCTCTGTTCTCACCTCCATCATCATTTCCACCTTCTGCTGGGTTACTCTTCTGTAATGTCTCCTGCTTGACAAAAGTCCCCTCTTCACTTCCTCTCTTATCTATGGTCCTATTTGCTCCCTTTTGCAGCCAAACGCTGAGTTACTGCTACTTGCCATCTTCCATTCCTCTCCTCCAGTTCCCTTCTTATCCATCCACTTAGGCTTTCACACCATAACCCTACTGGAACGCCTCCTGTCAAGGTCAGCAGGGGCCTCCACATTGCTAAATACAATGGTCAGTTCCCAGGCGTCTTTTGCCTTGTCTCAGCAGCATTTAACACTGTGGATCACTCCATCCTGACAGGTGTTCCTCACTTGCTTTCCAGGACTTCACACTGTCCTATTTATTCCTTCCTTGCTCCTAATTGGTCTGTCTGTCTTCTCCTTTGCTGGTTCCTCCTATACTCCAGACCTCTTCCTGTTTGGGTGACCCAGGGCTTAGTCTGTTTCTCTGTCTTCTATTCACACTTTCGTTGATCTCATCAAGTGTTGCAGCTTCACTTTCCACATGCTGATGGCTCCCACAAGCGTATTTCCAGAGATGTGATGCAACAAATGGTTATTTGATGTCACTATTTGGATGTCTAATAAAGATTTTAAAATCAGCATATGCAAACATGAACTCCTGATTTTAACCACAAAACCTGTTCCCTTTCAGTCTTCCCATCCTATCAGATAATAGAGTCCATTCTTCTTTCATTTCCTACAGCTAATTGTTTGAAAGTGAAAGTGAAAGTCACTCAGTCGTGTCCAACTCTTTGCAACCCCACAGTCCATGGAATTCTCCAGGCCAGAATATTGGAGTGGGTAGCCTTTCCCTTCCCCAGGGGATCTTCCCAACCCATGGATGGAATCCCACATTGCAGGCAGATTCTTCACCAGCTGAGCCACAAGGGAAGCCCAATTATTTGCAAATCTGATTGTACAGCAAATATTTTTGGCTCTTTGCAAAAGATATTCAGATTCTTACCATCTCTCACCACCTTCGAGTGGCTCCTGGGGCAAACTTACCCTGGAGGAGAATCACTGATTTAGGTACAGACAAGTGAATAAAAAGGGTGATTACAGATAGTGGTCAAGGAGATAAGCAAGTGATATGTTGTTGAAAGTGAAAGTGAAAGTCGCTCAGGCGTGTCAGACTCTTTGTGACCCCATGGACTGTATAGTCCATAGAATTCTCCAGGTCAGAATACTAGAGTGGGTAGCCTTTCCCTTCTCCAGGGGATCTTCCTGATCCAGGGATTGAATCGGAGTCTCCTGCATTGTAGGCGGATTCTTTACCAACTGAGCTATGAGGGAAAAGGTTTTCATTCAGAAGAGACCTGAATTCTAGAACAAATGAGCCACAGAGGGGACAGGTGAAGGGAGAATAGTTGCAGGACTCTGAGGCAGGAGAAAGGCTGGTGTGACGGAGGTGCTGAAAGAGCAGAGGGACTGTAGAATAGTGACAAACAGGGCCACAGCAGAGCAGGCCGGAGGGCTAGGCCTGAATCACACTCAGCGGGCCTGTCCGTCAAGGTGGAGGCCTGGGAATTTAAGCTGAGGGTGGGAGCAAGCCTCTGGCAATTTTAAGTAGAGGAAAGATATTATCTTACTTTACAAATGAGGAGTTGAAGTTGAAACCTTGGTGTGCAGATCACGTTTGTGTCTCTGTGGTTAGGCTGCGGTGCCCAGTGGTCTGCTCAGTCACTGGTCTGGATGTTGCTGGGAAGGTGTTCTGCAGATGTGGTAACATGCTCAATGAGCTGACTGTAAGCAGATGACCCTCCACAAAGCGAGTGAGCCTCATCCAATCCTTTGAAGTCCTTAAGAGGGAAAACTGAGGTTTCCTAGAGAGAAAGAAATTCTGCCTGAAGACTTAAACATAGAAATCCTGCCTGGGCTTTCAGACTGCTGGGTGACCAGTGGTAAAGAACCTGCTGGCAAATGCAGGAGATGCACAGGTTCGATCCCTGGGTTGGGAAGATCCCCTGGAGAAAATGGCAACCAGCTCCAGAATTCTTGCCTGGAGAATCCCATGGACAGAGGAGCCTGGTGGGCTACAGTCCATGGGGTCGGACACGACTGAGCGTAGCACAGCAGCAGGCCTGCCTGCAGATTCTTGACTTGCCAGTCCCCACATCTGTTGAAGTTAAATTGTTTACATATACGTCTATGTATCTCTACATCTCTGTCTCTACTATCTCTGTCTCTGTCATCTCTACCTCTCTCCTCATCCCCACTCCAATCCTTGTCCCTATCCCCACCCTTATTTCTCCTGTTGGTTACTGTTTATCTGATGGTGGTGGTTTAGTCGCTAAGTCATGTCCGACTCTTGCAACCCCATGGACTGTAGCTTGCCAGGCTCCTCTGCCCATAGAATTCTCCAGGCGAGAATACTGGAGTGGTATGCCGTTTCCTTCTCCAGGGGATCTTCCCAACCAGGGATCGAACCGTGGTCTCCTGAACTGCTGGCCGAATCTTTACTGACTGAGCTACCAGTCTTCTGATAAATCCTCAATAGGCAGGACTACAAAGAAGTTGTGGCTGATTATTCAATCTGATGACACCTTTGAGGACAAGGCTGGTGGTTTGTTAAGTCACCAAATTCCACTTGTCTCAGCAACTTGACAAGAAGCAGTTGCCCTTGTGGGTTGGATTCTGGGAAGGCCTGGGGATTGAATATTTGACAGCTAGAGGCAAGTAACTCAGACGTTCAGGGTTCATAGACTTTGTGAGACAGCCATGTCCCCTTGGAACACGCCCCTCCTTCAGCCACTGTGCTGAAGTAGGATATTCCATATCAAGGCAGGTCTAATAGAAAGCAACTTCCAGCCCCCAAAAATGGTCCATGAGACAGACTGGCAAACTGGTAGCATCACAGACTCATGTGACGTCTAGTTATTTTAGAGGGTGGCTACGGAGAGGGCAATGGCATCCCACTCTAGTACTCTTGCCTGGGAAACCCCATGGACGGAGGAGCCTGGTAGGCTGCAGCCCATGGGGTCTCGAAGAGTCAGACACGACTGAGCAATTTCACTTTCACTTTTCACTTTCATGCACTGGAGAAGGAAATGGCAACCCACTCCAGTATTCTTGCCTGGAGAATCCCAGGGACGGAGGAGCCTGGTGGGCTGCCGTCTATGGGGTCGCACAGAGTCGGACACGACTGAAGCGACTTAGCAACAGCAGCAGGCATAGTTTGGGGCTTCCCCCCGCCTGCCCCCGGCTTAGTGGTAAAGAATCTGCCTGCTAAGCAGGAAATTTGGGCTTGATTCCTGGGTCAGGAAGATCCTCTGGAGAAGGAAATGACAACCCACTCCAGTATTCTTGTCTAGGAAATCCCATGGACAGAGGAGCCTGGTTGGCTACAGTCCATGGGGTCACAAAGGGTCAGACACGACTTAGTGACTAAACAGCAGCAGCACAGCACACACAGTTGCTCCGTACACTGGGTTTGCCTTCACTTTGGGTGTGTGATCAATTATTCACCCATTCAACATCTTCTTCAGTATCTAGTGTTTCAGGGGTTTTATTCTAGGTCCTCAATGAGCAGAAAAAACATCAGAGAGTCTCTGCCTTCATAGAGCTTCATCCTCATGAAGGTGATGGGTAGAAAAATAAGCTGAAAAGACAGGCAAAATGATAGCCAGCTGTGGTAAGTGCTGTGAGGGAATCAAAAGAGAGCCTGGGACAGGGGTGTATATAAAGAGTGATTTGGGAGGGTATCTTCAATACATAAGCCGAGATCTAGAAAATAGGAAGGGATTTTCCATGTGAAGGGTTGAGGAAGCATTCCAGGCAGAGGAAGCAGGTATTAGAAAGTGTCCAAGGGAGGAAGCAGCATGTCACAGTGAAGGGTCTTGTGGAAATAAACAAAGACCAACCAAAAGACAATAAGCAAAGGGCATTTATTCAGAGCTGGCCCTGGCAAGGAAGTCAGCCATGGTCACTTACGTTTTGGCAGAGCCTCAAAGGCTATCAGTTATCCACATGCCTTGGTTGCCTAGGTCTGACTGTTGCAGGATTATTGTTTATTTTCCTGGATCAGTTGTTAGAGAGGGTGGTTTAACTTCCCACCAGTCTGACTTGTAGATAGCAGGCTGGCTTCCGGAGCTGGTTATTGCAGGCTGTGGGTCAGAGCTCTATTTTTATACACGGTCTGGCTGTTGACCATTTGTATGTTAGGTCTCTCGGTCTGAAAGCATGAGTGCACTGGGGCATCCAGAACGTAAGAGAGGGGCTGTTGATGAGACTGGAGAGGTGGTGGGACCCAGATCACACAGAGCCTTGTAAACCCCAGTAGTAGGGGCTGGATTTCCTTCTAACGTGATGGAGAACCACTGAAGGATTTTGAATAGAGCAGTGAGGTGACCAGATGGCTGTTTTTAAAGGAACATTTTTGCTGCTATGTACTTAATAGATTTGAGAGGCAGGTGTACAGAGAATGGTTAGGAGCCTATTGTAGGAATTCAGGCCTAAGACTATGGTGATGGTACCTCTGCAGCACAAGTAATTTGTGGCCAGGAATCTTTTCTGAGCTTCGGTTATCATTTGGATATAATTTAGCTACCTGGCTCTCTCCTATGGAGAGTGATGGATGGAACTAAACAAAGATTGAGACTCAGGTTAGCTCGATGGCTAAACTTTTTATTGTAAATGAATGAGTTGGCTTTGTAATGTACACATAAATCTAACACAAGTTTACTCAGTATGAGTCAGTTGTTAATCACCATGGATGCAATGACAAAGTTATTTCTCAACCCAATGAGTGAGAAGCAGACACGCGGCTACACTGAATTCCTAACACACTTGTCTGGGCAGCCATTTGAATTCTCTAGGGGGCGCTGTGTCTATTCCTGTATCATTTCTAACTTTAAATCACAGGAATAATAGTTATTTCTACCAAGCTTCCCCCTGGAGGAGGGCACGGCAACCCTTGCCTGGAGAATCCCATGGACAGAGGAGCCTGGAGGGCTGCAGTCCATGGGGTCGCAAAGTGTCAGATACAACTAAAGTGACTGACGATGCACACACACTACCAGTCTTCATCTTGTATGGCGCTTCCGTCCCTTGAAAATATTTCTAGATCTGATTATGCTAACTTGTTTACCTATTCATTTATTGAACACCTACTGCATGCCAGGTACTAGATGAGGCACTGAGAATACAGAAGTGAATGAGATAGACACAGTTCCTGCCCTCTTTGGATCTATATGGTGGGGGAGATATACATTAAATGTGTTTGAATGAACATATAATTACACGCTTCTGTAAGCACTATGAAGAAAAAGATCAGAGGCCAAAATGGTGGAGGTGAGGGTTATTTTAGACTGTGTGATCAGGTCACATCTGTTGGTAAATATCATTTAGGTTGAGACTTGACTGATGAGAAGAAATCAATTCGGCAAAAACTGAGGGAAGAGGAGCATGATGGCCCTGCAGAGGGACACAAGGAGAGAAAGGAAGCAAGACTGGCTTGGTGAATGAGGAGAGAGACTTAGGGGAAACTTAGGGGACAGGTAGGGGAGGGGGAGCTTGGCAAGAATCTGCTGTCTTGAAGGTCACAGCAGGACAACCCTGGTAGATAAGGGGTTTTAAGCAGAAGGGACAGGACTATTTAAGTTTTTAAAGGATTACCCTAGTTGCTACGGGAGTGCAGGCTAAGAGAAGGGTTAAGAGGTCATTAAGGTTGTCCTGGTAAGACTGAGCAGTGGTGGGTGATACCAGGGTGGTAATACTGAAGGTAGAACACAGTGGGGAGATTTGAAAGCTATTTTGGATGTTGAATTGATGGAATTATTTTCCTTGTAATAATGAATTAGATTTGGCAGTGAGAGACGGGAAATATCAAAAATGATCTCTAGATTCTGCTTTGAACAATTGGCTGATGGCTGGGAAGTTTGGTTTCTGTATTTCCTCCAGAGGTTTACTTACACCATCAGAACTGAAACAATTGTTTTAAAATGGAGTGACTCAATTCATCATTCACCCATGGCTTCTTATCTCCCCTAACTTTTTTTGGTTTTATAGTCTTACTCTCTAATTTTCATATTACCCAATAGTTTCTTTTTAACACCTGGCTTTGCATAATACCTGGCTTTTCAGACCTTATGTCTTTTTTTTTTTTCTTGTTTTATTCATTCTAACTTTTATATTCATTAGTACAAGAAATGTGTTTAAATGAGTAAGCTTGTTCTGCTGTTATGTTACTATTCTAATTTAGTGAAGTTTACAAGTGAGACTATGGGTTGCCAGAACACATGGTGTGAATAGCCAGGCTATTAACTAGAGCTGGGGAGATTCCTGACATCTCCCTCCCTAGCTCATCCTCTGAAATAATGTTGCAAAAATATTCCTTCCAACAATCCACCTGACCTATAGCCCAGTAAGTTGTGTGGAGGGAGAAATCATTCATGTTCCCAACCTTTACAAAGAAAATCTTTTGCTTAAGTTAACCTCAGGAATACACACTTTTGGTTGAATATTTTACTTTCGGCCCATTTTTTATCTTTTTAAGTGTGACCTTAAAAGTTGGACAAAATAACTATATTTATATAGAGCTGCTCTAAATCATATGGGAGCTTATTTTTTACTATGTATTTTTAGCTACATATGTCATAAATGAATATATTCCCAGTGTAGAAATTAAAATCGAGAATTATGAGACAGTTACGGGTAAAATATGTAAATTCTCTTTAATCTATCTACCTATCCATCCTCTATTATACTCATCGACTGCTATGCAACCTGCTTGTTACACATAAAATGTTTTGAAGATCTTTTCATGTTTCTACATCAACGCTACCTCATCCCTTTTTAATAATTGGAAAACATTTTGATGTCTGCATGTTCTATAATTTTTAACCGTTCTTCCTTTTAAAGGCTATTAAAATCATTTCCAATATTTTGCCTTTATGAATAATTCAAATGTTCTTGTCTATACATGTTTCTTGTGTACACATGTATTTTTGATAAGATTCATAAAAATTAAATTGTTGAGTCAAAAAGATATGGGCATTTCATTCCACTAACAGTCTATGCGAGTTCTTGACTTCACATTTACCTAACCACCAACAATGAGTATTAATAGTCTTCCAAAATATTTGCCTATTTTGTGAAAGTAAATATCTTATTGGGAGATACTTGAAGGCTATGTAAATATTCATCTTAGTGTCTCATCGTGCTTTTGTCTACTCATTTCAGCACTCTTCCATGGCTCTTAAACTTGCCTAAGTTGGTTGTTTGCTATCTACCTCATTTCTTTCATACTGATTAATTGGAATTGATGGTGTCAGTGGTAAAGAATCTGCCTGCCATTGCAGGAGATGCAGGTTCCATCCCTGGGTTGGGAAGATCCTCTGGAGTAGGAAATGGCAACCTACTCTAGTATTCTTGCCTGCAAAATTCCATGGACAGAAGAGCTTGGTAGGCTACAGTCCATGGGGTTGTGAAGAGTCAGACATGGCTGAGTATATGCATGCCCCATGACTATAAAGAAGAGTAGACTCTTCTCCTTTATTTTATTGATTGGTTGATAGAAATATGGACTTGCAGATATTCCTTTTCAACTTTCTCTTTCGGTACTTGTTGACTCGGTATCATGCTGGTATTTAGCCTTAGATGGAGTTTACCACCCACTTTGGGCTGTGTTCCCAAGCAACCTGACTCCGGAAGACCCAGGCCTGGCACGCTGGGGGCCACTACTGGCCTCACACCGTCCACAGGCTGGGTCTCGATCAGAAGGACTGGGCCCCCTGAGGCAGTCAGATATGGGGCCGACACTCCAGAGCCACCCATTTTCACCGCTAGTTGATTTGACAGGTTAGGAGTTATACGCTCTTTAGCAGATTCCAACTTCCACGGCCACCATCTTGCTGTCAATATCAGCCATCCACCTGTGGATATTTATTTTAGTCTATAGGTTATAATTTGACACTATCATTATTTATTTTGTCATTCAAATTATTCCAGCTTTGGCCATTGGGAGCTCCTCCAGATTGACTCCTGAGTTCCTTTGACCTGGCCCCATCATTTCTTAAATGCATCTTTACTATTCTGGCTCCACAAGGTATTCTGGGTGTGTCTTATACGTTCCCTGCCACAGGCCTGGAATCAATACTTTCTCTAAAGCGCCATGGTTCCCTTTAGAAAATAGTATTTGGAACCAATATCTGGGCTCTAGGTATGCTAATCACTGCTGGGTTCTCATTGCTTCTAGGCCCTCTCAGCAGACAGAGCTGGGAAATATGTCTGTACACTAACCTGTCCATGTGCACATACCTGTATTTCTTTGTCTAACCAGGAATCCACACTAAAACCTTCGGTTCAATCAAACACAACCGAGTTCATTCTATTCTTTACTTTCCTTATTTGAAACTTTTTCTCCCGAAGTGGAAAACCTGGCTCTCATTATCCACAATGTATTTATGTATTTTTTCAATCTTAGTATAAACACAAGTAGTACTATGGACTTACTTGGTTAGAAAAACTCTTGGATATTATTTGGTATAATTCCTTCATTTTACAGATGAGAAATCCCAGGCCTCTGGTGATTAAGTTGCCAAAGGAAAGAAGCAAATTACTAGAAGGAAAGAATTATAAATGTTAGGATTTATAATTTTAATTTTGTGTATATTTCACAGGAGAGTTTAGAAAGAACAGGAAATGTAATGTCAGGTAACTGCTAAGAAGAAGCATTAATTCACTTTTTCTCCCACTATTGATATACAAGTAAATCCATCCTGGCTAAAAAAGTGAGACATTTGGTCAGCATGGCTTGTGTATATAGAATGGCCAAAGGCCAGAAGCATAAGACACAATACTCACGTGGTGTTAAGACAGCCTCTAGTAGATGGAAGAACTGTGTGTTCCATCACCTTATCTAGTTTCTATAATTATGGATACAATGATGTCCTCAGAGTTTATTGAACTTTATAGATCTTATTACCTGAAGTTGATGTAAAGGAAGAATTTTGCTTCTCTCTGTCACAAATATCATCAACATCTTGTCTTTTGCGACTATATTTCAGTCACAGAGGCTGAAATTTCTAAAGTTGAGTTGAACAGACTATTAAGCCTCCTGGAAAACCACTTCTTTGTAAGCCTGAAAATTGACTGCTATATGCCACATGTTGGAACCCAATCATTAAAGCCCTTCAGTGTTCTGTCTCCTCTCTGTTATGGAGATTGAGACTTGGGATCTCTGTGTTAGTGATACCTCGCGATCTTCATTTTTCTTTGAGCAGCTCAGTGCTAGACTGGAGAAGAGGAGGAGCTGGCCTTCGTTGTCAAGGTGGCAATGGGAAAGATGTGCCACCTTGGGAACCAAGGCATGGGGCTTCTTTTTCTGTAAAACAATGTCACCTGTGACGGTCAGGGTCTCAGATTTGCTAGTAGCACAACATATGTACTAAACTTAAATCCACAGATGATATTTCTGTAGGCAAATATTTCCAAGAAATTGACTTGGAACTCAACTCACAGGTTGGTGACCCTCTATTGAGTTCTTGTGCCGATAGTAGGATATAACTGCTAAGAATTGTGTTTGATGATCCCTAAGTCTTTACTCACTCTGAGCACGTTTTACTCTTGCCTTGACAAGAGCAAAGCCTAGTTGTTGTTGTTGTTGCTGCTGCTGCTGCTGCTTAGTCACTAAGTCATGTCCAACTCTTTGCGATCCCATGGGCTATACTCTGCCAGGCTTCTCTGTCCATGGGATTTACAGGCAAGAATATTGGAGTGGGTTGTCATTTCCTTCTCCAGGGGATCTTCCCAACTCAGGGATCGAACCCATAATTCCTGCATTGCAGGTAAATTCTTTACCACTGAGTCATCTGAGAAACAGAACAAGCCCTAGGAAATGGCAGATTGAGTCACTGCATTGGACTTTGATAACCAAAGTGAAACTGGTGAGTAGGATTCTTCGGATGTGAAGAACATAGGAACCCAAATGAACTTAAAAAAATCTTCATGCATCTACAGTAAATCTCATAAATTATCTTCAAAGCAACTACTCCTATGTCAGACCTCCATATCTGCCCTTTTAATTTTTTTCTCCTTCCATTTGTACTTAAGATACATTTTATCTGCATTTTATAATCAAATATTTAAATGGAGATTAGTGTACAGAATGGTTGTAAGCAACACGCTCTGGGGACATGAATTTGTCATGTTCTTTTACCTTAACTCAAAGTGTTTATAGATATTAAATTAAGAGACTTGGGAAATATGTGCTTGAGTGATTTAAGGGACTACAAATTATTTCTGAATTGCTTGATTGAAAAAGAGATCTATAAAAATTGTCATCTCATAAAACATTGACAGGTTTATTGCTTAAATAGTCACGAGACAAAATTTCTTACACAGAAGAAGTAGTGGCCTTCTCAAAGAGAATCTTCACATCGCAGAAGACATTACAATAAACTCTTTTAAGAAAATGTATGAATTTTTCACGTTTGAAATTTTGCTGAACTCTTTTTCTTAGTTATCAGGGCAAAAATATTTCTCAGAAGACATCTTTACTTTCAATCCAACAAAGTCAAAATACTGATAACAAAATAAGTAAGTTTAAGGCAAAATACAGATACTTTATTTGTAGAAATTCACCAAGAAGAATTGTAGGGGGTGAGGAACAACTGCAATAATAATGGAATGAACTGAAAATTGTCCTCCAAATAGATTTTCTCTTTTCATATCCGTGGAAATGAGAATGTTTACTTTTAAACTTACAAGGATTCAGACTGCTTAAATTGTTTCCCTAACTAACATCAAAGGGGCTCATGGTGAAACAAGTCCCCAGAGTATGTCTAAATGACATTCTGAAATGAGCCCTATAACTTTGGCTGCATTACTAATCTTCTCATTTTTGATCCACTTCACATTTGAAATGAGAAATTAAGTTAAATAAAAACATTTGTAAAAACAGTTTACCTGTGGCTGGAGTATAGATCCTTAGAAGAAGCAGAGCTGATAGGCCAAAATTAATTGAAAATATTCAGGAAGAGAATATTTTAAGACCTGAAAGGAGAAAAAAGAAGAACAAAAACTTGACCTAAGAATTAAAGTCCTGGGGATGAGAGATCATGTGACCATCCAATTTTTTTTAATCATATGATCTAGTTTAGAATGTTTCTTGGAAATTTCCTTTTCAATAGACCTAAGTGAGTGAACCTTAAACAATTTATATGAAAATGGGTTTGCCAAGATTCTAGCATTTTAAAATAAAATCTAATTCACTATTATAATTTTTCCACATTTTAAAATGGTACTCTCTGTGAATGTGAATAAACATGCAGTGTTAAAATGATCTACGAGAAATCACTCCCGAATCGGGACAATATTCTCGGTGGCTCAAGAGATTCTTTATGAATATTACATCTTTATATGTGTTTATTTTCATGATAGTCTAAAAAAGTGACTATTCAATAACATTTGGATGACTTTTTAATAACCAAACATCCTATGTTAACCTCATATTTCTATTTATATTTAGGACCGCATTAAAGCCAAGTAGTTCTGCTTTTATTGTTAAGAGCAACCGAACAGAGGTCATAGATGATGTATTCAGGGCAAGGGAAGTCCAAGTTGTACACAGAAAGGTTTCTTGAGAAGTGAGTTGAGTCAGAGTTGTCAAAAACCTACGCTGTGAAACTCAAAAGGAATCTAGCACCTTCTGGTTCAAGATGGTGATTAGTGCACGCTTGAGAGCCTAGTAAACTAGCAGTATTGGAGTTTGGATAAAACACTGTTCTCAACCTTCAAAAATAGGAAGAATAAAGGGGCAACACTGAAGCTAAGTTGTTTCAGCAAAATTTGAAAAACTGTATGAAGAGTGTTGACTGATGATGGAAGTCAAAAGAAGCTACAACCTAAAATACAGGCAGATTGAGGTATGAAGAAGGGAAGGAACAGGGAAGGTATAAGGCTGGAAGTAGGAGGAAAAACTGTTCAGTTTGCTCGAACTGTCTTGATTCTAGAGCCGAAAGTCCTATGTCCCAGGAAACCCCTCGATCCCAGGCAAACTAGGACAGGTCACTCTAACTGAAAGCATAGGGTGTTACGTAAAATTCCCATATAGACTGACCTGCTTTCCCACTTCCTCCCTCCAGAATTGTGCATTGAAAGAGAAAAAAGAAATACACTAAACAGGGTTGGTCTCTGAGTTTTAGATGTTTGGATAATTTTAACTGGCTTTATATCCTGTGGTATTTTATAATTTTTTAAAAAACTAGTTGTAAGATATAGATCTTATGATAAAAATTTTACTTTAGTTTTTATAATAATATATGAATATTTATGCATAATTTTATTCTCTATGAAATACATATATTTATTATATAAGTGCAATAAAACAATTTATAAATATGTAATTATAAAATATAAAGCCATCAAAACCTTCAAAATCAGGGAAAAAACAATTTTGTGTTATAGCCATTAGTAACCATGTTAAAGCAGTGATTTAACAACAGCATGTGCAGCTTAACACAAGTATTTCAATTTTAGTTTCACTTATGTATTTTTCATTTGTGCTTAACTGCTACATTTTTCTAATTTTACAGATGGATTCAAAATATACATCTTAGGGACTTATATGTACTTTTATGTACATTTTTGGTTGTTTGTTTAGGCGTTCAGTTGTGTCTGACTCTTTTTGCAACCCCACACACTGTAGTCCACCAGGCTCCTCTGTCCATGGGATTCTCCAGGCAAGAATACTGGAGTGGGTTGTCAGAAGGCTCCAAGAGGTCTTCCCAACCCAGGGATTGAACCTGCATCTCCTGCACTGAAGGCAGATTCTTTACCATCTGAGCCACCACATATTTACACTTAAATAATATACTGTAAACATTTAAATAATGTTAGAAAAGAATTTAAGTATATACTGAAATATGTGAGTTTTTTTTAAAAGAAGCTTGTATACTGCCTACTTTTTTCCTCTCTTTATTTAGGTAGACTGACAGCTTGACTCCACTAAACTTGATCTCATTTAGTTTTCCAGCATTTTTGTCCCACGTTAAGCTGAACTTTAGCACCCACCTGTGTAGCAGAATGGCAGTTTGCTTCTTGCATCTGGACTGTACTGCAGGTCACATCACAAATCTTTATTAAATAAGTCAGATTTGAAGTTTCTTAGTCCATACTATGCAATGTTAGGCCATCAATCACCAAATGTACCCAAGATAACACAAGAGTGAGACAAGCAGTGTTTTCTTTTATCATCATTGTTTATGTTGATTCAAAAAACTATTCAACTCCGGGTGAGAGGTCACAAGCGTGCACACATCCTTAAATATGAGTTTTCCTAGAGAGTCTCAACCGACGCTCCAGTCCAGGGAACCAAGCAGTCTGTGTGCTGCATTTTATCCCATGTATTCAGGGCAAGGTTGATAGAATGAGGGCAGGAAAATCGCTCTCATCCCCTCTAGGGGTTTCTTGTGTTTCCGTGATGATGCAACAGTGTGAAGCAAACAAAAAATGCAGCGTGGTGTTTTTGAATCCATCAATCATGGCAACAAAAACTTCATCAAAGAACATTTTTGAAGTTAAAAAACCCAATAAAATCTATTGATACACTGCCTGTGATATTCAGAATACAAGGCATATTTTTAGGTCTGGGATTTCAGTGAATTAGGGTAAGTGGGTGGCTGCTCAGTAAAATCTGCGTGGCTGGGAGCTTACACCACTTGGTGTTATTCTGACTGCTAGGTACTATTTAAGTAGTCACACATTCGTTCTCCTGCAAAATAGAAGCTATTTTAAAAAAATTAAGAGTAATGTAGTTACAAAAACAAAATTATGGAAAAGAATTATACAGCTTGCTATGGACTGAATTTCTTCTAAAATTCTTATGTTGAAGACCTAACTCCCAGTGTGACAGAATTTGGAGAGAGGGCTTTAAGGAGGTGGTTAATGCTAAAGGAGGACATAAGGTGGGGTCCTAATTTGATGGCACTTGTGGCCTTAAGGAAGAGGAACATCTCTCTTCTCTCTCCCTCAGCTGTGTGAGGACTCACGGGGCAGGTGGCCATGCAAGCCAGGAAGGGAGTTCTCACCAGAAACCACATTGGCCTTGATCTTGGACTCCTAGCCTATAGAGCTGTGAGACATACATCTCTGTTGTTTAAGCCAGCTGTTCTATGGCATTTTGGTATTGTAGGCTGAGCAGAGTAACACATCTTCAAACACATTTTCAATAAGCGTCTAGTACTAGATTTAAAATACTTCAGCCTCAGCTTCTACACATCCATGTGCAATTCACAGATGCTTCCATTGTGTCTCATTCCCATGTCCCATGAAAACAAGCAGGGCTCTGCTCCTAACAATTTCCACTTGAGTACAAGCAGCTTCCTAATGCTGAGTTTTCCTTAAGTGTCTTAACTCCAAACTTATAATGAAAGGCTTGTCCAATATATAATAATATTAGGATAACAAAATGGTGGGTGCAAAAGATCTTTGTTTTCACAAGCTGGGTTGCTTTATTATTTGTTATCCTTGAAATATCACTCTTATCTACAGGGAGGACTTAGGGCTAATCCACAGGCTGTTTTAGAGTGATGGGGATACTGGGGTGTTTGGAAGAAGCGGGGCTTATTTTCTCAAGCAGCTCTGCGCTTGCTACCCCAAGAAGAGTCATCTTGGGTCTGGTCCACCTGGATTTACTGAAAACCTATTAACAGGGACGACTGGAATGTAGAGGTGTCACTCGATGCTTCATCTATCTTCTAGTTCCAGCCTCAGGTTTCAGAGACTATACTGATGGCAGTCAGTTACACATCTACTAATCTTGAAGCACAATATCATAAATGTAAGTTAGCAATTTTCTTTTAATTGATAGAACACCAGGTTAAATTCAGGGATGTGTGGTTTTTACTGTGGATCACATAAGAAACAGTTTCGTGCCATAAATTTAAAAACCTATATGAAAAAACCTGTTGATAAATTTCACTTATCACAATGCCTGACACCTAATAAGTCTAATTACTTATTTTTAAAGTTGTAGGTAATCATGCAGAAATCTTCAACAGTGGAATTTTAGTATCAATGAACTAATTACATGCTCTTTTACATCCCTAACAAAATCACTTTGGAAACATTTACATTAGAATAGGTACGTTTTGCAGTAAGATTTGTATTTTTGTGTTCTTCCTGTTGATAATAAATCCATATGCATATTTGTGTATATACATTTTCAAAAGACAAAGCTTGATGATCAGCCTAAAGCAGGAGTTTATTTTGATTATCACCAACAGTGGTCTAAAAAGGGTGGAGATTTTAAAAATACTCAACTGCATGTTTTTGCAGTGTGTGTGATATTTGTTGATCTTTTCAATTTAAATCAGAAAACAAATATTATCAAAAGCTTGTTTAATGAAAGGTGCATATATTCAGATAATTCCTGTGCTTATTTGGATGAAGAGACTTAAATACATAAAAATAATAATATGTGAAGGGCTGGAGGTTCAGATTGGAGAGCTGGACCTAGGTTGCATCTGAATCACAGCAGTGGAAGGTCCACAGTAAGCTTAGGAGAATAGAGAACCTCTGGCGAGGATGGCCTGACCAACCCTGAGAACAGGAAGTAACTTTAAAGGCACAGCACTGAATCACAGGACTTAATATCCTCACCATCTGCCTCCTTTCTCCGAGCTGATGACCTTCCTTGTACTCTATGCCACAAAGAACAGCTATTACATGGAAGTACCTTCACCCTCTTGCTGGCTCGGATGGTAAAGAATCTGCCTGCAATGCGGGAGACCTGGTTTCAATCCCTGGGTTGGGAAGATCCCCTGGAGAAGGGAACGGCTACTCACTCCAGTATTCTTTCCTGGAGAATTTCATGGACAGAGGAACCTGGTGGACACAACTGAGCAACTTTCACTTTCACCTTCTTGTCTATTAGGATCACTTCATGTTCCAAACAATGACTGAAGAAGACTCACACTGAAATGTATAATGACAACATTTTTTAAATTTCACAGAAAAAATTCAGACAGACGCTATTAGTATGGAAATACAAGAAAAAATTCCAGGTAACATATCACGTTAATTAGCAGTCTTCAGAGAAGCTGAACCAATAGGATGTGTGTATGTATATACACACATATACACACATGGAGAGAGAGGCTTAGTGTAAGGAAGTGACTCATGTGATTAGGGTGGTGGTGAGTCTCTGGGACGGCTGATGTTTCACTTTCAAGGCAGCCAGGCAGAAGAACCCTCTCTTACTCAGGAGAAAGTCTGCCTTTTTGTTCTATTCAGAACTGCATGAGGATGGGGCCCATATACATGAGGGTGCTTTATCCAGTCTACTGATTTAAGTGTTAGTCTGACCTAAAAGTATCCTCACAAAAACACCCAGAATGATGTTTGACTAGATATCTGGGCGCTCCACTGCCCAATTTAGTTGAAATATAAAATTAACCATCATATACACAAAGGCCAACTTCATGCTTTTTCTCCACTATACTACACATGAGAATACAATAACTAGATTTGTGAGGGAAGAGGTAGTGACCCAAGAATTCTATATCCTGACAAGATGTCATTCACATGTGATAGAAACAGAAAAGATATTGTAGTTATGCAAAGGCTCAGAAAGGAACCCTGTAAGTATCCTAATAAATCTACTCAAATCTACTCATTCCAGCCAAGGAAGTTACAAATAAAATCTCAGACTCATCAATATGAAATACGGGGCAAAAAAAAAAAAAAGAACTATGTGAAAAGACACTGCAGATAAATGATTAACGTTCTTAAAAGTACAGGAAAAGACTTTGAACATCCATAAGAATGGCATCAAATCTTCAAAATAAGAAAAAAACATTTCCCATAAAGACTAAAATGATATTTAATGCTATAAATAATCAAAGAAAGCTAAATTAAAGTAAAAAACATCTTTACATGTCAAATAGAGACAATTAAAATGTTGATAACCCTCAAATATTGTGAAGCAAGACCTCTCATTCATTAATGATGGAAATATCTTTTTTTGAAAGAAACTGCCAAATGATTTAAAATCACTGAAAATGTTCCAATCAGTTCACTCAACATTTCCATTTTTAGCAATTGGTCTCAACAAAATAATTCAAGGTATGCACAGAGATGTACATACAAGGATACTATGGGGGGATTAAAGATTAGAAACAACCTAACTTCTAATACAAGAATGATGATTTATAAGGGCCCATTCATATAAGGGAATATTATGCAGGTCTTGCAAGTCAAGCCTAATTAACGATATGATATACCACTTGCTCTACAGTATAAAATTAAAGAGACAAAATATAAGTCCAAATAATGAAGACTTCAACTTTATTAAATATACTTAGAGGGAGAGAAAATTTAAGGAACTGCAATGCTACATACCACGATGTTGCAGTCTTCAATTACAGGAAATAGAATTAAAATTATGTAACCTTTTTTCTTGACATTTTTCTATACTTTCCAACATTTCTTCAGTGAACTTTTATTAAAAAAATCAAACAAAATTTAGTTACCAAAAATCATTGATAAACAGTCTATTAAAATTTTATTTTATTGAAAAATCTAGCAAATATTGTTTATAAAAGCAATAATTTGTCCCACAGATAAACCTATAAAGGAGCAGAAATTATTTTACACCACTACTGAATAAGGGATGAGAGTATAAATTAGCAAAAATTTTGTGGAAATTAATTTCTAAGTGTGTAAAAAAAAATAGCTTCAAAAGAATTCATCCTTTTTGATCTAGCATTCAATGTACTGGAAAGTATAAAAAATGCACTGAAATATTTACATACCTGGATGTTAATTGCAAATTATTTGAAACAACACAACTGGTAACAGTAAAGGAATGGTGAGATAAATAACAATGGATTCATTTCTTGTAATATTGGTCACTCATTAGAGATCACATTGTCAAAAATTATTCAATGATCTTAGAAGACAATCACGGTATAATAGTAAGTAAAAACTACAGGCTATGAAATTAAAATAGGATTAAAACATTTAAATATGTATTAATAAATAAAAGAAGAAAACACTCCATAATATATTTAATAGTCCTTTCTGGATAATGAAATTATAGATAATTTTTTAAAAGTTTTATATAATACTATCTATTTTTAAAAGCAATACTTTGGCCACCTAACTCAAAGAATTGAATCATTGGAAAAGACCCTGATGCTGGGAAAGACTTAGAACAAGAAAAGAAGGGGGCGACAGAGGATGAGATGGTTGGATGGCATCACCGACTCAATGGACATGAGTTTGAGGAAACTCTGGGAGTTGGTGACGGACAGGGAGGCCTGGCGTGCTGCAGTCCATGGGAATGCAAAGAGTTAGACACAACTTAGTGACTGAACAACAACAAATATAAACATAAGAGCAAGACCAAAATCTTTTAAGAAACTTTCAATGGCCTAAATGATATCTCCAAATTCCTTAACATGTCACACAGTTTCTGAATAACCTCCACATGAGGTACTCACCACTGTCCAGTGGTGCTTAGTTCTATAATTTTGCTGATAAATTTGCGGTTCTCTGAGCAAGTTGGGTTATCCTGATTCATGCCTTTGTGTTAGGCTGTTTTGCCTCCAAGAATAACTTCCACTCTTTCAATCTTCTAGTTAATGGTTAAATAAACACATTAAACATCAGATTAAGTATCACCTTCTCGGAAAGCTTTCTAGATTCTTTCAGATAGATAAATGCCCTTAGTCTTGGCTTGAATATTATAGTCTTTCCTCTTCTTTTACAGCACTAATCACGTTGTCTGAAGATTACTTCTTTCTCTGCTTTTTTCACTAGTATGTAAAAGAGTTGAAAAGGTACGATGAGGGTCTTCCAAACATCTACAGCAGCTTGAAGGTTCTGTAGGTACTCTGTTATAGAAACTTAATGAAGCCGCTCTGAATTAATAGATTACTGATCACACATGCTTTAAATTTCTAGAAACATAATCCCCCATCAAACGCATCATCAACAAAAACAACTCACAAAGATTAATTGTTTCACTAGAATTGCCTACAATATGCCGTGTAAATGTGTTGCCAGTTTCTTCTCCTTTTCTTTTGGCCTCTGTCTCCTCGCAGCTGTTTGGGGCCCCTCCTAGGTCAGCGCCAGGAGAGGATGGGGCATGAAAGCCGTGCTGGCTTAGGACTCTGATCATCTTTGTTAGTGACTTCTAGGTCTAACAGACCCTGAACGCTGACTTTTTCACTTAACGTTGCGCTTTGGGGTTCGCTGGAGACCTCTCCTTCCCTCCCTGCCAATCCCCAGGGCAGGATCCCTCACCAGCTGTCAGCCTGGTGATGGCTTTTCTAATTAACTACTTGCAGCCAGGACCTCCCCTCACTGCCTGCATCTGACGATTTGTCCGTGGCAAGACATGCTCTTAGGCAGAGTCTTTTTAAACGTCCTCATGGCTTGACCCTCTGTAGGCTCCACTTCTGTCTACAGGAGGCACACATGCAGCTTTCTCTCAACAGCAACCCCTCCTGCGGCCGTTCTCTTTACCCTGACAGCCCAGTGCTCTCCTATTTAGTCACAGCCTCTTTCCTAGGGAATGAGCCAAGTCAGTCTCTGAAGAGTCAGATGTTAGTCTCTGACTCTACCAAACTCTGGGCTTACCTGGTAACTCAGACAGTAAAGATCCACCTGCTAAGGCTGGAGACCCAGGTTCGATCCCTGGGTCGGGAAGATCCCCTGGGTCAGGAAATGGCAACCCACCCCAGTATTCTTGCCTGGGAAATCCTGTGGACAGAGAAGCCTGACAGGCTACAGTCCATGGGGTCACAAAGAGTCAGACACAACTGAGCAAAATGCATCTTTTTTGGTGTCAACACACACACACACACACACACACACACTCACACACACACACACACAAAAACTACCATACTCCAGGGTAACTGAGCTTTTCATGTGCTTCTCTTTCCAGAATCAGCAGAAAACAGCTGGCAGATCTTAACATTCTGCTTTTGTCCATAAATCTGTAGTCCAGAATGATTGTGAAAGGAAAGTCCTTTGTTATGGTTTTGGTTGAGAAGGAATGAGATTTCCTGGTGGTTAGCTAGTGGAAACATGTGGAAAGAAATAGATTCACTTTACCAAAGGCAAAATCAGAACAGAAACTCATAGACAACAATTTATTTTTGAAATAGAAGGAAAAACGATAAGATAGTAGAGACAGTAATGCTTATCGTATATTGGGCTTCCCTGGGCTTCTCTGCTTTTTCCACTCTCTCCCATGATTGCGCTGGGGCTGTGTGACTGATTCTGGCAAATGGACTGAAGACAGTTAAGTGTGGTGGAAACTGTCCGGATTCTTTCTCACCCGTGCGGCTCCATGGTGAGTCAGCAGCATCTCACTATTCTTCATCTGAATGAATCTGTGAGACCAAGTTCCCCTTCAGTTAGCCTTGGATGTGTAATATAAACAAGAAACGCGTCTGTTGCGTTAAGGAAGCTACTGAAGTATGAGGGTTTATACGTAACTGTGGACATCTTCGTCTATCTTGACTTATTTGAGTAGAACCAGTGAATTGGTCTTCATTCCAATAGTACTTAGCTAGAATTTGACCTGTTTTCCTTCCTTGTGCTTACATCCGCTGCCTCCTGAGTTTTTTTCCTTCCTTTCTTCCTCTTGAGATTGGATTGACTGATCTTTTCCTCCTTTGTGGTTTTCTCTCAGAAATCTACTCATCAGGATCCATTAAAACTTTTACATACCTCTCTTCATGACCCTGCCACAGTATTTACCATCTTTTTCATAATGCCTAGATGCCCCTAGATAATGCCTAGCTAATTCCTCATCGACCCACGGCCTTGTTTATCGTGTGGACCACACCGCACAGCTTTGACTATTTGCTCAGAAACCTATTGTTCAGAGACCTGTTACTCATGAATGTAATCTGAACTCTCCTTAGGCTGACATCCAGGGTCTATTATATCAGTTTTGATGACTCAATTATAACTATCGTTATTTCCCCTATATGTCCCTGCTACCTCACCTCAGGCTGAACCTCCCTCATAAGCTACATAATTTTATGCCTTTGCTCATATCAGGTGCTCCCCATCCAGTCTATGCAAACCCCCATGCTCCAGAGGGGACCCCCTTACTAGGTCTTGAGGGTCCCTCCTTCTGAACCTGTTCTATGGACATCTAAAGCACTCACCTGATTACTTAACTGTATGCTGCTTTTTTCACATTTTAGGGTTCCAAAACTTGCCAAGAAAATAGTAATAATAATTATATAGTAATATATTAATTATATTATATTAATATGTTAATAAATATATATTAAGTAATTCCCTATAGATATCCGTATTCAGACTCTAAAGAATAATCATTTCATCAATCCTGTGCTTTAATAACAGTCTCAAGAAATAAAGTATGTAAATCAAATTTAATTTCCTCATCTTAAGCGTCAATCAGTGATTTGGAAAAGGTAGGTGCCTATAAAATAGTACTGAAATATAAATGTTCACTATAACATTCTATTTATTATTTTAATTAGGAGTATGGTTTTTCTTTTAATTGTTCTGTTAGGTACCTAAAATTTCAAACTTATCAAAATAGTTCATGAATTGATCTCTCTGAGTAAACTCAAGGCTTATAAACTTATTTCAAACTCACTTGCATCACTGCAAGTTACTAAGTGGAGCATTTCTCTCAGTAGCCAAACACTATGGGTTGAATTTGGCATCGCAAAAAGATTTGTTGAAATCTTCACCCCCAGTCCCTCAGAATGTCACTTTATTTGGAAATAGAGTCATCGAAGATGCAATTCATTAAGAGATGTAATTTATTAAGAGGGGGCCTTAATCCAATATAATTGGTCTCCTTACAGGAGAGAGACTTACAGAGAGAAGACGGCAACTTGAAGACAGAAGCAGACATTGGGATGATGTCACCCAACAATCAGGCAATGCTGGGAACTGTCCGAAACAGTCCGAATCCAGGAGAGAGGCAGGGAGCACACTGTCCCTCGGAACCTCAGGAGGGACCAACTCTGCCAACACCTTGTCTTCAGCTTTTAGCTTCTAGAACTGTGAGGGAGTAAGTATCTGTTGTTTTAAGCCACCCAGTTTGTGGTACTTCGTTAAGGTAGCCCCAGGAACCTCATGTTCCAAGTACTCGACAGAACTCCATTTACAATAGATTCTCAATCACAGGGGCCAGGAACTATGCACTAAATCTTGGCCCTTTCCTGTTTTTACAAATAAAGAATTATTGAAACACACAGCGATGCACATCACACTTGTCACGGCTGCTTGTGTGATCCAAAGGCAGAGCTGAATAGCTGTGGAGAGACTTTCTCTCAAAGCTTGAAATATTTACTGCTTTGTCCTTTGTAGAAAACGTTTGCCAGTTCTTGCTATATCCTATTAAGTCTTCAATTAAAAGATTGCACATGTGTAACAGTCTAACTCTAGATTTTTATTTAACCCTCAAGACTGGAATCCATTCTCATTCTCTATGAGTCAAGGCATGCTGTGCTGCAGTAACAAGCATCTCTCAAATCTCATCATTTTAACATGGCAAAAGTTTATTTTTCACTCAAATAATTTCCACCTGGGTCTGGGAGACGGCTCAGTGCAGCAATTCAGAGTGTGTGTGCTTCAGTCGCTAAGTTGTGTCCGACTCTTTGTACTGTAAGCCCACCAGGCTCCTCTGTCCATGGGATTCTCCAGGCAAGAAGACTGGAGTGGGTTGCCCTGTCCTCTTCCAGGGGAGCTTCTTGACCCAGGGATCAAGCCCAGGTCTCCTGCATTACAGGCGGTTTCCTTACTGACTGAGCCGCCAGGGAAGCCCCAATATACAGTGAAGGCCACTTTAGTGTCAACTTTTCAGCACCTGTTACTCTTGTGTCAACCCTGCAGATTTCGGGAGGCTGGAGAATTGCTCAAGATCTTTTCTTGCCTCTGGCTAGAAGTGACACATTCATTACATGGCCCTGTCTAACTGAAAAATATAGGAGAACAAATAGAATATTTATACACGCTACTGTCTCCATCATGCTAATACTTTGATAGTGTATTAATTGCATAATATTAGCACTTCAGTGACTCCCGGAACCATAAGTATATTCTCTCCTTAACAGATGAGTTCTACTTATAATAAGGTAATTCCTTATGAATCACTAGGTACCATTCATAAACTTGTGATCTTTCAAAATGGTAGGACTGAAAGTTTACCAAACACCATAAATAACGCTTTTTTTTCCTTATGCCCTTACCAGAGAAATACCTTGTGCAATTTCCAGTGCATTAAAATTAACAACTCGGTGAAGAAACATAGACATCTGAATATATGCAGCCTGGACACCAGGCTCCGCCTGTGTTTAGGTGCTTTTAGTCATCTCTGCCTTCTTCATTCATGTGAAAGGAACTGGCTCACACTTTGCTGTGTATCTAGAAAGAGAAATTATGCATGTAGTTATGTAGTTTTTTTCCATATGGGTGTGTAGGGTTTTTGTTGGACACCAGCAAGTAAATTAAAGAAAATAAAACATCACAAAAAGATAAATCTGTCTAATCCCAGCTGTTCCCCCCTCGCTGGAGCAGCATCAGGGAGTGACATGAGGGGTCACTAGGGTGTTAATCAATCTACCCCTTGCCCTGTAGAAAGTCATCAAGAAAAGACAGCAGCAGGTGCTTGGAAGGGAAAGGGTCTTGAACAGAGTTGATGGCCCTTGGTGTCCTGATACCATGACTGCTGAGCTTGTTCCCTTGTAGTGGCAGGGTCTGTCCAGGGGTTCTGGGGACTGGGTGATTCCTCACTCCCCTGCCTGCCTACCTTTGGTCCTCCCAGGCTGGTACCCCAGCCCTTCACGCCCTGTCCCAGTCTGTGCCTCTACCAGGCTGGGACTGCACTCTCGTTCTCCTCGAGGGCCAGCCTGCATGGCAGGTCTGGAAAAGACACCGTGGTTCCCCTGCATTATTTCTCCCACCCTCACCAACATTCCTTTCCTGTGTAGCCCAGGGGGACGGATGGGGTGCCTTGTGATCTCTGCCTTCGTGTAACAGGTTTGTTTTTGTTTATCCACTGGGGCCCGACTATTTTCTTCCAGTCACCTTGGTGACATCTTAGCCTTGAGGTTTATCTGAAATGTGATTGTTGCTGATTGATTACTTCTAGACAAGTCAATGGGGTTATTTAAAAAGTTAGTGAGAATCAGGGTTTTTGCTTCATCTTGAAGATAGTCAAATCAATTCACTTAAAAACTAAAGTATATGCTTCAATTTTTCTCATAAAGGCCTCGAAAGCATGACATAATCACTTGAATGATTAAATGATGTAATATGCTTATCATGGAAAAATCGTAAATAAAGCCAAGAAACAAATGTTCTAGAAAAAAGGAGCAGAACTTCATCACATGTAGGACGATCCTGTATGATGATACCACATAAATAAGTATTAAGTCTATAGCTACTTACTGTGTATTCATGATTCTCACAGAAAGAGGGCTTTTAAAACATAAAATCAAATCCTGTAATCAGTACTGCAATATAGATTTGAACCACTGAACTCAACAGCTTTTTTTAAAAATTGTATATATTTATGGAGCCAAAAAAAAAAAAAAAACTTTATTTCAGCTGTGGATGAAATTAGTCACACTTACAGGAATCTGACTAATCACATTTGCATCATTATAAAAAATCAACCATTCCCCAACTCACAAATTAACTCATGTCAGTCTTGGAATCTATAGGACCAAAATTTTATTTCTACAGTTTGTAACTTCCCTGGTGGCTCAGTGGTAAAGAATCTGCCTGATAATGCAGGAGATGCAGGTTCGATCCCTAGGTTAGGAAGATCCCCTGGAGAAGGAAATGGCAACCCACTCCAGTATTCTTGCCTGGGAAATCCCATGCACAGAGGAACCTGGTAGGCTGCTGTTCATGGGGTCGCAAAAGAGTTGAACACAACAGTGACTAAACAACAACACAGTTTGCAGTCTGTTCACATACAGAATCTCATCTATTTGCATTGATTCCTACAATAGTCTCAGGAGGGAGGCATTATGATATCCATTTTGCAGGGTAAGAAACTGAGGCTTCTTAGAGTTAGTGGTCCCCTGGGAGCACAGGATAGTGAGTGATCCTGGAGCCTGTCTCTAACCCTAAGTGCTCAAGAGGCTCAAAGAATAGGAAAAACAACATGACTTCTTAATTAGCAATCAAAGCTCTCAGTTCATCGAAATGATTACATATTTTCCCCATCAGAGTCTTCATAAATGGCTCTCTCTACTCAGGAATTACTCTATAGCACTGCTTGCCGATTTTACGCTAGGCCCTCGTCCACCTGACTGCGTCAAGTATCCTGATCTTGACTTAGGTTGGTTTCACTGGAACAGAATAGGGTAGGCTTTTGATTTACTTTGGGCACATTTTATGTGCAAAGTTTATCGTCTCAAAAATAGTGAAGTAACTCATCTGATCACTTCTAATGAAAAAGGCTATGGAAGTTTCATTTTGGAAAAGATAAACGTTTATTTTGTCATAAGATTATTTGATGTTTTCCTTTTTTTTCAAGTACCTTGTGTATGTAAAAACAAAAAAGTAATTTTTCTATGGAATCAATATTATCTCAAGATAAATATGTAATTATAATTGGAAATTTTCAGAAATTAATAAAATAATAATAAAATGTTTATTAGCATCTAAAATATATAAAAATCTAGAACTCAACATCTTTGAATCTGTAATTCTGATTTTTGATGTATCTTGGGAAATTTTCTTTTAACCTTGGCTGTCAAGAAGCTTGCTTCCCTGGTGGCTCAGCAGTCAAGAATCTGCCTGCTAATGCAGGAGACGTGGGTTCAATTCCTGGTCTGGAAAGATTCCCTAGAGGAGGAAATGGAAACCCACTCCAGTATTTTTGCCTGGAAAACCCCATGGACAGAGGAGCCTGGGGGGCTACAGTCTGTGGGGTCGCAGAAGAGTCAGATACGACTGAGCAACTGAGCAACAACAAACAACACATCGGGAAATTTCGAGTCGAATTTATCGCCTAATTTGCATTAGCTATAGGTTAATGCTCTTCTCTATTTCTTCTACAAGATTTTACTGATATTTTGAGCTTTATGTTGATGAGATACATGCTTTAATTATAATTTGCCCCAATTCCATTATGGAAGATAATGTGATTTGTTTAACATTATTTCAATGTCTATTGAGCACTTACTGTCTATTGAGATATGTGGGTACAATGATAAGTAACATATAGCTTCTGCCCTCAAGAAAATTATGAACTCACAGTCAGACAAATAAGTAAATATGCAAACAAATAGCACATGCATAAATACAAACATAAGGTCCAGAATTCTGCATGTGTCAAATACATACTAGTTGTAAAAAACAATGAACAGATTCCCCATCTCTTAACAGGCTATGCACTCAATAGATATTTATTTGCTGAGTGAGTGAATAAGTTAATGCTTGGCTAGAAAAATAATAAAATTTAAAGTAATAAAAATAAAATTTCAGAGAAAAACTGTTAGACGTTTGAAATCTGAGAGAAGATGTAGCTAACTTGAAGGGTGATCTCAAGAGAGAGAACACAGAGTTCTCATGTGCTCCTTGCCCCACCGTGTCTGTGTGAATGAACCCTTGGAGTACAGATCAGTTCATGGTGCCCCGGGGCCCCTCCCTACCTCCCTGCAGTAGGCGTGGCCCAGGGTCCCTGTGGACCTCACTCACCTTGAGCATGCAGTGTGAAATCTGGAGAGAACTCTAAATAACCCCAAAGATCTCGTCCTCAGGTCACATTCAACTAGGGCACAGTATAGGGCATTGGTGCACCATCCTTTATCTGCTATTCTATATTAGTTGTATAATGTGGGTACAATGAAATTGTATAATGTGGCTACGAAAGATCCTTTGAGATGGGGGAAAAAGACAAGAACAGATAAAAAGCAATTCAGCCTCAAGTGGGCATTGATGGTTCTGACCACCTGGATCAGTAGTGTTGCATACTTTTGCAAAAGTGGTGATGTTTTCCAGATACGTGAAGCCATGCTAAGAATTGATTTGGAAAGGAAAAGAAGGGTGTTTATGGATGCTCTGAATGTTTTCAGATCATCTACTGCTGAAAGCACAGAGGAGGTTATTTATTACGCAGAACTAACGTCATCGAAAACATCTCCTATCTTCTGGAAATGAGCCAGGGAGTTCTTTCTCAGCAGTAAGCCAATGAAAAAGGAATTGTGCATTTCATTAGGCATTCTATAATCCTGCAGTCTGTCTTCTGAAAGACCTGTATGAGGTAAAGTTTTTTCTTTCTTTTGCTATCTTATCTTGAGAATGGGGAAAGTTGAGGCAAATAAAGCAAAGAGCTTTGCAAAGACACTACAGAGTGGGCTAAACTGAGCTTCTCCTACCCCTGCTAGTTATCAACGCTGCCAGAGGTAGCAGTGCTCTTTGCCACACAAATTTCAACTTGTGAATGTGTTGCAAAACTTGGTAAGACTTGGTAGAACAGTCCAATCTTGTTTGCACAATAAAAATAATTGAAGGTTGAAAATATTTGGGCAACCAAAAATCATCCCAATAAACCCAACTTTACCCTGTTCATCATCTCTCCCAAATTCTTTAGTCCTTTTGTTGTTATTTGATCGTCAAGTCGTGTCCAACTCTTTGCAGCCCCATAGACTGTAGCATCCCAGGCTTCCCTGTCCTTCACTATTGCCCGGAGTTTGCTCAAATTCATATCTGTTAAGTCGGTGACGCTATCTAACCATCTCATCCTCTGTGGCCACCTTCTCCTTTTGCCTTCCATCTTTCCCAGCATCAGGGTCTTTTCCAATGAGTCAGCTCTTCACATCAGGTGATCAAAGTATTGGAGCTTCAGCATCAGTCTTTCCAATGAATGTTCAGAGTTGATTTGCTTTAGGACTAACTGATTTGATCTCCTTGCAGTCCAAGGGACTCTCAACAGTCTTCTCCAGCTGCACTGCAAGCAGATTCTTTACTTTCTGATCACCAGGGAAGCCCCAGTAGGCCTTTGCTGAAATGCAATAGTTTCTTTTAAAAACCGTCAGTATGTGAATGGCCTAATGTGTTCACAGGACATGGAGGTACAGAAAGAACCAAGGAAAGAGATGCCACGTTGAACCCTTCTTTGAAAGAAACTCGAATTGGGGACAATTGAAAAGATCACAGAGGGTTAGGATTTAGCCCCTAGCTATACCTCAAACTACTGTGCACTGAAGCTTCACTGACTCTAATCTGAGGCACTAAACAACAGCCCAGCAAAGATAAATAAAAGCCATAAATTCTCTTGGGTTGTTGCTGAATGGGTTTTTTACAATGTGCCCAGCAAAGGGGAATGGTAAACAGCCAGGCCGAGCCTCTTCTTCCTCTGCCTCCTGCTTCCTGTGCTCCGGGGCTGGAGGAAGACGCAGACACAGGCTTTCTGCCTTCAAACAGCCTCTGTAGCTCTCTCTTAGATCTGATTGTTTTTCCATGCCCACTTTAGCACACATTGGCATGATTTTTTTAGGTCTTATTTATGTGATCATTCTTTCTGGCTTTTTAAAATTCTCTCTGTTTATATTTTCTGAGTCGTCATCAGAGCCAGACATTGGGAACTTATCAAGTCTCTATTGGCTCTTGACTACACCAAAGTTCTAAGCAAAATTTTAGGTGGAAAAAGATAATTTGGCACTCTTGGATCCTCATTTCTGGAACCTTTCTTTTCTTGTCATGATATTTCCCCCTCTTGATTTCCCTTTCTTTCTCTCCTCCACCAGTCACCATTCTGAACCCAAATACCCCCCGCAAGGCCCTGTGATACCCAGCTTTCCTCTCCTTGATGGGCCCCCTGGTGCCTGGGTGCCCTACCCTAGCCTGACTTCATGGCAGAAGTTAGGAGTTGCTACCATTAGAGACTTCTTTGTGTCTCAGTCCATCCTAAAGGAAATCAACCCTGAATATTCATTGGAAGGACTGATGCTGAAGGGGAAGCTCCACTACTTTGGCCACCTGATGTAAAGAACTGACTCATTAGAAAAGATCTTGATGCTGGCAAAGATTGAGGGCAGGAAAAGAAGGGGATGACAGAGGATAAGATGGTTGGATGGCTTCACTGACTCAATGGACATAAGTTTGAGCAAACTCAGGGAGATGGTGAAGGATAGGGAAGCCTGGCGTGCTGCAGTTGAAGGGGTTGTAAAGAGTCGGACATGACTGAGTGACTGAGCAGTAACAACAAGGCCCATGATGCCTGCTTTGCGCTCCTGTGTGGAGGGACATGCCCTCATCAGGGACTCTCCTTTCTCTCCTGGGTGACTGAACCTCAGCAGTGGCCTCCTGGAAACTGTTGACCAAGGGTCATTGGGTGAGCTTGTCAAAGAGAATGGCATGCTTCTCTCAGCCCTGAGCTTTTGATTCCTTAGGTTCTGGATAGGGGCCTGGAACCTTTATATTGAAAATGCATCCCAGGTCATTCTTATGCATTCAGAAATCAAATATGTATTTCAGATTGTGGCTTGTACTCCCAGGAGAGCTCAAGCAGGATGGGGTTTAGCTAGGCAGGCAGAGAAGGTGAAATACCACCTTCTATTCACCAGGTGAATACCACCACTCTGGTGGTATTTGCTTAAATAGATAGAGCTTTCAGGAGGCCCAGGATCCGGGGCAAACAAACCTCTTCCAGGAATAACTTGTTGTGGGGCCTGAAGGCCCCCGTTCCCCTTCTGCTTTGTTTACCTGAAGGGAGCTCTAGAGGATGTTAGAGATAAGGGGCAGTGGAGACTAGCCCAGGTGCAGCCTGCTGATAGCCGGTCAAGAGGCCTCTACATGGAAAACTCCTCTCTGAGTCACTGAACACATCTTTTCGAAACATTGTTTTGAAAAATGTTTTTTTTTTTAGGGGAAAAAATGTTTCCAAGCTGACAGTAATGTACCCACCTATTTGTGTAGTTCAAATATTTGTTATTTAAAGCAATAATAAACCACTTCATCAGTATAAGTAATATATTTTATGGAAAATAACTGTATTTTCCCAAACAAAAACAAGGGAGAAGAATAGCAATGTTTTACATTTTCACATATCTGCTTCTGCATTCAGTCAAATGAGATGACTGGGATATTGCAGGTCATATAGCCTTTGGGAAATATCACCACACACACATGGGACAGTGACATTTACAAAAGTAAATAACATCTTGTGGGCCCCCTTAAAGGTTGCAAGAATGCTTGGCACACACTTTGAGAACCGCTGCATCGTCTGTCCTTCTCTTTCCATCTTGATTCTTGGTTCTCATACGGACAGGGTTTTATGTAGACATACACTGGAATTTGGCCACCTGATGCAAAGTCCTGACTCCTTGGAAAAGAACCAGGTGCTGGGAAAGACTGAAGGCAAAAGAAGGTGGGCAGCAGAGGGTGAGATGGTGATATAGCATCACTGACTCACTGGACTTGTATCTGAGCAAGCTCCAGGAGACAGTGAAGGACAGAGGAGCCTGGCATGCTACAGTCCATGGGATCACAAAGGGTCTGACATGACTTAGTGACTGAACAACAACAATGCTGGATATTATTCTTTGTGAACAAAATGTACCAATAGTGGTTCTCAATACCGCTTTTGAGAATGTTTTGAAGGAAACATGTTGAAGCTGAATGTGAATAGTCTTCCTTTGCAAAAGTTCATGCATTAAATGATCTTCATCAATTGAATTTAGTCTCTTGTTTATTCTTTCAAGGCAACATTTTATTTCAGAAAGCCTGCGCCTTATGGGAGTAAGAGAAGGAATCTAGGAATTGGTATTGGTGGTGGTAGCAGAATGTGTGACACGTTGACTACCTGGGGACATGATTCGATTTGGGAAATGAGCAGTTTTGATGAGTCATTGGGGCTGGTGTGTCGTCGTGGAAGAGCAGCTGGATTTAGCTTGTCAGGTAAATGTCAGATACTGATGAATGTCCCTTATGGAGTGTGCACTGAAGATGAAGTATATAAAGGTAAAGGAAGCCGGTCATTGACCTTGTGAGTATTACAAAGATTGTGTGAGAACACACACACACACGCGTGTGTGTGTGTGTGTGTTGATGCAGTGGTACACAGTACTATGAGATATACACAGATAAGACCTTCCAAAGTGGGACATACAAGCTACATCTCTGTGTAGTCTTCCATGCAGTTACGTCTGTTGCACTGTAGCCCATAAATGTCCAGAAAGGATTAAACAACCGAAATTCCAGGTTCCCTCACTGAAAGTGGGGGTATATATTAATCAGATGATACCATCCTAAAGCAACAGAAAGGGAGTCCAGTGATCTTTGTCAAGTTGGGGAGGTTATTTGTTTAATTACAATAAACACTTTATAGAGTAAACACTGCAGGATAAGGAACCTCCGTAAACAATAACATGCCATAGATTTGTATAGCTGCAGATTAGAAATAGCACTACATGCAGCTCTAGAAAACCCAACACAATACTCAAAGTGTATCCAATGAGTTAGCTGTGTGAAAAATCTCTGTATCCACTGAGCTAACTGTCCAAGGAAACAACTGCTTCAGTGCAGAAGAGTGTAGAGGGTAGACCAAAGGAGAGAGAGTGGTTGGTGGGGGAGAGAATCCCAGGAGATAAGGCGACAACAGAAAGTGAGGATGAGGTGAGGACCCAGCTGGAGACTTAAACCATCTTTGTTTGCCAATGGCATAGCTTTTAGTTTAACAGTTTGTACTAAATGTGGGTTATCAGTCGTGACTCATTTCCTTTCAGTTTATTGAATACCCACTACCTGGTTCACGTAGTGCATTAGATGTGGGGTGAAGGTGCATCAGACATCCCTCCTGCCCTCAGGATGTGTGGGTGCAGTAGAGAGGAAGGGCTCCAGGCAGCACAGGGCTGCAGCGGGAAGGGCTCCAGGGGTCCGAAGGTAAAGGAGGCCCCTGGTTCAACTTGGATTAGGCTGGCAGACCAATGGGGAGAACTGGAAGAAGGGAGGCCAGACCGAAGGACCATCGGTGCAGTCAGCCAAGGTGTGGACAGCCTGCTGGGGCTTTTACTACCAGTAAGTGAGCGCTGATGGTGCCTAAGGTAGGAGGCAGTAGACGGAGTAGAGGGGCTGGGAGCAAGATGGGCAGGATGACTGTGACAGGGGGCTGGAGGGCAGATGGGAAGGGGCATGGGAAGGGGTGTGGGGGTCTGGGGATTCTAGCTTGTGTGCCCCGGTGAATAGTGATGATGTGACTGCATGAGGCAGGGAAAAGGGAAGAGAAACAGGGGGTGTGATCTTTTTTTTTGGTGTATTCACTACAATCTGTGATAAATCTTTTTATTCCTTACATAAGCGTTACCAAAAACGAGATCTGAAAATCAAATGTGATAAATTCAAATTAGAGGCTCCTCTGCTAATAAGGTAGCCTTATTCCCAGAGGATTAAATTTCTTAAAAAAATATTTAATGCTACTTCCTTTTGAGATGCAATGCTCGATAATATATTTCCAGGATATCATTCTTCCTCTATTTTTCTCTTTCACAGCAGAAGTTTTCACAGTCAAGGTTAAAATCTAGGGAATAAAGAATCAAATTTTTAGCAGGCTTGGCAATCTTCATCCTCATCTCTATTGTATTAAGTATCTGAGAGTCATTATGTGTCACTATCAATGGCATCTATTTTCACCTGTATTTATTTAAAATTTTATTTATTATTCTTTCATTTGCGGTAAGGTGGCTACGTAAATTTTTTCTTTCTGAATACTGTCTCGCTTAGGTATTCTTTTAAAAAACCAAATTATATATTGCATACTAATATGTACATTTATATACAAACAGGTAACATCCTCTATGTACTTAATCTCATTTCCTTCCTTTTTTCTTCCTGAGATAACCACTAGCCTTAAGTTCGCATTTTTGTTTCTCTTATATATTTTACTTTAACAGCAGGTCCTTGTGTGCACAATTTTTTTTTTTTTTCTTTATGTAAATACTATGGCATTGGGCTTACCCTTCAGCAAGTTGCTTTTCCTTCTCAAATATATTTCTGCTATTGGTCAGTATTAACCCATGTAGTTTATTCATGTTTACTGCTGTATAATATCCCATTATGCCATTATGTAGCTATACTAAAATGTCTTTATACATCTAATTTCAGTGCTCAATCCAGTTTTTACCATTTTAAATAGTAAAAATATTATTATTATTTTAGTATACTTACTAAAATTTGTGATCAAATAACTTTTTTTCCTTACATATAAGTTACCTTTTTGAATGTTACAAAATTATTAGTAGCTTTAATGAGCATTGTGGTACACATTTCTTTGCACACATGGGCTATCGTTTCTCTAGGACATATACCAGAAGCATTATTGCTGTAGGATGGTCAAATATTAACCTTTTACCAGTCTGTGGGCAGCAAAGCATACAGATTCTTCACCTATTCTTTCCTGCTCCTTGAAGCAGCTTTCATACTTTCAAAAAAGATTTTTACATCTGGAAAAAAAAAACACATAACAAAAAGTCCAGGCTAGTATGTTTTTAAGATTGATATTTTCTCTTACATTTAAATACAGTGTTCATTTTAGTGTTCAAGTGCTATACAATCCATTCTTTTTACGACCAATTATGGAAAATAATATGTCTTTGTAGGTGCAAATAGCTTCTTTCCAATGAGGCCTTTGCATATTTTCAAAAGACAGGAAAATGTAATCTGCAACCCCTGCCTTCAGCTAAATATGTGTATGAGCCTTTCTTGAGGCATCATTTACTGCAACTAACTTAAGCCAGGATATGTTGTGCAAGGGCTTCCCTGGTGGCTCAGCGGTAAAGAATCTATTTGCAGTGCAGAAGACTGGGATTCGATCCCTGGATTGGGAAGATCTCCTAGGAAATGGCAACCCACTCCCGTATTCTTGCCTGGGAAATCCCATAGACAGGGGAGCCCGGTGGGTTACAGTCTACGGGGTCACAAGAGTCGAACATGACTTAGCAACTAAACCACTACCACCACACTGTGCAAAGTTGGAAAACATTGAAATATTCAGGAATCTGTTTTATAGTAAGTTGAATGACTGTAATTAAGAAAAATTTTGAAAATACAATGACCTCAAAGCACAGCAAAAGGCTACTAAATAATAGCTTAAAAAACCTGAGGCAGCTACAGTGAGAGTAAAAACAGATATAAATACATCAGCAGCATAGCAAGTAAATATTCCTAAAGGAAGAGGGAACTATTTTTGGTAAATTTGGGCTGTAAAAAAATCTTTAAGTCAGACAATAAGGAAAAGGACATTTGCTCAGGCAGTATTTTCTGTTTGCTTCCCCCAAGCTGAAGTTGTATATGTGAGTAACAATTTATCAGCAGTACATGTTTAATTCCACGGGAAAAAAACTCAAGCATTAATGTACATGTGGAAGATACCTGCATAATTATCTGCTCAGGAAATAAGTTGATTTAAAGCAAAAAGAAAAAGTAAAAAACTTAAAATAGTAAAAATACCTACTGGGCATTTAATTAATTGCCTTTTCAAGAAGAAAGGCAGAATTTAAAGATTAAACAGTAAGGTAATTCCATTCTTTGTTACATATTTCAGTAAAAGAAAGTCTTAGTGATTCTTAAATATAATTATAATTTGTAAAATAAAAAGCAAGAGGAACATCCTAAAGTAGTTACAGCAGTTATGTGATATTCACCACCAGCCCTCTGCCCATCCATTAATACATCACACATATGCAAATATTGCATAATCTAATAAACATTTCAATGCTCTTGCTCTCCATCTTCTTCCTCTCTCCTGCTTGTACATCCATCGTCTAATGTAACCAACGTCTCACTGGTCAATCACATAGACGTAATTAGGTGTGCTGTAGAATAATTCCATGTAGCATCAGAAGTATATTAAATATGCACATATACATTTATATATGTACATGTTTTTGTAAATTTGCAGGATATAGCCAAAATGTTTCGTATAAGAGTTCCTCATGTGGAAGAAAACTGCATCATTCCCTGTTTCTCTTTCAGACTTCATACGATGTACAAAACGAAAAGGTACCAAGGTTTTGCATATCATTAAAAATAGTCCTCCTAAAATAATTCTAGCTGGAAAAATGTACACTGTTTTATAAACTCTAGCATCTGTTCTCACATGAAATAGGAGAGCCAAAAAACTGACCCCTAGAAGAGGAAAAGAAGACTAAAAACTAAAGGGTGAAGAGACAGAGCTCCAAAAATACCCAACTGTGTAATGTGAGAGACGGCCATGAAAATCAAGTGAAACCAGGCAAATAAACAGAGAAAATTTTAAAAAGATGTAAACATCTCAGTAGATTTCAACCGACCACAGTGTTAATACAGCTTAAGCTTGAGAGCCTCCACTTGCTGGGATCTCCATGAGTCCCAGAGTTGCAGGGTGTTCCCATCGCCTAAACGGGCCTCTGAAAAGAGGAGTCAAGTCCCCAAGTCTCTGGTAACTTGCTGTGATTTGTGACTCTAATAAATCTTCACATTTGTTCTTCATTCTGACTCATAATTTTGTGTCCTTTTACTTAGTGGTGCTTGCCAAATGCAGTTGCTAGATGTATTAGACGGCTAGAGACGTGTCGACCGAAAAAAAAAAATCACGCATCACAGAACCTGAAAGTTGAGAGTTTCATTCTGGGACCGTACTGAGGACTGCAGCTGGGGAGACAGCCTCTCAAACAGCTCTGAGGAACTGCTCCCAAGAGATAAAGGAGGAGCCAGGATACACAGGAGTTTTCTTCTGGGGAAAAATAAAAATAAAAGCAACACTTAGTCGAGCATAAAATGATTACTGCTAATCACAAAAATCAGACATCTCAAGTTAATGACGTTAGTGCTTTCCTACGTATGGGGAGATGCAAGAGTCTGGGCTCACTGACATTATTCCTTTGATATGAATCTTAACTACCTAGGGCCAGTATCCTGTTTTTCTCCATCCTAAATTCCCCACAGGGAGAAATGTAGCGGGTGGCTGCAGCAGCTGATGGCTTGATGGCGGGCAACACTGTTTACGGAAATGGCAGACAGCATTCTTTGTCCACAGATGCCATAACAAATACCACAGACCTGGTGGCTTAAACAGCAGAGATTTGTTTCTTTACAGTTCTCGAGGCCGGAAGTCTAAGACCAACATGTCGCAGCATTAGCTCTCCTCGGCTTGTACGTGGCCCTCTTCTCCCAGGTCTTCGCATGGTGTTCCCTCTGTACTTGGCTGTGTCCACATGTCCTCTTCTTAAAAGGACCAGTCATTTGGATCAGGGCCCATCCCAATGACCTCATTGTAACTTAATTAGCTCTTCAGAGACCCTGCCTCCATTCTGAGGTCACATCTGAGGTACTAGGGGTTAAGACTTCAATATATGAATTTGCGTGGAGGGGCACACAATTCAGCCCATAGCACTAGATTTAGCAAATAAGACTCCCAGTTAAATGTGAATTTCAGGTGAATAGTGAATGGTTTTTTTTAGTATTTGTGTGTCCCATGCAGTATTTGGTACATATGAAATTATTCATTATTTTTCTGAAATTCACATTTGGTTAGGAGTCCTGTGTTTTACTTTGGCAACTCTATCCAAATTACATAGGCTTCAGTAGGGAGAGAAATTCCTAGGTGGCACAGGGGTAAAGAATCCGCCTGCCAATGCAGGAGACGTGAGTTCGGTCCCTGGGTCAGGAAGGTCCCCTGAAGAAGGGAATGGCTACCCACTCCAGTATTCTTGCCTAAGAAATCCCAGGGACAGAGGAGCCTGGAGGGCTACAGTCCATGGGGTCACAAAGAGTTGGACACGACTGAGCACTCACACACACACACACAGGGAAAAGTAGTCAGTGAAGAAGACATGTTCAACAAGGAAAACCTAAGGAATCATTAGAATGGTTTTATTTAAGATAGAAGGAAACTTTAAGGAATCTTGAGAGAAATCCCTTAGTCTGGAACTCAGCATCCCTGAGGCCCAGGGTTCCACCAAGGCTGAGAGTCCTTGAGGCTTCATTCTCACCCCAGGCCAAGCCCTCCCAAGGCCGAGAGGGTTCCTGGAATCTGTATCTGGGTGCTCCCTGCAAGGCATCTTCCAAGAGCAAGCCGAGGCAACAGGGGTGGAGTGGGTTCTCGCCCTGTGTGCCCTCACACTGCTCACAGAGCACTCCCGGCCCTGTCTGACGATCCCCCCTCTCCCTCCAGGATCTCTCCAGCCCCCCGCAAATCCACTAGACTTGAAAGAAGCTGTGGAGGCTGCTGTTTTTTACTCCAGCAGTTCTTCAGTTATAGAGCCTTTGGAGAGCCCAGTGAAAGCTCTGGATCTTCCAGGCCCCAAAACACACAAATGCACCAATTGTGCAGCTAACTTTAGGTGAAATCATAGCGCCTCTGAAGCCTGTTTTGAACACATAGGTTAAGCCCCTTTGCATTATGCTGTGCTTACGCACCTGTATATGCAGGGAAGTCACTGCCCTACCAATTCAGGGACGTATTTGCGTCCCCAGGATGGGGTACGCCTTGGCACACCACACATTCTTGGGGGTGGGGAAGCACTACAAGGCACTTCTGGAGCTGCCCAGTTGCATTTTTAATAAAGGGCAATCCTTAAGAAACCAGAGAAGTTCTCTAATAAGGAACTGCAGGCATCAAGAAGGGCTGACTGGGAAGAATCTCTGCGTGTGGAGAAATTTCCCGGTATGGCTAAAAGCACATCATGTCGGGTGAATGCTGCTGCTAATAGTGAGGACAACAAGCATTCAGTGCATGCTTCACGTCTGGCCGTGGGCAACGTACTCTGACCTCAGCTCTGCAAGGCAGGCACCGCTGTCATCCTCTTTATTCATGTGGGACAGTGGAGGCTGAGAGTTTAAACAACTTGCTCAAAGTCCAGCAGGTTGTTTCCTGGGAGGGAACAGAAGTCACCTCACTATGCACCCGCTTCCATGAGCAACCATCCCTCATTCTTGGAGGTTCGGTTCCAGTTGACTGGGTTTTTGGCCAGCAGGCTGCCATGTCTGCTCTGCCCACTCACCACCCTCATTTTTCGTCCTCTCAGCAAACATCCAACGGGGAAACTCCAGAGGCTGCTTTAGAGTTTAGTTCTCAGAGCATCCGGGGGAAGCTTTAGGGAGAGGCTCCAAAGCCTGGTCACAGCAGAAGAGCTTGAGTCTACTTCTTAAAAGGTATGTGGAATTTACAGTTTCTTTTTCTCCATAACTTTCTTCAAATAAAAAAGAAAAGAGAGAGAGATGTGGGTGACCGTCTCAGTGACGGATGTGAGCAAACATGCCCTAACATTTCAGGACTTTAAAAAAAATCACATATATCCCTTCCTTTGAAGCAGTGACCTAAGGCAGCTGTTTAGCAGATAGAAAATTCTAAATAAACTGTGACTTGGCTTGATGATGTGGACGAGAATGAGATCCAGCAGTAAGGCCCTTCCAATCCAGCCTCACTGAGCTAATCCAGCTCTCCTCTTTCTCCTCCCAGGCAACGCCCTCACGTAATTGGCTCCTCCCCCACCAGGGTCCTCTGCAAGGATTCCTGCCTCGTGTAAGCTATAGAAAAACCCAACCTCTACACGGGGGACCTCACATTTAAAACAAAACACAAAAAAAACAAATTTTAATCCTCCTCTGTCCTTTGGGGAATTCTCTGGTTAAAACCCTTTGCTTATGATCACACCAGTGTACACTGTGTGAATTGAAACCTATTGTGAGTTTAATGTGGTCTAATGAGCTTTGCTTAGGAAAAAACTGTTCTTGGGTCACAGAACCACATTCTCTGCTGTCACCAGCCAGCTTTTAATTACATGCTTTTGATTACCAGGGCAACGAGGGGAGAGACTGGGTCCTCTGGGTGACCTCATTGCCACCAGTGGAAAAACAAGGAAAATAACAGGCATTCCCTCTTAGATGGAGTATTACTTTCATCCGGGAGGACAGCACATTTAGAGAATGACTTTCTTAATACTGTTGCCTGATGGAGACTGTTTCCTAATTGGCTCCTGGTCTCTTTTTAGACTTTGAACTACTTGAGAAAAGATGAAATTCTCCTCCCTGGAATTCTTTGCTCTGCTAACACGAACACACACAACACACAAACACACACAACACACAAACACACATACACACGCATACACACACTCACATTCCACATTACTTAATACACTGTGGTGAATAAGGATTGCTTCTTCCTTGAACCCACTGACATAGAAATCACAAATGCTTCAGGAAAGAAACAGGCAACTTAGAAGCTTCCATAGATCAGGTGTAAGTTTTAATCTCTAGGGAGGCAAGGATCTGGCTTGGAGCGCTGAGATCACAGTTGGCCAGTTGAAGGGAAGGGCTAAGTTTTGACCACAGAAGCAGTAGAGAGCTCTGTCTTCGGAGGAAAGGGAAAAGCCCCTGTTGGTCAGAAGGTCTCTGATGTCCGGTGAGCGGGAGTCCCCAGGGCAGGCTGCCCATGACCCGCCCCTAGCCCCTGCCCTGGCCTCCGCAGCTCTCACTGGCCCGACATCCACAGGCCAAGGGAACTCAACTCTCTTTTTGTGACATAATCTCTACGGAGGTGAAGCCTGCTTTGCCCAACTATAAGACAGGCCAGAAGTGCCAAGAAAGGAACACCCCCAAGAGCAACTCTCAGCCAGTGACTGAGCAGAGCTGGTGCATGTATCAGAGAGCCAAACTTCCTCAAAAATTGCCCAGCCACTTTGTAGACCCACAGTGTTTTTTTTTTTATTTCTCATGACTCTGTGGGTGAGAAACTGGGGTGGGGCACCTCTGGGCAGCCTTAACTTTTAGATGGCCTTAGGGCCCAGCTAGGAGAAGGCAATGGCACCCCACTCCAGTACTCTTGCCTGGAAAATCCCATGGACGGAGGAGCCTGGTGGGCTACAGACCATAGGGTCGCTAAGAGTCGGACACGACTGAGCCACTTCACTTTCCCTTTTCCCTTTCATGCACTGGAGAAGAACATGGCAACCCACTCCAGTGTTCTTGCCTGGAGAATCCCAGGGACGGGGGAGCCTGGTGGGCTGCCGTCTATGGGGTCGCACAGAGTTGGACATGACTGAAGCGACTCAGCAGCAGCAGCAGCAGCAGGGCCCAGCTAGAGGGCTGCAAGGCCAAGCCCTTCTTCATGTGTCTGGCACATACAGACTCCTTAAGTGGCTTCTTTCTCTCCAGACACGTCTCATTATTTAGTAAATTTTTCACAGAATGGCAGCTGCCTTCCTCAGAGAGCAGGAGAACCGAGGGTTTCTGGGTCTCTTCCTGGCACAGAACTTGCCCAGCCTCACTTCTACCACCTTTCATTCATAAGAGTGAGTCATCAGCCAGCCCGTCTGAGGGGAGGAAAAAGAGACAGCACTTTTCATTGTGAGGGAAGGGGAGGCCTGTAGGCCTGGGAGGCCATCTTCCCCGGGTCTGAGTGTCTGAACCTCAGGTCCCTGGGCTGGGTCGCTGGCAGGTGGCTCCACAGCCGGAGCAGGAGTGTGGGAATTTACACCGCCTCCCTTGACCGCGTTTCCTGGGATCGCCTCCCAGATAAACCTCTCAAACGAAATGCTTTGTCTCAGGGTCTGCTTCAGGGGGAACTCAAACCTAGGCACTGGGGGTGGAAAAGCGTAAACACCAAGTACTAAGTCCAGTTGGAAACTGAGCCGGAAGGGGAGGCAGATAAGAGAAACTTAGAGCAATGTCCTCTTTTCCCCAATTTTACAGCCCTCAGGATAAACCCAGTGGATAAGGGTGAGGAATTTAAGAGAAGAAACATTACCACGGTCTCCTTGTCTCCCCGTGACAGCGCCCTGGGCCCTGGAACTCTGGCAGCACCCTGTCCACAACTGGCTTAGAAAACGGCTCCGTGAATCCCTCTGACAGGCTGTGCAGATTCACTACAAGCCCTGCCCTGCTCCATCGTGGGGTTCAAAAGTGTGTCTCCCGTCCAGAGCACAATGACTAACAACTTAGGTGTGTGATGCTTACGACAGGGGCTTGGTTTATTATGGTTAATCTCTGAATTGGGAAATGTAAATAAAACCCACCTGTACTATGCTTAAGAAGTTGGTGTATTTTTCCATATTTGAACGAACTTCTATATAAGACATGAAGCTCAATGTGGAGAAAACTAGCTTTGAGTGAATTTGGATGTTAGCTCTCGGGGACTTTGTTCAGTCCCCAGCTGTGTTGTCTGTGCTGCCAGCCAGGTTCCAGCATGTAGCAGGCACTCAGTAAGTACTTGTTAGGTAAAAGAATCTCTGTGTTTCGGGGAGGGGTGACTCATGGCACAGATAACACTTCTGTAGTTCCTTATCACTCCCCTCATCATTTTCCCAATAATTTAGCAGGGAATACAGGTATGCTAAATAGGGATAATTGTTCTCTGGCATTGATGGATGACTTAAAGTGTAGAAAAAACTGACATCTATGTTATTGAGATACAGGAAATAATCTATTAAATATTTAATGCAAAATTTTGAAGGTAAAAAATTAGAAAAGACAGGAAGAGGAATATTTTCAAAAATTATGCATAGTTAACACATTGGAAAAGACTCTGATGCTGGGAAAGATTGAAGGCAAAAGGAGAAGAGAGAGGCAGAGGATGAGATGGTTGGATGGCATCACCAACTCAATGGACATGAGTTTGAGCAAGCTCCTGGAGATGGTGAAGGAAAGGGAAACCTGGTGTACTGTAGTCCATGGGGTCACAAAGAGTCAGACATGACTTAGCGACTGAACAACAACGACAAACACAAATCTAAAAGGAAAGATAAGAACCACCTCTGTGGAACAGATTCATGCTTTCTTTGCCCTTGATTGCTTAGAATTCCGCTCTGTAAGCTTAATTCATTTTTTTTTTCTTTTTGATAGGAGAAAGGTAATTTTGCTGAAGTTGCAAAACAGGAAAAACTAGAAGTAATACAGCAAGAAAAAGTGACAGTGATCTTTAAAAAATCACAATGATATATATTCCTCTCAAGAAGCTTGGGCTTCCCAGGTGGCGCAGTGGTAAAGAATCTGCCTGTCAATGCAGGAGACACAAAAGACGCTGAGTTCGATCCCTGAGTCAGGAAGAGCATCTGAAGTAGGAAGTGGCAACCTGCTCCAATATTCTTGCCTGGGAAATCCCAAGGACAGAGGGCTACAGGCCATGGGATCACAAAGAGTCGGACACAACTGAGTGACTGAGCACAGAAAAACAGTTCAAACCCAAGACAGTTTGCAAAGTAGGTTATTCCAATTTGAGGCCTCTCTTTTCACCCAATTCTTTCTCTTGACTCTTCTTACTCCTTGAGTATTTGGCCTTTGTCTAGGATTCATTTATTCTATTCTGATTCATTAAATGCTACTGAACACTTGCTATGTGCCAGGCAGTGGGCCAGGGGTTGCTGGGAGTACGAGGTGAGCCAAATAGAAGCGATCTAACCCTCATGGAACTTACAAACAGGAAGAGAAGAATAATAACAACTATACAAAATAAATACTTATGAACTGCAATAAATATTGTGCCTAGTTAGGAGTTGCAAAAGTCATTTGCCTAGTTTCAAAATATGAATAAGCTTGTATTATATATATACACCCTAAATTAAAAACTATGCTTTATTATTGAAGCATTATATATAAAAAAATAAAGCATTATATATATATATATATATATATTTTTTTTTTTTTTTTAAGTCTTGGCTGTGCCTCCCTATGTGCCATTATATTTCCCAGACAGGCCTAGCCAGGTAGCACCCAAAAGACTGGATAGTCTCATTCAACTCCCTCAAAATATCTTTACTACATCCCAGTCCCTGGGTCTTCTATACTGTGATGATGGAAACTATGATAAGTTACTACCAGCTGATGAAGAGCTATTTTGTGGACCCTTGTCCAGAGAAGCAATGACATCAACAAAAAGAAGTAATTATTTAAAGGAATTTCAGGTTCGAGCTGAGGACCAGCAAGAGGTTATTTTGGGAAGAAAAGAACTGTCTCACACCCTTGAAATACCATCCTTTGAGTCGATATGGACTCAAGCCTACCTGTAAGGCTTACACGATAACACAAAACATTTAGTGCTCCTGCTGTGCCTTCAGTAACATCTTTGCGGTCTGAAAAGAGACAACACAGGCTTCCCAAAGGATTTGAGGATGTGATTTTTCTGAGGATGAACTCACTCCGCAGTAGTTTCTGTACAATGAACCTGCCAAGGCATCTTGAGGGAAGCATGCCTGCCTGACAGAGCTTGGCTGCAGACTTTGGCAGCATCCATGGGATAGAGAGACATTTCACGTTTATTCTTTGGAAATTCCGAGGCAAAAATATTCCTCTCCCTTCCTTTGGGCTCTATGAAATATCCTATTTGACTTCCTCTCCTGCAAGCTGTCTAACTCACACTTTTAAATTCACATCTCAGATCCATTTCCTCCAGAAAGCTTCTCTGAGGCCAAGATAAACTCTCCTGAATTGTGTTAAACCATGCTCATTACTCTAACACTGCAGTTCTCAGATGTCATGTGTTATTTTCCCCACAAAATGGCCTTAATCTCTCCACTACGATCTGCTCACAGGTGTTTTTGCGCTTGTATATTTAATTTCAGTTTCCAGTTCACTTATTACTATTGTTACTTATGGCGTTGAATGCATATTGCTACTCTCAATAAATTGTAAATTAATGTTTTTGCTGCCATAAGTGATTATTATGCAACTTACCCATCATCATTATCATCATCTCTGAATGGAGGTGTAATCAGAAGAAACCTTTGAAATTCCTCAGCCTCATTTGTGCTCACATACAGTATCTTATCATATTCTTTGCTTTTTAAAAGCTGTATTGTTTTTGTAAACCTGCTGAATGTGCATTGTTAAAATTCAAGCAACATGGAAACACAAGGAAAGTAAAAATCACCCTGGATTCCACCATTCAGAAGAAATTGTGATTAAGATTTTAATAAACACTCTTTCAGACATTTCTCTATTTTACATACACACGTCAATGTATGCATATCGTTTCATATCAACAGAGCATAATAATTCACACTGTTTATAAATTGTATCTGCATTCAGTATTGAACATCTTTCCATGTCAATACATTCATAGTCATCATTTCTAACGTTTTCATAGATCCTTATACACATGTCCTCTATATAATCTTTTGCTGTATTTCCATAGTTTCGCAATTTTTTCTAATCTCAATGATACTATAGTGAAGAATGTTGTGCATTTAACTTTCTGCGCTTCTGATATATCTCCCTGGGATAAATTCTGAGACATGAAAATTACTGGGGAGAAAGAGTGTGCACAGTAATCCAGTAATTACCGTATCTTGATAATCCAGTAATCTTGATACATATTTTGATACTCATTGACAAGTGGTTCTAATCAATTCACATCCACAGCACATGACTGTTTTCTACCTTGTCTTTTCTTATAATATCATCACCGTGCCTGAGGAATTGGCACGGGAGAAATTTGGGAGAGCTGCTGATTGCTGAGCTTAGTGAACAAGAGATTAGCAGCTGTCTTTAGACATTGCTAGTCTTGTCAGCAGTGTGGAGGTGATCACCTTCACTTCTCTTGTCACTGTTCTCTCTCTGTTTTCATCTTCTGAATGAGATGATTTCACTGAATTGTCACACACAAGGATTTTATGACAGTCAATTTATGTAAGCACCTGAACCCATTATACAGCATAATTCATACTTGATAGAAAGTGACAGTTGCTAGCAGATTGCACCAGCATTCCTTTAGAGAAGACAGTTGCTCAACAGAAATCATTCTGAATCAATTAATCAAGTCACAGCTCAGCTGTTATGCCATGACATTCCGACACCAGGAAAAGGGAACTACTTGAATATTCTGTGCCACACCTCGGACCATGTGGTCTTACACTGCTGAGCTCATTAAGGCCATTAGGGCCTGGACAGGAATCTCATCCATCTAACACCCCTGGCCTCTCGTATAGATTTGGGAAAAGCTTGCTCTTTTTCTTTGATTTTTATCTACTAGAGTAGGTGTTCAGTTCAGTTGCTCAGTCATGTCCGACTCTTTGCAACCCCATGGACTGCAGTACACCAAGCTTCCCTGTCCATCACCAACTCCCGGAACTTGCTCAAACTCATGTCCATTGAGTTGGTGGTGCCATCCAACCATCTTATCCTCTGTTGTCCCCTTCTCCTCCTGCCTTCAATCTTTCCCAACATCAGGGTCTTTTCAAATGTGTCAGTTCTTCATATCAGGTGGCCAAAGTATTGGAATTTCAGCTTCAGAATCAGTCCCTCCAATGAATATTCAGGACTGATTTCCTTTAGGATGGACTGGTTGGATCTCCTTGCAGTCCAAGGGACTCTCAAGAGTCTTCTCCAACACCACAGTTCAAAAGCATCAATTCTTTGGCACTCAGCTTTCTTTATAGTTCAACTCTCACATCCACACATGACTAATGGAAAACCGTAGCTTTGACTAGACGGATCTTTGTTGGCAAAGTAATGTTTCTGCTTTTTAATGTTCTGTCTAGGTTGGTCATAGCTTTTCTTCCAAGGAGCAAGCATCTTTTAATTTCATGGCTGTAGTCATCATCTGCAGAGATTTTGGATCCCAAGGAAATAAAGTCTCTCACTGTTACCATTGTTTCCCCATCTATTTGAGTGGTTTCCCAATTTATAGAGTGGGTGTAGTGAATTTATATGTATACACACACACACACACACACACACATAGGTGCTCCCCAGCTGGCTCAATGGGTAAAGAATCTGCCTGCAATGCAGGAAACACAGGAGACATGAGTTTGATTTCTGAGTCAAGAAGATCCCCTGGAAGAGGATATGGCAACCCACTCCAGCATTCTTTCCTGGAGAATTCCATGGACAGAGGAGTCTGGTGGGCTACAGTCCATGGGGTCACAAAGAATTGAACACAACTGAAGTGACTGAGCACACATACACACCCATATATATTTCTGTGATAAGAATATAATTGAATGAGGGTAATAGTAATGGATGAAAAATTAAAAACAATCTCTTTCTGGTGTTAATTATGACCTCAGAAAATTAGGGTATGTTAATCAGCTATGAAATCTGCTACAAAGGTCTCAGATAAAAGGAGTAAAGAGGTATGTTTTTAGAAATGATGGAAGGGATTACAGTAAAAGACATAGGCCAGGGTCTCACAGTTCAATGGATTTTTCTCCCCTTTTTTGGCAGATCCAGTGTCCTCTTAATCACTGGCTTTGCCTACACAACCTCGAAGATAATCTTTGTGATCTTAGTCTAGCCAACTCATAGCTATGGACCATTCACAGTCCCAGTACTTATACCTGGGTACCCTCCTTAGAGACTCTGAATTCCCTGTTCTGGAGTGAGGCCTAGGCAGCAGCATTTTTAAAAGATGACAACATTAAAATTAAGAAAAATTGATTGATATGAAGAAAGGCACTCAATATGAATGGCTAGATGAAACATATTTTTGAGATTCCTTCAGTTTTTTTCTATATTTCATTCAGTCCAGCCAGTTAAAAATCCTCCCATTAGTCAAAGTACTCACATACTTTTAATGTTTAAAAACAGCTACATTACCCATAAATTAAGAGAACAGAACTTACAGTGATACAATACTATTCCATAGGTAATTTTACTGTTGCAACTGCTGACAGGACAAATCCAGGGTATGAGTTCTCAAATGCCGTATGCATATGAATCACCTGGGGAGTTTATTATTAATAAAACTGAGATTACCAAATCAAGTTCCTGAAAGTTAGCATTGGAGGTTGGGAGGGAGTCCAGTATTTGCTCTTGTAGTCTGTACCCCAGCAATTCTGAATTCAAAAGATCCTGAACTACACTTTGCAAACACTAAATCGTAGGATCTAGACCTGCTAGAGTGGGTATGGTGAATTTAAATATATGTATATATGCACATGAGGGCTTCCCAGGTGGCTCACCTGGGAAAGAATCTGCTTGCAATGCAGGAGACCTGGGTTCAATCCCTGGGTTGGGAAGATTCCCTGGAAAAGGGCATGGCAACCCACTTGCCTGGAGAATCCTATAGGCAGAGGAGCTACAGTACATAGGGTCACAAAGAGTCAGACACAACTGAAGTGACTTTGCATGCACATATATACACATAAACCACATACACATATAGGGGCTCTTCAGGTGACTCAGTCGGTAAAGAACGATGAGGTGAGGGACAGGGAAGCCTGGCATGCTGCAGTCCGTGCAGCTGCGAAGAGTCGGACATGACTTGGCAACTGAACAACAACAACAAAGACCTGCTACAAACTGGATGGTTCCCCATTTTGCAGACTTCCTGAAGACTTGGGAGAGCAATATAAGAAATGTGGAAATGTGGAAAGGACTTCAGTATGCTTCCTTTCATTTCCAGCAAACATGCTCATATATACATTCTCACCTATTTCTAATAGCCTTCAGTAGCTACTTCAAGTTCACATAAAGAGGGGAAAAAAATACGCAGCACAAAGTTTAAAAAGGTAGAGAATATGCGAATGAAGAAAATAATGCAAATAAATATGTAAATTGATTAGAAGGGATACAGAAAGAAGAAAACAAATGTTTTTGTTCTATTTGCTAATGGCAGCCAGGAAGGTAAATTAAATATAGTTCATGATGTTTCAGGAAGCACAAAATTGATGAAACTGGCTTATGCAAAACTAAATATATTGACTCAATTAGAAAGGCTAATGGGCAAACATCGCCTCCGGCATTACCTACTTCAGGCTTTAAGGATGTTACTTTGCTCCCTCCCATGGGCTTCCCTGGTGGCTCAGCTGATAGAGAATCTGACTGCAATGCAGGAGACCTAGGTTCCATCCCTGGGCTGGGCAGATCCCCTGGAGAAGAAGGGAATGGCTACCCACTCCAGTATTCTTGCCTGGAGAATCCCATGGACTGTGTAGTCCATGGGGTTGCACAGAGCCGGACACGTCTGAGCGACTTTCACTTTCATGGTGCTTTCATCGGTGAATTGGTCCCAACCCAGGCAGTGCGTGCTGCCCTCAGCAGACCCAGGCTTTCTCCAGATGGTCAAAGCAGCTACAAGCATTAAATCTGCATGTCATTAAACCTAGTGGAAAAGAGAGTTTGGCTTTCTATCTTTCCCAGTAGACTCATCAAAATGTGTTACTGGCTGTGATTATGAACCCATCACTATGACCAGGTATGGGATATACTTATTGGCCTGAAGACCAATGAGATTCCATCGCTGGAGCTGGCAGAGAACTCAACTCCACTTGGAAGCACATGAACTTATGGGGAAGGAGAGTGATTTGTCTACATGACAGTTTGTTTAGCAAACAGAAGGCAAGGTATGTGGTCTACTCAGTGACAAAAAACCTTGACTGTCCATTGTACGTAATGTTCACTGGAGATCATTTCCCACAGGGCAGTTGGTGTACTTTAGAACACACTGAACCATCTCTGAGAATTTAAGCAACAGGAACTACCACAACTTTTTTCCTGTGCAATAAGGGGTGAGTTCTGAAGTAAAGGACTATGGACTGACAGTCTATCACTGAGCAAATGTGGGATTAATCTAAATTTAACAGAAGATAGAACTTACAATAACTAAAGGCCTCCTGTTTCTCAAAACCCAGAAAATATAAATTGGCATTTCTGTTGACATTTTGAAGCACAACATTTTGTGTGCACGGAAGAGTGAGGAGTGATTATTGTGTCAGAGCAGTTTACAGAATTCCCATGCATTTCCTGCTCCCTCAACCGCCCAACTTACAAAGTATTTCCAGAAGACGATTCAAAACAATGCATCTTCCTAATTTATTTTCAACGAATCACTTTAAATAGTGGTTACAGCTCAAATCACATTTTTGTGGATTTTTTCATCTACTCTGGCTGTCATTTTGGGTCCTTTATCTTCATCTTGCCTGAGTTACTTCTGGTTGGTTTTAAAATTTTCCTTTGGCTGACAACCTCTACAGTTAGCAGCTATTTGTTGAATTCTACTATTATTGGTTCTAAAAACGATTTATAGAGACTTACAGAACATGTAATTATTTACATTCACTAATACATTATGACACAACAAGATAAAACATAAATGGGAATGATCTAGTAAAAACAGGAATAAGCAAGCATCAGGAACGCAAAACAAATCAGAGGAGAGGTCGGTCTACAGCAGGGTAGCCACTCCCACTCCAGGATTCTTGGGCTTCCCTTGTGTCTCAGCTGGTAAAGAATCCACCTGCAATGTGGGAGACCTGGGCTCAATCCCTGGGTTGGGAAGATCCCTTGGAGAAGGGAAAGGCTACCTATTCCAGTATTCTGGCCTGGAGAATTCTATGGACTGTATGGTCCATGGGCTTGCAGAGTTAGACATGACTGAGTGATTTTCCCTTTCAAGATTGGTAAAGTTTTTAGAAGACCATGGATACAACTGAACTTTCCAGCAGCCATCAAAAAGAGAGAAGGTGTGATTATATACCTGCTTCATAAAATCTGTCTTAAAATATCAAGACACTACTTTTCCTGCTAGTATGTCCCGAAAGATTTCCTCCCAAGGGTCTTTGCTGAGATCTTGTGTGATGATTCAGCGACTGGAGCCCTCAGTAAGATCAAGAAAGCACATCCAACAGCAAATTTCACAGGTTTGTTTCTCACAAAGCACATACAAGCGGGTTGATGCCATAATCTCAAAAAACAATCTATTAAAAGAAGTTCTAAGATGCTAAATGGGAAAGGTAACAAGAGTAGGGTTCAACCTTCCTATGATCCAGCTTAACCTTGGAGAAAGTTTAAGTTACTTATAGGACAGAACAAAGGGCAGGCAAGCCCCAGTAAATATTATTTCTCTTCTGGAATTTTTTTTATTCCTTCTTTAAAAAAAATTTTACTGTAAGATATTTGCTTTATAATATGGTTTGTGCCATATATTACCATGAATCAGCCACAGGTACACATGTGGCACATAGAAACATATACATTACTACACATAAAAAAGAGGGAAATCTAAGTTTTCAACTTAGCCCTTGCTGGTGTGGGTGGGAAGTGGCTACAGATTTTTCTCTGCCTCGTGATGTTTGTATCTATTAGTTTTTCTTTTTTTTCTTGCTATATTGTCCCTTTTCTGGTCCTTTGGCTCAAGAGATTAGGCTTCTGTAAGGGCTTTAAAAAAATCTATGTTTGTTAACATCTCTGGGTTGTTTATTTCTATAGCACCCAGTTTGGGAAATATGGGGCAAGGTAGGGAATTTAATGCAACATCAATCCTTGCGTGTGAGGTTCCTAGTTGGACTTCCCTTTTCTCTCACCTTTTAGAGGCTTCTTAAGTTTGTTTCATATATAAGGTATAGGGATTTTAGTTGTACTTAGTGGGAGGAATAGGGAAATATATGTCTACTCCATCTTCCTGTGAGTAGAAGTGTCCCTATCAAGTTCTTTTGATTCTACCACCTAATTAGAAGAAATCCTTGATTTTCATGAGCATTGGGCTCCCATGTAAGAAGTCTTTTATTCTTGAACACATAATTAAAAAATAGTGTACTACAAAATATATCTAATGTTTTCAACATATTTTACATTATTATGTATTATATATACAAAACATGGGCTTCCCTCATAGCTCTGTTAATAAAGAATCTGCCTGCAATGCAGGAGACCCTGGTTCAATTCTTGGGTTGGGAAGATCCGCTGGAGAAGGGATAGGCTACCCACGCCAGTATTCTTGGGCTTCCCTAGTGGCTCAGCAGGTAAAGAATCCACCTGCAATGTGGGAGACCTGGGTTCGATCCCTGGGTTGGGAAGATCCCTTGGAGAAGGGAAAAGCTACCCACTCCAGTATTCTAGCCTGGAGAATTCCATGGACTGTATAGTACATGGGGTGGCAAAGAGTCATACATGACTGAGCGACTTTATATATATATATATACACAAAATACTATAGCGTATATTTTACCACACACACATACACACACAGCAATACAAAACACACTACTGCAGCAGCCATGAGGTGCTGCTGAGGTCTCTTGCTGTGGGGAGCATAATGTGGGGTGGCTCCCACTGCCGCTGTCCGGATCCACCACCACATTCACAGCAAGTTCATGCTTCCCGTGGGTCATTCCCAGCCGATGACTGACCACAATGTGGATTTAATGCAGGCCCATCCCTGAGATCCTTGGGAGTCCTCTGATTGGTGACATTGATTCAAAGACCCTTCAACAATCTGAACTGAATCTTTCTTGGAACTTTGCCGCATCCCAAGACTCTTCCTACTCCACCTACCTGCCTCCCTTGCTCCTCTCCAAGTACCAAACCTGCACTGCGGCCTGAAGGCTTTGTCTGCCCACTCTGGTTCTGTCCTCCTTCCTCCCTCAGAGGCAGTCTCCTCATGCACAGCTAGCCTCACCTTAACGTATACTTTTTGGAGGGCCCAAGCTAATACAATTATCAAGTGTTTTATATATCTAGATCTAAATCTATAATCTGGATCTAGATATAGATGCTCTAAGGATATCTAATCCATAATACTATATAACAGATAAAACTATGTATATATAATTATGCAGAAAAATTTGATAGCTACCAATTTCACTGATATGGAAATTCTGGAGAAGAGGGTGGGATAATGTAGCTGGTGTGTGTGGGTGCTAAGTCACTCAGTCATGTCTGAATCTTTGCAACCCCATGGACTGTAGTCCACCAGCCTCCTTTGTCCATGGGATTTTCCAGGCAAGAATACTGGAGTGGGTTGCCATGCCCTTCTCCAGGGGATCTTCCACACCCAGGGATCAAATCTGCATCTCTTATATCTCCTGTATTGGCAGACAGATTCTTTACCACTAGTGCCACCTGGGAAGTCCCAAGGATTTAGGGCCATGTGTCAAGGTACTGAAAGAGTATTTTGGGAAGGCGATATAAACTGGTATCTACTCCTTACTCCCCAACCTCCACTTCCAGATACACAATCTTTGTGAAACTTATTACATGCCAGTGAGTAGACGCTGTGTCCAGGTATCCTTCCTAGGGAATTACTGACACAGTGGTCAGGGGAAGAAATGCGTTTCAGCATCTCTCTCAGAAATGACCCTTTGTGAAACATCGCCATGGATAAATGCTAAGGAAATAAGATTCACAAGAAGGGAAAATTACATTTGCAAAACATTAGACGCCGTTTTTCAGCCCGGGTAATCATTTCACTAATAAAGCTTTTATTTCCCTTATTAAAGATTCCCCCGTTCTTCACAAGGCAAAACATGATTCAAAGGAGCATTGTCAATAGCAAAGCTTGTTTAATTTAAATATGATCTTTGCCAAAAAACCAAAAAATATTTTGAGTATTAGCAGTATCTCCATGTCTCAGGAACAAGCACATGTACAACCAGCCTTAACGTCTGAGCTGAGAAGGTCCTCAGGTGAGCACATGGTTTTATACTCTCCTCCACCTCTCCAACATCTTCCTGTTTTTCTCCTCCTCCACTCCAGCATCTTCCCGTTTTCATTCCATCAGTGGGTCTTCCCACCGAACAACATCCCCTCCCTCCAATCACAGTCTTCTCTATGGGGGATTTACTTGGTTCTCAGTTCAGTGAACTCTCCTGTTTCAGGGAGGAATATTTAATTACAGGGTTTCACGTTTTCAAAGAAAATGTTAGGACTGGGAGGGATCAGCCATATCAGAGAAATGCGTCTTGCTCAAAAAGGAGTGGCATAAATCCCTCTCCTTTCACTGGCAGGGGTCTCAGGAAGGAACTCTTTGGCTGTTATTGAAATAATCCATATCTGATTACTTTTCAAACAAGTGTGTGATTTTCTTGGAAGGCTTGACGCATGGTCAAATAAGTCTGCAACTGTATATGTGGTTCACGTGTGTGTGACGCGAGAATCCCATAACACTAGCTGTAAAGTCAGCTCCTAAGTATTTTTGCACAGCAATAATGTTTAATTATTTTGTAACTTGCAATTATGACTCTAACTATTCTAAATCCTTTGCCTCACATTATCATTAGTGACAAAGTTGTACTGTTTTAATTCAACTCAGGCATGAGCAATGATTTTATTGTTATTATTACTATTATTATCCTCTCCTTGACCAAAAGCTACGGAAGTCACTTGCCTAATAAAGCGAACTACAAATGGCAGGAAGCAAAATATGACCTGCAGGGGCCTGTTTATTGGGAACACACAAAGGTAAAGCAGGAGGAAACAGCACTGTCTGCAGTTATACATCAAGCTCTCATTTTCCATCCCGACACATCAACATTCAACCAATAAATCTCACTTTCTCGTGCATTTCACCAGCTTTATGCTTCAGTTCAGAACTCAGAATTCCCCAACTTGACCTCCCACCCTCCTTCAACTTTTTGTTGTAGCTTCATAGCAAAGCTCATATTATCCTCCTTCTTTAAAAAGGCCCAGTGGAAGTTCCTTTCCCCATCTGTTAGAAACCGGATGTGCTCATTGGCAGGCTGAAGCATATAACAAACACAGCCATGTATACATTTATTTCCGACGTGAGTATTTTTACTTGACACATTTTGAGGAGAGCAAACTGTTGCACTGAGGCAGATTGATGATTTCCTTGTCAATGGGATGGCAGTGTAAAAGGCTACAATGACATATTCGTAAAATCTCTGCATGTTTGAAAAAAGCCAGATATAAAGGAGTACATACTGTCTGTTTCCTGTTGTACAGAGTTGAAAACAAGCAAAAAACAAACAAAACCCGACAACAACAACAACAAAAACCTACCAAAAAAATCCCCCCAAACAAACAAAGTATTAGAAGTCAGAGTAGTGACTACTCCTAGGGTCTAGACTGGGAGAGAGCATGAGAGAGCTTCTGGTGTTGAGCATGTCCTGTTTCTTGATCTGAATTTATGGTTACATGGGTGTGGTCAGTCTGTGAACATGCATTGAGCTGTACACTTACGTTATGTGCACTTTCTGTTTGTATGATACATTTCAACCAGAGGCTGACATTTACACTAAACCACACTAAAAATCTGCTAAAAATCTTCTTCATTCAGGTCATCAGAACAGTAAGTATTAGTACTTGAGAGTCTGGATCTAAGAGGACCTGCCTTTAGAATACAGGTCGTTCTTGCTGTTTTTTCCTCCTTACCGTGTCTCATGACTGTTAAACATCAAAACGAGACACTCAAAGTGACCAGCCACACTTGTTTTTCTGAGAACACAAGCCTTACCTTGTACATATTATGAATAAAATGCAATGAATTTTCTGCAGAGTACTCTATGGCTCAGGAAGCTCTGGGAAGAAACCCCAGGGCCTCTGCCCACCCAGAGAGCCATTTTAAAGGTTACTGCCAGCCACCCTCAACCCAACTGCTACCCAACGGTTGTGCTGAAGGGGAAAATCCCACGCGCGCTGCAAAACCCGAGAGCAGGAAGTCAGAATGCATGGGTAATGATATTTACTCAGAGCCGGATTCATACCCTACTTAACTCCATGGGAATTCGCAACAGTTGGTCTTGACAACTCCAGCAGTTCTGAGCTTCATTAACCTATTTGCAGGTGCTCTGCTTTCTGAGCTGCCTGTGTTCAGAGAAAAAAAAAAAAAAACACTTTCAAAATTCTCTGACGCAGCCTGCCGCCTCGGTTCAGAGGTAATTATGACTTTTTTTTTCAGGGCTTTTAGATAGGAAATGAAAGCTTTAGGTGATTCTGAAGTGGTGAGTTTTAAAATTAGTAATCCAATCAAACGTTTAATGTGAAACGCATCATAACTGGAGAGAGACACAGTAGGTAGTCTTCTTGAACGGTTGGACAAACCTGCCTAGGCTGCTATTTATGAAATTAAGCGGTGCTAAAACCCCCCAAATTTCTAAACCATTGAAGACAGACAAGAGAGAACCAGAGCATTTCCTCATGTCCTTCCTTGATTTCTTAGGATATGTGTCTCTATGTTTTTCTGCTGAATCGCAAAGTGTAATTCGGAGTTAAATTGTTCTGTCCAGTCAAGCTAAGCCCTAGGGAGCAGGGCAACTCTTGTTCAGTGAATTCTATTATAGGCTGCCTTAGAGAATCCCATTATTTCTAAAATGCAAGAACTGCAAAATGTTTTGCTGGGCAAACTCCTCTTTTGAGGCATTTCAGGATTGGCAAATTTCTCAAAACTCTTTTCCCTGTAAAAGAAGCCTTGAATTCACCCTTCATAGCAGGTCTGCTGTACCATAACTTTGTTGTAACAAGGTCTTTCTCAGGATTCATGGGAATGAGCTTCCTGGACACCAGCCAAGACCAGCCTGCCTTACGCTAACCTCTATGCTGCCTAGAGAGGGGTTGGAGAGTCTCTTGGCTATTAATCACCACTCTGCTGTAGTTTCCATATATGCCCTTATGAAGAAGCACCTTACAAATAACCTCTCTCAGGAATGTTTCAGAGCCAACTCTTGCCCTGAGAGCGCGTGGTTAGAAGCTTAGATTGTGCTGTGCTGTGCCGCTCAGTTGTGTCTGACTCTGTGCGACCCCATGGACTGCAGCCCACCAGGCTCCTCTGTCCATGGGGATTCTCCAGGCAGGAATACTGGAGTGGGTTGCCAGGCCCTCTTCCAGGGTATCTTCCCAACCCAAGCATCGAACCCAGGTCTCCCACACTGCAGGCAGATTCTTTACCACCGTATGAGCTACCAGGGAAGCCCAATAGTACTAGAGTGGGTAGACTATCCGTCTCCAGGGGATCTTCCCTACCCAGTGGTCAAACCAGGGTCTCCTGAATTGCAGGCAGATTCTTTACCAGCTGATCTACCAGGGAAGCCCAGAAGCTTAGACTATCCAGGGCAAATGACTGGATCATATTTTTGAGGACTTGGATGGGGAGTGGTCAATCATACTCTCTTTCCTTGGAGGAAAAATGGATTCTATTTCTTAGCAGAGTGGAGGTTGGGGCACAAGTCTGCTGATTTTTATTCTAGAGATGTTGCTGCCAGGTCAGACCCCATCTTGTCATATATGTATTTATTGTTGCAAAACCAACCTATATTGATCTTCTGAAAGCTGGAATAAGTGATCTCTAAATCCTGAGCACTCATAGGATTACAGGGGTTACCTGTAGTGACAGGTATAAAGGTAAGATTGAATGCAAGCTTGACATTTTTCAGCCAACACCCTGCAAAGATTCCTTGTTGGATTAAAGGAAACATTGAAAACCCTAGGAGGCTATTCTTTTCTGCTATGCCTTCATATTGCTTTCTTAGTGCTATTTTATTAATTTAACACCAACCCTACATCCTGTACAGACAACTTTTAATATATTTAGTATTGAGAAAAGTAAAACTAGATGGAGAAGTGTTTACCTCACCAAGAGAGACGGCTTTTGTTTTCTTCTAGAGGACAGTCTGAAATAGATTTCCTCAGCTGTGCATCAGAAGGAGTATAATTTGACTCTGATGGTTTAGACAGAGCTTCCATTAAGAAGAGTAAAGTTCAAGGTCGTTGCTGAGGGAAAATAACTGTGTCTATCTGGGGCAGCTTTGCCTAGAAAGATGAGAGAAATGAACAAACTATGCTTCCCAAGTGATTCAGTGGTAAAGAAGCCGCCTGCCGATGCAGGAGACACGAGTTCAATCTCTGAATCGGTAAGATCATCTGGAGGAAGGCATGACAACCCACTCCAGTATTCTGGCCCGGAGAATCCCATGGACAGAGGACCCTGGCAAGCTACAGTCCATGGGGTTGCATAGAATTGGACACGACTGAGCAACTGAGCATGCACCCATGCATACACAAGGGAACTAAGATCCCACATGTTGCCAAACAACTAGGCCTGTGAGCTGCAACTACACCCTGGAGTCTGCACCAGGACTGAATGAGGTCAAATAAATAAAAGAAAAAGTCAAAGTGGGGTCTCTAAGGATGTGGGATATCTAACTTATCTAAGAATAAGTGAGATTAGAGACTGATGTTTTTAGTAATAAACCATATTACTATTTGAGTGTATATATGTTGCTGTTTTTCAGTTGCTAAGCTGTGAATGACTCTTTGCGACCTCATGGACTGCAGCCCACCTGGCCTCCCTGTCCATCACCATCTCCCGGAGTTTGCTCAAACTCATGCCCATTGAGTCAGTGATACCATCCAACCATCTTATTCTCTGTCGCCCCCTTCTCCTCTTGCCTTCAGTGTTTCCCAGCATCAGGATCTTGGCATCAGGTGGCCAAAGTTTTGGGGCTTCAGCATCAGTCCTTCCAATGAATATTTAGGTTTGATTTCCTTTAGGATTGACTCATTTGATCTCCTTGCAGTCCAAGGGACTCTCAAGAACCTTCTCCATCACCACAGTTCGAAAGCATCAATTCTTCCAAGCTCAGCCTTCTATATGGTCCAACTCTCGCATCCATAGCTTTGACTGTATGGACCTTTGTCAGCAAAGTCATGTCTCTGCTTTTTTATATGCTATCTAGGTTTGTCACAGCTTGTTTTCCAGTATTCTTGGACTTCCCTGGTGGCTCAGTTGGTAAAGAATCTGCTCATAATGCAGGAGACCTGGATTTGATCCCTGCGTTGGGAAGACCCCCGGAGGAGGGCATGGCAACCCATTCTAGTATTCTTGCCTGGATAAACCCATGGACAGAGGAGTGTGGCCGGCTACAGTCCATGGGGTTGCAAAGTGTCAATTCCAAGGAGCAATTGTCTTTTTTAACTTCATGACTGCAGTCATCATCTGCAGATAAAAATAAAACATTATAAAAAAGAAGTGTTTCCCATAAGCACCTTTTCCAGAAAGTACTACAATTTTTCTCTCTAGATTTTTTTAAACCATTCTCTCTGAAGAGTACTTTCAGGAAATTATTTATGCTTAGTCTATGAACTATACAATTAGAAATCATGAAGTACTAAAATTACTAGATTATTAAAATCTTAAATTGTTTTAAGTACATTTCAGATAGAATGGCTAAATATTTTCAATGTTGACTGGATGTTCCGATATTTAAAATAATGTGTTTCAATTTTCTATTATTAGAGATGCAGCTTAACATGCAAAAAAGGGGGAAGTACATTGAAGAAAAACAAAAAAAACAAGTTCAGAAAACATAAGGATTGTCTTTGGGCTGGGAGTTGCAATGTGATTTAGGCCAATGACTCATTTGGGATATACCTTTATACCTCATGAAAAAACATTATTTAAAATAAAAAAATAGCAGCCATAAAATAAAAGTGGGGCTTCCCTGGTGATTCAGACGGTAAAGAATCAGCCTGCTAATACAAGAGACTGTGGGTTTGATCCCTGGGTTGGGAAGATCCACTGGAGGAGGTAATGGCAATCCACTCCAGTATTCTTGCCTGGGAAATCCCATGAATAGAGGAGCCTGGTGGGCTACAGTCCGTGGCAAAAGAGTTGGACACAACTGAGCAACTAACATTTTCACACTTTGACCTGTTGGGATATACATTTATACCTCATGAAAAAAAATTATTTTAAAATAAAAAAAAATAGTGTGGGGCTTCACGTGTGTAAAAATATAAATAAACTATATATGTATATAAAATTTTTTCTGATAAGAGTATAAACACAGAAGACTTAAGACTCGTATTTCATCATTCAGAATATTTCTCCATATATCATGGAACAACTTTGAGAGAGTCATCTGGAATGTCTGACCACCTGCAAGTGCACTGGGGATGTGCTCTTAGAATCGTGAGCCATCTAACACATTGCATATTACCATCAACTGAATCATTTAAATGATTCCTGAGGCCATGGTAGTGACCTTCAAAGAAATATATTCTATATTTAGCTGTTTATAATAATCTGTCTATATATGTATTGAGATAATTTGATCCCTTTTTAAGTATTACAGTAAATACACACATGTGTACACAGATAATATGGACACAATTATATAAATATTAGGACACACATGTATATAGAGATATGTATACATGAGTGTATTACTTTTAGTTGTTACCTAGCAACAGTTTGGCATGTGATACAACACTTTTAATTCAATCAGCCTATGAACATAATTCATAGATGTACATAACACGGGATGTAAATTATTTAAGACAGTAAATTATTTATGGTGATTTCAATAGGTAGTCATACTTTATTGTGTTATAAAATTAACGTTTTTATTTTTTACCTTGAAAGGTATGATGAGGTCTTTGAAAATCCAGCTGCATGCTAACTCCTAGCACAGCAGTCATGGCCTAATATGACTGACAGCTTTCTCAGGGCCTGACTCATAGCTATCATTCAATTTGTTCAAAGAAAGGAGAGATAGAAGAAAGGAAGGGAGTGAAGACGAGAGAGCAAAGGAAAGACAGAAATGAGAAAGACAGAAGAAAAGAAAGAAATGAGAGTCCCAGAGTGAGCAATTTGGGTGTTTGTTTAATAAAAGATGAGTCATATGGCTCATACAAAACAGAAAGCCATTGCTTGCCGTGCTTCTTTTGAGCAGCACATTTTCCAGGCTGCGTTGTTTGTAGAAAACCCACACTGTGTTCTTCTAGAGACTCATAAATTGACCTGTACATTAAGCAGAGGTTGCACGGAGAATCAAATTAGAGTGAACCAAAGAAGACCACTGAAACACTGTCTACGAGGATGATAAAAGGGTTCCGAAGAAAGAGCTTAGAGCATGACTTCAATTTAATGGGACAGCAAGCTGGTGAGCACCGTGGTGTCAGACAAACACATCCAGTGCAAGACGGGCATTGCACACTGAAAGGGATTGGTGAGCCCGCTGCAGGGTTTTCAGCTACATCTTTGCATGGTTGGTTCTTACTTGACACATTATCGACTGGGGGATTTTTGCAGAAGCGAATGCCTATGGCCAGCGATTTGCTGTGTAAGTGAATATTGAAATACTCCATCAATAATGTTTGGGTAACAAAAGACGGATTCATAAGTCTCTGGGTCAATAAGTTGTTTACAGTTTTATGTCAATTGATCAGATGGGATAAAGCAGGTGTGACTAAGCCTGGCCCTTCACACACACACAGGGTACGTTCACTCGAAAGGAAATGAGTAAGTCCTCCAGACTCTTTCAGGTGTTGGGTTGATACAGGTAGCTTTCAGAGACCAAGGGAGCATACCCTGGGGTCCAAAGACCAGTATGGCAGTGATGGTGGACTCAGGCAAAGTCTGAGATACACAGAGTCAGGAAACTGGCAGGCGGTCTGTTGAGGGTAAAGGGGAGCAACAAGACCCCACCGTGAGCCGGAACCAAAGGCTCCCAGGATCTCCAGGAATCTTCCCACGGCCTTGAGAGGGTGTGATGGACCCATGTTCTGAAGGCAAAGAGGCCCACGTGGCCAGTGAACTGAGAATGCCCGGAAGAAGCTCTTCTGAGAACTGTATTGCTGGGATCACCTTTCAGGGTAAAGTTGAGGGAGCTATGGAAACAAGGGGGAAATTAAGCTGCTTCTAAGTTTGCAAACTTTTTCCAACCTGTTTTCAACCCAGAACTAGTCAGATGCAGATCTTTCCACAGTCACAGAGAAGCTGAACCAGGCCTATAGTACAGATGCGTATGTGTTAGTCCCTCAGTCGTGGCTGACTCTTTGCTACCCTGTGGACTGCAGCCCTCCCAGCTCCTGTCCATGGAATTCTCCAGGCAAAATATTAGCTGCTAAGTCGCTTCAGTCGTGTCTGATTCTGTGTGACCCCATAGATGGCAGCCCACCAGGCTCCCCTCTCCCTGGGATTCTCCAGGCAAGAACACTGGAGTGGGATGCCATTTCCTTATCCAGGAGAATCTTCCCAACCCAGGGATCCAACACGTTGTAGGCAGACACTTTACCGTCTGAATCACCAGGGAAGCCCCATAATATGAATTCTTCATGACAATTCTCTTGCTTTATACTTGGTCCAGCTGTCAGACTTGTGGAAAATAGACCAGGTAGTTTCCCCTCCTAATAATAGCTGGTCCTTTTTCTATTGCCCACCTTCAGCTCTTTAAGATCTTTAAGATGTATGGGGTACCCTGATAGAATAGAGCCCAAATCCCACTGCAGCAAATTCTCAGAGTCCTAAAATTTGGTTGCATCAAATATTGCTTGAAATAAGAGGGCTGAAGGTCAAGAATCCTCTTATGATGACCACATCTATCTTAATGTTATTTGAACTGTGTTGATATTGATGATCAGGCAGAGAAAACCTTAAAGGTGATTTTTTATGGCATCCTTTATGGAACCTGGCTAGATTTAGCTTTATTCTTTCTGCATTTGGGGCTGGCACTTTGACTTCTATAGTGTTTGGGTTGCAAATATTGCAAGGGAGGGCTAAACACAGACAAAATGTCTCACCAGCTAAATGTCAGCGTATGGTTTGCTTTCTGAAACTCAGCAAGAGGATCCAGAGACCTGGGCTCTGTGCCCAACTCCTTCAGTGACATTCAAGGTGACCTTGCAGGGCAATGATTTAACTGTTTCCTGCTCAGTGGGCTGTGATGCTTGGGGGCACTGTAAACATACCCCTGAAGTTTGTGGGTTCTTCGCAGGTTTTTGGTCAGTGCTTGAATGGAGTTCCATGGGGTTCTTCTTCCTTTCCTCTGTCCACTTGTCTCTATGAGCACAGGCAGTCCTCTGGGAAAATGGATGCTAGATAAGAAGTGTGTATGTGCCTGCATAGTTGCTTAGTTGTGTCCCACTCTTTGTGACCCCATGGACTGCAGCCTCCCAGGCTCCTCTGTCCATGGGATTTCCCAGGCAAGAATACTGAAGTGGGTTTCCATGCCCTCCTCCAGGGGTTCTTCCTGACCCAGGGATGGAACCTACATCTTCTGTGTCTCCCGCATTGGCAGGCGGATGCTTTACCACTGAGCCAACTGGGAAGCTCCTAATATTAGTAGTTCTGGTATTAATGGCTTCAGTGACGGCATCATTTCTGGAAGTAAAAGCAATGAGTGAACATACACAATGCTTTATCTTGTATATATCATTTTCAACCAATTGGCAAGAATACCTGTGTTTCCTGTGAAATAAGCCAAACATGCCCACGGCATGTAAAAAGCACCATTTCTCCATCTCCTATAGTATCACACAGCAAACTGGAGAAGAACTTAAACTAGAGTCAGACTGCTTGTGTGACCTACTTTGGCAGGTTGCTCAACATCTTGTGCCTCCGTTTGTTCTTCGGTAAACGTGTTGGAGAAAACAGTATCCATCTTGTTAGCTTGCTGTGAGGACTAATGCGTTCACACATTTAAAGTCCTCGGCAGCATGCTTGACACTTAGTAAGCATTTGATAAATGCAGCCTTCATTGTGCAGCCTTGTTGTCATTAAATGATTGGTCCTAGGAGAGAGCACTTGCTGCTACAATTAGAAAACAGAGAGGAATTGGTTGTCCAACATGGAATGAATAAGAAAGTCAGTTACAAAAAAGAAAAGTGCTGCTTTAAGTCAGAAAAAGGTCAGAAGAAGCAGTGGATGCTTGGTCAGTCAATGGAACAGGATCCAATCCGCAGTTTGGTGCCCTCCAAGAATCATATGGACAATACGGAGCACTTCGTCATACGAATTACTTAACTCCGTGTTGAAGACAGCAAGCGTCTTCTGCTTTGCTGAAAGCAGGAAGCTCAGCTTCCAGCAGGAGGAAAGGTTTAATTCAGCCCAGGGCTGGAGCCTAATCAGGCGGGCGCCTTAGAGGCAGAGAGCCAGGCCCACCACCATCAGATGCCCATGCAGCTGTGTTCAGACCTTGACCGAACGTGCACCGTGCTCCAGGTGGGGCAGGGGCACTCGTGGGGACTTCGCTCCGCAGTACAGCCGCTCTCCCCTTCAGATCTCCCACAGCGTGACACAGAACCCTAAAACTCCCCTTTTCATGGCTGACATGGCTCGTGCCTCAGGGAAGTGCTTTCCAAAGCTCTGTCCCCTGTCCTTGAAACAGGATGTGAGAGTAACTGAGTGCTATGGCCATGTGGGGGCTGTGTCCCTGCTGTCAAGGAGACACTGCTTCAAGTGCAGGGAGAGTTTAAGTGGTGGACTCATTTGGGGGAGAGAAAAGACAAATGAATGAACTTGTCAAATTCTTCTATTCTTGCACAACACACCACTGTTTCCCAGGGCTGCCTGACATCCATCTTCCCACTTCTCCTGCTCCAGTCTGTGGTTCTGGAGGTGCTCAGGGATCAGCAAAGCCTTGCAGCAGTTGCACACAGAGCGTTTGTTAAAGAGTTAGCATTTATTTGTATGTAAATAGGTATACATTTATACGTAGGTCTAGATGTAATCTGGATGCTATTAACCAGTCAATCTGGGTTCTGGATATTATGCTGGCAACTTAGATGGATTTTTTTTTAACCATTTTTTTGAAGTATGGGCTTCCCTGGTAGCTCAAATGGTAAAGAATCTGCCTGCAATGCAGGAGACCCAGGTTCAATCCTTGGGTTGGAAAGATACCTTGGAGAGGAATTGGCAACCCGCTCCAGTATTCTTGCCTGGAGAAGTCCACGGACAGAGGAGCCTGGCAGGCTACAATCAATGGGGTCACAAAGAGTTGGAAGCATTCAATACCTTTAAAAGGTCAGTTTTACTTAAATACTTTTTATTTAAAAAATTTATATTGATTACTCATGATTTCTATTTAAACAATTTTTATTTTACATGTTGGTTTTATAAATCATAACTTCTTTTAACTCTGACAATTAATTTTAACTATTTTAGAAGAAAAATAACAAAATATATGAAAATAATTTAATTTTTAAGTTTAAATAATTATTTTAATTTGCTTTTAGATAAAATATTTTTATAGTTTGCACACATTGCACATATTTCATTTTTTACACATATGTAATCAATTTTTCAACCTATCTAAATAATTTAATATGAATTTCATTTTCTTTACTAGAATTCTAGCCATTAAAAAAAAAATGGTTCCAAGGAGAAGCCTTCCCAAGGCCTAGAGAAGGGAGAGCGTGGGATTGGAGTTGGAAAGCCATTGAAAAAAAAAATGTTCCATTAAGGCCTGGAAGAGACGTTTGTTGGAAAGGATATTAGTCTCTAATGATATCATAAGGAAGAGAAGTTTATGTTTTCTGATTCCTTTATTTATGATTTTTTCCTTTATTTATTCTGAAATAAAATCAGGACCAATGGATGGAAATTACTGAGGCGAATTTCCAGACTTTGTAAGGAAGTCCTTTCTGGTCAGTGGAGCTGTTGATCAGTGGAATGGATACCCCAAAAGTGGGGTGCCTGGCTACCACAGATTTGTTCAGGTGGGGGCTGGGAAGCTGCAGATAGAGCTTGGGGCAGAAGTGAAATTTGCAACCCTACCCTTACTGTGAGGCTCTGGCCCTCAGCTTCCCTGCTAGAGGAGCTACCCACCTGGGGTAAAATAACCAGAAAAAAGGAGGGGTTAATTCGTTAATGGCTGAGCAAGGACCCCATCCTGCTACAGGCAAAGTTGCTTTGACAAGTGATCTTGGAGCGTGAAGCAGACATAAAATGAAGCCGTCAGCCTTCCCTCCCTTTCTCCAGGTAGATGACTGAGACTGCAGAGCAGGTGCAGAGCATTTAACTGACCAGAAAGACCAGAATTGAGAACCCTCCTCTGGAGGCCAGAACCCGTGTGTCTATACGCTGAAATGAGGGAAGTATAGATCCACCATATTCTCAACTATTGCCGCTTAGTATTCTGGTGTGTGGGCTGTTAATCAATCTCCTATTGATGAAGGTGCTTTTATAACATTGAAACAGAATGAAGTAATATTTGCATATAGAAAAAAACCAAATTATGAAAGTGACCCAAGGGGAAATGAATTTCCCCCTTTCATATGAATTTGTTTATTGGTCTTATTAGGTAATTAGATAATATATTTACATAGTTCAAAAGTAGTATCACTCTTACCCCTGCATCTTTTACCCTGGCACCATAGGTAGCTTTTTTTTTTTATTGTGATAAATACACATAACATAAATTTATCATTTTAAGTATGCAGGTCTGTGGAATTAAGTGCATTCATGTAGCTTTGCATCCATCGGCACCATCCATCTCTAGAACTCTTTCGTCACCTCAAACTGAAAACTGTATTCGTTCAACGAGTCTTCATTTTCCAGTCTCCCTCAGCTCCCAGCAACTTTCTGTCTCAGTCACCGCTCTGCACTCTGTCTGAATGAATTTTTGACGATTCTAGGAACCTCATCAAATTGGACATGGTATCATGTCCCTTTGTGTCTGGCTCATTTCACTTCGTATAAAATTCTCAAGGTTCGTTCAGGCTGTAGCTGTGTCCGAATTTCATTCCTTTCAAAGACTGATATATATGGAATTTGAAAGATGGTAACGGTAACCCTATATGCGAGACAGAATAAGAGGCACAGATGCACAGAACAGTCTTGTAGACTCTGAGGGAGAAGGTGAGGGTGGGACGTTCTGGGACAATAGCATTGAAACATGTATATTATCATATGTGAAATAGAACACCATTCCATGTTCTCTGCATGAGACAAATGCTCAGGGCTGGGATATTGGGATGACCCAGAGGGATGGGATGGGGAGGGAGGTGGGAGGAGGGTTCAGGATGGGGAACACATGTAAACCCATGGCTGATTCATGTCAATGTATGGCAAAAACTACTACAATATTGTAAAGTAATTAGCCCCCAACTAAAATAAATAAATTTATTAAAAAAAACCCAAAAAACAAAGACTGAATAATAGTCTACTATGCATATATACATCTTATTTTCCCATGTATCTATCAGGGGACATTTAATTTGTTTCCTCCCTTTGACTTCTGTGAATAAGGTTGCTGTGAACACTGGTGTACAAATATCTCTTCGAATTCCTGCTTTTAATTTTTTAAGGTATACACCCAGAAATGGAATTGCTAGATCATATGGTAATTCTGTGTTTAATTTATACTCCTCACTAACAATAGAAACGGTTTCTATCTCTTCACATAGTTACCATGGATTTCAGATTTTGCGAATCTGCTAGGTGAAACCTGATAACTCACAACTGTTATAATCTGCATTTCTCTTATTACTAGTGAGGCTAAGCAATGTTTCACATTCAAAGACTTTTTATTTTTCTGCAAACTTTCTACTGGTAGATATCCTTTGGCCATTCTCCTTCTAATCACTAGCTATTTTCTTACAATCATCTAGGAGCTCCTTATGTACTTGGGGGATCCCCTTACTCACTCATCTGAAACCACACACTTACATTAGGATGCGTTTTGGACTACGCATGAATCTCTGTTCTTTCCATTTTGCCACTTCGTATCATACCAGACCACCACACTATTTTAATTATCGTAGCTCTATACTGTACTTTAAAGCTTAGCATGAACAATGACAGTTCTTCTCAGAATTTTTCTGGCTAGGTAGTATTTTTGTTTGTAACATTTTATATCTGTAAATTAACTTTGGCAAAATTGACATCTTCATGATATTGAGTCTCCTAACTTAATACAGTGTCTTTATTTTCACTTTTGTATCCATCAAGAATTATTTAAAAATTTCATTGTAGAGACTATACGTATATCTAGTTGAGTTTCTTGGTAATTTGACTTCTGTTATTTTTTAAAAGTATTGTCGTTTTTATACTTCATTAAGGCTATTGATATCTGATATTTTCTACTAACTTACTGAGCTAATTTATTCTTGGTGATTTTTCTTAGAAAATTCTCTAAGGTTTTACAATTACACAAGCATGAAATCTACAAATCAGTGACAGTTCTTTCACCTGCCTTCCAGTTCACACCTCTAACACATTTGTCTTATGAAATTACATTGTTTGATACCTCTGGTAACAGTAAAAGTTAAAGGGGATCTAGATCAAGTTCTATAATTATGTATTTCTTGAATTACCTATTTTAGACAGTGTCTATTGATTTCTATTATGAAAAATTAAGACTTTTCTTAAGCACACTATCTGCTTAAATGCATTGTTTCCTGACTATCTTTTGATTAGTAATGTTGTCTTTTATTGCCAAAGTTTGTAATATTTCAATTCAATTAGTGATTAGGTCTTAAGCCTTTAATTAACTCTTATATGCTTTATTAGATATTTATTCTAAAAGGGCAAATATTATGATTATATAAATGCTATTCATGAAGGGGTCAGTAAAAGAGTAATATGATCCTGTGCCACTAGTTTTTGCTGCTCCAAAGAGAATGTCCAATTAACAACTATTTGATTTTTTTCTGAATTTGTTTCCAGTCTTGCTCAACCTCTTCTAGGTCACATTTCATTGTTATTCAGTCTGTGTATTATTCTTTTTTGAAAATTCCTTGATTTCTGAAGTAATCCCTCAGATAATATTTCCATGTAGGATGTATGAGTAGTGTATGTTTTGTTTCATTGCAAAACAGGAAATGTATTTATTTTATTCTTGTACTTTACTGATTATTTAGATGGGTACAGGATAATTTCCATCAGAATTTGAATGCTTCAGTCACCTTGCCTTTTAGAGTCTACTGTTGCTAATGGTAAGTCTGACACTAATTTGATTGTCATCCTTTGGCCTGTGGTCAGTTTTTCTTCCTCTCTTGGGAGGTTTTTAGACTTTTCTATTAATTCTTTGGAATTCTGACACTGTGTATCAATTTGGATCCAGGGATGGGTTTTTTTGTGTGTGTTTTTGGCTGTTGTTCATCCACCTGCTTAACTCTCCAAAGATTGTTTTAATATGAAGACTTCTAACTTTTTTCAACTCACAACAATGTTGTAAAGTATGATTATTATTCTCAACTTACAAATAAGATTTAGAAAGATGAACCAATCTGCTCCAGATCACTGCCTGATTTCTCCACTGTGTGGAACTTATAGTGATTAAAAATATACCTGAAGGCCATACTTGAGATTACTTTTGGTGCAAAGGATAAAACACTTAGGTTTCAGATTTATAAACTTGAATAATTATTACCTTGAAATTTTGGTGTTCATGACAACAAATAATTAATAAACTTACAAGTTTATATTTGCAAGTTCTATTTACTATTTTAAAAATGAGAAGTATTTGATTAGTTATATACCTATGGAGAACTTCCCTGATTATATCTCAAGAAAATCACTTCTTTTGTAGGGCCTTAAGGTTAAGAAGTAAGTAGAAATAGTGGAAATAGGATTTGCTGGGGAAAGCAATGATAGAATTTGCTTTCTACTATAAGAATTCATAGCTGATTTTTATAAAATGAGTTAGAAGAATAAAGTGATGGAGGCAAGACCATGCACTCTCAGCATGTGACAGACACCAAGAATTTGTGAGTCACCATGGTTTTCAGCCAGGGAGTTCCCCGAGGTCATGTTGCAAATCAGTGGTAGAATAAATAATAAGTATTTTTTAAAATATCAAATTCCTTTCCCATCATATCAACTGAAGACATTTCCTTACCTCATTTCTCCATAGGCAGTCAGGAGAGTTGCCATGACTAACAGGGGAAGCACCAAATTCCCTTTCATCACACTGACCTTTTTGAGCCATATGTAAAAGCTAGAGTCTCCTGCTCCAACTGGTGGTCAGCTCCCTGACTAGAGACATGTAGAAACGGGGGGTATTGTGTCCTCAAAGTGAAAGGATCATAAATCCAAAGACCATTGGTAGTTGTGCTGGTTTATTATGGGTGGAATTCTCTATTGGACACAGTAAAACGTGGTGTCATGATGCACAACCAAGATATTCTCTACCAGGGTCTCAGAGCCTTGGCACCATTGAAATTTGGGACCAGGCGACTCTGTTCTGTGGGAGGCTGTCCTGGCCGTTGTAGAATGTTTTGCAAGACCCCTGGCCTCTATGCACTAGATGCCAGTTGTGAGAATGACAAATGTCTTTTAGATGTCGCCAGATATCCCCCAGGTGGAGAAAACTGCCTCTGTTTGAGGACCACTCATAAACAGAGATTCAAGGTTACATATTTTAGTAAATAACTCTGGAAAATATATAAAAAGTTTTCCAAAATACATTCTACTTTTCACACAGAAGTCTTTGAAGAGTATGTGTTACAACTTAAACATTTCAGGCTCTTAAAAGAGGCAAAGACTCTTTATATAAATACAGTGAACCACTGGGACCATCAGATAGCAACACTGAAATACACAAAATAAAATTCTGTGTGTGGCAGGAGAAATAATTTTCTGAGCAGATCATCAATCTCAGCCAGTGTTATTAATAACACAAACATGGCGGTTAATCTTTCTGTGCAAGCCTTTATGCTACATAATGTCTAAACATGATTTGAAAAAATATATTCTTACTTTGAAAATAGAACAACTATTTTGTAAAGATGATTCAGTCAGCAGGATGCTCTGACTGGCACTCCCTAAATTCTATTTTTGTTGAGAGGAGTGACTGCCTTAAAAAAGAGACAATGAACTTTAGAAAGTGTTAAACCACTTTTGCTGCACATTTTTGCTTGGATAAATTTGCTTAATGGTCATAACTTATGCCCTGTATGATAATCTTGTGCCAAATGTTTGGAAAGTGAATGAAGGAATTACTCAGTCTAACCAGGAGGCTAAAATAGATAATCTCTAGAGAAGAATTTGAATTTTTGACTGTTGCTTAATAATATTGATATTTCTTACTTCTGTTTACTGTATTGACAATGGAATGTTGCCTATGATGCCTATAAAAAGAATTTTCTGTTATTTTAACATTGACCCAATCTATCTTTCTAGATGGGAGTGTGGGGGTGGTAAGGAAATAATAACACGTTAAAAGTTTCTAGTGAAAGAAAGGGAATCTTTAAGTGAAAACAGCTATTTGTAAGTTCAAAGTGTTATTCTACATTAAGCTTTCTAAGAGCATGAGGTCCTTACATATAATTAAGTGGATGCACATAAAAGGATACACATATTGAACATACATACACACATGTGTATATATGAGCTTCCCAGGTGGTGCTAGTTGTAGAGAATCCACCTGCCAATGCAGGAGGCATAAGAGACATGAGTTCAGTCCCTGGGTCAGGAAGATCCCCTGGAGGAGGGCATGGCAACGCATTCCAGTATTTTTGCCTGGAGAATCCCATGGACAGAAGAGCCGGGTGGGCTACAGTCCACAGAGTTGCAGAGTTGGACATGAATGAAGCGACTGAGGACACAAGCATGTGTATGCATGTAGTTGATCACTTTCACAGTAACTAGCCCTGAGAAACCACCCTTACAGAGCACCATGGAAGATGGACATTGTTTAGTTTGTGGGGTGAGGGGATTGTGAGTAAAACTGCTTTATCTGTTAATTAATATTTAAATAGTTAAATAATAGTTAAATAACATTTCCACGATGCTATCTGCTAAGTCAGTGAATCAATCAATTCTTCCATTAGCCAGTCACTCTCAAAGGGCCTGTGGATCTGCGGAAAGCTAAGCCTCCTGAACTTTCTGAAGGAATATGTGTCCAAAGCTTATTTGGAAAACACCGTCACCACCCCAGAAATCAAGATTAAAAGTCTCTTCTTTTGTCAGCATTTATGAATATTTAGAGACTCTTATTAGAGGAGGGATAAGCAAAGAATGTGTATGCTCCCCAAGAGGGTGGAAAAACACCAAAAGCGTCTTTCTAATAGCAGGACAAAGAAGATGAGAATCAAAGTTAGGAGGAAAGCCAGCGCCAAAGGGAAGGGTCGGGGGGGTATCTGACAGAAGAAGTCCACCCCTTTGATAAACTCTGAAGAATCCATTTTCAGGCCTCTGCCCTGCCTAACCTGTTAGAAAGGGAAAGGGCTTCTGGCTCAGAAGATAGAAAATTCAAAAGGAAACGTGAAATGAAGAAGCAGCAAAGGTCATATTTCTACTTTCATAGCATAGTAGCTTCAAACGAAGCCTTGTGAAGAAAATCTAGAAATGTTCCTGAAAATAAAGAAGTAACACTTCCCGGAGATGTTGCCGCACCGAGGAAAGCAGACAAAGGAAAGAGAGTGCTTGATATCAGTCTTTCAAGCCAGAGCTATGTGAGAAGCCTTCAAGCTGTCTTCCGCAAGCCACAGGGGGAGAGCACCTTATTCCCACCCAGGGAGGCGGGGGAGGGGAAGGGGTTCACCCTCAGCGTTTAACCCTGCTCCCTCTTGTCCGTCACACCCACTCAGCACTGCTGCAGCAAAAGAGCAGGACCTTGACTGTCCTCGGAAACCCCAGCTAAAATGCATCTGTTTCACACACCTCTCATATTCTAGGTGTGAAATACTAGGTATAAATATATAATGGATGCAAAGTGCTTTTTAAACTAGAATACGCTTTGCAAAGTGGAGTTATTAATATCGGGAATAACCTACCTAAAAATCTGATAAATGAACATTTAAATCCGCCCCTTATTGTTCATGGGCCATGCTTCTGACAGACACCCAAAGATAGCACATTTCCATGTGTTCCCGTCTTTGGTGATTGTTTTTAGTCATGCAGTCATTAGGATATTCAACCATATAATTGAATTCTTGCTGGTCTTCCCATATTTCCCACCACTTCTACCCCATCTCAACCCATCCCTTTCTCCATACAACAGGTTGCGAGTAGATTCCATCTTTGACTGAAAAAAGAACAGTGCTCAGATTCCCTCTTGAAAAGACTTTGTGAAACAAACATTTCAGGAAGAGTTATGTATAGCCTATCATCTATCAGTTTCTTTAATGTGTAATAAATCCTCCGAAAACTTAGGGGCTTAAAACAGCAATGATTTATCAGCTGATGATGTTGACACAGCAACATGGACTGGGTTCAGCAAAGAGCATTTCCACCGGTCTTGTCTGGGCTCTTTTTCCTTTGGTCAGTGGGCAGGTGGTCGAGGGGCAGCTTGGTCTAGAATGGCCTACTCTCATATTGCTTATTGGTGAGAAGCTCACTGGGTCGAGTGTCTCCAAAAATAGCCTGGGTTTGTGGCCATTTCAGGATTCTCAGGGCCGCCACAGAGAAAGTCCTGACAGGCAAGTACTTTTCAAGCCTCTACTTTGATCAAAGGAAGTTCTGTAGCCAAGTCCAGATTCAAGAGGTTGGGAAACAAATTCTTCATGGGAGATGATGCCAAGTCATATTGCAGAAGTATGTGCACAAAGGAATGGGAAAAGTTTTTTGGCCATTTTCTGCAATTTATTATATATGGCTACTGCCTATTTTTTTAAATGAAGGTTAGAAAGCACGTTAGAAGTTCTTTCATGCCAATCTCCCATCAAAATATGGAATCAATGACATATCCTATGTGGGTTTCCAATCCTTGCTATGATTATTATCCCTCTCATATGATAAAATGTGATTGCATCTATGTGATGTCCATCTATTTGTCTTAGCTCTACTATGAGACCAGACCACAGACCAATCAAGGTCCTACTTTCATATGACATCCCTTCTGATGTGTAAGATGGCTGCCTTGGCCAGTGGGCCTTCCCTTTTACAGGCTGCTCATCTCAGGTCCTTCCACTGTTTTCCTCTGGATGTGGTTGCTGTTGTGCTCAGTTGCTCAGTCGTATCGGACTCTATGTGACCGCATGGACTATGGCCCACCAGGCTCCTCTGTCCATGGGATTTCCCAGGCAAGAACACTGGAGTGGGGTGTCATTTCCTACTCCAGGAAATCTTTCTGACACAGGGATTGAACCTAGGTCTCTTGCATCTCCTGAATTGGCAGGTGGATTCTTTACCACTAACCTAGGTTGCAACACCTTAAGCATTCTACCTGCTCTCTTCCACTTTTGCTCCAACTGGATGCCAACCTAAGCCAAAAGCAAAAGGCCATGTGCGATGCACCAGCATGCAGGAAAGGGGACTATCCTCTTCCTCATCCCAGATTCTTTACTTCCAGGAAGCTTTGCATCACTATGTTAACTAAGATCGTATGGGCAGCCACAAGTCTCCCCAACCTATACACAGATAGTGTTGTGGAAAAAGATACAGGTCCTTATATTCTTGTCAAATTTCATTTTATGATATTGACACACACCCCCTTTTTTTTTTAATTGCTGAGTCCTTTTGGAATCCTTGCAAAATATTTGATGACATAGATGGAATCCATGAATTCGGTCAATGTGATCTCTACATCTTAATTCATGCACTGGGATAAGCTGTTGGAAAGAACAAGGATGAGGACAAACTTCCAGGGCAGGCCACTAGGATCTGTCTCCCGTTCATGTGTCCACCTCACTCCGGGGTGGGATAGTGGGAACTTTGTCAAATTCATCACTAAAATCTAGTTACGTGGTTATCTATCTCATCCTTCTCATTCACCAGACTAGTCAACTGGCCCCACAAGAAGTGAGGTTAGTGTGATTCCCGGAGAAAACAACTTTTTACCAAATCTTCATAAGATATTCCTAATTACAATTATTTCTGAGAGTGATGTTAATTTTACCAGTCTATATTAAAAACCATGATACTTATCTGATTTCCTTGTACATTTTCTGTGTTCCACAGTTTATTTCCCAAATAACACTGACGACAGTTTCAGATGACTCTTCAGTAAACTCTCTCTCCATCCCCTGGGAAGTATATTATTTCCCTAGGCTAACACCCATTTTTGCTCATTAGGCAACAATATGTGCCCTTTGCTTAGCTCAGACACTAAAGTGCACATACAAATTCATTCCTCCATCCAAGTTGCATTTATTAAACACCTGCTCTGTCTGAGGCAATGGAGCCTTTATCCAGAGGGCCATTTGTGAAAGAGCATGCCTAGAAAGAAAGCCCAAAGGTGCATTTTATGCCATGCTCTGGCATTCGGAATTCTATACACAGTGGAGATCTGATGACTAGTTTCAAGTAAGAAAGTGATATAATCAAATCTGTAGGTTAAATAGATCTCTCTAGAATAAGTTTAGAGGATACTATAAGGGTGCAAGCTAGGAGACTCTTGTAGTAAACTGAGACATACAGTGAAGGCTGGATTAAAACCGTGGCAATGGAGACAAAAATGAGACATGAATTCACTTAAGAATGGAAAGACTTTGGCAACTGGATGAATGAGAGTGAGAAGCAAGGTCCTAGGATAACTGTCCTTAGTTTCTGGCTGAATTATTTGAATGGACAGTTGGACATTTACTAAGAAAGGGAAGAGGTTATTGATTTTATGTTACCATTCCAGGACTACACATATTTTATCAAATTTGAATTATTTTGAGAACTAAATTTCCTATGTCTCTTTTTTTCTCACTGCTTGGCATCTCTTATGATTATATAATCAGGTGAAAATATTCTAGACTATCCTAAAACTCCTGAATTGTTTTTCTCTTCAGTATCTCATTTGGTTGATACAGCTTAACATTTTTCCTAGAAATTTCAAAGTATTTCTTTCACTTGACCATCTTCACCCTGGTTAGCAAGAATTCACTTTTCTCTTTAAGTTCCCATCACATTCACTTTACCAGAAAATTTCTCTAAATCTAAAGAAGATCTAGATTATCTTCCTCCTAACTCCCTAGGACATGAAGTGATCAGCAGCCCATCTGGAATTTCTCAGATGCTGTGCCTTTTGGCTGAATGAGATTTAGAGCTGTCTTGATGCTTAAAGTCCATCATCACTCACTCGTGTTTCTTGCTTTTAGGTCAGTTTTCTGATTTATTTCAAAAGCACATTATCCACCCGCTACACCAAGCCCAGAAGCCTATGGGTTACAATTCTATCAATTTTATACCTGAGGGAGACACTGGATCAGACTTGTAGAACTTTAGGCCTAGAAAGGACTGGAGATCCCACCTACTGCTCCCTTTATAGTTAAGTAAACCAAAGTCCTGGGAGATTATGTGATTTGTGTACGTTTGTACAACTGGTTAGTTAGGGGCATAGCCAGGGCTAGAACATATGTCTCCTGATGTTTAGCCAAAATATGTATTATGTTTTTCCCTTGGCATGAAGTCAGACACTAGGACTTCTGTAAAGAATTTAGGGTATTCTACATCCAGCACAGCAGGGGCCCAATGCACACTAAGAATATAACATAGAAGTATATGACTGTGCGATGCTGTGAAGATGCCCTTATATAGTAGTACGTAGATTCTTGGGTACTGATGTAGTCAGCTACATTTTCCAGCTGAAGGGGCCCACAGCTCTTTGACCCAACAACTTCCGTACTCCTCAGGGGTTGCACTGACCGCTGGAGAGAACTCTGTGAAAACCCGGGGCAGAATCGAGGGCTCGGTCCACTCGCCGCGTCATCGATCATGTATGTTTCCCTTGGCACTGCTCTGTCTGGTTCAGTAGTAAACTAAAAGAAAGTGACATTTAACCGAGCCCCAGTTTTTATTCTTGTTCATATCTAAACCTGAACGAGTGCTCTGTGGTCAGGTCTGTTTCAAGGGAGTTCCGGAAAGTCCCCACGTTCAAGTGCTCCCTGGAGGCGGGGTACCAACTATTTCTAGCGAAAAGAAAAACAAAATAATTAAATAAAGAAAAGTACCTCCAACAAAGCGAGGGGTCACGTAGAGCCTGTGCCTGGCAAGGCTCAGGGTGGAAGCCATGGAGGCTACAGTGGGGGGATGACCCATAAGAAGATGCATGTGCCATGCTCTAGCCTGCCCTTTGTTGCACTATGGGTGTGAATGTGTGCACGCTGGCTCAGTCATGCCTGACTCTCTGGGACCCCATGGACTGTAGCCTGCCAGGCTCCTCTGTCCATGGAATTTTCCAGACAGGAATACTGGAGAGGGTTGCCATTTTCTTCTCCACTATGAGTATTTCCAAATGAGCTCTCATACCCATCTAGACTCAAGGGTGGCTCCCAACCACTGTTCTGGAGGAGAAAGAGCCCCATCTAGAAGCTACAAGCCCACCTGTAGCTGACTCTGAGTGGAGAGCTATGAGTTGGCCATGCCACTGGAGATCTTTGTCCCTAGAAGGCCAGGAAATAATGCGAGGATCCAGCACCAGAGGGCAGGGCCAAGGGTCATATAGATCGCCCTCTGTGGGAACTCCTTCCCTCTGGGACATCAGAGTCTTTTTGCTAAACCAGGAAACACTCTGGCATTTCCATATGCCCTCTGAAAGCAGGCAGTCACGTTCAACTCTTTGTAACCCCTTGGACTGTAGCCAGCCAGGCTCCTCCATCCATGGAATTCTTCAGGCAAGAATACTGGAGTGGGTTGCTGCTTCTTTCTCCAGGGGATCTTCCCAACCCAGGGATCGAACCAGGTCTCTTTCATTGCAGGCAGATTCTTTACCATCTGAGCCACAAGGAAGCCCCATTGATAAAGGGTTGCAATACAGTATTGGTCCTTTTTAAGGTGAACACATCATTTTTTAATGTTGAAGAGAGGTAAATGTTTATGTTACTCATCCTTCTACCTCACCGTAGCATTTTAATTCCTTTAAAAGACAAGATATGACAACACCATACACACTGTAAATTTATCTGTTCAAATTTGTTTTCATCTCTAAGGAGCTATTGACCACCTCAGGTATACCAGTAGGCTGCCCCAGGATATGTCCACATTATCTGAAGCTGTGAAAGTATTGTATTCTTTCATTTTTCCCCGATAGAACTGGTCCTGCCAGCCAAGTTCTTTGAGGATATAAGGATAATGCACCCTCCTGCGAAGAGTAATTGTAACTGTAAAGCGGGAATTGATTTAGCGCATCCATGGAAACAAGAAGAAGGATAATTTTCCATCCCTTGTCACCTTGCATTTTCGTTCTTCTCATCCTGGGGTCTGTAGTATATTTTAGATTCTTCCAAGATATTATCTCAGGGTTGCTAGGGAAATAAACTTGAGCTCAAGTGGCCGGACCTTTCTTTGTTCACCTTGCGCTTGAGCTTTCCCCAGAAGTAATCAGATCAGATGATCTGAGTGTCAAATACTTCCAGAGACTTCCCTGGTGGCTCAGTGGTTAAGACTCTGCTGCCAACGCAGGGGATGTGGGTTTGATCTTTGGTCAGGGAAGTAAGATCCCACATGCCATGTGGCGTGGACAAAAGATAAAAGCAAACAAACAGAAACTTCTATTGGCTAGTTAACACCAATCACCTACCTATAAAGCGGCAGATATCTCTCAAGGTTAGTGACTTTGGCAGGACACCAGTTCTCATCCAAGTCTAATCAACTGTGTCCAGAGAACACATGTAACTGATTTTACTTCGCAGGCCAAGGATTCTGTGTTAAGTCAGAACCACTGAGACAGGACAAAGGATTTAGGACTATTTGTTCTTTATCTTTTCTTTTGCGAACCATTGTGTAAGTCTTTATTGAATTTGTTACAATATTGCTTCTGCTTGATCTCTCAGTTTTTTGGCCACAAAGCTTGTGGGATGTTAGCCCCCCAGCTAGGGATCGAACCCAAGCCTCCTGTGTTGGAAAGCAAAGTCCTAACCGCTGGACTGCCGGGGAAGTCCCTAGGGCAATTTTGTTCTTCGAAGAGGGTTGTGTCATGCAGGCACACCCGACTTCACAAGTTCTTCCACTGTGCCTCCACACTCCTTGCATCCCATGTGACCACCCGCATCACTCAAGTCCAGCTGCTACTTAACATCCCCTAAGCCTAGACTACAGAAGTGATTTCTATGATTGCAAAGTTTGCTCTTGCCATACGTTTTGAAAAGAAGGTCATCAAAGGATCTACTGGTTAGAGCACCCCTCTGAAGTCCAGCAGAGACCGTTTCAAACGGCCTTGTGATATACTAGATGAAAGAGATGACAGAAGTGCAAATTATTGGCATTAAATGGGAAAGAAGAACATCAGAAGACCAACTGTAGTTTGGGGAGAAATTAAAACTAAGAACAAAGGAAAGGGAGTTAAATTCAGGTCTATTCCTTAAAAGGATGGGTTCTGATTTTGATCTTGAGGAAAAAAAAAAGTTTTCGAGGAAAAGCTGTCTCCAACACGATCCATCTTATACTGTTCTATAACGTCTTTCATCTATTGAGTGATTTGGAGGGAAGAGGGAGTTGATGGTAATGAAGCAATCATTAGACTTAATATTTAAAAATAACAAGCTTGTTTATATAAAATAATGGCAGTTCCACAAACCTGTCACAAATATCTAGGTCAGTGCAAAGAGCAAGAAATACAATTTGCATAAGTATAACAAAACAGCAGAAACAAATTTATCATTATTATTCTAATATTACTCTTTTGCTTTTTATCTTTCTTGTAATGATATAATGTTTCACTGCAGGTAAAAAATATAAATTGTGTAGGCATCAGGAGTGGTGTTGTCGTAATTGAATTCTTTCAAGAATTACTGTGTGGATCTCCCTGCTTTCCTCCTCTTTTCAGCCTCTCTGGGAAATTCCAGGAGGGACACCGGCAGCCAGATTGACAGTTACACATATTGGAGTGACAGTTTAGGCTGCAAGCTGGGTTTGCAAGAACATTATAGTCAATGTCCTCATTAATAACACTTGAAACCGTTTCCCCAAAAGCTTCTATGTCTTGGGACAGGCTGTTTGGGAGATTCTAGATATGTAGCTTTGATGCCTGCTACCTAGGAGGGTGTTGTCTTCATCTATAAGTAGGTTCAGTTCTGTTCAGAAGAAACAAATTGAGAAAGGAGCAAAAGTATTGGATTGGGAGTCAAAGGCCCTAAGTGGAGCCCAGTTTTACTTAATCAATTATGTGTCTCTGGAGAATTCACTCAACTTTTATGAGCCTCAGCTTCTTCCTCCACAAAAAAACAAGGATAGGTTAGGTGACTTTTGTCGTCTTTATCAGTTTTATATTTTTACAGTCAAGTATTGGGTTGGCCTTTTCATACCTCTTACGGGGTTCTCATGGCAAGAATCCCAGAGTGGCTGGCCATTCCCTCCTCCAGGCGGCAGTGAGTGAGATGATTAGATAGCTTCACCACCTCAATGGACATGAATTTGAGCAACCTCCGGGAGATAGTGAAGGACAGGGGAGCCTGGCATGCTGCAGTCCCTGGGGTTGCAAAGAGTCAGCCACGACTTAGCGACTGAACAAAAACAACGATTGGGTTGGCCCAAAAGTTCATTTGGGTTTTTCTGCATAACACCGTAACATAGCAGGCGGGTGCATGCGTGCTAAGTCACTTCAGTCGTGTCCGACTCTTTGTGACCCTATGGCCTGTAGCCCGCCAGGCTCCTCTGTCCATTGGATTCTCCAGGCAAGAAGACTGGAGTGCGTTGCCATGCCCTCCTCCAGGGGATCTTCCCAACCCAGGGATCGAACCCGCATCTCTCATGTTTCCTACATTGGCAGGCAGGTTCTTTACCACTACACCACCAAAAACCCAAACAAACTTTTTGGCCAAGCCAATATTTTTCTAATACCCAAGTGAACGCTTTAAAGTCTAAAGTCCAAAATGCAGTTTTCCTTGAATATTTCTGAAGGGAAAAGTTCACTGGCTGCCTGTTTTTCCAGTGGATTTATTTCTCGGTCACTGATCATTGCTGTGCTTGTAACTTTCCTGCAGGTCTGGTGTAAGGGCCAGTGAATGATAACCCCGTGTTCTCTGCTGCAATCGCACGGGCGCCGAAGAACAGGCTGGTAACCAACCTGGGAAGCTTAACCAAGCCAAGCTCTTCCTGCCAGGCATCTTAGCATGTGAGGATTGGAACGCCTTGGGTCCAGTGCACATGGCAAACTTAATGTTTCATGTTACCCTCCTTGGTAAGGAGGGTAAGGCGAAACAGTAAAGGAAATAATAATCTGAAAACAGATAAGCACACTTTGTCATGCAAACTATCCTTGTTATCCGACTTTAAAAAAACACGATCCTAGTAGAACCAAATCAAAATGACAGCTTCTCTCAGGCCAGCGCTGTAAAACATGAAAGGCACTGTAGATGTTACTCAGTCTAACGCTTACACTTGGAGACGAGGGAATGGAGGCTCAGATAGGATAACATTTTGTGGCCAAGAACCTGCAGCTGGTTGGAAGCAGGCCAAGAACCGATTTCAGATTCTCTGATTCCCAGGCTCTGGGGTTCTCTGTCCCCATCGCCGTGTTCCTCACCCCAGATCACACCATTTGCCTGTAAACTGTACATATTCCCAAGTGACCTTAGTTTCTCTCACCATCTGTCCTGGTTCCTCACTTCCGGAGAGGAAGAAGGATTTCCTTCCTCATCCTCATGTTCACTACCACATCTTCAGGGCAGTCAGCCCTCACCCTGTGGGTGCCTCCCTCGCTGGAGGACCTCTGTTCCTGCTCTCTGGAAATCCCATCTCTTTTACTGTCTTTTTTTTTTTTTTAACCCCCTTGTGGCTTAACAGCATCCTTGCTTTCAACCCAATGCATCCAAGTTCAACACAAAGCGCTGAAGAGCCAGTTAGGGAGTTGTTTCCTCACCATATGTTATTTTCTGTGTTTCCAGGCATCTCCCAGTGGAGCAAATGTCAGAGCTGTCAGTGGAAGCCTGAGGGCCAGAGACAGTGCCCTGGGCCAAGGTGGTAAAGCCTTTGGTTGAGCTGGGGCCTGGTCCAACCCTTCAAATGACTGCCTGCTCTGAAGAGGGCGTGCTGAAGAGGCGGGCGCGGGAGGAGACCAGCCCACGGCCTGAGCTGCAGCACCAGCCTCCTCCCCTGACAGTCCACCCACAAGAGGAAAATGAAGCCTGTTCCGCCTTTCTTTTCCATGGACGAGGGGCAGAGATTTTAATTCAAATGAGTTCTGGAAAGTCACCCTCATTTTCTGAGAGAGAGGAAATGTGGCCATGTTTTTTCTTTCTCTTAGAAAGATGAAGCTGCAAACACTTGTTATATACATTAGAGAAAAAGAAGTCAACAGATCACAACATGAAGAAGATAAATGGATGATCAATATCGATCCAGATAGAACAAAGACTGTTTCAACCCCCGCCCCCAAAACACACTTTCAGGAGTTTTTAACAAATCAGTATGCAGACATTTCTTAAATACCTATTGAATGGCACTGCGCTAGTAGTTTTTGTGCTAACTGAATTCCCTAATCGAGGTGGATTTATGAGTAGAAAAAAAAATGTGGTGCTGTCTGAGCAGGAAGAGAGAGCAAGCAGTCATGTATTCCATGCATGCTCTGACACAGTGTTTCCAAAGGCCAGGTCACCCACCTGTTGGCTATTTTAGGAAGGGGGATTCTGGCGGCAGCTGGGGCTCTGCCATAAATAACTCGCACCCCGATGTTCTAGCACTGAGCCCTGCTTGTCACATCTTTCTAAGAGACCTGGGTTTTGGAGATGCCTCAGGTGACCACTCCCTCTGGAGCCGCAGAAAATGACAGAGGCTGCTGGGTGATCAGGTGACCACTCCCTCTGGAGCCGCAGAAAATGACAGAGGCTGCTGGGTGATCACCATCATTTTCTTCCCATCAGCCCTTGCCCCTTGCAAGCTGGCTCTTGGCTTCCAAGGACTTTCTGCTGTTGGAAGGCCAGCAGAACAGCAGCTGCCTGAGAATAATCACTGAGAATAATCACCATCGAGGCTATTGGTGACCATCGAGTTTTATAGCACCTCCATTAAACTATTAAACACACCCACATTTCAAAGCTCTTCTGATAGCACCTCATTACCATTCATTTTAACCTCAAAAATCCTAATCTTGATATCTGAAGTTTCACCAAATTTCCCAGCCTCCCCCTGGGTCATGCTCTCTGCCTCCAGCAGCTGCATTGGCTCCTTCTTATGGTATCAGTATTTGACTCTTGGTCCACCGACCAATGGTTTTCCTACTGCCAAGCCAAGCTCAGCAACACCTTCCTTCCCCAAAGGCCTCCCGTCTTCATACTTAACCTGGAGGGGCTTTACACATCCATATGTTAGGTGTGTGTATGTATGCGTATGTTTTCTATGCCACGGCCATTTGTAGGTAGGCTCCTCTGCCCAGAGCTAAAGAAAATTCATCATTCAAAATCATGACATGAATGAATGGGCCCTGTCATTCAAACGGCAACACAAACAAACACCCACATCCAAGTAAGAGCTTCAGTTGCTGCCCTAAGAGCTCTTTTAAAAGTCAGCAAAACGAGGTTCTTTCAGAAGAAGGCTCAAGTATCTTTTATTTATCTTTTTTGAGATATAATCAACATATTACATGAGTTTCAGGTATCTAACATAATGATTTGATATTTGTATGTATTCAAAACTGAGGAGGGAAATGTATTCTAAAACTATCACCACAAGTCTAATGAGCATCTACCACCATACACAGTTGCAAATCTTTTTCTTGTGATGAGAACTTTGAAGATCGACTATCTTAGCAACTTTCAAATATACAATATAGTATTAATAACCAAGTCACCATTCTGTACATTGCATCCCCATGACTTACTTACATTATAACTGGAAGATTGTACTTCTGATCACAATCAACCATTTTGTCCATCCCACTGCACACCCCTCTGCCTCTGTCAACCACCCGTCTATTCTCTGTATCTGAGTTCATTTCTTTGTTCGTGTGGTTTTTTGTTTTTTTTTAGATTCCATATATAAGTGAGATCATACAGTATTTGTCTCTCTCAGACTGATCTCAGAGCTGGGAAATTTTATTGCTAGAACCATTTTCAGAAAATAAAAATGTGTCAGTGTACAACAATTTGGAGGCTTTGATTGGCATTGCTTTTCCCAACATGGCCATCTGCAGACAGAAAACCAAATCACCAAGAGAATGCCTTTATATATAAGCTCAGGCACCACTTACACCCCACTTCCATGAATAAGATTTAATCACCGTATACCAAATCTTCAGTAAGATTCATATCATCTCTAAATTACCTGTAAATTTGGTACAGAATCTTATCCTTAAGAAGTCATAAATGTTTATTGGAGTGGTCATGGAGGATTTAGCTCACAGGAAATCTAAGTGGTTATCAACAAGCATAGCAGACCTGAGTGGGAACCCTTACTTGTTATTTGATTTCCCAATAGGAAAAACAAATTCAACCTCACCTTGGCTTTCTTCTTCCATAGATTTCAAGAAGATCTTAATGGGTCTGGAGTTTCAGGGACAGCCTTTTTTGAAATTGTTTTTCTTTTACACTAAGCACACATTTACAGCTTTAAGAGATACTAAGCATATTCATACAACCATTCTACTTGAATTTATAAGAAGAGAGTTACGATCATGGAAGAGTTTTTCCTATTAACGAAGTGCAAAGGAGAATTATCTGATAGCCATCTGGTTAACTGAGGATGAGTGAAACTGAGTAACTGTGCCATTGACTTCTGACATGGTAGAAACGTGCGTACTTCTGAACTGAGATCCTACATCCTTTCTTTCTAGGAGTAACAACTACTTTCCAAAACTGGCTTTAAGTAGTATTAAACAGTGACAGCCATTACTTTTAGGCAGAATTTTTGATGTTGTTTGGCTTTCATTTAGTTCAAATTTATTCTCCCTTCAAATAGAAAGGGGAAAGGGGGAAAGTTGGAAGTAGTGACACATTTCCCCTTCTTGGGCTCCAAAATCACTGCGGATGGTGACTGCAGCCATGAAATCAGAAGACTATTGCTTCTTGGCAAGAAAGCGATGACAAACTTAGACAGTGTCCTATGGTCTTCCCAGTGACATTACTCTTGCCATATAGTCAAGGCTGTTGCCTTCCCAGTGGTCACATACCGCTGTAAGAGCTAGACCATAAGGAAGGTAGAATACCAAAGAATTGATGCCTTTGAACTGTAGTGCTGGAGAAGACTCCTGAAAGTCCCTTGGGTGGCAAGGGGATCAAACCAGTCAATCTTAAGGGAGATCAACCCTGAATATTCACTGGAAGGACTGATGCCAAAGCTAAAGCTCCAGTATTTTGGTCATCTGATGTGAACAGATGACTCATAAAAGTCCCTGATGCTGGGAATGATTGAGGGCAGAAGGAAAAGAGGGCATCGGAGGATGAGATGACTGGGTGGCATCACCAATGCAATGAACATGAACTTGGGCAAACTCTGGGAGATGGTGAGGGACAGGGAGTCCTGGCATGCTGTAGTCCATGGTGTTGCAAAGAGCTGGACATGACTGGGAGACTGAACAACAACAAATTTCTTGAGTAGGGGCTTCTCAGGTGGTGCTAGTGGTAAAGAACCCACCTGCCAATGCGGGAGACATAAGAGACATGGGTTTGATTCCTGTGTAGGGAAGATCCCCTGGAGGAGGGCACAGCAACCCACTCCAGTATTCTTGCCTGGAGAATCCCATGGACAAAGGAGTCTGGTGAGCTACAGTCCGCATACAGGATAAGCTACATATGAGTACCATATTCCCTGTTTTTGTTTTCCCAATGTCTCTTCCAGACACGGACACTTATGTTAATGGGCTTCTTATTAATACATGCCACTTGTAGAACAGGCTGTTCCCACGGAGTGCTGGGTTTTCAGCAATGAAAGGAGGTAGAATGCTAACTGCCAGTTTGCACCAATCTAACAGTTCTGAATAGCTGCAGTGAGAATAGTACAGTACAGACCTTCCAAGTACAGAGGAGGCACTGGTGACCCTAACCACAGCCCTCTGTGGCCTCCTGCCACCTGAAGAGACCTCCAAGGGATTCTCCCCTTCATGACAGCTACCCACGAGCTTCACGGAGTAAAGGTCCTTGTGCTTCTGTGTACCTGGACAGCAGAGATCACCAGCAGGACCAGAGCAAGGGGGACTCAACACAGTGCAATGAAAACGTCAGTTTACAGAAATATCCAAATCACCAGCTCCCACTCCTACACCATCAACTCAACTGATCTGCACAAGGACAGTGTATTTTTGTCTAAGAGTGTGCTTTAGCACCCAGTACAGCATCTGCCCAGAGAGGCTTTCAGTAAACAGATTTCAACTGGATGACTTGCATGAGCTGTTGGGGTAGGAGTAAAGAAACTCCGGTATCTTATTTCCACAACTGCTAAAGTTCACAGCTGTCAGGCCCTTAAGCTCCAAGGTCAGCCCTGGAAGGGCAGCTGGTGGGGGCCCACAGTCTTCACCCTGGCTTATACTTAATCTTTGGCCATTCCCTCTAAGCCCATCCCTGATTGGAGCGCCTTCTAAAATCTTCCACAGAATCCAGGGTGCTTAGAACTGCCCACTGCTTTCGCTGAAGCTAGTGTTCCTTGGCTAACACTGCAGTGATTGGATTGGATTGATGTCTATGCCTAATGTGATAACATGGTTAAATGTCGGCTCATGCTTTCTTTTCATCTTAACATTTTTCAGTAGCCTCTTGGGAGTTCACCATTTTACGACTTTGTAAAAGCCAGTTGATTTTCCTCTTTTACTAGTGGTGAATAGGGGACATTTTCTCATTCACATCACTCCAACCAGAGCTGTTGTTGTTTAGTCACTCAATCGTGTCTGACTCTTTGAGACCCCATGGACTCAGGCAGCACATCAGGCTTCTCTGTAAATACTCCTTTTGAGTTGTGTATTAAATTTATATTTGTGCAGATCCAGAAAAAATTTTTTTTGAGTTGAAATACGTCTTTAATATTACATAAAAGTATATATGAGGAATTTATATAAGAAACACTTGAATGCACCAAATGATCTTTCTATGCCTCTTGAGATGATTGTATAATTTTTCTTGCTTATTCTATAAATATATTTAGTTATATTGATTGAATTTTAAACATTAAGTCAAACTTGCATAATCAAAATAAAAAAAAACAAGAAATACTATGAAGTATCTATCTGGTGGTTAAGTCAGAGAACTATTCAATAGGTCTATACACACTAGAAGAGTTAGTGAGCTTTGGCCAATCAGTTTGCATCTCAGTAACTGTTCCTTTCAAAGGTGCATGTGTGTGTGCTTCAGTTGCTCAGTCACGTCCGACTCTGTGCAACCCCGTGGACTGTAGCCCCCCAGGCTCCTCTGTCCATGGGATTCTCCAGGCAAGAACATTGGAGTGGGTTGCCGTGCTCTCCTCCAGGAGATCTTCCGGACCCAGGAACTGAACCCGTGTCTCTCACGTCTCCTGCATCGGCAGGCAGGTTCTTTACCACCAGCACCATTTGGGAAGCTCTGCAAAGGTGACTAACCATTTAAGCACTCTTTGGGTTAGTGTACTGAAACTATCCTCTTGCCAGCTGAGAGCTCTGCCCTGAAGAGAAGCCACTGCTCTACATCCCAATCCATCGGGGCTCTATGAGGACAGAACACTTCTGACTGTTGATTGGTGGGAACACGGTGCCCTGCACAGCGCCTGGCTCAATGTTCAAGAAATATGTGCGGAATCAGTTACTGAACACTGGAGGTGCTCAAGATGCCTGACAAATCTTGCCTTATTCTACACAGAGGGTGTTCTACTCAACTAAGTTTGTTATGGATACTGTGGGAAGGAAAATAATGTCAGCTCCAAAAATTTTTTTTTCCTTCAAAATAAGGGGAAACAATTTTTTTTTGTAGTGTATATAGTCAAATACAGACATCAAACACAATTAAACAAAATTTAATTGTTTCTAATTGAGTTCAATCAAGTTGTTTCTCACTTTAAAAATTGGAGAACACTTCTTTCTCACTCGGCAGACACTTTCAACACTTCAGAAGAAGTGACTGCATTGACAGAAAGAACCTGAGAGCAACGCATATGGAAAAGAAATAAGCGAACACCGTCACATCACACTGACTTAGAGCCTATTCTTTCGCACTTTGGGCTGATTTACTATTCTAATCGCTGAGAGTGTGCGTTCAGCAAATATCAGAGCTGCATGTGTAGCAGGCTTCATTTTCCCCCGTGCTGACCTTGGATTAACCCTTCACCTTTCACTCTATGGCTAATTAAATCCAGTGACATTTCAGTGAGACACTCTCTGCTGAAATATTTAGTGAGGGTCTTAAATTCCTTCATACTTGACCCAGCCCCTATGCCTAACTCCCCATCATACATCTGCTTCAGGGTCACAATATTTTGTCAAAAAAACTGTGGAACTGCCATGGTAACATCATAAACCCGTCCCTCACCCAACTCTTCAAGGAGTTTATAAGAGTCCAGCTGTAAAAGTTGGCCAGCGGCTCTGTGAGCTGGTTGTTTTATGTGTGGTAGTTAACCTTTTCTCCCCCTTTCTTTCTTCACCGCTCCCACTCCAAAACCACTCGTTTAAAAATATTTACAAAGTAATTTAACATTTATTTAGCCATCAGAGAGGAAATTGAAGTTGAGCTCAAGTTGACTTTTCTTACTACCATACTGCTTTTTAAGGTTGAAACTGTCCCCCCCCACCCCCCTTTTTACCATCTAGGTAAGCTCAGCTGAAATCAAGAGGTCTTTTTTCATCCTGCTTTCATTTCCCCTTCACTTCCTCGAGTTCCTTTTGAATTCGGCGAGAGCCCCATATATAGGAAAAACTCAGAGGCGTTGATGGGAAAGGGAGCAGGCCTGGGAAGAACAAATCATTCCAGCACACTTAATCTCCATTTTACTGAAACCCACTTAACTCCACTTGAAATGGGGTGAAGTCATTCCTTTTATTCTTTTCTTCAAATTTAAGTTACCTAAGCAGCGGTCCCCAATGCTTTTGGCACCAGGGACCAGTTTTGTGGAAGATAATTTTTTTCCACGGACCAAGGAGATGGGGGATGGTTTCGGGATGCTTCAAGCATATTACATGTATTGTGCACTTTATTTCTATTTTGATTACATCATCTTCACCTTAGATTATCAGGCATTAGATCCCAGAGGTTGAGGACCCCTAAACTAAGGTATCTGTTTCTCCATTATTTCTAATGTGCCCCTGCCCCTGCCCCCACTGGTTTGGCCACTTGTGTGGACATCCCATTCATCCTCAAGTTTTAGATAAGGTTGAGTGAGGTTACGTCACTCACAGTGCACAGAATTGACACATGGAACTCTACATCTTCCAGAGAAAGGAAGATTTTTAAGTGTGTGTATGTTTTCTTAAATACAATCAAACTTGTTAGGCAAAGAGAAAAACCCCCAAATCCAAGGAACAGTCAACGTTTACTGGAACTATCTTATATTAGAGTCTTTGAAAGAATATAAATATAGGAATGGTAATTATATGACATTTGACAAGTTAGATGCCTCTGAGCAAAATTCAGTTGGAGGTTTTGATCAAATTATCACTTAGGCTAATTCAGCTCAGGACAAACACGGACTGTGTGTAATTAAATAGTTCCTGGTGAAAGAAGCTTGGATGGTCGGAACTGCATATTTAAGTCAAAAGTGGAATTAGGCTACCTTTGGGCAAACACACACAGGGTCTGCGCAGAGGCTGGCCAGCTAAGATGTGTGTGTGTTAGTAGATTGAACAGATGATTCAGTGTAGATGATTCTGAGTAGACTGAACAGATGACCCAGACACATATCACTAGTGAGGTCCATGAGCTTGTCTTGGGACCTTCCCATCTTGTCATCTCTTGCTTTCTCCCTCGCTTAGAAGCGCAATGCTCGATACCTAATGCAGATGCTCAGTGTATGCGTTCTTTGCCAATGACTTGATTTTACCCCTTTCATTTATAATTAATAATAATTAGTAACGTATTATCTCAAGAACTGTGTAACTACATCTAAAATCTGGAGAGCTGTAGTATCTTGAAACCGGTCACCATACCCAGCAAAGTAACAACTCAGCTCAGACTAAAAAAAAAAAAAATTCCCCTCTTTCACACTGGGGGTGTGTGGTAATAACATCAGAGTTCTTAACCATAAAATGACAGAGTCACAGAATGCTCACAACGGAGATGGTTATCAGTCAACATTTAAAAGGTTTTTTCATGCACTCTGCAGCTTGGAATTTCCCCTTCTCCCACCACCTTGTTGTCAAGAGGAGCTATACATGTGGGTCAGCTCTGTAAAGGGCCACACAAGTAAATCTGAGATTACCCTGGAAATTCCCTCCCATGGGTGTGGTGGTACAGTGGAATGACAGGTGATTTTATGGGGTAAACGTCTTTCAATATAACAAACATTCTAAACAAGATCAAAAAATAGCGCTAAAAAAAAATAGAAAAAAATAGCATTAATACTGTGTTTTTCTCAAGGCTTCTTATATTTCAGGCAGTGGCAAATGTATGGAGAAGGCATGTCAATGCTTCTCATTTATTGATTAAAAAAACCAAGAGTTTCCTGTGTATTAGTGGGATCCCACGTAGGTGGTTGAGCTCGTGAAGAAAGATATGACAGAGTGAGAAAGGAAGAAATCAAGGTCAAGGTATCCAGGACCTCCAACATTTAATTATTGGAACGTGAAAGATAAGGTTGAAAATGGGTCTCCTAGAGGCGGTCAGAGGAGTAGGAGAAAATTTAGGAGCACGTGGGGGTCTAGAAACTTAGAGAAGAAAGGGTTTCAAGAAGGTTAGAGTGGACAATACTCCTGAATTCTGTGTAACATCAAATAAAATAAGCAAAGGAAAAGAATTATTTAGCATATTACGGACTTAAGTTCTATCCCTCCAAATTCAAATGCTGAATGCCTACTGTCCCATTAACTGTTTTTGGAGACAGAACCTTGAAAGAGGTAATTAACTTTCAATGAGGTCATGAGGTTGGGACCTCATTCAATACGTCTGGTGTCCTTATAAGAAGAAAAGGAGAGTCCAGAGAGACATGTACACAGAGGAAAATCCGTGTGGGGACACGGGGAGAAGGTGACCATCTGCAAGTCAGGGAGAGAGGCCTTGTGAGAAAACAAACCTGCTGGCACCTTGATCTTGGACTTCCATCCTCCAAAGCTGTAAGAAAATAAATTTCTGTTGTTTAAACTGCTTAGCTGTTTCATTATGGCAGTCCTAGCCAACTAATACAAGCAACAAGGGTCTTAGATTACTGATGACAAAGTTGTTATGGGGAGAGATGGAGATGAAAAAGTAGATTGGAGCATGTTGAGAAATAAGCAGGAGATGAGTAAAAAGAGACAGGGAGCAAAGTTAACTCTCTTAAGAAGCTTGAATGTGAAGGAGAAAACCAGAGACAGGATGTGAAAAAGTTTGGCTTAAAGCTCAACGTTCAGAAAACTAAGATCATGGCATCTGGTCCCATCACTTCATGGGAAATAGATGGGGAAACAGTGGAAACAGTGTCAGACTATTTTTTTGGGCTTCAAAATCATCGCTGATGGTGATTGCAGCCATGAAATTAAAAGACGCTTACTCCTTGGAAGGAAGGTTATAGCCAACCTAGATAGCATATTTAAAAGCAGAGACATTACTTTGCCAACAAAAGTCAGTCTAGTCAAGGCTATGGTTTTTCCAGTGGTCATGTATGGGTGTGAGAGTTGGACGGTGAAGAAAGCTGAGCGCCGCAGAATTGATGCTTTTGAACTGTGGTGTTGGAGAAGACTCTTGAGAGTCCCTTGGACTGCAAGGAGATCCAATCAATCCATCCTAAAGGAGATCAGTGCTGGGTGTTCATTGGAAGGACTGATGTTGAAGCTGAAACTCCAATCCTTTGGCCACCTCATGCGAAGAGTTGACTCATTGGAAAAGACCCTAATGCTGGGTAGGATTGGGGGCAGGAGGAGAAGGGGACGACAGAGGATGAGATGGTTGGATGACATCACTGACTCGATGGACATGGGTTTGGGTAGACTCCGGGAGTTGGTGATGGACAGAGAGGCCTGGCGTGCTGCAGTTCATGGGGTCGCAAAGAGTCGGACACGACTGAGCGACTGAACTGAACTGAACTGACTGATTCCCAAGTTATTCCTCATTTATATATGAGGAAATTAAGACTCACATAGTTTCAACAAGACTCACATAGTTTCAGCAGGTTTGTGATAATAGCATCACAACAATAAGTGATGCTATTATTTTGTGTGGCCCTAAAGTCTAGTCAATAATGTAGACACAGCTAAAGGAAGATGCCCTAAATGAAACCACAAAAAGAGAGGTTAGAAAGGTAAAAACTGAGCTCACTTTTATTCTGCTGTCCAGAGGAGAAGATACAGGTCAGTAGTGCTATTAGCTTGGAGAGAACTACCAGATCTTCTGAAAAGGTGTGGGAGGCTTCAGGATGCTGGTGATTAAGGTCATTCCACCATGCACCCCCTACCTGGGATCTGGAGACCAGACTGTAGACCTTGTAGACACCTGTAAGAACTCTCAGGAGGAGGGGAAACAATTGGAGGATTTTAAGAAGAGGAATTTTATCATCTCATAAAAGCTTTCTAGGGCTGCCACAGCAAAATATCACAGACTGGATGGCATAAACAACAGAAATTTATTTTCTTATAGTTTTGGAGGCTGGACATCCAAAGTCAAGGTGCCAATAGGGTTGTCTACTCCTGAGACCTCTCTCCCTGGAGGTGGCCTTCCTGCTGTGTCTTCACATGGTCATCCCTCAGTCTGGATATCAGCTGTGTCCTAATCTTGTCTTCTTAGAAGGACACCAGTTGTATTGGATTATGGCCAACTCTGGTGACTGCATTTTAACCGAATTACCTCTATAAGGACCCTGTATCCAAACACATGAATTTTCTGATGTACTGAGGATTAGGACTTCAATATATGAATTTCGAGGGGACACAGTTTAGTTCATAACACTTCACTTGGAATTTTTGACATGAATGTTTAACATCACGGAATTATTAACATGGAATTTTTAGTGGGTGCTGTGCTTAGAATAGATTTTAATGCCACATGGATGCAAGAGTGCAAGTGTGTGTGGGCTCAGCCGTTCAGTCATCTCTGACTCTTTGTAGTTCCGTGGATTGTAGCTCACCAGGCTCCTCTGTCCATGGGGTTTTCCAGGCAAAAGTACTGGAGTGGGCTGCCATTTCCTACTCCAGGAGATCTCCCAGACCCAGGGATTGAACCTGAGTCTTTTGTGCCTCCTACATTGCAAGCAAATTCTTTACCACTGTGCCACCTGGGAAGCCCAACAAGAGGGGAGAGCAATAGAGGTGGCTCAGGTCAAGGTGACCGAAGTGATAATATGAATTTGCAATTGGGAAATATTTTTAAAGCTGAGCTGAAAAAAGTTGCTCTTGAATTGAGTACAAGCTACATAAGAAAGAAGTTCAAGAATAACTCCAGGGTTTTGGGCCTGAGGATGGATGAAAGGATGAAGCTGCTATTACCAGAGATGGGCAGATTATGGAAAAAGCAAATTAGGATGAGAGGATAGGAATTCTGTTTAGGACATATGAAGTGTGAGATGTTAATTAGACATGTAAATAGAGATGTCAAGTAGGCATTTGAACATGAGTACGGAATTTGCAGGAGAGGTGTGGACTAGAGACATAAATTCTGGAGTCAGTATTATATAAACATATTTTATTGTATTATAAGATAGTTTTGTTTTTTTAAAGAGCCTGTATGAAACTACTATGGGGAAGGATAGGAAAAAAGTCCAAGGGTTGAGCTCCAGAGCACAACAATGATAAGAGGCCAAATGCATGAGGAAGAACAAGCGGAAGAAACAAAGACTGAATGACCAGGGAGGTAAGAGGAAACCCAGAAGCCTACAGTGCCTGGAAGCCAGGTGATGTCATAGTTTCCAGAGCAGAGAGAGTGTTTGCCAAATGCTATGGATAGTCCAGTAAGATGAGGACAGAGATCTGAGCACTAGATTCAGCAGTGTGGAGGTCAACAGTGACTCTGAATATTTGTCTGCTTGGTATGAGTCAGTGCATAAAAGCTTAATTAAGTCTGGAGCGCTGGAAAGTTGAGTTTGTGGATCAAACTGTAGAGACGACAGTGCCAAAGAAAATGTAACCCTCATGGCCTGCCTGCATGTCCAGCTGCTTCTTTAGTAATCCGCTGCCTCTTTCCAAAATCAAACCACAATTTTTCTACGTCTCAATGATGAGATTGGAGACGGAGTCAACACTTGGTCTTTTAAGGTCTCTGAAATCTCTTCAGACCTTGAATTTTTGTTTCTGTTGTCATTAAATGTACCACAGTGCTCGGCACATGTTTGACAGCCAATAAATATCAAATGAATGGTTTAAAACAGGAATGCTGTTGGGTACGTAGGTATCAGTCAACTAGTTTCCTTCCTTTACCTTGTGCTAATCTGAACTCCAACGAGAGACTCAAGATGAGATCTCCCAAAGGGACATGTCTCTGGCAGAGGGATAGGGAAGGAAGCAGAAGAGGTTGGAAGAGTCAAGACCTTGGAGAAGAGGAAGGAGGAAGGATGATGGAGAAGAAGGATCTCAGACTGCAGTGCAGTTTTAAGGAAGTATTGGCAAATTTATTGGGGAGGCCTCGAGCCACAAAGGGGTTCCTCAAGCCACAAAGAACCTACCTGCCAGCAGAGGAGACTTAAGAGACTCAGGGTTCAATCCCTGGATCAGGAAGACATGACTGAAATGACAGCATGCACGCATGCATGAGCCACAAATGTCCATCTGAAGAGTCCCTGCCTTGCAGGAAAGGGTTCGCGTAATAACCCTGCCTCACTCACTCACTGCCCTGGCAGCAGCCCATGGGAAGCGAGGTCTTGGTGCCAAAGTAGTGATGCATTTCTGAGTGCAGGAGCTGTTGGTCAATTATGCCCCCTCTAGCTAAGACCTGAGAGGCAGTTTTCACAGCCACTTTGTATCTCATGTTTATTTTCAGCTTCCTACTCAATATTTTATAAAAGTGAGTGCATACCAATAAAACTCCAAAGGAAATTGAAGAAAAGAATTGTCTTTTTCAGAGTCTCTAGTCAACTACCACAATATTACTGTGTTAACTATGTCAAGCAATGACAACAAACCACTCTTTAGGCAACTTAGAATTGGTCTACAATTAATCTTTGGTCATAAACGTCTAAAATATTATCACTATCTCATTAAGTACTGATTTTATATCTTTGATAGAAGACAAGGTGAATAGAAGCCACTGGGATTACGAGTGGCTCAGATGGTAAAGAATCTGCCCACAATGTGAGAGACTCAGGTTCAATCCCCGGGTCAGGAAGATCCCCTGGAGAAGGAAGTGACTTCCCACTCCAGCGTTCTTGCCTGGAGAATTCCAAGAACAGAGAAGCGTGGTGAGTTACAGTCCATGGGGTTCCAAAGAGTCAGACACGGCTGAATGACTAACACTGACTAACAAGGTAAATGAGGAAACAAAGAACATGCTCTCTCTTCTGCTTCCCATTTTTCCTGTTAGTTATCAGCCTTGAATTAGCTCAGACCCCAGCTTGCCTCCTGCTCTTGCTTTCCAGCCCTCTCCCCACTAAGAAGTTCCTATCAAGGTTACTCCTTGGATGGCTGCTCAGCATCCATCCCAGAAAGTCAAACAAAGCCCACTGTTCTGAATCCATGTTTTAAACGAAACCTTCCATCCACAAATGCACCTTTGTGCTATTATAAGATGTGATTCAGCAACCATGTACTAAGAACTTATTTCTTGTAAGACTGGAATTGATGAATCAAAAGTTAATGATTTTTTTCAAATAAAGGGAAGTCTGAAAGAGAACATCTGACCTGCTTTCCTCAGCACTGTGTGCTAAGATTTTGTAATGTAATGTATTCGTTTTCCAAAGAAGTAAAATGAGTCATGGGACAAAGAATGATTTTACTTTCACGTTTTCTTGTCAGTCAATATCCAAGTCAGAAACCATACATTAGGTTTTCCGTTCCTGCCCTACCCTCCGTCACTGCCCTGAGATGGCATTACCTCTACAGGCTGAGCGTGTCTATACCTGAGAATCACGCACTGTGCACAAGGGGGCAAATAACCACACTTTTGAAACTGAATATTGATTCTTCAGAGGCCTGTCATATTAGACATACCATTTCACTTGAATGAAGCAAATTTTTTTTTCAGTGTTGCAAGAGGGAAAATATCAGTACAGGATGGATTTCCCTGCGGATAGCTCAGCAGGTAGAGAATCCGCCTGCAGTGTAGGAGATGTAGGAGATGCAGGTTCGATCCCTGGGTCAGGAAGATCCCCTGGAGGAGGAAATGACAACCCACTCGAGTATTCCTGCCTGAAAAAATCCCACAGACAGAGGAGCCTGGGAGGCTACAGTCCATAGGGTTGCAAAGAGTCAAACACAACTGAGCAAGCAAGCAGGTAAGCAAGCAATGACTTAATGAGAACTTCTGTATTTAATTCCCCAGTAACCGTGTTAGGCACTGCTTTTGTCGTTCTCCCCAGGATTATCTATGCACTTAGGATTTGAGGTGGGAGGGAAAAGGATTACAGATCGAGAAAAACTGGGTTTTTCTGGTTTTCAAGGGTGAAGGAATTTAGGAATTAATAATTATATAATGGATTTTGTAATTTTCCTTTTTTATCTAAGAATTGAAAGCTCAATGGCCCCTATCCATGTAGCCCTGACACCAACATCTATGTCTCCAGATGAAACAAAACAAAGCCTCACTTACCTTACTGAAAGAGTTTCTTTAGTTTTAATTATTCGATGTTTAGAAGTTGAACAATTCAGAGGAGTTAAAACAATTTTCTCAGGCCTTCAAAAGACCATCCCTATTTTGGAGCCTCAAGGTCGTCCGTGCTATGAAGGTCCCTAGGATGTATCACCTATGAGTTTTTTCAATACAGAAATCATCAAAATACAGCTTACTGATAGAAATCTTTCACAGAGAGTTTGAAAATGGCTACTCTAAATTGTGGTGATTAGATGTTAAACTGTATTCTTTAAAAGACATGAGAGAAGACTACTATACAGAGATATATGAAAACTGAAAAGAAATCCATCAGTTTTATTCATCTAATATTGATAAATGGTCGGATTTAGAGTGTAGTCTTTCGTCGGTGACACTAGTGAATTGGTTCACACCCTTATTTAGTTTGGTCACACTTACTTAAATCCTGTGGGTAGAATTAAACGCGGACTTCCTGCACAAATGAATATTTGTACAATCTTTCATCCGGCTTACAAAGACCTCAGAAAGGGAGATTATACAAGTTTTGTTCCAGAAAGTTATTTCCCTATATTTTTCTCCTTTTCAGTGATTCTTACTTCCTTAAAAGTTTTTGTTTGTTTTTTTGCTTTCTAGCAAACGTACTTGAGTATCTTGATTAAACAGCTTCTCCACCAACTTCCCAGGCTGCCATCACATCATCATCATTGAATTATGATTTACTCAAAGATCATATATCCCAAACATATACAACCTGAAAGGCTTTCTTTTTATTAACTCATGTAATAAATTATTAAGTGTCTAACTTGGGTGAGGCCCACATTGGTGCCTGGAGAAGTCTCTGTGGATGGTCTCTGGGGTAGTGGCACGTGGCCTGGAGCTATGCAGGCAGGACATGCCTTCTCTGTGCTTTCAGCTTGGAGTTCATCTCTCTTGTTTGCTTGATCTTCATGTTGTGAGCAGAGAAAAAAAGGCTGTGGTGGTGGGATGTTTGGGGGGTAGGTAGGAAGGGCTGCCTCTTTCTTCAGGACTGAAGAAAAAATCGGGGGAACAAGGAAACTTTTCCTAGAAATCCAGCAGAGCTTTCCCTTATTTTTCCACTAGCCAAGTTGTGATTCTAGGACTACTGCTAAAACTAGCACAAATGAAAGAATGGGATCAAAATGTTTGGCTTAGATTAGACATTTCACAAGTAGATATTGACAAATGAACCAGAAGAGCTACAGCAGACATGTAAACAAATCATAAAGTATAAGATATAAAGTGCCGAACCATTAAAGTGATGTAACTAAAGTGTTTCGGTATTAAACTTGGAGAACTTATTTCCCATCTGGGGATTAAGAAAGAAAGACTTCTGAATTGAAGATTGGAATCAGGAACAAGAGAATGAAAGACATCATTTTGACTTGCCAGTCAAGAAAACAACAGTGGGAAAGAAAGGGGCCTGCACGAGGTTACCAGATACACCTGGCTGGGATAAGAGAGGCACATTGGTTAGATTTCGCTATGATAACAAATAAGCCCCATGTCTCAGAAGTTTATAACCACAAGAAGTTCTGTCTTGCTCACAGATCTTCTGCTTGTCTGCAGCTCTGTCTGCTGCTGCTTCAGGTATCTTCTCCTGGGAACCAGGCTGAAGGACCATCCCCTACCTGGGACATGCTCTTCTCGTGGCTGAGAGCGGAAACCCATGTCTATGGGGAAGTTTCTAGGGGCCGACAGGCTAGGGGATGCTGGGGTGCTCCCTGGAGAGGCAACAGAAGTTGCATCATCTTATGCCTTCTACCAAAGAGTCAAACACAACTGAGTGACTAACACACACACGCGCGCGCGCGCGCGCGCACACACACACACACACACACACACATGCCTCCTATCACTGAGAGGCATAAGATCTGGTAGAAATCGCTGGATACAGCAGGTAGCACATGTCACAGCCAGGGTGCTGTTCTAATCGATTTAGTGAGTTTTGCCAGGGGTTGATAACAAGAGAAGGGTCTGTTACATGTCCTGACAACTATTAATGCATAAACTGTGCTAGAACTTGGGTGTTTTGATCCAGCAGATCAGATGGTGAGTCTGAAATTCTGGATGAGGAATCTGAAAGCCTAGAGAGGAGATTCATTCTGAAGACCTACTAGATGAATAGCTAAGATGAATAGCGATGTCTTCTTCTGCAAACTAACTCTTGAGTTGGCCAAAAGGTTCATTTGGGTTTTTCCATTCACTATGGGAAAACCAAGTGAACGTTTTGGCCTATCTATACTATTCTTCTTGTGGAAAACAGCTCCTGGCTTGCTCCTGGTAAAGAATGAATATTTGATCATGAAAACCAAATTACCACCAGTCAGAATGTAATCACCTCCATAAAATAATGGCCTCTCCTGTTCCCTTCCAAATCTCATACAAATAACTCACGTTGGCAAATTCTAACCTGGAGCAATACAAAATAAAGGTCTCGGTTCAGTTCAGTTCAGTGTTTCAGTTGTGTCTGACTCTTAGCTATGTCTATGGACTGAAGCATGCCAGGCCTCCCTGTCCATCACCAACTCCCGGAGTTTACTCAAACTCATGTCCATTGAGCTGGTGATGCCATCCAACCATCTCATCCTCTGTATTAGACCTTGCTTCCATTGCCAGTCACATCCACAACTAGGTGTTGTTTTTGCTTTGGCTCCATCTCTTCATTCTTTCTAGAGTTATTTCTCCACTGATCTCCAGTAGCGTATTGGGCACCTACCAATCTGGGGAGTTCATCTTTCAGTGTCCTATCTTTTTGCCTTTTCATACTGTTCATGGGGTTCTCAAGGCAAGAATACTGAAGTGGTTTGCCATTCCCTTCTCCAGTGGACCACATTTTGTCGGAACTCTCCACCATGACCTATCCGTCTTGGGTGGCCCTACACGGCATGGCTCATAGTTTCATTGAGTTAGACAAGGCTGTGGTCCATGTGATTAGATTGGTTAGTTTTCTGTGATCCTGGGGTTCTCTGCAATGCAGAGGCCCTAGGAGGGATGGTGGTAATGCCAGATTGGGAAAGGGAAATGACATTGGAGAGATAGGTAGTGACTCAATCAGAGATGGCCTTAAGTGCTGTATCGAGAAAAAAAAACAAAGAAAGCAACAGAGAGTCTTCTAAGGATTTAGGGCAAAGAGTGGCATGAGCTGGGGTTACTCTGAAGCTCTTTCAAGTTCTCTGTATATAGAAAGATCACAAGGGGACCCAAGAACCATGACAGTTACTCCTTAATTGTGCTCTTCTGTGCCTGGCCCTAAAATATATCATTTTATTTAATCTTTAGACTTCAGTTCTTTTAACAGTTTATATATTATCCTGGCATGGTAGACTTTCTCATCCTTATTCTCAGGATCCGAAAATTGAGCACAGACAGGTCAAGGGACTTGCTCCTCTTCCCCCAGCCTAGCAGATGTAGAACCGGGCACCTAAGTAGGTTTTCCTGATTTCAGTGTCTGAACACCTCCACTCTGTATGGCTGTCTCTACCTGCGGACTGAAGGGTGGAGATGGGAGCCCTACAGCCAGGAAAAGTCCAGGCTGACATCTCTTTGCTTTCATTATTTATTTATTCTTTCATTCAACACATCATTAGAGGTTACAGGTTAGGCAATTCAGAGGAGATTTGAAGGGTACTATTTTAGCATGCCTTCAACTGTCAATCTTCAGATGCTACCTTTAACTTGGGTCCAGGTGAATCAAACTCAGTTATAAAAACTACTAATCTGATTGTCATTTGCTCTAATACTTAAACTCTAAGAGGGTAGGGTAGACCATGTCTACCGTATCCCCAAGTGTCTGTGTATGCTAGTCTCTCATGACTCCTTGTGACCCCACCAGCCTCCTCTGTCCTAGGAATTCTCCAGGTGAGAATACTGAAGTGGGTTGCCATTCCCTTCTCCAAGGGATCTTCCAACCCACAGATTGAACCTGGGTCTCCTGCATTGCAGGCAGATTCTTTACCACCTGAGCCACCAGGGAAGCCCTTCAAGCATCTAGCACATAGCAATTTCTCAATAAAGATCTGATGAGTAAATGTGGGAGCACCTGAGGGACTGCTGAATAAATGAGGAGAACCACAGAGAACTTACTTCTGTGGTGGTGAGAACTGGCCGGAGGTCATTCTGCTGCTGAGACTTCTTCTGTAAACGCAGAGCAGGAACTCTCCCTCACACACTGTCAAAAGCCTAATAACTCCCTTCCTGCCTCAGAGTCACTTCCAGCTAATCCCAAGCCAAAAGCAAAATGAAATGTCTAAAACAGACACCTAGTTATCACGTTATTCTCCCAATGATCAACTGCTAGAGATCTTCCACTTGACTCCAAAGTTTGGCATAATAGTTAGGGACTTTGGGAAGGTCGTGTACACACTGCTAGATTTATAGCTCATGCAGGAGACCTGGGTTCGATTCCTGGGTTAGGAAGATCCCCTGGAGAAGGAAATGGCCACCCACTCCAGTATTCTTGCCTGGAAAATCCCATGGACAGGGGAGCCTAGCTGGCCACAGTCCATGGGGTCTAAAGAGTCAGACATGATTTAGCGAGTAAACCACCACCAAGTACCCACTGCTAGATTTAAAGTGGATAGCCAACAAGGACCTACTGTGTAGCACAGTGGAACTCTGCTCAAGTTTACGTGAAGCCTAGATGGGAGGGGGGTTTGGGGGAGAATGGAAATATGTACATGTATGGCCAAGTCTCTTCGCTGTTCACCTACAACTATCACCTGGGTCTCCCTCATTGCAGTCAGATTCTTTCCCGTCTGAGCCACTAGGGAAGCCCATTTTGTATTGGGGTGTATAACCGTTTGTATATATACAAACGGTAAAGAATCTGATTACAATGAGGGAGACCTGGGTTTGATCCCTGGGTCAGGAAGATCCCCTGGGGAAGGGAAAGGCTACCCGCTCCAGTATTCTTTCCTGGAGAATTCCATAGGCAGAGGAGACTTGTGGGCTACAGTCCATGGGGTAACAAAGAGTTGGACACAACTGAGTGACTACAGCTTTCAATACAAAATGTTTCCGGTATTACAAAAAAGTTTTGGCAGAGGACCCATGGAAGAGAGGACCCATTAAAGGCCCCTTTGGGAGTCTGTCTTCAGCCTATCTTTCCATCACTTATCACCAGCTCAGCAACCCAACCCTCCAGACCTTACACTCCATCCATATGGGACTATTTGCAATTTCTTAAATACTCCAGGCCCTCCTCCATTTTTCCACCAGAACCCCCACTTACCCTTCAAGTCACAGCAGCTCAGAAATCGTCCTGACCACCACCTCATTTAGAGTAAGTCACACCTTCTACTGAAATAAAGGACACCTTGTTTATAACTCTCTTCCCATACTGCATTTGGATTAGGTATTTCTGGGTCTATGGCTCCCCAGATGTAGAGAGAGCTCAGAAGTGAGACTCTGTCTTTGCATAGCTGGCTCCTAGAGAGGCGGCCAGCAAGTCACAGGTATTCAGCAACTGGTGGTTGGATGAATGAACTTATGGAGTGAACAGCTGGAGGCTTCTGCTTAGCCACCAGGCTTTGGTCCAAGCTTCTTTGCCTGGGTGTTCATGCTGGTTACAGACGGTTCCAGGGCCCTGTATCTGCTGCTGCAAGCAAAGGAGAGACTGTTCCTGGATGCTCAGTGTATATGTTACATCTTTTCAGCCACAAAACTATCCTCTGCTGGTGCTAGTAACCTGGGGTTGTACGTTGGTGACCAGGAAGGAAATTATCCTCTGGGGTAAATCTGAGATGCTAGCCTTTGCATCAGCCTGACCCACCGTCACCCTGGCTTTGCTGTTTTGACTAAATGGCCTTGTTGGGCAGGCTAATTTATGAAAACAGAAAACACACAGATGAAGACTCTGTGAAACTGGTGACCGCATGCCATCCCATCAAGGCGCCGTCTAAAAAGGGGGCAGAAAAGATGTTGCTGTTTTTAACGTCCAGCGACGTTGACGATATGGCTAGACACATTTCTCCGTTTTCGCTGAGAAATATTCTCCTGTCCTTTGTAGCCAGTGGAAGGATGACAACAAACTTTCATCTTCCCGAACAAAATAACTCAGACGTTTTCCTCAGGGAAAGGCAGCCAATCACTTGGCTTGGCTTAATGAGAACGTAGAGTGTAATAAAAGTACTCCTGGGCCCTGCTCCTTACAGCCGCCTCCTTCGAACACATGCAAGACACACAGGATATTCTTCATTAGAAAGGAGCACACTTATGATTTTTATTCCTAAAAGGCTCTTGAGTCCTGGGAGCTCTGACAAGAGGCCACTTCTGCTCTATAATGCAGACCAAAAGAGCTCTTCTCAGGCCCCCAGATGGGACCCTAACCTACCTACTCCGGTCGACATTCATGTCTCTTCTCTCTGAACACTTAAACGCTCTTCCTGCCTGAAGCGTACCTCAGAACATCTTGGATTCTCCTGAGTCATGTGCCCTCCTCTTATGATTCACACTGTTTCAGGTAGATTTAGAAATTCTGAAGGATGGAGGACCTACCATATGCTTCTTTGGTAACCCCTAGAGTGCCTAGCACAATGCTGAATACATAGCTCATGCTCAATAAATAATCTGATCAAAACATTTCCAAGCACCAGATATGTGAAGGTTGTGTGGGAGAAGATTAATCATATTATGTCAGCTTCTTTTTAGGCAGCTTCATAAGTAGCTATCGCCAATTTATAACTTCACAGAGTCTCTTTAGGAGACCTAGGTAACAAACAATGTGCCATGATCAATGACTTATACAATTTTCTGTCAGCCTGAAGCTGGTACCCTAGCTTTGCTAACATGACATTGTTTTTAACAATAGGATTAAAGCAGCATCCATAAATAAACCTTAGAAGGATTGGGATCAATTAATGTTGCAAAGAACCACAACATGTTATTTAAGGAAATCAGGAATACTTGAGGTTCTTGTGCTGAAGGACAAATTACCATGTTCTCCCACGAAAGTCTTACTCCCTGGCTTTCTCAGACATATAATATTGAGGGGATGGAGGGTATTATGTTTCCCTATTATTATATGTTTTATTATTTATCTCCAATTTGAATTTTCTTTCCCTGGATTCCTACAGAATTTTATCTGTACCAACAATAGAGTAAGTAATCTGTACACGCTTCCGTGCCTTCTATAAATATATGCATGCCATTTGCTCTACAGAGGTCCTTAGTGACAGAACTAATGATGATAAGGATGATGATGATATAACATAAGATAGCATTTATTATACTGTGTGCCATGCTTTAGCGGGTTACATTGATTCAGATTCATTTAACCACCATGCACTCAGCTTTGCATGTCCATTAGGCCTAACAGTACTAAAATAAAATTATCTGTGGAATCAACAAATGGTAAGTAACTTAAATTATTTATTTTCCCTTCGAGTAACCTGGGAACATGGGCAGATTTGTTTGAGATCCAAATACATGACTGGCTTTTCGCCTTTAAAATTTTCAGAAGCCTCTTCCATCATGCCCTAAGGGCCAGGTCTTCTGAAGGTATGTTTTCCTCCAAGTCCCTAGTGCCACAGTAGCTACCTAACAGGTTCTCAGAAAATGCCCTTAACTTACATATTCTACAGCAACAATTACAAAAACTGGCTTGCCATAAGCAATAATGATCTCCTGAGGACACTGCTAAGGACTGTAGACAGTGAACATGCTACCACTTCAAACCTATAAGTGCCAAGAAGATCATGAGGGATGTAAGTATACATATATTGGGTCGGCCATAATATTCATTTGGATTTTCCCGTATCTTACAAAAACCCCGAATGAACTTTTTGGCTTACATGTTTCAAGTAAGCCCTGTGATGAGTTTGAGAGGTCCCTGGATGTTTGTAACTAACTTGACTGTATCTTTGTAACAAATTTCGGGAGATGATGAAGGACAGGGAATCCTGGTGTGGTGCAGTCCAAGGGGTTCAAAGAGTCGGACATGACTGAATGACAACAACAGATTCTAGTCAATCTGTAATGTTCTAAAATGCCTGGGTCTCAAATGCCTTTTAATACCACGAAAATAGTAAAAGAGAAACTGTGCGTGTTATTCTAACACTCTAAAAGGCTTAAAAATAAATTGCAAATATCTGAAAGAAACTCTCACTCTTGGGGAAATTACTAACTTGTGAGTAATGTGAAGACATTCTCAATAGCTTCCTAATTGCATATCCCATTGCCTTGACTGTTTACTCTTTAATTAAAGTGAGTCCATCCTTCATCTCTCATGAACACCCAAATACACACAATGGCTTGACAAAAATAATCACTCTCCCTACTCCCCTTTCTGCCCCACGCCTCCTCCCTTCTAGCACATCTTCATGGGGTTAGAGTCTCCTGAACCAACAGAGGTTGGAAGAGAAGGGTGGGGGGAAAGGAAGCCAGGGAACCATGGCAACCGTGAGCTCCCTTGCTATCCTGGAAAATTCTGAAATGGCCTATCTTTGTAACAATCTATGGAATTTGCCTCAAAAAGAATGTTGGAGAGTTTCCTCCTTTTCTGATGAGGGGAATCTTAGATCCTGGCCTCAGAGTTTGTTTCTTCTTGGTGATGGGCGGGAAGTCAAGTGGCTCAATTCCCAAACCTTCTGGATCTATGTGAAAGTTCTCAGCCTGTACCCAGGCCTTTTTCTCTGCCAAGTGGTGCAATGAAACTTGTGAGAACAGGTTTTTTTTGCGAGGTAGCTGATGCATCTGCACCCATTTCTGGCAGAAAACCAAAGTAAAAAAGATTTGGAGAAAAACTTACAAATATCAAAAGGGGTTTGATAGGAATTTACTCTAGAAATTTAATGACTGCTCAAGGGAATGTGATTCTTGTTTGAAAGAATCTTGTTTGAAAGAACCTTGAAATCACCAAGGTTCACTTTCACTACCACCTGGGCAGGGCTGGGGGAAGGTGGTGTGTCGTGAACGCCCAGGTGTCCTTTCCAACGAAACCAAAACCAGCTTCCCTGTTCTTAGAAGCTCAAAAATATAATAACAACTACCTTTATCTAAGCTGTTTCTCTCCAATCATGGCGCTTACAAGTAGCTGTAATTCAGCTTAACCCACCAGGACCTAGGCAAACCACATTTATTTAGATGAATTATAAGACTTTTACTAATTCAACATGATCAGCATGTGGTCAAGGAAGTCTTTTTCAACAATGACATTCTACAATAATAAAGCCTTAAAACTGTATAAGCTCTGGAGATTTCTAAGGCCTTTGACATGAGTTATCACTTTTAACCCTAGGAGAGAATTATTCCAACTGTCCAATAAATTCATTGGTTCTAATACCTCAGTTAAAGAAATAGTTTCTGTTTCCTATCCTTTCTCTTTGATAAGAAAAAGAATCAAGAGGCAATTATGTATTCTTGTCTTTTATTCAGAAATGCATGGGGACACAGCTAGCTGCTCCATCTCCTAAGCACTTGGGTCTCAACCAGCCCTTGGTGGTGTCAACGGAATCAGTTTTAATTTTTGCTTCCCCTCCACTCAGACTCAAGGACAGTCAGTCACTGAGAAGCTGGACAATCCCCATCGTCCTCTTCTTGGTTCTGCTGTAAGAAGCCCACCGTTATCCAACACACACTTGGTGGAGAATCCAAGTAAGCCTCAAGATCACCAACCAATAAGTTAATAAAGACTTATAAAGTGCTTTACTGATTACCTCATTGAACTCTTAAAACAATGCTTTGGGGCAGATACTATTACTTGTCACTTTACAGACAAAAAGTCAGAATTTTAATGAGATTAAAATTAAAGTGCACAGAATCATATAGAACTGGGACTGAATCCATGTCTCACAGCTCTTTGCCATTGGGATAAATCCACCACATCCTTCCTCTTCAGAGCATGTTCTGGGGACCAGTAGCAATTGCATTACCTGGGAGTTTGTTAGCAATGCAGAGTCTTAGGCCTTCTCCAGAACTGCTGAATCTGCATTCTATCTAGATCTTGGGTAGTCTGCATGCACATTAAAATGTAAGAACCACTGCACCACAACATGACTATCTCCAACCAGGAGAGAGTTCAGCTGAAGTTCAGGGGAAGTTCAGTTGAAGCTCCAAAAGCAGAGTAACCAAACAAGAGGGATATGTCCTTAGGAGGAATATTATGGCCAGCTAGTGCTAATGCTGTATTACTCATTTGTAGCTAATTCCAAGATTTAAATCTCTCCAGCTTTTCTAAGTCTAGTGAAACAGAATCTCCCTTTCTGTGGGGCAGGCACATCTCTGCTCAATGCCTCTGCTCTGGGGTGGGGGTGGGAGCTGGGGGAGGATGGAAAGCATCATTTTCATGTGAATCTTTTTGAAGACCCCAATGGAAAGAGGCTCTCCTATTAATGCTGGAGTCCTAACTGATGTCAATTTTAAGAAAACCTGGTTAGTTTGAATGCTATAGAAGATATTTATAGATAAGCAATGTCGATTTCTGTTTGATTGAAAGTTAACTGGTAGTTTCAGGGAGTGGGAAAGGATTGGGGGGGAGAGGAAGAGTCCCGGGGGTCAAGGAGGAAAGCTGCCTCTGACTTCACTCCCTTGCTCACTGAGCACTCCTACAAGGCAGAGCTGAGTAGGCCACTTAGGGCCCTCCTTTGTATGAGTGTGTGTGTTTGTCCCTCAGTCATGTGCGACTCTTTGTGACCCCATGGACCGTAGCCTGACAAACTCCTCTGTCCATGGAATTCTCCAGGCAAGGATACTGGAATGGGTTGCCATTTCCTTCTCCAGGGGATCTTCCTGACCCAGGGATTGAACCCAAGTCTCCTGCATTGCAAGTGGATTCTTTACCGTCTGAGCCACTGGGGAAGCCCTAGGGCCCACCTTTAAGGTGTTATAATCCAAAGAAAAATGTTTCTGGGGACCTCCCTGGTGGTCTAGCGGTTGAGAGTTCGCCTTCCAACCCAGGGGGTGCAGGCTCAATCCCCTGGGGAGCTGGGATCCCATACTTATTTTTTTTCTCTCAAGGCCCAAGAGCCAAAAGCAAGGAACAGAACCAATATTAAAACAAATTCAGTAAATCTCAAAATTGTCCACATCAAAAAAAGAAGAAATCTTAATTTCAAAAAAGTTTCTGGATTCTTTTCACCTTTTATCCTTCCCATGTTTCCAAAGAAGCAGTCAGGAAATCAAACAGCATGATTTCAGAGATTGGGAAAATTCCAGTTATCCAAAATGCACCTCATGCCCCTGCCATCACCTGTCCTCCAATTCCGGGAATTCTACTAATTTGTATTTCTACTCAAGGTTATTTTTTCATTTCTCACAATTGGAATAGTCCTCCTTTTCTCGATGTTGGCTTGGGTGTTGGGACAGCTAGAAGATTCAAAATGGCCTCAGTCATATGGATGCTAGTTGTGTTGCTGGCTATGTGGGAGCTTCACTGGGCTATTATCTGGGGGCCTCTGTTCTCTTCCATGTGGGCTTTTCTATGTGTCTGCTTGGGCTTCTTCACAGCATGGTTGTTAGAGTCTAAGAAGGACCCTTCCAGAAAGTAAAGGCAAGTAAAAGTTAAGACCTTGCTTTGGAGGTATACAGTGTAATTATGAAATATTACACTAATCAAAAGAGGTCACTTCCTAATCCAAAGAGGGTAGAGAGGGAACTAGGCTTCACCCCTTTACGAGAGGTGGCAAGATGATAAAGCGAGAGGGCTGCAAAATGAGAGACATGGTGTAGACACCTCAAAAACATAACCTATCACGGACCATTTTAAAAGTCCCCTTGCATGACTCGAACTGTTTAACACAGCAGGAAAGACCATTATAAGAACAACACATTTTGAAAGCAAAGCAACAGCAGGAAAGACATCATGACGTCACTGTAAGAAAATAGAGGGTGGAAGACCTGAGATGTGGAGAGCTCTCAAATGAGTTCTAGATGTACATTCTTGCTCAACAGATCCAACACATCCCCAATCAGTGCATGGGATAAAGAAAAGTCAAGGTTCATTTTCACTACTTGACAAAAACAGTCAGTTGGGACCGCCAACTAATGGAGCACCGCACGCGTATGACCCTACGGCGATACACGGTGCTTGCTCCCTACTCCTAGCACCAGACGGGGTACAGTGGGTGGCACTTGTATACTTAGATGTATGTTTGAAATGAGAATCCTGTTAGAATGGAGCTCCCCCAAATCTACCCAGTCACATATTCCTGAGAGTCCTAGGAAGTTGGCTTAAATCTATCAAGAGTTTAACAAACACTTTAATCATTTAAGGAATCACGTCTCGTCTTGCTACAATGCTTCAAAAAGGAATGATTAGTAGAACCTGATCTAGGATGAGGTACAGACCATTATTTGGGGGGAAGGAGTCATAGTAGCAAGATCAAATTAAAACCGGAGGCTACGGGGTGTTCAGAGGAAGAAGGCAGAACCTTGAGGAAGTTATCCAGGCGTGTGACTCCCAATCGCCTACCTCCTATCGTTACTACCTAGCGTAGAACCAGAAGCTTTGCTGGATGATCTGAACCTGGACAAAAAGAATATTTTCAAGCATCTTATCATAATGAACTCTGGCAAGAGCAGAGCTGGCACTCTGTACAGTAATCTGAACATTTTTTATCAAAGTACGAGACTATATAGGATTTGTCTGTTGGCAAAATACAAAATTTATTCATTTTTTAAAATAAAAATGTACTTAATTACGTAATGTTTTATGGTAAGCATTCTTCCACGCTAGGGAAATGCTCCATGTCTCCAGATTCGTGGATAGGGTTTGTGTGTGCACGCTCAGTTGCTCAGTTGTGTTTGATTCTTTGCAACCCCATGGACTGTAGCCTGCCAGGCTCCTCTGTCCGTGGGATTCTCCAGACAAGAATACTGAAGTGGGTTACTATTTCCTTCTCTAGGGGATCTTCCTGACCCAGGGATAGAGCCCATATCTCTTGCATTTCCTGCACTGGCAGGCGGATTCTTTCCCACTAAGCCATCAATAGGGTTTCCACCTTTCATGATACATAATAACAATGAGATCTGATTCCTTGAACTTCTTGATATGGAGTGTCTAGTACAAGCTTTCTACTTTGATTGAAAGGTCACCTTGGCTGTCCTAACTTGTGCGAGAGCAGTAAACACATAACAAGCATTCAGCAACTGCTACTGAATGGATGATTTCACGACCAGAACAGACAGGGAAGATTCATTGGATTTTCCAGGTCGCACTACCTTCCTCCAGCTCCCATCTTACACACACAAACCTACCATTTGAGTTGCTTTCAAAGACCCAAGAGACTATAAGCTGCTTCAGATTCTGAGGCATTTCAATTCAAAAGCATAGTAAATATTCCTCAATCTGAACCACACAGACTGCGTTCATTCAGTCTACTACTTTGGAACAGTTGTTTTCTGTAGCAAGACACTCAGCAGTTATAAGTAAGAAATAGGGCTCAAGTGGAAAATATTTATAAAGGGAACAAAAGCAAATGGTGTTGTGTTTGCCAATGACATCTTGGAGAACCAGTGGGTATTAAAAGAGGGAAAACAAAGAGGCCTGATATTATAATATGCCTTTCTTTCAAGCACACAGATACACACAACCAAAACAAGGCAAGCCCCTTTCAGGCTCTGAAAGGGGGAACACTTCTGGCAGAAATAATTGCTCTGTACTTATTGCTGCTGGAACTGTGACCCAACAGGGGAATAGAAGGTACAAGGCAATGAAGTAGAGCTGCAATAGGGGACCAATGGGCACTGAACAATTTACAAAAGCCTCCGTTTGTTCTACCTGGAAAGAGGAGTGTATATTTTAAAATATCACATTTAATTAACACTTGAAGATAGGAACCTAATGGCTCACACCAGTAATTCTAGGCAGCTTTTGTATGAAACAGATGAAGGGGAAAAAACCTGATTAGGCAGTGGCCGTAAGCACAGTTTCCTTGGATTTCCTTTTTCCTCCTTACCATATAATAACACGGCTGGAAATTAGTTCTGACAGTTAATCAGAGTGAGTGGCTCTTTCTTTTCTTAGAGTGGTTAACAACTACTGTGCACTATGCCAACACACCACACTGCTGAATGGATGTAGGAAGGAAAGAACTGATTAGTTATTTCACTGCAGCTCTAAACCTCTGTTCAGTTGAATCAGAGGGATTCTGTGGTACGTGGATCTGTTATGTGTCTGAGGCCAAACTAGAAGTGTCAGAAGCCAGCTCTGCTAATACAGCAGCCCCTCCTCCTACCTACTGGCCCCAGGCCCCACATCACTCCTCTGCAATGCCTCCCACTCAAAGTTACTTCTGTTCCTGATGGCACATTGGAAAGCTGAACTATGAAGATGGAGTGCTGAACTAAATTTAGGCTGTTAAATGATAAAATGGGAATTAGCTAAAGACAAAAGAACCAGATCAAATCCAACTCTCCCTTTAAGAAAAGAGCTTGGAACCCAAGAGGCTGGCTCAGACCGGGCCCAGAATTTGCGTGTAATGGGCAGATGTGAGCTAAGACCATCCCAAGTGAATGGGCAGGAGTTTCCCTACCCAAGAGTGTCCTTTACTTGGCTGAAGGGAGTCTGCTTGCCTCACCAAGAAATTTGTTTTTATAGTTTGGAATGCAAAAAAAAAAAAAAGATTGTTGCTAAAAAGGGCTGTGATGGAATGGAATGGAGGTAAAGAGCTTTAACATTCTCCAGATGAAAGCTGCGCAAAGGGATACAGTGATTGCCCCACCAATGAAAAATAACAGTAACAGCAAAAGCGGCCCAAGGGGAGGTGTGTGGGTCAAACAGCCCATGGGATTCCAAGTCCTGCCCCAGAGTTGGGTCTCATTTGAAATCCCAGGAAAGATGCCTGAAACTACAGTTTCTGACATGTCCCCTTCCTAGGGGAGGAGCCCAGAGAAAGTGTTATGAGCTTACCAGGGCCGTGTGATGAGCCAAGGCCTGAATGTGGCACCCCCTCATGAAGCTGAGAGTAGCTATGTCCAAGGAATCAAGCTGGGGTGCTCGGTCACAACCCAGTTAGGCTCTGGGCCTGGTTCCTGGAACATTTCCCTTGCAAGCTGTCCCTCGAGGGAGAAGTGGGCACTCATATTCTCCAGGTGGGGTTTCCCTGGTGGCTTAGATGGTAAAGCGTCTGCCTGGAATGCAGGAGACCCAGGTTCAATCCCTGGGTTGGGAAGATCCCCTGGAGAAGGAAATGGCAATCCACTCCAGTACTCTTGCTTGGAAAATTCCATGGACGAAGGACCCTGGCAGGCTACAGTCCATGGGGTAGCAAAGAGTCAGACACGACTGAGTGACTTCACTTTCACTTTCATTCTCCAACTCAGTTCTCCTTGGCCCTCTAGAGGGAGATGAGCCCCTGAAACAAGAATGAGTCTTCTTTAGCACCAATGTCCTGGCATTTTAGGGCTGTGTTTTGCTATGTGTATGCCAGAAGGTCAAAGAAAAAAGAAAATCCAAAATCACTTTAAAAATGCACAAGCTGTATTTTGGCTAGATAAACATTTGTCTTATTTTTTTTTAATTGTGATAAAATACACATAACAGAAAACTTACATTTTAATCATTTTGAAGTGTACAATTCAGTGGTATCAAGTACATTCATAATGCTGCTCAACCATCAGCACCATCTGGTTTCAGAACTTCTTCATCACCACGAAAGGAAACTGCTACCCACTCGCAGTAACTCCCTTATTTCTACCTCCCCCAGTCCTTGGCAGTCACTCATCTGAACACTATTGCTATAGATTTGCTCCTTCCTATGTTTCATATAAATAGAGCCACACAGTATCTGGCTTTTTGTGTCTGGCTTCTTTCACTCTGTATAATGTTTTCAAGGTTCATCCATGTTTTGGCATGTACTTCATTCCTTTTATGGATGAGTAATATTCTGTTGTATGGATATAGCCCATTTGGTTTATCCGCTCATCAGTTGATGAACATTTGGGTTGTTTCCACCTTTTGCATGTTGTGAATAATGCTGCTGTGAATATTTGTTTACAAGCTTTTGTTTGAACATTTGTTTTCAATTTCTTTGAGTGTATACCTACAAGTGGAATTGTTAGGTCCATATGACAAGTCTATATTTAACTTTTTAAGGGACTACTAAACTTTTATATAGATGCTGTACCATTTTACGTTCCCATCAGCAATGCAGGAAGTTATCGATTTCTCCACATCCTCACAAACACTCGTCATTTTCTGTTTTACAATGGCCAACTTTGTGAATATGAAGTGGTATCTCATTGTAGCTTTGATTTGCATTTCTCTAGTGACTAAGGTCATTAGCAACTAAGATCATGGCATCTGGTCCCATCATTTCATGGGAAATAGATGAGGAAACAGTGGAAACAGTGTCAGACTTTATTTTGGGGGGCTCCAAAATCACTGCTGATGGTGATTGCAGCCATGAAATTAAAAGACGCTTACTCCTTGGAAGGAAAGTTATGACCAACCCAGATAGCATATTTAAAAGCAGAGACGTTACTTTGCCAATAAAGGTCTGTCTAGTCAAGGCTATGGTTTTTCCAGTGGTCATGTATGGATGTGAGAGTTGGACGGTGAAGAAAGCTGAGCGCCAAAGAATTGATGCTTTTGAACTGTGGTGTTGGAGAAGACTCTTGAGAGTCCCTTGGACTGCAAGAAGATCCAACCAGTCCATCCTAAAGGAGATCAGTCCTGGGTATTCATTGGAAGGACTGATGTTGAAGCTGAAACTCCAATACTTCGGCACCTCATGCGAAGAGTTGACTCATTGGAAAAGACCCTGATGCTGGGAAGGATTGGGGGCAGGAGGAGAAGGGGATGACAGAGGATGAGATGACTGGATGGCATCACCGACTTGATGGGCATGGGTTTGGGTAGACTCCGGGAGCTGGTGATGGACAAGGAGGCCCGGTGTGCTGCGATTCACGGGGTTGCAAAGAGTCAGACACGACTGAGCGACTGAACTGAACTGAATGACTAAGGATATTGAGCATGTTTTCAAGAGCTTGATGACCATTTGTATATCTTCTTTGGAGATATACAAATAACTACTCAAGTCATTACCTATTTTGATATTATTTTGTTGCTGTTGAGTTATAGGAGTTTTTGTATGTTTTGAATATTAGACCCTTATCAGATATGTAATTTGCAAATAGATTTCTCCCATTTAATGTGTTGCCTACTTACTATCCTCACTGTCCTGTTTTCAAAGAGAGAATACCAAACAAAGCATTCAGATGCTTTTAAGAAAGGACTGCCAAATAAGATAGTAACAATCGTAACAGTTCTGAGCTAAGGAAAGTCTCCCTGCTGTCACTCTTTTACTCTCCTGGCCACAACCCAACACTCCCCGAAATAACTAAACCAACGAGCCATGTAAAGAGCCCACGTGCCAGACTGGGTGCTGAGTGCCTTAACTGCATTTTCTCCCATCCTTGTAGCTACGTGTTATGACTCCCATTTTACAGATGAGGAAACTGAGGTGCAGAGGTACTAATGAATGACCAAACGTCTCAATGATCACAAACAGCAGAGTCAGAATCTAAATGCAGATCTGCCAGATTCCTTCCTACTCACCCACGTGTTTGTTAAATTTTTTCTGGGGAGCTTTAAGGCCTCCTTGTGGGTGCCTCTAGGGCCTTCCTGAACACAGAGAGGGGGATCAGTGAAGGATGTTGGGTCTCTGGGGCCAGCACCCACTCCAACCACAGCACCTCTGCTTAGATCTCTTTTGTAGTTTGGGACTCAGGTATAGGACTTTGGGGGAAAAAAAAAAGAGGCTTCGGTGTTTTAAAAAGAAATGTTTGAAAACCACTGCTGAATCATGCTGCTTCATGGGAGGAGAACCCAAAGCTCTTGCAACTTCTTGTAAAATAGAGGTTTAGTTAAAGGAAAATCAGTTCTAAATGGGGAGCTGTTGTTCAATGGGTATAAAGTTTCAGTTATGCTAAATGAACAATTTCTAGAGATCTGCTGTATAACATATGCCTACAGTTAACAAGACAGGGTCGTGCGCTTAACATTCTGTTAGGAGTGTAGATCTCATGTTAAGTGTTCTGATCACAAGAAACAAAAACAATTTAAAAAGCCTAAGGAATAGCAGGAAAAGTTGGGAGGTTTCGGAAATGTCCGCTACCTTGATTATAGTGATGGTATATACATCTTTGCATATATCTGAACTCACCAGCTTGTACACCTTAGATATGTGTGTGCATGCTAAGACGCTTCAGTCGTGTCTGACTCTGTGTGACCCTATGGACTGTAGCCCACCAGGCTCCTCTGTCCATGGGGTTTCCCAGGCAAGAATACTGGAGTGGATTGCCATGCTCTCCTCCAGGGGATCTTCCCAGTCCAGGGATCAGACTCGCACCTCCCATGTCTCCTGCATTGGCAGGCAAGTTCTTTACCACTGTCACCAATCTGGGAAGCCTTGGATATGTGCAGATTTCTATATATTGATACTTCAATAAAGCAACTTAAAGAAAATAGGGAATTCAGTTTTTGGCTTCATTGATAGAAACCTTTTGTGCTGCATTCACACACACACACACACACATACACACTCACGCACACACACCCTCTCCCTCCGTCGCCCTATTTCTGTACATTCCTCCTTCAGGTGGACGATGCCAGCTCTGCAGGGAGTTGCCTCTGAACACCCACTCGCCAAAAAAAAAAAAATGGCTCTTGCCAGTGACTGCGCCCCCACTTCCTGGGAGCCACAACTGTCCCCACTCATCAGTCAGGTATGCTGCCTGCTCACCTTTGAGAGAGTTCTCACGAGCAGCTAGTCCCAAGGACTCCCCAAACCAGAGCTGCCCTTCTTGTTTTTCTGTTTTGCAACTTAGCATGATGACCGTGGTTGGGAACAGAGCCATCCCTGTGGAAACCACACAAGGTGAGGCTAAGTCTTAAGAAAAACAGTTTGCAGGTGAACATCCTACCAGACTGGCGACTGGCTTGGACGGAGAGGTGCATGCATCACCAGGTAAGTGGGTGGGGGCACTGCCCGGCCCACTCAGCGTTTCTGACCTTTGGGTGAGAGGTGGTAGGCGGCCGGCGGAGCTCTGGGTTGGAAGACCCCCTGCATGCAGGAAGCTGGCGTGGTCTCGACTCCCTGCCTTTCACTCTTAGGACACATGGGCTGCCCGAGGTGAGCTCCATGCTTGGGAGTTGGCCTTTGGGCTTTATCAGGGTGTGAAGAGGAACAGTTGAGTGGGCAAGGGGCCCTCCGGTGGGTGGGCAGCAACATGGATTTGTGCAGCTTCTTAGAACTCCAGCTGGGGTTTCTGAACACTGATTTTCTGTGCCAGTGAAGTTGTTGCCAGATGTCTGCTCAATTCCAGTTCTCATGTGAAATCACATAGAGAGGTTTAAGGCCTTTCACTGCTTTGGTCAGAGATGACGGAGGGGTGAGGGGTGAGGGGGTAATGAGGAACCTCCCTGCCCACTTTAGATACATTGAGATCTAAGAGCAGGATGCCCTTTCTTCCCCCACCTGTCGTTTTCTCCAGCTTAAACACTATGCAGGGCATCTTGTTTCCTTGTGTTCTTAAAATACCCACTGATAGTGAGTATCTATTAGCAAACTCCTGTAGGGTAAACGTCAGCAGGGTGGCATCGAGACATGCTTCCAAAACACTGAAAGGCCTTTCTCACCGGCACGTCCTCCCCGATGATATGCTCAAGGACTCCTCCTCTAATCTAGTGAAAACTTTCCTAAACTTTAAACCTCTAAGTCACTATTATGTTAGCTTACCAATACAGCACTGTTGCTGCCGGAAGGCCCCTGGCAAGTACACCTGCCATTGCAGACCCTGTGCTGCTGAGTGACCATCTCTGGAAGATCTAGACATAAAAATCCAATGAGGCACAGATAAGAGCAAGCCAAGGTGTGTCCTGCCACTTGCTGCTGTGGTGTCCACACCAATGCGAGGCCACACCCAACCCACCTACCCAGCCAAGCAGTAGTGGGAGGGCCTCAGGCACCCAGCATCTGAACACTCCATGAATCATCTCTGGAACACTGAGTGCGTTTAAGTTGAGAAAATGCCCCTTTCCTTCATCATTCTTCCTTTCAAAGCCTAGGGGTCTAGCTGTAATTTATTCTCTTTTTTACAATCAGAAAAGGGCTTCCCTGGTAGCTCAGTCGGTAAAGAATCTGCCTGCAGTGCAAGAGACCCGGGTTTGATCCCTTGCTCAGGAACATCCCCTGAAAAAGGAAATGGCAACCCACTCCAGTATTCTTGCCTGGAGAATCCCAGGGACGGCGGAGCCTGATGGGCTGCCATCTTTGGGGTCGCACAGAGTCAGACACAACTGAAGCGACTTAGCAGCAGCAGCAGCAGCAGCAGCCTGCCGTATTTCCCAATGTCCCAGATATTGACATTCACCATGGCGCCTAGTCTTTTGTTCTTTTATTTTTCAATCAGCGAAATGAGTTACCACCAACGAGCCAGGGAAAACTTTTCGTGGCAAAGTTTCCAGCTGGGAGCAGCAGAGGGGAAGGAAAGGGTACCCCCTTCCCCACCACACACACACACTACTGGCCCCTGAGTTGTGCCGCTCATCAAGCCTGATGCGATCTGCTCCACCCCGTCACAGCTCTTCAGCCTCCCAGCTTACAAGGGATGAAACTGAAAGTACTTGAGAAACACTGAAAAATGTCCTGAAGGCGTACGAGAGAGTGGGGAAGAAATCTGTTGGGGGACCACAGTGGCCCCGGAGGGAGGGCAATAGGATGAGGTGCTAAATTCACGTAAACCCTCTATATCACAGTTTACCTTGCTGGTTAGGGTGAGTCGCAGTGTCTCTGCTGTTAGCTCTTTCTATTGAACAAAACCAGCAAATCTCAGGGATTTGATTTAGAATGATCCCCAGAATACTTTTCTCTCAGGCCTGACATGCTTTCAATGAGCAGCAGATCATAGAATTCTGCTGGAGGATATGACTTCTGTGAAATCAAGAAACAAGAAACCTTCCTCTCTCACACCATGAGGGTCTCCCTAAAGCCCTCTGGCAACCCTGAGCCCTCAAAACGTAAACTTTAGGCAGCATTTCAAAATAGTCACAGAGTGCATTCTTATTCAGAGGGTTAGATACACAAAATATGGTTACTGCAAACATTCTTGCTCAATTAATTGTGGCTTGCCAAGTTAATTCCTATAAGCAAAGAAAGAAGTTCATTTTCTAATGATACACATCGACTTTTCGAGGCCATGCAGGTCTCTAAACAAAGAAAAGAAAAGAAAGGGGTGAAAGTGAATATTGAATTGCAAGAAGACTATACGAAGAGCCTGAATTTGAAATGGGGTTTTATTTCTATTTCAACAATAACTACCATTCTCTTAATCAGTGGGCATACGTAGAATCCTCTCTTCAGAACCATGTCCTGTGTTCATGCTGGTACAGACAGGTCTGGATACGCTCAAGATCTGGGGATTAGGCTCATCTGTTTAGGGTCTGTATGCTTACTGGGCTTAAGAGGTTCCTAGGAAGTAAATTATTCAACCTTCTCTGTCCTCCTGATTATATAACCCATCTGTGGCAAAAAGAAAAGTGTACAGTTGGATGTCATAAGCTGTTTGTGTTCTTTCAGTGTCTTTTAGTTCTTTTAGTGTGTTCTTTTAGTGTCCCAGTGTCTGACCTAAGTCTCACTGTGAACCACAAATCAAGATATGTGATTTAAACAATTGCTTTTGGGGGGCTGGCGGGGGTGTATGTGGCACAGTCGTTAATGAGACATGAATTTGCAAATAATTCTTTGGAAGCTTAAGACTAAAAAGGTATAATTTCTAAAGGATTTAGCATATTGAAAATAGATACATTCAAAACAAGCTTCCTTCCTGAGAAAGAAAATCAATTCTAAGTGTTGTGTCATAGATAGAAACGTGGTGTTGCATCTGCACACATCTACACCCACATCCACACACTCCGCCCCTCAATTTCCCCATTTCTAGCAATTCTGTGACAGAGATCACGCTTCAGAGCATTTATCACCATGTTATAAAGTCAAGACTGTTTTACTCACTACTGAGGGTGCCTTGGTGATCACCCGTTCCCACTGTCTCCTCCAGTATTTCTGGAGATGTGAGTACAGCCCAATTACGGACTGCCTGCACAGGAGGGGTGGGGAGGGGATCTTATTCCAAAGGCTGATTCTTCCCCAGACCCATTTAAACAGAATCTATTGGGTTGGAATCAGAGGGTAAAAAAGATCTCTAGCTAATTCTTAAGCAAAATGAAGTTTAGTGACCACTGACAGCAAGACTGCAAGTAAATTGGTCCATAAAGGAGCCAGACCCAATGCCTTGATTTCATTCTCATATGTATCACAGCAACTGTAGCTCCAGTTCACCACCATCCTCCAATGGTCCAGTGATAAGAAAAAGAAATGTACAATAAAGGTTTAAATGTGAAGGAGAAAATAGGAGAAATAAAACCTAAGTAATTCATGCTAAATGCTGAAACAGACTACTTTTTAACTCTTTTTGATGACACCAAAACATCTAAGACATAATCACTTTTAAAGCTATTGTGATTCAGATAACCAAGATGACTGAAATTACAAACACATTTTAATATGGATGCCAATTTAGAGCAAATGAACTAGAGACGTGAGAACAGTTAAGCAACGCAAAATAAAGCAAAGTAGAAAGTGGGGTTTTTCTTCAAAATATTTTTTAAAAATGCTTTAATAAAACATATGGATAGACAGTAAACGTGTTAGTTGCTTAGTCGTGTCTAACTCTTGGTAACTTTATGGATTGTAGCCCACCACGTTCCTCTGTTCATGGAATTATCCAGGCAAGAGTACTGGAGTGGGTAGCCATTCCTTTCTCTAGGAGATCTTCCAGATCCAGGGACTGAACACTGGTCTCTTGCTTTGCAGGCAGATTCTTTACCACCTGAGCCACCAGGAAAGCCCTGGATAGACAGTTCAGTTGAGGCGCTCAGTCCTGTCTGACTCTTTATGACCCCATGACTCGTAGCATGCCAGGCCTCCCTGTCCGTTACCAACTCCCAGAGCTTACTCAAACTCATGTCCCTCAAGTCAGTGATGCCATCCAATCATTTCATCCTCTGTCGTCCCCTTCTCCTCCCGCCTTCAATCTCTCCCAGCATCAGGGTCTTTTCAAATGAGTCAGTTCTTTGAATCATGTGGGCAAAGGATTGGAACTTCAGATTCAGCATCAGTCCATCCAATGAATATTTAGGACTGATTTCCTTTAGGATGAACTGGTTGGATTTCCTTGCAGTCCAAGGGACTCTCAAGAGTCTTCTCCAACACCACAGTTCAAAAGCATCCATTCTTCAGGGCTCAGCCTTCTTTATGGTCCAACTCTCACATCCATACACGGCTACTGAAAAAACCATAGCTTTGACTAGACGGACCTTTGTTGTCAAAGTAATGTCTCTGCTTTTTAATATGCTGTCTAGGTTGGTCATAGCTTTTTTTCCAAGGAGAAAGCATCTTTTAATTTCATGGCTGCAGTCACCATCCCCAGTGACTTTGAAGCCCAAAAAATAAAGTCTGTCACTGTTTCCATTTGATTCCCCATAGATTTGTCATGAAGTGATGGGACAGGATGCCATGATCTTAGTTTTCTGAATGTTGAGTTTTAAGCCAACTTTTTCACTTTCCTCTTTCGCTTTCATCAAGAGGCTCTTTAGTTCTTCTTCACTTTCTGCTACAAGGGTGGTGTCATCCGCATACCTGAGGTTATTGATATTTCTCCCGGCAATCTTGATTCCAGCTTTGCTTCATCCAGTCCAGCCTTTCACTTGGTGTATTCTGCATATACGTTAAATAACCAGGGTAACAATACACAGCCTTGATGTAGTCCTTTCCCAATTTGGAACCAGTCTGTTGTTCCATGTCCAATTCTAACTGTTGCTTCCTGACCTGCATACAGATTTCTCAGGAGGTAGTAAGGTGGTCTGGTATTCCCAACTTTTTAAGAATTTTCCACATTTTGTTGTGATTCACACAGTCAAAAGCTTTGGCGTAGACAATAAAGCAGAAGTAGATGTTTTTCTGGAACTCTCTTGCTTTTTCGATGATCCAGCAGATGTTGACAATGTGATTTGTGGTTCTTCTGCCTTTTCTAAATCCAGCTTGAACATCTGGAAGTTCACGGTTCATGTATTGTTGAAGCCTGGCTTGGAGAATTTTGAGCATGACTTTACTAGCGTGTGAGATGAGTGCAATTGTGCGGAAGTTTGAACATTCTTTGGCCTTGCCTTTCTTTGGGACTGGAATGAAAACTGACCTTTTCGAGTCCTGTGGCCACTGCTGAGTTTTCCAATTTTGCTGGCATATTGAGTGCAGCACTTTCACAGCATCATCTGTTAGGATTTGAAATAGCTCAACTGGAATTCCATCACCTCCACTAGCTTTGTTCGTAGTGACGCTTCCTAAGGCCCACTTGACTTTGCACTCCGGGTTGTCTGGCTCTAGGTGAGTGATCATACCATTGTGGTTATCTGGGTCATGAAGATCTTTTTTGTACAGTTCTTCTGTGTATTCTTGGATAGACAGTAGTTACCAATAAATATATGTATACTGGGGACAGAGTTCAAAATTTTTCTTGATAAGAATATATAATCAAAGGTGTTGCGAGACTACTGCTTTATTTCATTCCTTCACAATCTTGATAGTTCAGATTAATCTAATAAATTTTTGAATCACAAAATGATACTAATATATGGTCCTCTGTGACCCGTCTTAGAAGATATCTGTATTTTAACAGAGGACAATGCTTACTCGAGAGGAAGTCACTCAAGGTGAGTTTTAGGCTTGCTGGCTGGCAGGTAGATGAGACTTTGGGGTAGAGAACTTTCCCAAGAAAAGCATATCTAAGAAGTAACTTCTAAGGTTTCTTAACCCTTCCCATGGCTAGGATAAGGAAATCAAGGCAGTTATGGTTTTTCAGTGAAATCACAAATTACCTTCTATTTTCCCACCTGAGTGGGCTTCAAAATATGCTCAAGTAGGTTACTGGTGGTTTCCTCAGGTAGTCTGAGGAAAATGTTTTATTGGTGTTTCCTATGTTCATATTTTTATTGCAGTCTTACACAGGCTATTTCAGTTTGAAGAATCAACTCCATGATCACATCAATCCCTTCATTTGAAGGAATATTTTTTGTGTGTTTTGCTTGGGAAGGAAAACTCAGTTCTTTATCTTGCCTCTGCATTTCTCTCCCTTTCACTCTGCACTGTAGCCAGCACATGTCTAATTCACACTTCCAAAAATGCCAAACATATTTTACAAAGGGATCTGCTATAGAGTGATCAAGCATCCTAGTTTGCCTGGGACTGTCTTGTTCTAATATTGAGTGTCCTGCATTCCCAGTCTCGTTCACCCAGAACCACACTACACAATATGACAGCCACATCCTTGCTGTTGTTGAGTCGCTCAGTCATATCCGACTCTTTGTGACCCTACGGACTGTATTCAGCCAGGCTTCTCTGTCCATGGGATTTCCCAGGCAAAAACACTGGAGTGAGTGGCCATTTCCTTCTCCAGGGAATATTTCTGACTCGGGGATCAAACCCACACCTCCTGCATTGCGGGCGGATTCTTTACCACTAAGGCTCCTGGACTTCCCCACTAGCCACATGAGGCAAGTTAAGTCTCAGTAAGTTAAAGCAGATCAAACAGCTCCTCACTGACACTAGTTGTAGTTCAAGGGTTTAATAACTGCACGTGGCTTGCAGTTACCTTATTGGCCAAGGTAGACGTAAAAATCTCCATCGTTGCAGCAAGTTCTGTTGGGTAGTGCTGAGCTAGAGGGTTTTTCCAGCAATTACCTAGAACTGACATCTTTGAAAACAGTATCCTCGTCAGGCATCACCAGTTGGTTGAGCAAACTCATGTGATGGGGCCTGCCGTCTCAGTGAACACAGAGTGTGCTAGCTCAGCAAAGCCTCAGTGAAAACTTTTGTTTTTCAGAGTTCACATTTCCTGATGCATCAGGCTTCTGGAACCATGCCCCTAATCTTCCTGGCTCCTGGGGATTCATAAACAGTTGTTGGCATTTAGTGAAAATGGGAACATGACATACGAAACGAAAAAGACAGCAAGAAAAGACAATCTGACTCCTTTTAAATTGTGTCCTTGAGGGATGAGGAGGCACACCAATTGGGTTCCCATTTGTGGGTTTTTCCCTGATGCACAGCACAGCAAAGAGGGGAACTGAACCTGACTGAGTTAGAGCCAAAGGAGGACATGCAAGAGGAAAACCGTCTTGGGAACCAGTGCTTTTAAATTAGTTGCATCCTGACCCCAAGCCATCAGCTGGCTGGAGCAAGCATGCTTCTCCTCTTACAAAGTGGCCAAGAGTCATGGAAGACAGAGCACTTTGACAACACCCCTGCTCCCTGGGGTCTATGGAGAATTAGAAACAGGAACAGGGACAAACCGCCCATTGGTCAGAAGAGTCTTTGCTGCAAGATCTAATTGTGAGCACAGGGATTTATTTGTTTTAATAATAGGTTAAGCACCTACTATGGGCCCTACTCTTGAGTCATTCACTGTCTAGTAGGGGCGATTAATATGTTCACTGGTTTTTAAAATGTAGAGTAACCAATGGTTATTTGTGAAGATAGTGATGATGATAATGATGACGGTGATGACTAACATTTATTGAGAGCTCTTCACGTGGCAGGCTCTATTCTGAGTGTATTACGTGACGAAATAAAAGAAGAACTCTTTAGGAACATAGATGCTGGAAGGACCCCCAGGTGAAGATGTAACACACTTTCAAAATTTCCAGGAAACTTAGCAAATAAGCAACGCAAAACTCTCACAAGTTGCTTGAAAAAATAGCCTAGTAAATCGATTTAAACAATGGATTTTATTTTTCAAATAACCTTCTTTATTTTGGAATAACTTGAGATTCACAGAATAGTTTCAAAGAAAGCACACAGAGTCCCCATACGATAATTGGTTTCTGAGTCAGAGAGAAATGTCTTCAAGCCCCAGTTCTGCTATTTATGGTTGTGCCCTTGGATAAGTTATTTAACCACTCAGATCCTCAGATGTGGCCTCCTCAACTGTAAAATGGCACAACAAGAGCCTACTTTGGAGGGCTGTGGGAAGGAAAACAATGAGAGAATTTGTGTAAAGTGCTTTGTACATGCTTCAGCCACTGATGTGCTTACTAAACAGTGCGCTATTATTTATGTGGATCAGATCTTTGTTTCAATGAATTAATGACAATAATATGTCATAATAATTTTAAACGGCCAATATTTAATAGCTATGGTTTCAGCTTAGCAAAGATTGAGAGCAGACAGAGAAGGGGGCGACAGAGGATGAGATGGTTGGATAGCATCACCGACTCAGTGGACGTGAGTTTAAGCAACCTCTGGGAGATAGTGAAGGACAGGGAAGGCTGGTGTGCTGCAGTCCATGGAGTTGCAAAGGGTCGGACACGACTGCGTGACTGAACCATACGTAGTTTCAGCACTTCAAAGGGTATGTTCTATTTCCTTACCCTGTTCCTTTTCTCAGGCAGTTGAAGAGGCTCTCAGTTGACACTTCAGCCAGACTCACTCCACACCAGGCCACATGGACGCACCACCACTTTGTCTCACATTGTGAACATGTCTCTGCCCACCCAAAGAAGTGGAGGGGGATGGAGTGTGTGTGCCCACTGCCTTGGAGAGCTCAGGCGGATATAACAAAAACACCGCAGACTGGGTGACCTAAACACAGAAATTTATTCCACGTGGTTCTGGAGGCTAAAAGGCCAAGATCAAGGTGCCAGCAGACCCAGTGTCTGGTGAGAGTCCACTCTGTGGCTTGTAGATCATCGTCTTCTTCTAGTATCTTCACAAGGCAGAGAGCAGAGACAGGAAGCAAACTCTCCCACGTATTCTTATAAGAGCAATAATCCCATCTTGAGGGCTCCATCCTCATGAGCTAATCACCCCTCAAAGCGCCTCCAAATGCCATCCATTTGGGAACTAGAGTTTCAACATGTGAGTTCTGAGAGGACACAAACATTCAGTCCATAGAATCCATGCAGGATGGGAAGCTGGCTTGCACTGCACCTCCTCAGGAGCTCTAGGCATGGGCCCGGGGGCTCCTTCTTCTGTGGGCTTGGAGACAGTGCCGTAGCTCAGCGTCCCGCTGTTCCCCTGCTGGGCTGTGGCTGGGAGCAGCAGGGCAGAGAGACTGGAGGAACTTTTGCAACATCTTCCCTTTTCTTCCTGTTCTACGATCTCTGTGGTCCTGGGAGCTGTTTCTCTGTTTCTCAAACACAGAGAACGCCCAGGATCCTTGGGCCCATGTGTGGTCCACTAGAGCCACACACATGTGTCCCCATCGCAGTGGAGGAACAGTCACTCCTGCTCTCTGATTTCTTCGGAAGAAAATACTAACTAGATAATATTTGGGCTTCGAATTCAAAATCAGTTTTCGGAGGCTTCAGAATTTGGTAAACAGTTGAACACACTTGAATTTTTCCATATGTCACTCTGTTAACAGAAGACTTCTGATTATTACTTACAATCCCTCTTGATTAAAGCAAAGACACCAAGTCAACACTGAACATTTACTTTTCTTCTTACCTACCCTTGCCCACATGAACCTGCCCCCATTACACACACACATACACACACAGAAAGAGGTGTGATAGTTCACAAACCTTGGACTTCAAGTCTATTTCAGTTGTTCTTTTCAATTCCTAAGAAACTATTCAGGGGGCACTGGGAAATTCTGAGTTACAGATTTAATGGAAAGCCCCAGGTCAAGAATAACAGCTCTCCTTCAGCTTAAAAGTTAATGTTGACCTTAAGAGAATTCTAAAATATGCTTGAAAATTGTTCCCATCAAAGGTTTTCTGGAAAGAATTCAGCCTTCCTGCAATGAAGAACCTATTGACAGATTTAGCACCTCAACATGCCCTTCACCAAAGATACACTGTGAAAGTTGTTCCTGCCACTTCTGTTGCTGTACTTTCTAGTGGCGGGGTACTTGTCAGTTAGACGGGCATTCTGACCAGGTGGCAGCTGTGAGGACAGACAGGCTGGGAGTAATTCCTATCATAAAACCTAACACTTACCGAGTACTTACTACCTGACAGGCTCTATCCTTAGCACTTCACATGTACTGTCTCACTCAACCTGTGATGAGTTGGGCACTCTTATTATCCAATTTTACTGTTGAAGGAAGGGAGATTCAGAGTTTCATTCCCTTGCTTGCTGTCACACGGGTGAGAAGGAGTGAAACTAGGATTTGAAGAAGGGCACACTGACTTTGGAGCCCACACTCGTGGCCATTAAGTGACCAGGCTTTGCCTCACTTCGCTCTGGAGACCATGTTTCTTTAGAAGTCAACATTTAGCTGCAGACCAGCAGCCTCACCAAACAGAAAGCAATCTGAGGACCACCCAAATCATCCAGCATCTTGCAAACCTTTCCTCAGTCATCCCCTCTCTCTCAGTATCCCCATAATGATGTCCCTGATGGTAGAAAAACGCCAGTGCTGGGACTGAGCTCTGGGTTTTCCTATGTGGCACTTTGCCCAGTGGCTTCTAGGCCCAGTGTATTCTCTCTTAGCTCCTGAGACAGTCCTCACTTTGAAAGCTACAGCTAGACTCATGGAACCTGGGACGCTCACTTTAACACCATCAAAGAGCCAAAAACTTTGTAAAAGCTGTTCTGTGTTATTACAACAGTTGGGAGTCAATAGGCCTGCCATGAAACAATCATTGTTTCTGAGAACATTAAAAAAGTCACCTCCTCAGCACTTCAAGTAGCTCATTGGCAAAGAGGCTTCATGGTTTGAGGTCAACCTTGAAGACAAGCGGCTAGGCTTCATCTGCTCCCTATGTAAGCCTTTTCCATATCATTTTAACATTACTCCCTCTGAATCTTGGAAGGTGGACAAGGAAGGGGAAAAGGCAGAATATCATGGGAAAAGTTTTGATATCTTTGAAGACAAGTATACAAAAGGTTGATACTGGAGTAGAAGGTTAGGAAGAGACCTCACCTCTGACCAGCTGAGAAGCAGCTGTACTTCTGTCAACAGGAGCTCACAGGCTATAAAACATTCTCATCCTGAGCAGCCCAGGTTTCAAAGAAATCTACTGTTGTTGAAGGTAAGAGAGAGATGCCGAGTTTATTCTGCATTGGCATGTGGCTTATTTTTGGCACCAGCAAAAACTGGAATTCCTTTGAGTAGCCCCAAAATGCCATGAACCTTCTGGAGGAGAATAATGGAAAATGTACCTCCACCAACCAAATAATGGGAAACATTCTAGATGAATAATTGATACGTAATGATTCAGACAGGGTTGGCAGACAGAAAATGCCAAGGGGACCTACAGATTTGACCTTAAACTTCAGCCATTTTGTAAACAAGTGTTCTGGGAGGTTTCACTTCATTTTTATACAGGTCAAGTGTGGCATTTCTATTCAGGGGTCAGTCGAGTAAATTATTAACCAAAACAACTCTTTTTGACCAAATGAGTCAACTCTGCAATAAACAATTTGGCAGTTTGTGTGTGTTTTTGGATCTTTTTGTTTACTTTTTTGTTAAGGGGATTTACAAAAAAAAACCACACAGCAACCTTTTCCTTGCTTTTATGAAACACTGCCCTATGTTTCCAGGCAGAAAAGCAAAAAAACTTTCAAAAGGTCGCCTGATGCCATTTCAGCAATGCAGAAATAAGAAGAAAACTAATTAACATGAAAAAAAAATGTATCGGATAACAATCTTTGGCAGATGTCTTAAAGCAGAATATATAAACATGCCTGCCATAGATGTAATACTAAGAGGATTTCACCTTGAAACTCGATAGCTGTAATTCCTTAATAAAGACCACTTGTTTGTCAAGGGCTAGATTAATCTCTGAGCTGGATTCTACAGGAAATCAAATTCTGGTCCATTATAGGAGTCATTATCAATATCCTCCTGAGTATAAATTTGAGATGGAACAAGAGGCAAATAAAGTCTTTCCTCATCCCAAGCCAAGGAGTCAGTGCATATAAACACAGACTGAGATCCTGAGGTGCTTCTGCAAAGCTTCAGGGGAGAGCATACAGGCCAGCATACTGGCCTGTTCTGTATGGAGAATGTTGAATTCTTTTGGTTTCTATAGAGTAATGGTCTTCACTTTAGGGGTGGTTTTCTCGCCATCGACTTTTGGTAATGTCCAGAGATACTTTTGGTTGTAATATTGGGACTCCCAGTGGCACCAAATAACAAAGTAAATCAAGGTAGCATCACAAAGGCTCAGGAAATTAGGTTGTCATTGGAACCATGGTCTACAAAAGTCAGGCCAGGACCTGTGTGCTAACCCTAAACAGGGTGACTGATTGCTCAAATAAAAGATTTAAATAGGACTCAGAGAGTCTTAAGATAATAATCAAAATTTCTAGGATGCAACTGAAAACCCTGGCCATACCAAGAACCAGACAAAGCACAGCTTGAATTCAAAAAGACAATCAACTTCTACCAACACAGAAATGAATCAGATATTGGAATTATCTGACAAAGAGCGTAAAGCAGCTTTACATTAATTTAATAAAAAGCATTAAAAAATGCTTTAGTGGGCAATTGAAAATTCTCTTGAAATAGATGAAAAATAGAAAATATCCACAAAGAAGTAGAAGCTATAAGAAAGAACTCAATTAAAATTATAGAATTGAAAGATAAAGCAATAGAAAAAAAAAAAAAACACCTCACTGAGTGGGCTCGGTACCAAAGTAGAGATAACAGAGGATGCAATCAATTAACCTTTTTTTTTTAAAGGAAGCTCCATTTATTTACTTATTTATTTATTTAATTTTTAATTGAAGGATAATTGCTTTACAGAATTGTGCTGCTTTCTGCCAAACATCATTTCTGGACCAATTTACTCAAATCAAAAACCAGAGAGAAAATAGACTGGAAAAACAAGACCTAATTAGAAGAGCCTTTGGGAACTATGGGACAACAGCTAAAGATCCAAAATTCATACCACTGGAGATCCAGAAGGAAATAGAAAAAGAATTAGATTGAAAGAGCATTTTTTTTTTATGGCTGAAAATTTCTCAAATTTGATGAAAGGTATAAATGTACAGACTTAAGAAACTACACAATCTTCAAATATGAGAAGTCCAAAGAAATTCAAGCCACAACACATTGTAAATACACTTCAGAAGACTAAAGATAGTTTTCAAAACAACCAGAGAGAAATGAAACATTAACCATAGCGGAACATAGATTCAAATAAAAGCATATTTCTTATCTAAAACAGTGGAGGCCAGAATGAAATTGCACAGTATTTTTCAAGTGCTGAAAGAGAAGAACTGTTAACAGTGAATTCCGTATCTTAGAAAACTATTTTCAGGAATGAAAGGGAAATAAAAACATTCTCAGGTGAAGGAAAACTTAAAAGAATTTTGTTACTAGCAGACTTGCCCTTAAAACATGGCTAAAGGAATTACAGTCAGCCCTCCATACCTATAAAGGCCCTGGTGGCTCAGATGGCAAAGAACCTGCCCGCATGCAGGAGACCTGGATTTGATCCCTGGGTCAGAAAGATCCCTGGAGAAAAGAATGGCAACCAACTCCAATATTCTTGCCTAGAGAATTCCATGGACAGAGAAGCCTGGCGGGCTACAGTCCATGGAATTGCAAAGAGTCAGACATGACTGAACGTGTCCATATCTATGAGTTCCACATCTACAGATTCAACCAACTGCAGATCAAAGATATTCCCCCCCAAAATTCCAGAAAGTTCCAAAAATCAAAGTTGAATTTGTCAGACAGAAATTATTAACATAAAATTTTTACTGTATTTATAACTATTCATAGACATACCTCATTTTATTGCACTTTGCTTCATTGCACTTCATAGATAATTACATTTTCTTTTTTACAAATTGAAGGTCTGTGGCAACCGTGCATCAAGTAAGTCTATCAGCACTTTTCAACAGATCTGTCACTGTGTGTCTCTATGTCACATTTTGATAACTCTCACAACATTTCAAACATTTTCATTATTATTACGTTTGTTTGGTGTTCTGTGATCAGTGAATTTTGATGTTTCTACAATGACTCACCAAAGGCTCAGATGATGGTTAGCATTTTCTATCAATAAAGTATTTTTAATTAAGATGTGCACATTCTTTCAGAAATAATGCTACTGCACACTAAATAAACTATAGAAGGGCGTAAATACAACTTTTATATGCCCTGGGGAACCAAAAAATTGCAAGTGACTCACTTTACGATGTTTTTTGCTTTATTGTGGTGGCTGAAACTGAACCTGCAATATCTCTAAGATCTGCCTGTACATAGCATTTATTCTGTGTTAGGGATTATAAGAAATCTAGAGATTTAACAGGTACAGGAGGATGTCCCTAGGTTATAGGCGAATGCTACACCATTTTATATACGGGACTTGAGCACGTTTGGATTTTGGATCTGCAGGAGGTCTTAAAACTAATCACCCAAGGATCTTGAGGGATGTCTATAATTCTAACTGGAAGACAATAACAAAAGGATGAAGCTTGAAGCATCAGAAAGGATGAAAGAACAATGTAGAGAGCAGATACGTGGTATAAACAATAGACTAACTCTTCTCATGAGTTTTAAAAATTACTTAATGAGTAGAACAAAAATTATAAGACAATCTGATTTCCAAGACTATGATATTTAAAAGTGGGTAAAGTAAAGGGACTAAAATGGAAGGAAGGAGTCCAAGAGGCAAACTGTAATGCCAGTAGGCTGTAATAAGTCACATATGTCATACCCAGAGCAATCATTAAGAAAACTACACAAGCAGATACACTCAAAAATACTATAATTAAACCAAGATAGAATCTTAAGAAGTGTTTAATGAACACACAGCAGGCATGAAAGCAGGAACAGTAGTAAAAAACAAACAAAAACAGAGGAGACAAGGAGAAAACAAGTAACTAAATGGAAAACTTAAGTCCTAATAAACTAAAAACTACCTTAAATGTAAATGCCTAAATATAACTATTGAAAGGCAGAGACTGGCACAGTGTGTTAAGAAAAACCTCACAACTCATCTATGATGTTTACATGAAACTTGCTTTAATGTCAACAAAATACGTAGACTGACAGTACAAAGATAAAAAATAGGTACCATGTAAGCATTAATTTCAAAAAGAAAGAATAATAATATTAATATCAGATAAAGTGGACTTTATCTGAGTAAAGAAACTTACCAGAGACAAAGTGATATGTTACATAATGTTAAAAGGATTAATCACCAGGAAGATAAGTGATTCTGAAGTTGTATATACCAAATAATAGAGTCTTATATAGAGAAAGGAAAAACTGATAGACTGGAAAGTAGAGATAGCCTAATTTACAATTATTGTTAGGGCCTTCAATACTGTTCTTCAACAAATGACATATTTATTAGATAAAAAATCAGCAAATCAGAGTGCAGTTTCTATATACAAATATACATGACTCAAACATGGTACTATACAGACTGCTAAAATAAGATAGCCAGAGCTTAACTGCTAACCTTCTTGCGGTGAATTTCCCAGGAAAATAAACATTCACATGAGTTTTAAAAGGTTGAAACTAGAATTGCTGATTGGTCAGTATTGAATACATTTCTTAACTTTGCTGATTAGTTCACCATGTAAAATTCTACTTGAAATATCTTAGTTCTTTCATGAGAAAACTCACACATTTCTGATTAACACAGTTTTATAAAACATGAATCTGACATGGCATTAAAAAAGTCATTTTTAGGTACAAGTTTCTCTTTAATAACTTCATCAGACCTCACATAATCAAGTGATACACTAATTCAAGCAAGAGAAATACACTTGAAAATTTTAGAACTTGGGTACAAAACAAAACAATTCAAGAAACAGTGAAAACTCGCTGGCCTGATTGTTAAGACACTTGTATTATGATCATTGCTCCCCCCATTAACAGCTGTGTGATTTGGAGCAAGTCCCTTAACCTCTCTGAGCTTTAATTTCACATCTGATGTCAAACAGTTCTTTCCTGCTCTAAACCTTCAAGACAATGTGAGTCAATTTCATGCTTGTAAACAGGAAGAGTTCTTTGGCCTTGCAACTGAAAATGCACCATCAAAATTATCAAGAGAACTCTGTTCCTTTGAGTGGGTCCAAGAAGGTTAATACAGACATTGCACTCCACTGCGAAAGCAGAGCTAGAGATCAGAGAGTAAGGTAGATCTGGGTCGGGTTTCCCAATGCAACAGCCAACATGAAGGGCCAGGAAAGTTCTCATAGATTGGAAAAGAAAAAAAAAGGTTCTGATGCCTTTCAGAGTTGACTTGGTTTGGTGGCTTGAAACCCACACATGGTTTCACCAAACGGACTTCAGATGGGAACCTTTAATAAATGTTCTAGCTTTTAAAAAGCAGGGCAGTAACAGTGACCTCTGAGAGAAACAAGCGCTGTTAGACGGGACATAAATAACCCAATGGGTGAAACACTTCATTCTAACTCAGTTCTCAGCCGCTTGTACAGCAAACGAATGAGGGGCCCTAGGGGTGCAAAGTCTACTGGAAGGAAGATCCTAGTCTCCCTGAACCCGGCTTCAGCTGAGCATGACACACATCTCATTATTTCCAGAAACACCTACTTTTTATTAGGGAAAAGAGCCATTAGAAGACTGTGGGGGTGATATTGGTTCAGAGGCAGCAGGGCTTCTAGATAAATACAAACAGCTCTGGGGGATGAGAGCGGTAAGGATCAGGAAATCCAAGGGTAAGAGAAACTTCCCCTGCCCCAGGCAGATATTAAGAAAACCACAATACCAGAACTGACCCATGAAAACAAAGTTTATTAGCATCTAGAATTTACCTGCTACCATAAACAGTGCTGGCTTCCCAGGTGGCTCAGTGGTAAAGAATCCATCTACCAATGCAGGAGATGCGAGTCTGATCCCTGGGTCAGGAAGATCCCCTGGAGAAGGAAATGGCCACCCACTCCAGTATTCTTGCCTGGGAAAATCTCACGGACAGAGGAGCCTGGCGGGCTACAGTCCATGGGGTCACAAGAGAGTCAGACACAACTTGGTGACTGAACAACAACAACAACAAATAAAAAGTGCTGAGGACCCAGAGGTGTATCAGATACCCCAGGAGGAGCTCATAATCTGATTGGCTCTCCAGAACTGCAGCAGAAAGAGGTAGCCCCCACTCAGCTGGGAATTTGATAATGGGACTGTTCACTAAAGGGTGGACGAAGTGAAGAGGGCGTATAAAGGCTGTGGAGGTATATATCAACTTCGAAAGGAATGAGCCAAATCGAAATGGCTCTATATAGGTTAAGAGGATAAGTGGAATACAGATAAGTTCCACCAACTTGTCTTGAAGATTAAAGGGACTGAGATTTACCAGTTAGTTTGCTTAGCATCAGCAGCAGCAGCATCTCCCTTGTGCCAGAATGAAACCATACTCCTTCAATCTTTTCTCCATAACCTCAAGAATTCTGAGCTTCACAGCCCTTAATTCCCTCTCACCCTTGTGCTACCTGCGGCCATCACTGTGAAGGCTCTTCCACTAACCCTTCCACTGTGGTTGGCGCTATGGTATGCCTGGGAGTGGGTGTGCATCTGTGAGGGCGTGGGACTTCCCTCCAATCTCTTTACAGGCTAGGCTTCTTCACCTACTCCTTTAGCCCAGTAGACATCCTGGCTTTAGGAAGCGAAACAATCACCATTTCATACTTGAGGGCACTAACACCCCAATGGAAGTCAGTGTCTGACCAGCTCAAGGTCATGCAGTAGACGCAAGCCCACGTTTGAGTCCCTGCCCATTGCACTTCATTATTCTGTGACTGGCCTAGGAATGGGTCATTATTTCTGTCAGACAAAACTGTTCCCTGTGTTGGTGGCCATGACAACTTTGTTCAGGGAGATTACATTAATTCTTACTTTCTTCTGCACAACATCCAGAGTCTCCCCTGCTTTAGTCAATGCATTCATCTTTAACTCCGTCTTCTGTATATTTAGAATGACAGAATAATTTGCAGGCTAATTTAGGCTCCATTAGTATGCTATGCCTGCCTCTATTACAGTACTTACCACATCGTGCTATAATTTTTTGTTTACATATCTGTCTCTGCCACTTGACTGTGAGTTCCTACAGGGATTAGCCTATGTCTTCCTGATTGTAGTATTTTACCTCCTCCCCAGAAGCCAGCAGCTGAGCATTTTGAATATAGTAGGTTTTTAATGAATGAAACAGATTTATAGCAAGGTTCAATAGACAAGGGGCTTCCCTTGTGGCTCAGCTGATAAAGAATCCGCCTGCAATGTGGGAGACCTGGGTTCGATCCCTGGATTGGGATGATCCCCTGGAGAAAGGAAAGGCTACCCACTCCAGTATTCTGGCCTGGAGAATTCATTAGACAAGTACACCTAGTGGGCACATATTCATTTATTCAACAGATATTTATTAAACTCTTACTGTGTGCTTAGCACTATGCTAAGCTCTAGGAATCAAAACACACCACCTGTATGTGCTTAAGAAATAATGGGACGCAAAAAATGATAAATTCCTAATTGCTATAGACTGTGTTCCTCCAAAATTCATGAGTTGAAATCTTAACCCCAAAGTGCTGGTATGGGGAGGTGACATCTTATGAAGGTGATTACATCATGAGGCTGGAGCACTGGTGATGGGGCTAGAGTCACTACAAACGAGGCCCCAGAGAGATGCTGGCCCCTTCCCACGTGTGCGGCAATGCGACTGTCTGGGAAGCAAGCTCTCACCAGACAGGATCTACTGGCATCTCGGCCTTGGACTTCCCAGCCTCCAAAACTGAGATAAATACGTTTCTGTTGTTGATAAGCCGCTCAGTCTGTGGTATTTTTGTCACAGCACAAGGACAATAATCATCATGCAATTTGCAGAGATGCACAGGGTATTAAGGAAGACTAGAAGACGCTATTCAACATGGCCTGGTTGAGGAGAGGTTCAGGTAAGGGTTCTAAGAGAAGCAAACTGCTGAGCTGCATTTTAGAAAATGGTTATGGGATACCAAGTCAAAGACATGTTGGGAGGAGGCCACCAGGGAAAAGAAACAGTAAGAGAAAGGGCACTAGGGCCTGACATAGCCGGGTGTGACTGGAAACTCTGCCAATTTGGTGTTGTAGGAGGAGCACTAAGTATGAGACAAGAGTGAGGCAGGAAAGAGTTTCAAGGCGAGGTGTGAGGGGCCACTGCATCAAGTTACGGGACTTGGATATTATTCTATTAATGATACTGACGCAGTAAAGGGACTTGAATCGGGGAGAGATGTTGTACGGTTGGCATTTTAGGTAGAATCACACCATGACTGTGTCAAGAACACAGTTTGGGGATGAGACTAGAATTAGGAAAACCAGTTAGAAGAGCGTTACTGTAGTACTTGAAAGAGATGAAGAAGACTTGAACTAGGGTAGTTGTAGAAGAAATGGAAAGAAGAGGAGTGACTCGAGCTGGATTTTGGAGATGAACTTGGCACCTTGAGAGAGAGAAAACAAGGAGGACTCCCAGGAAGAAAATGGGTCCATACTCACAGAGGATGGAGTGAATAGTCAGGTTTGGGGCAAGTTAGTGAATTCATCTTATACATCTTGAGTTTGGGGTGCATCTAACTAATTGAGGGAATGTCCAACACGTAGTCGAAGATATGTTTGAAGCTGGATGGAAATAGGTAGAGGGTTGGGACTAGAGATGTGAAATTTGGGTCATAAGCTAGAAAGCAGTGGTAGAGACCAAGAAGGTGGCAAAATCACTATGGTCAGTACATAGTGTGAGATGGACAAAGGTCTGAACCAGCTCCCTGGGAAACGCCAGGGAGATTGAGGTCTTTGTCTCCTCTCCTTTCCCAATATTCCTTGACATCCTTACCCATCTGCAGACCTGTGCTTGAGATTTTGTATAAAGAGATAAAAGTCCCTCGATCTAGGATGCTTACTAGGAATCCACCCTGGGAGACAAAGCACAGGGACTCACATGTGCACCAAGTTTTAAGACATATCTGATCCTTTCCTGAGATAATATTTCTGATGGAAGAAGTAGAGGATTGAAGTGGGCTTAACAGAAAGTGGATAAATATTGAAAACTGAGTCTGAGGGTGTACAGAGCAAGCATGGTTCCTTTGTGGTCAGGCATGATGGCTCAGATGGTAAAGAATCCACCTGCCATGCGGGAGACCTGGGTTCAATTCCTGGGCTGGGAAGATTCCCCAGAGAAGGGAACAGCTACTCATTCCAGTATTCTGGCCTGGAGAATCCCCATGAACAGAAGAGCATGGTGGGCTACCGTCCATGGGGTCACAGACTTGGACATGACTGAGCGACTTTCACTTCACTCTGGTTAGAGTTCAGACTGCAACTCAACCTGCCTGTTACTATCTGTTGAATGCATTCAGCTTGGGCTTCAATTTCCTCATCTGAAAATGAGGATTACAATAGAACGTACTTCATAGTAGTGTTTAGAGTGTTGAATGAATCAACATGCACAAAGCACTTGAACAATACCTCCTACATGGTGAGTACTCTATTAGGCAATATTGTTATATATGGCATTAACTTAGGCTGTGGACCTGCATATGGGATTTTATATTTCTCATTTCCCAGACTGTCCTTTCCTTTGGGAATGGTTCCAATGCAGACCCTATACTGTTGGCTCAGGCTTGCTCTTCCCTCGTGTTTAGTGCCTGATGTTTGGGATCCAGTGATTCCTAGGTTTGCTTGTGTTTTGTGCTCCAGGTACAGCCTACTGTTCTTTACCCTAACACCTGTGAGCTCTGATTAAATCACTGAGCACCACGCACTCCAGTCTTACTAACTGCCCCAGGAGCACTTCCCTTAGGGATCTGCTCAGAACCCTCTGATCCAGTTGCCCGGGGGAAATGAGCTGGTGATGTCACAAGGTAGACACTTCCAGACCTCTCTGAGGTCCCCTCTGTCAGGCCTGTGGCAGGGCCCAGTTCTGAAAACTTTGCCCAGCCTAAGCATATTCTTGTCCACTCCAAAACAATGCAGAGACCCTCACTCCCTTCCAGGGTGACCGAACTCAGGTATGTTGGGGTCATGGCCACACGTCTCTTCCTGGTTCTCTGGCTACAGACTTGCTGTACTTCTTCCCTCCCAGGGAATAGAAATGCCTATGCAAATGGAGTGTGTGGGACAGCTCTCAGTAACTCTTATTTCTCTAGGATACAGATTAAAATCTGGGGGGGTGGGGGTGGGCAGCTAAAACCCTGGGGCTGATCGATAGAGGATCAAAGGTTATTTCAGATTTCAGAGGGCCTCAAGACCTTCGGAGCTAGATGACAACACCCTTCCCATTTCTAGTTACTCCCCTTTTCGTGCTAAACGTCCCTGCAATCTCTTCCACCAGGTTTGTCAACCTCATTCTCATTCTCTCATGATATATTATGGCAACTGCCTCACGCTGCCCCAAAGGAAAGGTAGAAAAGAGAATATACGGCCATGAAGGTATTTCCCTAGGGTTGGCTTACTGATGAGGTCATTTAATCATGCCCCACCCTAGCCAAATAGTGCAAAGGGCACTTCTTGCATTGCTCCCTGCCCTCTTCAAAGCCTAAAGACTGAAATGCACAAGCCAACCTGAAGATTCCCTGCTATTTCCTAAATGAAGGCACCTGAGACTCAGCAATAATCCTGTCCCCGATGTCTATCAGGACAGGAGCCTATAAGGAAAGCAAAACCCAGCTGTGTTGAAATTGTCAGTCCCAGAGGGGTGTGTTTCACGGTGCTCCATCTCCAGCCTACGCTAGGACTTCAGCTGTGACAAGGACGCTGGAAGGAGGCTGCTCACAGCTCTCTGCTCAGACCTAGCCATGACGAGGACGTCTACATGCGTATACCACTTGCTTGTCTTGAGCTGGTATATCTTCCTCAACTTTTATATCTTACAAGAAGCAGAGGATCCACAGAAATCCCAAATCTTTCTAAATGGGGGACAATGGAAGTACCTAACATTCCTTAATCTGGTAAGTACGCTTCAGGAAGCAACCTATTTGTCTCTAATATCGGTTATTTGTTAAAACCCTTTGATTTTATCCAGTACAAAATTCCGTTAACCTTCTTCTTCATAGTTTGTGAGTTTAGGCATTCTCTCTTACTTGCCAATTTGCTCTGAGAAACCCACTTCGGGAGTTATCCATAGATACCTCTTGTGCTGACTAATTATGAAACACTTTTTAAAATTATTTTTAAAAGAATCTTATCTCTTTTAAAAAATTTATTAAAAATTGTTATTTTTTTAAAAAAATTTAACTGGAGGATAATCATTTTACAATGTTGTGTTGGCTTCTGCCATACAACAGCTGGAACTAGATATCAGTCAGTGAGGCAATTCAGTCACTCAGTCATGTCCGACTCTGCGACCCCATGGACTGCAGCACGCCAGGCCTCCCTGTCCATCACCCACTCCCGGAGTTTACTCAAACTCATGTCCATTGAGTCTGTGATTCCATCCAACCATCTCATCCTCTGTCGTCCCCTTCTCCTTCTGCCTTTAATCTTTCCCAGCATCAGGGTCTTTTCAAATGAGTCAGCTCTTTGCATCAAGTGGCCAAAGTATTGGAGTTTCCAGGGGAGATTCTGGGCGAGCCCCTCCCTGTTTCCCTCACCCCATTTCACCAACAGAGGCACTGACATTTCTCTCTGCTCTTCGTATAAAATTGCCCAAGTCAGGCAGCTCTGACTCGGGTTTCATCAAACTCTCTGGCTCTTTGGCTTCTCTGGTGGCTAAGATGGTAAAGAATCTGCCTGCAATGCAGGAGGCCCATGTTTGCTCCCTGGGTCAGGAAGATCCCCTAGAAGAGGAAATGGTAACCCACTCCAGGATTCTTGCCTGGAGAATCCCATGGACAGAGGAGCCTGGTGGGCTACAGTCCATGGGGTCAGAATGAGTCAGACACAACTGAGCTACTTTCACTTTCGCTTTCAAGCTCTCAGGATGACAACAACAACTCCGATGCGTAGGTCCTCGGGGATGGCAGAGCAGGGCCAGGGGAAGAGAGATGCCTGGGGACATTTCATCGTCCAAAGTCCAAGGTAGCCCATGAACAGTGAGAAGACAGGGATTCATTTACAGTATACAGAGCCCACTTCCACACTTGGGACCAACCTCTGATTTCCATCATCAGGCTGATATATTCACTCGTAGGCTCAACCAAGTCAGAAATACAGTTAACTGTCTATTCCACAAAAACGCTTGAGATAACTGCTTTTACCTCTCAGAGAGTGGAAAGAATGAGGGCTGATAGGAGGGGAGAGTCCCCATCAGCACCCAAATAAAAGAACTGTAATTTATCGAGTAACCACGACAGCCTTTTGGTAGGTTCACTCTGCACAGTATAAAGACCAGTGGCTGGAGGAAGGCCTGGTTCTGGAGCCGCACTGCCTGGGTGCCCCTCACTTGCTGTGTGCTCCTGAGTGGGTTACCTCCCTTCTCTGTGCCTCGTACAAAGTGGCTGTGTGGTGTGGCGCACGGACTCCCGCCCTCCCCAGCCTCAAGGTACTCAGTCCCCAGCTCCTGGGAGGAGGGTTGACTGCTGATGCCTCACAGGCAAGCGCCTGTCCCACAGCTGTCCTCGGCAGAAGCGAGCCGCCGGGACTAGGGCTTAAGTCCAGTGAGTGACCGGCGGACCTGGGCTCCAGAGGCTGGGATCCAGGACAACTCTGAAGGCAGAGCGAGCTCCAGAGTTCCTTCCCGGAGTTCGAGAGCAGCTGATGGCAGGCGGCTGCGCTGCCCTTCGGTTCTGCTGGCTCCCTCCTTCTCTCGGATGCTCTGAGAGCCCTGCTCTTTGAACACTCGGCAGGTACCTCTCAGCATCGCAGATTCCTGACCCACAAAATGTGAGTCAATGTATAGAAAAGGTTACTCCTCCACCGCCTCTTTCTTCTTCTTCCTAATAAAGACATATTAACATAGAGCCTGCCCTGGTCTGTATCATGTCTAATTTCTGGCACCTAACAGACATTCTGTGAATGTTGGCTGTACAAATAAATGATTAAAACATGACTCCCACCAGTAAAAGCAACTTTCTAGAGAAGCCCATCCCGCTGGTAAGACAGTCTACCCCACGGCCATCCTGCCCCTACACAGAAGCCAGCTGTGATCAGCTGCACAACACAGGCCAAGTACTCTGACAAATGTATCTTCCTTCCAATCTGTCCCTCAATGTTCTTAATTCCTTCTCTTTGTTTATTGTGTTTATATCATTTCTTTTTCCATGTATTTTTTTAATCTCATTCTTTTATCTGTTTCATAAGTTTAATTGCACATAAATGATGACTGAAATAGCATATTACGTAATACACACACACACACACACTATATATATATATATATATATTTTTTTTTTTTTTCGTTTTGGTTGCACCCCACAGTATGTGGGATCTTAGTTTCCTGACCAGGGATTGAGCCTGTGCCACCAGCAAGGAGAATGCAGTGTCTTCATCACTGGATCTCCAGGAAAGCCCCAATTCAGATCCATTTGGCAAAGGCTTCCTCTACTTGTCCCAAGCGCCACCACCCTTACCACCACAGTTATATATTAATACTCCTCACAACTAGTCCCCATTTGCTGCTTTATTCTGTATTAATCTCCACTGCAAGTGTTGTATCATTCTGAAGGCAAGACCTGAGAAAGTCCCAGCCTGTCTGAGACAAGCAGGGAGAGCTGAGCTGGGCGTTGTATTACTTGACTCATTCAATCAGAGCTGTAACGTCTTGCTCAGGAAACTTGTGGAATCTCCCTCTGTGGAATTATTTTTAAATGAAGCAATTCTCATTTCCTGGGATAGGTTAAGAGGGTTCTGGCTTAAAGCAAGGAAAATAAACTTGATGGCTTGGAAAGGTTAATAAGCTTCTGTGTGCTCAAGATTTCTGTGAATCTTGTGAAGACATACAAATGTAAAAACTGAATATCCTTTAGCTCTGGCTTCTTAAATTGCACTGGTTATAAGAAATGTAAATATAAGCTCTCCCAGGTTGTAAGTTTGTCAGCCAGCAACAGAAGTGGAAAACAGCAGACAAACTTAGATCAGCAGCATTTTAGGAGAAGGCACCAAAACACCAATGGAATTAGGGAAGGAAAGATAAATCAGAGGGCAGCAGCTCTGGAGTAAATCCTGACTCAGAAGATACCATCAGCTCTGCTTTTCTGAGCAGCCAAAATAGTTGAGGAATGTAAACCACAGTAGTTTTGTTGTAAGAGCCATAAAAGTTGGCCAGGTGTTGCTATCTTCTTTGAATGCTACTGTATTAATTTGCTGCTATAACAGCGCACCACAGGCTAGGGGACTTGAACAACAGAAATTTCCTCAGACTTCTGGAGGCCAGAGGTCCACGACCCAGGTGTTAGCGGGGCTGCTTCTACAAGCCTCTCTCCTTGGCTTGCAGACGGCTGTGTCTCCCTGTCTTCATGTGGTCTACCGTCCGTGTGGTTCTGTGTGCTTATCTCCTCCTTTTATAAGGACACCGGTCCTACTGGATTAGGGTCCACCCTACCATCCTCATTTTAACTTCATCAGCTCTTTCAAGGCCCTGCATCCAAATACAGCCCCTTTCTGAGGTACTGAGGGTTATAACTTCAACATGTGAATTTGGGTAGGGGGCTGGGTACGATTCAGTCCATAACAGCTGCCACGTTCTCCCTTGACTATTCTTTCTGTGAATGTCTTCTCCACAACATTCCAGTGTATCGTCGTTAGAGAATGAGCAGACCAGTGTCCCATTTTGTGAGCTGATTCAAATCTGGCCTCGAGGCCCTCCGTGAAGCCTCCCTCTCCTTGCTCCCAGCTCTGCTGTGGGCATCCTCTAGGCCCTGTGTGCATGCTCAGTCACTTCAGTCCATGACTGTGACCCCATGGACTGTAGCCCACCAGCTCCTTTGTCCATGGGATTCTCCTGGCAAGAATCCTGGAGTGGGTAGCTATGCCCTCCTCCAGGGGATCTTCCCGACTCAGGGATCAAACCCGCATCTCTCATGCCTCCTGCGTTAGCAGGTCGGTTCTTTACCTTCGAGGGCTTCCCTGATAGTTCAGTTGGTAAAGAATCCTCCTGCAATGCGGGAGACCTGGGTTCGATTCCTGGGTCGGGAAGATCCCCTGGAGAAGGGAAAGGCTACCCACTCCAGTATTCTGGCCTCGAGAATTCCATGGACTGTATAGTCCATGGGGTTGCAAAGAGTCGGACATGACTGAGCGACTTTCACTTTCTTTACCTTTAGGGCTACCTGAGAAACACTCAAGCCCTCGTTCTCTCTTATTTATTTCTCTTGGCATCCCCCTCTCGCCTGCCTCCTGGGCTCCTCCGCAAGGGCCCCATAGAAATTCCTTGTTGATGCAGAAGGTGGCACGTCACTGTGGGTGGAGATCAGTGGCAACAAGGCTGCCTCACGTACACAGTGGGCATCTCTCCAAGGCAGCGTCCGCCTGCAAGCTGAGAGGAGAGGGGAGAAGGGATTGGCGGGTTTGTGGCCTGGACTCAAGCTGTGTCAGAGAAGGAGAAGCCCCAGAGGCTGTGAGTAAGAAGAGCCGGTGAGAGTCCAGTTTCCACGTTCCACGACTGGGAAAAGGCAAGAGAAAGTCAGGACGTGCTTGACTTGGGATGACACGAGGAAGGTCCCACTGCGGAAAGTGGTCACATGGACTTCACATGCTGGGCGGAGGCCACTCTCCCCGAGGAGGGAAAACCTGGCAGAAGCTCAGTGCTCTGTGCATGATGAATTGCCGTGTTGACAGAACGGTGCAGGCCTCCTCACCGGGGCCCAGGCCCTCCCTGACTCCAGCAGCTGCCTGTGCTGTCCTCGGGGGGCGAGCTGAAGGCCGCTGGGGAAGAAGGAGGGAGAGGCCCCTGTGGCCAGCTTCCATGGGCAAAGGCTGCCCCCCGGTTCTTCAGCCCTGAGGGGGCCAAACAGCAGGAGTGAATGACAAGTATGGGGGCATGGCAACCTCCTTGTGGCCTTTAAACTGTTGCCCATGGTGGTGCTAGTAGTAAAGAACTCGTCTGCCAATGCAGGAGACTTAAAGAGACACGGGTTCGACCTCTGGGTGGGGAAGATCCCTCTGGAAGAGGACATGGCAACCCACTCCAGTATTCTTGGCTGGAGAATCCCATGGACAGAGGAGCCCGGTGGGCTAGGGTCCCATAGCGTTGCAAAGAGTCAGACATAACTTAAATGACTGCCCACACTTTATTGCACACCCACCTTCGCTGGAAGGACCCCTTCTGGCTTGAAGCTTCCTCCTCAGGGCCAGAAAGGGGTTATTGCATGTTCCTGCTTTTCTACCATCTGATCATTCTTGGCTACTTTGCGGCCCCTCCTGCCACTTAAAGGAGGGTGTTTCCTCAGCCTTTGTGGCCCACTTCTCTCCTCTTCCCTCTGTCGTCTCTTGAGAAACCTCATTCCACTGCGGAGCTTCACTTTCTGCATCTCCGCAGGCCCGCCTCCCTGGACTGCATTTGCAAAAGCAAGTTCCTCTAGACAAGTGATTCTCAACCGTGGCTGCTCTGATTAGAATCACCCAAGAGAATGTTTTAACATCCTGAATCTAGGTTGCACCCTCAGACTCAGCACATTAGAATCTATCGGGGCTGAGAATCAGACTTTGGTATTTTTTGAAGTCATTTTTAATTCTCCCACCTGGAAATAGCGGTCTCTGGTCTGAGCTCCCACAATGCTTTCATCTTCGTTCTTAGAAAACTGACACATGGTTTGTATGTTTGTTGGTTGTAAAGTCTGGCTCGGAAAACAAACTTTGGGTTTCCTGGCCTTGATATTTATCAACCATGAGACTTCAGGCAAGTTTGGTCAGCCTCAGTTTTCTCGTCTGTAAAATGGGATGCGGAGAGGAATACTACTACTTACCTCATTGTGTTGTTACAAGAAATTGAAAGCTTAGATCAGTGCCTGGCGTAAAACGGGAAATCAATAAAAGTCAACTATTACCCCCCAAATGAGCTATCATAATTTCGAGTAGTCAGTAAGATTTGTAAATGATAAATTTGTGTCTAATCCAGTGGTTCTAGAACCTAAGCGTTTACAAAGGTCACTTGAAGAGTTTATTAGAAAACTAATTCCTAGGCCCTGTCCCCAGAGTCTCTGATTCTGCAGTCTGGGGGTGGGGTGGGGAGGGGCTGAGCACCCACATTTCTAACAGACTGGGGGGCGCTGCAGATCTGAGGACCCAGGTGGGAGCGTCCCTGGCCTCTTCTCCCGGTGTGTTCTCCTGCTCACCCCTGCTGCCCAAAGGGCAGCAAGAGGCCAGCTCGGCTAGAGGTCTTCTAGGGTTCTAGGCTCAGAGGCTGTTTTCCAGCCACCAATGTGGTTGATCATTAGTCCAACTTCCCAGGTACCAGGACTTGCCTGACTCAGACTCGGAGCAGAGTCCAGGCTGTTGTTCTGTACCAGGATGGATTCGGAGGCAATAACTCAAAACCAGCTCCTATTCTGTACTGTCATGACACTTTTTAGAAGCTGTGGGTTTGTGGCAAGCTGTGAGAATGGACAGAGCCTGCTCTGATTGTGATCTATGTCCTCGAAAACGGCCCTGCTTCTTTGAAAAAAAAAATTATTTATTTTTAATTGAAGGATAATTGCTTTACAATATTGGTTTCATTTCTGTCATACATCAGGGGGGCTTCCCTGGTGGCTCAAACAGTAAAGAATCTGCCTTCAACGCAGGAGACTCAGGCTTGACCCCTGGGTCGGGAAGATCCCCTGAAGAAGGGAATGGCAACCCGCTCCAGTATTCTTGTTGGGATGGTTCCACAGGCAGAGGATTCTGGTGGGCTACAGCCCTTAGGGTCACAAAGAGACACGACTGAGCGACTAACACTTTACTTTACTGCCAGATATCAGCATGAATTAGCCATAGGCATACGTATGTCCCCTCCCTCTTGAACTTCCCTCCCACCTCCCACCCTTCCCCTCTCAGGCGTAGAGAACAGACTTACGGAGACGGGCAGCGGGAAGGAAGGAGAGGGTGAGATGAGCAGAGAGAGTAGCATGGAAGCACATACACCGCCATATGTGAAACAGCCCGGGGGAATTTTCAGTATGACTCAAGGCACTCAAACTGGTCCTCTGTAACAAGCTGCTTCTGTTTTACCCTCAAGGCCCTCAGGGTACTCAGAGATGTACCCAAGCCCACCATGTGCTCTATCCCCATGGATTGAAATCATTCTCTCAGACAGATAATCTCTGCAAAGCCTTTGGATCCCCCCTCTTACTGTGGTGGCAAGGGGCACTGGCGTCTTCCTCAGACAGGCAAGATGTCGTTGTGTGGGTCTCCCCCAGGGGAGCACAGAGCTCCTTCATGGTGCTCTTGACCCTGATTCTGGCTTCTCTAATGAGGTTGCAACACCAGGCATTTAAAGCTATTTTCTTCCTAGGAAGGAGTGAGAATACATCCACCATTGACCCCGGTGCTGTGCCCTTGTGCTGTTTATTTGGTTTTTCCCTCCTCTGTGCAGCCAGGGTATCTGTCTCATTACATTCTCCTGTTAAGCTGACTCTATTCTGTTTCCATTTTCGCTCCATTACGCTAACTACTGCACACATTATTATCCCCTAAACAACTTTACACAATCCGTTTTAGTGAGCAAGGTCAGGGCCCAGTGAGCTAAAAGACCAGCCTTCCAGTTGGCTCCCAACCAGAACAGCCAGCAGCCCCCTCCTTCTCAAATCAACCCTGCTCCCAGAGGGATGGTGCTTCACGTCAGTGAAGAATGTATTAATTAAAGGAAATGAAAATGTGCTCATTTGTTGTAATGAATTTAGCTCTTGCAGGCCATTTTCTTCGGGGTGGCCTGCTTGGAAGATGTGCTGAAAAGAACGAAAGGAAAAAAAGACATTAAGTTCGTAACGGCCTTCAGAGACCTGCTTTTCACCACACTGGCTTTTCCGATGTCTGCAGTAAGTTACAAAGATATGCAGGTGATCTAACGCACATGTCATATGGACCAACGTTTCTCCTAGGCAGCAAGAGCCCATTACTGTAATCCATGGCAACTGCCTTTGCATAAGTGGCCCGAGGACTGCATTGCACTGCCCAGTGTCTTGGGGAAATAAGACACATCACTGCCAAGATTTATTGTTAATTTTTGCATCTTTGTGTATGTTTGATACGAGATCCTTATTACTGTCGGGCAGGGAAGTCTAAAGGACCTTTCTTAACCAAAATACATCCAAGATAATCTTGGTTCCATTGGGATGATGGGAATGGAGCATGCTAAAGAGGGAGATGAGTAACTTGCCTTTCATACATCTGGTTTCACTTGAACAATAAGCATTTGTTACTTTTGCAAGTGGAAACCATTTTTTAGAAAAAGGTATGAAACCTTTCAAAGTCGACATTTTGAGAGGAGAGAGACAGTCTGTCTGAAATACCTGGGGTGGGACCCACAGTGTGTGGTGCCTCATGCATTTTGTTGAATGAATGGACATTGGGAAAAAGCAAGACATATGCAAGGGACAGCTGTAGCTGGTACTGTCCACATTTCTACATCACTCACGATTTCATTCATTAGTTAGAATGAAAACAAACTGAGGCCACGCACACCAGCAACCCAGCAGGGCCTGTAATGAAAAATGACTATCTCCTTTCACCTCTCATCGTCCTGCTTCCTACAGTACTGAGACTTTAAACTTAAATCCAGAATGAAACTCTCCAAGCACTAATGAGTTCTCAGATAGGAGAGCAAGTACTGGCATTCCAATCTTACTTTGCAGGACACCTCCTCCTCCACCCCCAAAAATCTTCTAAAGGCCAAGTTGCTTAACAATGGAGTTTATTCATTTTCTTAAGACTTAGAAATTGAGCCTTTGGAATTTAAGAAGATAGGACGATCAGAAGATTAATAGTTTTTTTTAGTTTTTTTTTCATCTCTGAATTGATTTTGTAGCATGGAAGACAGAGACTTTGAAATGATAGCCAAGGGGTGCAAGAGGATGGAGATCAATCCAGAGTTCTGAGCAAGAAAGAGCTCCAACTGTCAGTTAACTAGCTTGGTGGATTATCCTGGGGGCTTGTCACTTATCCTCCCCCCAGCCCCCCACCCCCAACCCCAGTCTTCCTGCTTCCCCTGGCCATGCCTACCTAGAGAGTGGGCAAGCCATGTGTAAGGCTTAGCCACTCCATTTGGCTGCTTTCAGCCCTCCTGGGGAAGCTTAGAGAAGAGAGAAGTCATTGGTTAAAATGAAATGACTTAATGGTCTGCGAATCCTGTTTCTCTACGTCCTCTCTGCCTGCCACAATGACAACTGATTCCTAACTCTCTGAAGTCCCCAGAGACTGGGCATTATAATTCTACAATAAATGATTTGTTCCTTCATTTAATAATTCTATATAAGAATGTATCTTTAAGACTGGTATCTATTTTTATTTTGCTATGTTTTCTTGACTGTCTTAGGAAGCACCGATTGAAAATAAACCTAATGGTGCTGTTTTTCTGTTCTATTTCGCAGTTTGTATTTTTGTCATTCTGGATTCTCTTTCTCTACGATAGAGAACTCGTTTACCCTAAGGCCCTAGATAACATCTTCCCAGTGTGGCTGAATCATGCAATGGTGAGTAAAAGGACAATTTAGTGAATCCTGAAAAGCAATAGATTCTGTTCTGAGAACTCCAAGTGCCTTATTTATGTTTCCAAACTTCTCCTCAAGCCCCAGCATCCCGTTCACTCTTCCCTCTTCATCCTGTCACTGTTGATTTAAAGAGCACATTGAGAATATGAAATGAACAAAAAGTGGTGCTGTAATCAGAGTCACTGAGAGCAGATGGGATGTCCAGGCAAAACTCTTTGCCAAGTTGCTTATGAGGTCATTGAAAAGACATGAAACCATAAGGACAGGCAACTTCTTGGATGTTACAGTCGTGAAAGGGAAGCAACTTCAGCAAATATTAATAACATGTAATGAGATTCCTACCTAGGAATTGAATCAAGCAAGCTTTAAAATTAATCCATCCTGAATGTTAACTAGACTTACTGTGGTGAACATTTTACAATACATACAAACATCAGATCATTATGTTGTACTCCTAAAACTAATATGTAATTCACGTCAATTATACTTAAACACCTCCCCCGCCAAACCACCCAAATGTGCAAAGCATATGTCACAGCTCAGAAGTAACTTCTTAGCCGATACCTGATCAGGAACATTTATTCACAAATGTTCTGCATAATTCTGTTTCCCATTTGATTTTTTTATTCACGCATTTATTTTTGAGGAGCTGAAGAGTAAACAGGACCTGTTCTGAGTTGTTCAGGTCACAGTATCTGGATACCAGTGACAGTGGCCTGGACAAGCAGAGCTGGAGCAGCACTGCCCAAGTCTGGGTTGAAGGAGGAGGTCTGAGTCATGGGCACCACATGCGCGAAGTAATCATTCGAAGTGCTTGCTCCACTTCTCAATATTTACAAAATGTATTTCCACATTAGTCAGGAGTGCAGGAGGTCCAAGAGTTTGTGAAGCAAATGACATTTAAAAACCTCCGGGAAATCACAAGGGAGTAGCATGTCAAGGCAAAAGGAGAAGGGGGTGGCAGAGGAGGAGATGGTTAGATAGCATTAATGGCTCAATGGACAGGAATTTGAGCAAACTCCGGAAGACAGAGGAGGACAGAGGCACCTGGCATGCTGCAATCCATGGGGTCACAAGGAGTCAAACTTGACTGAGCAACTGAACAACAACAACAAAGTATGTCAAGTCTTCTTGGGGTCACAGACTTCCTTCTACCCTCAACTTTTCCACTGTCTCAAAACTTACATGATTAGCAATTTGGAAAAGTGGCTCAGTCCACTAACCCTGCTCTACCATGTGGCCTGCCCCTTAGGAAAAAAAACATACTTTCACTTTAAATATGTTCTCTGTGAGATACTAATTTTTAACTAAGGTATACAATTCCAATCTCATTTAGAGCTCAGGACCAAATGCTATGTATTAAATAAACCCCAGCTCTCAGAGACCCCTCCTACAACCTTCTTTTTGTCAGATCACCTCCTCACCTTCCCAGCTTCCCATGAACGTTAATCTGAAACCCTTACAAAGGGAATATTCTGAATATTTTATGGCACTTAGACTATGTTAAATGGGCTTCCCAGTTGACTCAGTGGTAAAGAATCAGCCTGCCAATTAAGGAGACACAGGAGATGTGGGTTCAGCCCCTGAGTCAGGAAGATCCCCTGGAGGAGGAAATGGCAACCCTCTCCAGTATTCTTGCCTGGGAAATCCCATGGACAGAGGAGCCTGGTGGGTTACAGTTCATAGAGTCGAAAAGAGTAGGACATGACTGAGAACGCGCACACACACACACACACACACACACACACACACACACACACACACACACTGTGTTAAGCCTCTTCCTCAAATAGGAGCCTATTTAATTCACACAACTTTCTTTAAATAACAGCTACAATCCTGACTTTTTTTCCAAATTAAAAAAAATACTCAGAAAACGTAAGTGATTTACCTGGGGCCACTGAACTCATAAGTGGGGCAGTATTTAAATCCAAGGCTGATTCACTCTTCATCACCTTATATTACAGTAAGTGCAGAACTTTGGGTTCGATCTGGTTTCATAATTCACCAGGCAATCAGAAAGAATGTCACTTTGCTTGATTAACATAGCAAAGTGAGAATTCTCAGTTAAAAAAATCCAAAATCCCCATCTGCCTGCTAATAAGCCAAAACACTACTTAAGAAAATGAAGCTATTTGAGACAACTGACTGAGCTAGACGTTACTAAAATAAAAAGGCAGAGTATTGAACGTGTCTTTTATCTGAAGCCAAACACATATATCAAATAAATACCTTTTTGAGGTTTTGTTAGCCCAGCTAGTAGTTTTCATACATCTATTTCAAGCTTCCTACCTCTTTGGGGTACCATTTTCCCACATGGAAGTAAAGTTAGGTTTCTTCCAAATAGTTGTGGAAGCCCAGCGCTTGTGAGCTTGCTAAACAGCCATATGGATTTTTGGTACTTTTGGAAGCAGACAGCTTGAAAATGTACATCCTATCCATCAGTTAATTAGCAAGGCAGATACTATACAACAGAGAACATTAAATAGTTGCGTACCTTCACAACTGGGGGTTTCTTTTGACCCTGCTCCTTGACTTTTGGCCAATCAGTTAACCCGAATCCTTTAAAGTGAAAGGGTTAGGATCAAAAAAGGTGGGATGAGAGTGAAAAAGAGAGCAAAAAAGGCAAACTTGCCCTGGGTCAGACACAGACTCTTCTGTGGTTTTGTTAATTTAATTGGAGAATCTCTCAAGAGAGCCATTTCTAGTGAAAATGTTGGTGTCAGCCAGTGTTGGGTACTCCCAGTGGGGTCATCCCCGAACTTCCAGGCTTTCTTTTCATGTCTGATCCACATCCAATGTGCTCATGACTGCCTCTCATCCCTCTACCCCAACCTGTGAACCTTACTCTGGACATTTTCTGTCCTCAGTATTAAAGTCTCCTGGTCTGTGGCCTCAAGGAATGCTCTCTGTTAATTTTCTAGATACTGCTATAAAAGAGAACAGAAATGACTGTTACTGGGTTAATGTGTTAACACTTTCCACATTTTAACAGTGTCCTTGCGTGACAACTCAAATGAGTAAATACCCAGAAACCACCACTGTGGCGGCCAAAGTGATGATGGGCAGTCAAACCAGACATTGGTCTAGTTGCCTCCACGTGGGGCTGGGCCTGGCCTTAAAAGGAACCAGAATCGTTCCTTTTCTTTTCTTCCACAGTATAAGAATTTCTGCTGTACAAAACCAGTGTTACGCTTTCCTGAAAGGGTCTTTCATTTCACAACAGCATTTATGTTTGCTATTTCTTAGCTTTGGAATATTCTTCCTATTGCATTCGCGTTGCTGCCCTGGGTTTTATGAGTAATATTTGTCCAGTTAAGAAATACCACTCTCCTCTTTGACACAGTGTAGTTCTAAAACCTTTATGTTTCAAGTCTTTGGTCTCCTTCCAGCCTAACCCCTCTAGTTCGTTATAGACTTGCCATTGCAGTAAGACTGTTTGAAGCTGATCATCAGCTTTAATTGATATTTTTCTATCCTTGCTGTATATTCAAACCAAACAGTAACATCAGTGAAATGCCTACCTCCACCATGATCAGGCTGCCTTATTTAAAGTAGATCAACCCGACTGTTTTGTTGCTAAGCATTCTCCAGTCTTCATGAAAGAAGGGAAAGAACAACAAAGTATTCCACCAGGTTTTGCCAGGAAACCATTAACTCCTCAGGCATTATGTAAATGGCTACTAAAGACAGAACCAGAAAAGACGGATTTAAACAGCAGGAAGAGGACTCAGTACCTGAGGGAACACTTAGATCCTAACCCGGGATATCTGGGGAACTTATTTCTCTGGAAATCAACAGGCATCATTCTCCAAATGCAAGGTGAACATATCAGAGACCCTCCGAGGCCCTCTGCATTTGAAAATACCACGCGACCATTGAGCATGTGTATATAAGCACCTTATAACCTGCCAAGGACTGCATAAATATCAATAGTTGTTATCACGTAAGACTCTCAGTCCACGATCACAGAGCTTTAGAACTGAAAAACCTTCCTTTACATTAATGGAGACTTCAAAACAATCTGTTTTTGTGAGACAGGCCTTATCTTGGCTCTTTAAATTGGAGTAAATACCGAATCCAGCTACCCAGTTATTTCGCGTGGTGTCGTTCATTCATTTGAGGAAATAATGAAGTTGTGACCATGTGGACAACACCATGATGGATATTTGACAAGAGTTTTGACTCCTGGCTCCCTCAAATCTTGTTGAGCCTGGTATACTTGCACAAAGCTGAAATAATAGAGATAACAGTTAATACTAATGCATAGGCGGTATTGAGCAGCGGTATGTGATAACGGTCGAATGGACAAGGTAGATGGGAGGGCTGCTATGCCCTGAGTGTCCCAGCCTGGCTGAGGGTCATGAATGGGCAAACTAGAAAGCCTTTGAGCCCTGTCTGAGAGCTTGCTGGGGAAGCAAAATGTCAAAGAAGTAAAACTCCAGTCCTTCCAGCTTCCTCCTCATTTACAGCATGCAAGATGTTGTCCATCACTAAATTCAGGTTCAGTTTCAGATTTTCCTCTCCCCCTGTAAGCTTGGTGTGCAACTGTTGTGCTGCCAGGTAGAGGCAGATGAGTCCTCTTGAGAACAGAAGGTCGCCTGTGGGAATGTCAGTATCAGCCACCTTTTGTCCTCACCAGTACAAGCCCCTCACCCATGCCTCCCTGGTTCCTCACCCCAGCAGCCTTCTGGGCAGAGGAAACCCACAATCTAGATATCTCCGGATAGCTCAGTGGTTTTCAGCCTTTCAGAAATAGGACGCTTTGTGAATCTGAGGTAATCTATGAACTCTTTCCCAAGGAAAGCACAAATAACCATAAAATTGTGTGCAGAGTTGTAGAAGGCTCATAGACCCTCAAAGTTCTATTTATGGACCTCAGATTAAAATCTCCTGATATAACTGAGCATATACTTGGAAAGTGGGCCCCCAGGTGAGTTCAAATTAAAAAAAAATTTAGAATTATTCATGGGCAGACAAGAGAAATATTAGGTATAATTCCTAACCTCAAGAAGCTTATAGTTATCTATACACTTGTTATCAATACAGCATGTTCCCACCTATCCTTTTAACCTGCTGTAAGTAGCACCTATGCTCCACAGTGTCTTTGGTAGAATGTTTGCCGCAGTTAAAAAACAACCACCTCTTCTCCAATATTATCCCCAGAAAGTCAAGTCTGAAAAGAAAGAGGGTGTCCTGGTCAGGGTTCCTCTGATAGCCTATGCCTCCCATCTACCTCTGTCTCCATGCGATATAGGACAATAGCCAGAGAATGTTCTGCTGATAAAGCAGTGTCCCAACCTGTGTCACTAGTAGGATGGCAGGTGAGATCCTTTGGAGGCTTAGTCTGAGTGCATGGATGTGCTGTGCTGGTGTTCAGTATAGACCTTGAATGTAGAACCATCAGGATTCACTGAATTGGGGCAAAAAAGGGAGATGAGATTATTAGCTTAAGACACAGAGAAGGTAAGATGGTAGGGGAGGTGCAAGGGTTGCGGAGGAGGACACGTGTTTTTTTTGGACATGTTTGGGATGCTAATTGGTCAACAAAGTTTAGATGCAGAATAAGCAGCTGGACACAAAAGCCTAGGGGGGGATTTCTGGGCTGGTGACATAAATTTGATTGTCTTCATTATAAAAATTGCTTTACAATTAAATAAAATCACCTAGAAAGTAAGTATGGTTAGAGAAGATACCCCAAGACTAAGCCTTAGGACATTCCAACTTTCAGTACTTGTGAGGAAAAGCAGGAGAATTCAACAGAGGAGGTGGAGAAGATGCCAATGAGTTAGGAGGAAATCCAGTGCAGTTTAGTCTCCTGGAAGGCAGGTATAAAAATATCTCAAGAAAGAAGAAATATCCTATGTCAAAAGATGCTGAGAGGTCAAGTAAGAACGTCACTGTAAGATGATCACTGGATTTGCAGTAGTGAACTCTGGTGACTTGTAGGAGAGAGGTTTAATAAAGGGGGCCAAGGAGAGCCTTGGCAGTGCTGTCTGGACTAGTTCCTGCTGCTGCTGTAAAAAATTAACACAAACTTAATGACTTAAAACAATACAAATTATTATTTTACAGTTCTAGAGGTCAGAAGTTCAAGGGGCTTTCCTCCTAGCTCAGTTGGTAAAGAATCTGCCTGCAATGCAGAAGACCTGGTTTTGATTTCCGGGTGGGAAAGATCCCCTGGAGAAGGAAATGGCAACCCATTCCAGTACTCTTGCCTGGAGAATCCCACAGACAGGGGAGTCTGGCAGGCTACAGTCCGTGGGGTCGCAAGAGTTGGATATGACTTAGCAACTAAACCACACGTTCAAAAAGGGTCTTAAATGGGATAAACTCGAGGTGTCAGCAGCAGCATTCCTCCTGGAAGCTCTAGAGCAGAGTCTGTTTCCATGCCTTGCCCATCTACAGTCTGCCTGCATTCCTTGATCCATGGTCTCCTTCTCCTTCACATCTGTTGCACCATTAAATTCTTAAATCTTCTCTGAACATTTTGTACTCTAGACCAAGTCCACATTAGAAAGAGAAGATGTGACTGCCAACAATGACCAGAGAATGGTGTTGAGAAATCACTTGTCATATGACTCTGGAGAGGGAAGAGCTGCTCTAGCTAAGCCAATGACTGGATGCATTAAAGCTGTAACCCCAGGGAAGATCCTTTTTCAGAGCACTGTCCTAAAGCTCCTGGGCAAGAATGAAATTAGAATCATTCATCATACCTTGATATTTACTTGGATATTTTTTCAGGTTTAATCACTACAGTTTTATTTATAAGTTGTCCTCTTGCTTTAAAATACCTTATTCATTCCATTCACCTCCTAATCTAAGGTAGATTAGGCTCTCCAATGGGACTAGAGAAACACTGAGAAGTTAAATGAATGCTTAAAGCTCAGCAGTGGAACCAGAAGCTAAGCTGGGATTAGAAGGCAGAGTGAGTTGAGTAAAGACAATAAAGCCATCTTGCTGCTCAGGACATCTTAAGGTAAACAGGAGATTCTGATAATGAACTTCCAAAGGATTACCAGCCCACTTAAAGTTTTATATAACTAGAACCAAGCAATCACAGTGCCTTCTTTATTCATCACTTGAGAGCAGGAACCAGAATGGTGAAAGTATATCTTTCTTTTTTTTTAAACCCCAATTCATAGAACTTCCAATGTGTGCTGAAGAGTAGCTTGCTTTTATAATTCTATTATCCAGTGATACTCTATCAAGGGACTGCGTTTTAAATTGAAGAACACCAGTAGAAAATATCCCAATTTCAAAATCAAGGTCAAAGATTTTTAATGATCAAAAATTATACATGTCTTCTAAGAAGTTACTGGGAATTTGAATAACTGAAATCATTTGGTGCCCTTGAGGGTTTGCTAGCAGATCTCCCCTCCTGTGTGATGTAATTAATCCCTACTTCCATGGCAATCATGTGCAATACCACCAAGAGGATGTTAGAGGATACCCAGGTTGGAGAAACTCACAACAGAAGATCCTAAACCTCTCTGACAAATAAATAGACTCTAAGTAGGTTCAGTTCAGTTCAGTCGTTCAGTTGTGTCCAACTCTTTGTGACCCCATGGACTACAGCATGCCAGGCTTCCCTGCCCATCACCAACTCCCAGAGCTTACTCAAACTCATGTCCATTAAGTCAGTGATGCCATCCAACCATCTCATCCTCTGTCGTCCCCTTCTCCTCCTGCCTTCAATCTTTCCCAGAATCAGGGTCTTTTCAAATGAGTCAGTTCTTTGCATCAGATGGCCAAAGGATTGGAGTTTCAGCTTTGACATCAGTCCTTTCAATGAATATTTAGGCCTGATTTCCTTTAGGATGGACTGGTTGGATCTCCTTGCAGTCCAAGAGACTCTCAAGAGTCTTCTCTAACACCACAGTCCAAACACATCAATTCTTTGGCGCTCAGCTTTCTTTATAGCCCAACTCTCACATCATACATGACTACTAGAAAAACTAAAGCTTTGACTAGACAGACCTAAGTACGTAGGAGAGAGTTAAAGTCCCATGATCTCAAAACAGAAGTGAAAATGCCCACGAGCAGCCTGGTGGAGGTTGGGAGAGCCTTCTCTGATAGATCTGAATGGACATCCCCTTCCTGATTAGGGAGCCAGCACAGAAAACCCCTGCGCGCTTCTTGTTGCTTTGTAACCTGACAGCAGACACTCTGACAGCTGCCGAGTCCTGTCCTTGAACAGGGAGCTGCTGACAGACTCTCAACCAGTGCCCACATCTCTTTCCCTGGTCTCTTTATCTTCTCTGCCTACAGAGCAATTACTTGTGCCTAACTGGGAATTGAGCCTCTCCAAGTCCTCTAATCTTACTCTCACCTCCAGGTCTTTGGATTACCAGCCAGGAGATGATTTGTATGAGCTTCGTTGGTGACTCAGTGGTAAAGAATTAACCTGCCAGTGGAGGAGATGCTGATTCCATCCCTGGGTTGGGAAGGTCCCCTGGAGGAGGAAATGGCAACCCACTGCAGTATTCTCACCTGGGAAATCCCATGAACAGAGAAGCCTAGTGGGCTACAGTCCATGGGGTTGCAAAACGTCACACACAACTTAGCAACTAAACCACAACAAAAAGATGATTTCTATAGAGAATTATCTAGCCTATTTGATGGTGATTCCACTTGCCCACATATTATATACCCATCACATGGTTTCCTAGCTCTCACATGCTTATATTCAAAGTTTTGAATTCCCAGCCCTGCCCTCCATCCCTTCCAACCCAGTGGGCACATTCTATTATATATAGGTACTTGCTTGCCAGCTGCTTCCTAAATCTCAACAGCTCTTTCAACCCACCCTAACTTACTTACTAGCTTCGTCCTTTTTCTATAGCCTTCATGTATTCACTAGACTCATTTATTTTCTCTAGAAGTTTATATTTAGAGCAAAGCAGAAGAGGAGTGAGAACGTGGAGACGAGAATGAGCTCTTTCTCTAGGGACCTAGGGAGTTCATGAGTGTTGAGCCACATGAGACAGGGGTGACTGCAAGAGTCTATGAGAGTATGAGCAAAAGGTTTGCTCAAAGAGAAGATCCTGCTCTTATGCTCAGTGATTCTACATTGAGTGCTGAGTGCATATGCACAGTCTTTTAATAGTGGTCTGACAGCCAAAATGGCCCAGATGCCATTAAAGAGCATTTCTGTTAATACAAAAATCTACAGGCATGCAGTGCACACTCCATCTATTCACTCAAAGAATCAGCTATCTAATTATGAATATTTAATACCAGAATAAAAACTTGATGTTAGAAACAAGGCTGCTGATCAGGAGCAAGAGGTCATGGCCATTGCTTGAAAACACCATCTTTGCTATTGTTTTAGGACATGTGACTAACAGACAATAATGTAGTGATATTTCCCTTTTTACCCAATTCATGCTTGACATTCTTTTGTGGCAGTGATCGGCAGAGATACTAAAATACTTAACCTATCAAACAGTATTTAATAAAAGTCTTTTGTCTCCAATCAACCCAGGGAGTTTAGTTTAGGGCTTACATGTGGGAACATTTTAATTAATATGCATACTTTTTCTGACATATTTTAAAATGCTTTGCGAACCTAATAATGTCAGAGTTAGTGGCATTAAAATATCATGATGATCACAGAAATTGTAAGCTTAGCAAAAAAAGGTGCTTAAGAAATATTTGTTGAATGATATTTGACAACTGGAATATTAAGCTGCATATCCAATGGGAATGACACTTAATATCTTTTGAGACAATGACTTTTAGAGCATGATATGTATAGTCTAAGACAACTCCAGGTGCAGATCATCAGGAAACATGCCATCTGGTGAAGCAAACTCTATCTTCATAAAAGTCCTTTCACATCTGTTAAGGTTCTTCTTGGGCTAAAAAGTTGGAAGGGATGAATATTAGGAAGAAAGGGGCTGGACCTTGATCCCCAAACCTTAGTTGGGGATGAGTGGAAGCAAAATGTCTTGGCTCTGTGTCTCAGTTGAAGAAATGGTCAATCTCAGATCAACAAGTTTTCTACAAGTTAAAGTTTGATTTAACGGAAAGATTTTACTTAGGTACCAATAAAAACCTCAGTTCTAGCCCCATTTCTGGGATTGTCTTGTTGTGTGGTTTTTGGAAAAGCTAATAGACTTACACTGGGTACTAATTCCTTAAAATAGGTGTGTTTACTCTTCTTAATTCTCCCTGATGCTATTGTTGTTCAGTTGCTAAGTTGTGTCCAACTTTTTGTGACTCCATGGGCTGCAGCACACCAGGCTACCCTTCCTTTACTATCTCCCAGAGTTTGCTCAAATTCATGTTCATTGAGTTGGTGATGCCATCCAACCATCTCATCCTCTGTTGCCCCCTTCTCCTCTTGCTCTCAATCTTTTCCAGCATCAGGGTCTTTTCCAATGCACTGGCTCTTCGCATCAGGTGGCCAAAGTATTGGAGTTTCAGCTTCAGCGTCAGTCCTTCCAAGGAATATTCAGGGTTCATTTCCTTTAGGATTGACTAGCTTGATCTCTTTGCAGTCCAAGGGACTCTCAAGAGTCTTCTCCAGCACCACAGTTTGAAAGCATCAACTCTTCAGCGCTCAGCTTTCTTTATGGTCCCACTCTCATATCCGTACATGATTACTGGAAAAACCATAGCTTTGTTGGCAAAGGTGAGGCTATTAGGAGCAAATAAAATAATATGTGTATAACTTAAAATGCTATCAGTGATATGTAACAACCTATGCCAAACTGTTGTGAACTTGGGATTGTCATCACTCCTCCTCCATCCTCCTCTGTGTAGCAAGGGGTAAGCCTGGAACCACACGCCAGCTCCTAGAATTCCTTTCTGCATATGGTTCCAGGTAAGAGTCAGCCAATGAGAGGCACACCCGTGAGATGTAAAAGTAAGGAAGCCATTTTTATCTAATGTTCATTGAGAACAGATGTGCAGGCGTGAGATTAGCATCAGCTCCTGGACAGGCACCCAGGAATTGCAGGCTTTTATACTTAGAGGCTAAGTTCAAGGGAGGCAGTGCCCAGAGACCACTGAGATTTGTTATAGCTTCTTGGCCAGCTCCCTTGATCATTCTCTTGTAGTAGAAGTCTCTGTGACTTTTACTGCTTTACACTTTCCAATAACTGCCAAAGCCTCTAAAAGCTTCATGCTTGGAATCCCTCAGTGGGCTCCCCCGTTCCTGTGGGATCCTGACTGATAATGAGAGTGAACTCCTGCATCTTTCCAAATCATGCCCCCAACCCTTAACAAGAGGAGAGAGTCATTCATCCAAAGGAAATAAGGTCCTGAATGATGGCAGTTTCTGGCTACAGAGAGCAAGAGTAGCTTGAAACACACACAAACACACGCAAACTTTACAAGACACCTCAAATGTCAAACAAAATATTTTAAAAATATTAGTAAACATTTGACTTACAAGAAAATAATGGAAATTCTCCAAAGCTAAAATAAAATAGAAGAGGAGCTAAGAAAGAGTGATGTGCAGGCAATATTTGAAGAGAGAATCATTCATTATTTCTTGGAATTTATGAGAAACTAACCCTCAGATTCAAAAAGTGCTGTTAAAAAAAAAGACACACACAGAACACAGAGCAGATATCCATCTCTTGTATGACATCACATACACCTCAGACAGAAAGGTCCTAGAAGGAGCCAGACTAATAAAGTGCATCTCCCCAAAAGACAATGCTGCTACACTGATGGCTGATTTCTCAATACCAACAAAGAGGCCCGAAGAGGTGGAATAATAGCTTCAAAATATCGAATAAAGAAATGGCCAAACTATTTGCTCACTGAAAGTATCTTCTGAAACAGGGACAAAGTAAAGACATGTTTAGACACACCAAAAAACAGACCTTATCACCTGCAGACCCTCAGTAATGGAAAATGCTAAAGGTTATACTTCAGGAAGATGGAAAATGGCCTCAAAAGGGAAGCATGAGATACCAAAAGTGATGACAAGTAACATGTTCAGTTTATGGTGACCTTAAAAAGAATGAACCAAAATCCTGGATGAAAATAGGGTAAGTTGAGAGAGGGCTGATTAGAATTAAGTTATGCAAAGCCCCCCTCGATCGCTGGTGGGGAAGGGCTAGAAATAATGATTTATATTAGCCATTACCACATTAAATACGCATGTTTTAATATCTAGAATGGGCTTACCTGGAGGTTCAGAAGATAAAACAATCTGCCTGCAACGCAGGAGACTCAGGTTTGATACCTGAGTCCAGAAGGTCCCTTGGAGAAGGGAATGTCTACCCACTCCAGTATTCTTGCCTGGAGAATCCCAGGGACAGAGGAGCCAGGCGGGCTACAGTCCGTGGGGTCTCAAAGAGTCAGACGCAACTGAGCGACTAACACTTTCATTACACTAATGTCCAGATTAGCCACATAGAAATGTAGTGTATGAATTCTGCATCAGTAGAAAGGGAAAAAATGAATAGAAAAAAAACTGATGAAAATTCAAATCCATAGTGAGAGGCTGCTCTAAGGTGTGGAGACAAGCATGGGAATGGGACCCGGTGTAAGGCAGATTCAAAGGAAAGACCAGTTCTGCAGGATTAAATTCCCCTGCCCCAGGAAGCATTTCTACTGTAGTGTTCTTGAAGGCACAGATCTCTAAATTATGTAACCAACTCCTAACTGAGCTATTTTAGTTAGGAGTAGCTCATCGTAGATGATAGCTCATCTGGAGTCAGATATGCTGGGGGGTAGGGAGGGAGGGGTGCGGTGGCATTACGGGAAGGTCAGAATATATTTGAAAGGGAAATACAAAGTTTCTGCAGTACTCATTTTAAAGGGGTAGAGAGAAGGAAAGAAAGAATTAATGATTAAATCACCCTTTTTGTTCACCCATTTATTAGGGACAAGAGCCCCTTTCCCTCAGGCTTACTCCACAGGCTGCTACTTAATAATACCAAATTGTGATTAGAGATGAATGTGGTGGTGTGTTCTCCTTTCTACTTCTGGTGACCGTCCCTGGAGAGGAGGTCCTGAGAGTTTTCTGGCAATTAAGAAAAGGCTCTTGATCATAAAGTGATCTCTGGAGGTGATCAAATTGCCTGCCTTTCATACTAGGCAATGTAACAATTAAGCACAAGTTTGTTGTTCTTGTTTTTTAAATATTCTGGTTCGTGCTGTGTATTCGTTCATATATAATTAAAGTTTCAGGATCAGGTTTTAAAGTCCCAGGGTTGCCTGATTTACCTTCCTGTTAACGTCAGCAGGGGCGTTCTGCACACACACCTGCAGAACAATCTGGACCTACTAGTGAGTGGAGGGGTGAAATGCACGTCCTCCTTGATAATGGGGATTTCTCCCACTGAGCGATCTAACTGGAAACCAAGCTCTCAGCTCTCCCCTCAAGCTGCCCAGTGCCCCCACATGGAGACTTTACCAACAGAGACATGCGTGCATGCTTAGTCCCATCAGTTGTGTACGACTCTTTGCGACCCAGTGGACTGTAGCCCACCAGGCTCCTCTGTCTGTGGGATTCTCCAGGCAAGAATACTGAAGTGGGTTGCTGTGCCCTCCTCCAGGGGAATCTTCACAACCCAGGAATAGAACCCATGTCTCTGGTGTCTCCTGCATTGACAGGTGGGTTCTTTACCACTCATGCCACCTGGGAAGCCCTCTAGGGGCTATGAAAGAAAGAAAGTGAAAATGAAGTCGCTCAGTTGTGTCCGACTCTGTGATCCCAGGGACTGTAGCCCACCAGGCGCCTCCGTCCATGGAATTTTCCAGGCAAGAGTACTGGAGTGGGTTGCCATTTCCTTCTCCAGGGGATCTTCCCAACCCAGGGATTGAACCTCGGTCTCCCACATTGCAGGCAGACTTACTGGGGGCTGTGGGGTTGGCTAATTAGAAGTGTCTTTCAGGGCAGATACTACTATTCCAGCCACACACACTAGCAACAGGTGTGCCTTTGTGAACAGAGCAACGCCCAAGAGCACTGCCCCAGACCCACATGTGTTCCCTATGCTTTCTGCTCACTCCCCTTCCTCTGCTCACCAAGTGTCCCAAGGCTGCCAGATCCAGGGCTCCTGTATCTGCCCCCAACTTACTTACCTCTCAGCAGCATTCGGCCTGCTACACTTCTCCTTCCCTGAAACTCTGCTTTTTTGGCTGTACTGATAACATACTGACTAGTTTTCCTCCTACCTCCGTCTCTGATGTGCCCTCTCCCTGCCCTAAACGAAGGTGTTCTTTAAGGCCAATGCCCTGGTGTCCACCTTCACTCCTCATCTAGACCATGCAACACCTCCAAACTGGTCTTCCTGCTTCCATCCTCAACCTTCCTCATAGAGCAACACAATCAACAGGAAATCGTGTCTCTCTCCTGGCGCCTGCAGCGGCTTTCCATTATACTTAGAATAAAGCCCGAATTTCTCCTGGGCCCAGCTGAATGTTCTAGACTCTGGTGGAGCCTGTCTACCCTGACCCTGTGTTACAGCGGTTTCAGCTCTGCTTTATTTCTGCATCTGTCAGAGCTCTTTCCCACACGAGGACCTCTGCATACGCTGTCCCCTGTCCCTGGAATGTTCTCTGTCCGCTCTTTCATGGCTTGCTCTTATATAAATCCCAGCTTAAAAACAACGTCTACGGAATGCCCTTCCTGAATGCGTTATGGAGAGCAAGTGCCTCCCTCCACTTTTATTGGTGCGTAGATTCCTGTTAGCGCTTATCTTGACTGGAATGTATGTAGTTGTTTAGTTGTTTATGGAAAATCTTGCGATTAAACCGTAAGGTCTACAAGGGCAGGGCTCATATTGGTCTACATTTAATCCTAGCACCTCGTACAGCACATGGCCTGGGGTAGACATGTCATGAATTCGGCTGCACAAAAGAATGAATGAAGTCTTTTCCTCTTGCCCTGGTGGCTCCTCTGTGCCCTTGACTGACCCCAGAGTTCCTCCTGAGGTGTGTGAGGCCAAAGGGCATTGAAGATGGAGAAAAAGCCTTTAGCAGCCCTGCCTTCAGAGTCTGTGGCTGATATTATATGCTTGAAACTTTGAGGTGTTTTTTTGTACAGAAAGTTATAAGTGATGAAAATTCTAGAGAGATTATTGGTACCTTGAAATATCTCTGGTGTTTTAGTTGTTATATCTGAGATATAGGACTGATTTATACTCAAAGAGTTGTACAGAGTCATAGTAATGACATATATTTTATTAAACGAGTTGATATTTGTTCTAATTTGGACCGGACTGTGGCTCAAAAACGGTTCTGGAGAAACCATTTCCAGGCTCACAGTTTCCTCTGCTATCACCATTCTCAGCTGTTAGTCAGGTAGCTGAGCATTCACGTGGCCAAAGAGAGTTCAAAAAACCACTAAATCAAGGAGGAAGGGTGGCAAAGGCTGAACATGAGAAGAGGAAAGAAGAAATGACCATGGTGGTAACCAGCTGAAAGAAAAGCGGGCCAAGGGAAGAGAAGAATCCATTGCAAAAATAGCCTCTTTATTTATTTTTTAACTCTATGAAAGTGTGTGAAAGGTCAGTTTCCCCTTCCTCTTTCTGGCTGGACTAGCCCTGGTTCTGAGACAGATTCTTGATAAGATCCAACCAAGGATTCCTGTTAATGGACAGAAGCTAGTAATGGGGTGCATTAGTATATGCGAAAAGTAAGCCCAGTAACGTGGAATTCCACCAATAGAAAAAGAACAACTTCCGGGGCTGCCATGGAACCCAGTGTTTTAAGAATGCCATCATAATGAAGAGCCTTACATTGAGGGCAGAACAGAAAGTTTAAAAAAAAAAAAAAAAAGAAGGCTTCATAAAGGCAGGGGAGATTTTAGCATTTCACTTCCCTTACTGAGAACAGAGTTTACCAGTGAAATATCAGATCTGAAAGCTATAAAAACTAAACTGAAACAAAACAAAAACCTTTGTGCTATTTTCCCCCTGAGTTTGGAAACCAGAAAATGCAAAATCATTTCAGAGGGGCATCCTGGAGAGCTCTGCTAGCACAAACTGGTTGGGAATAAAAGCTCATGTGTTTTGAGCATCTCTCTCCAAACACATCTAGGAACTGGTAAAAGCCGCATTTTACTATTCTGTGGTAAGAGGGAATTTTGTGACCTTTTGAGAAACTTTGTTTTGTTTTTCCTAAGAAGACCACAATAAGGAAGTCAGCCAAATTTCTTGGCAATGGGACACTATTTCAGCCCCCCAGTCTTGCATTCCTGGGAGTGGAGAGGGCTCTGAATAAGCGGACTTGTTATCAGCTTGTCCCACATGTAGGCTCCCAAATTTTACACTTACAAATATGTCTAGATTTCCGCCCACTCCTGGAGTTTGTAGAACAGAAGGCCATGGCAGCCATGGAGGCATCTTGATGTTAACCTTCTCCCAGACCCAGGGGCTCCAAGGTCCAAGTCTAACAATACTGTGAAGAGGAGATTGAAACCCAAAGATGCAGGAAACTGGATCAGAAACATGAGAGTCAGCCTAGGAGGAAGGAGGAGCAACCAGGAACATGGGGGCAGGCTCCTTTCTGCTTGCCACATGGTCTCAGCCCTAAAACCAGGGTCGCTGGTGCTCCCGTCTTAATACCTTTCCTTGGCATCGGACCACATCTTTTTCCGAAAAATACTCTCTGCCTTTACCTTACCACCAGACTGTCTGACACTCCTTTTCAACTACCTTTGCAAGATGGACTTCTTTTGTCCATCACTTAAATCAGGGATTTTCAATGGGGGTTGCTCTTGCTTTCCAGGGAACACATGGCAATATGTGGAGACAGTTGTGATTGTCACAACTAGGGCTAGGGGTGAGGGTGGGGCTCCTGGCTTCTAGTGAGTTGAAGCAAGGACTGTGCCACACCTCCTACAAGGAAGAGGCAGCCCTCCATGACCAGGTATTATCCATTCTTGAACATCAATGGTTCAGAAATTGAGAGATCCTGCCTTTTACAGTGTTTACTTCTAGAGTCCTTATTATTATTCTCACTCTCTCGCTTTCTTTGGGTTATCTCATCAACTACCACTAAAAAACACCCTCACTCTTGATGGCTCCCGTAGCTCCATCTCCAGCTAGCTTTCTCTTTTGAGCACTGAACTTGTGTATCTACTATCCTACCGGCTGCTTCAGTTTACTATCCTATAATGGTCCCTTTTGTTTTCGCTGTTGGGCTTTTTGATGCTCAGCAAGAAAAATAATTGTTCATAACTGAAAAAGTAGTCTGTGATTATAGTTATCTGCTTTTAATAAAAGAGACTGAAGATTGGCTTTTATTTTGAGAGAACAAAACACAGCTTAGTGACTGTCTATGAGATGTTAAGACACAGATTGTCTTGACACTCCATTTCTGGGATACCTCAAAAGCTGTTGGGGAGAAACCCTTGAGTCTCTTAGATGTGATGAATTCTTACCCAGCGTGTGAAGGAGAAGCAGGTGGTCTTTGCAGTGAATGACAACTTGCTGTCTTTGGTTGTGAACTTGAAGGGCTCAACCCAGTGCTGCCTGCGGCTGCCTAATGTTGTCAAAGCCTCCACGACAAAGCACCTGCCCAGGTCTGTGTGCAACCTGTAGTGTTAGAATCAGTGTAAGCTGAAATTCATCAGTATCTTTGTGAGTTCCAAGACCATATCTTCTGGACCTTTTAATGGCCTGGAATGCTGAAACATCTCTGCTGCTCACGAGGTGGTTGATGGATATCAGATGAGGGCATTTCTCAAGCAAACTTTTCTTTTGCTTCCAGACCCCACTCTGATCCATCTCTTTCCTATACGGGAGAGACCCCCCACAGCGAGCTCATGTACCCGCTATCATGTAGATTAACTTACAGGCTAACCTTCAATCAACCACTTACATACATCTGGGAAAGTCCTCGGTGAGCAACCGCCATTCTTGCCAAACAGCGGGTGAGTCCCTTTAGGAATACCCTGATGGGTCAGCAAGGAGAGCCGGAGGCAGGAAGGAGACAGTGTGGAAATGGTCCACTGCAGGATCCGTCACCTGGAGAGTTTGGCACTTTGCCCCCAGTGCCTGTGCTGACCAGGTGCTTTCTCGATTCACCGCTGTCTCCCAGGGAAGCCAGCTGCCTCCACATCGAGACCTTTAGCGACATGGAGAGGAGAGAGTTGTTGAGAGGACAGGACGGTGTCCTGAGAGACAGGGGCTCTTAAGCAAGGGCGGATTCTTGCGCTTCCCAAACTCTCTCTTTCTTGAAAAGAACAGTCTCCTTCCTCCAACTTGGAGCAGCTTTCTAGAGAGCTGCCCATCTGTCTATGTCTTAAAAACAAGTTTCCATGTGCGCTCTGTGGAGCCAGGCACAGCGGCAAGGAGGAAGCATGGATTACAGATGGACAGAGAGGAGGGGGCCCAAGGAGGACAGCGGACAAAACCTGGGGAGTTTCCATCTGACCCAGGCTCCAAATGGCGGGCCCCAGCCAGTGGGCCCCAGAAAAAAGAGTCTGCTGGCTCAAGACTTCCTGACTTCCTGCAGGGCTGCAGGGAGGGTGACCTGTCTTTCTTGAGTCTGTCGTTTAGTTGCCATTATGTGGACGCCCAGAGGTTATTCCCAGGAGTCACATTTTCTTACAGGTGCTCCTGTGACCCACAACATACCTGTTTTCAGGATTTGGAGTGTCATCTATAGCTTCCCTCGTGATTCAGTGGTAAAGAATCTGCCTGCAATGTAGTAGCTACAGGAGACGCACGTTCAATCCCTGGGTGGGGCAGATCCCTTGGATGAGGGCATGGCAACCCACTCCAGTGTTTTTGCCTGGAGAATCCCATGGACAGAGGAGCCGGGCAGAATACAGTCTATAGGGTCTCAAAAAGTCGGATGTGACTAAAGCAACAGCATGCGTGCGCGCACGATAGCCATGACAAAGGGTAAAGGTGACCAGCCTGAAGTGGGGTTGACTCTGTGGCCCCGCTAACCATGGGCACAGCCTAATCTGTGGCTGCCAAGGCCAGCTGAGTCTAGCCTGTGGCTGTTATCCTCTCGCTCCAGGACACTGACTGTTTTCCCAGGCTATGCAGAAGAACCCTTCTTTCTCTTCTGTCCCACTCCACTGTTTCACTGATTCAAATATGAATGCCACAGGTATTCAGTGGCCAGAGAGGTTAAGCACCATGTTAGACACTGGAGATCACCTGGAGTCAGCCCTCAGCCTCGAGTTGTTTCCATCTCTGGAAGGTCCAGCTAGAATTGGGTGAATCAGATAGTGTGACGCTGTGATGCAGGTGAGCACACGGGGGTGACCCAGCCCTGCCAAGGAAGGGTACCTGCTAGAGATTCGGTTCTGCCCCAGAGGCCATGATATCCTCCCTGAGCCCTACCAGGTGAGAAGGCGGAGGGGGCTGAGGAAGGAGAGACATAAGTGTGTGTAACATACCAGGGGTGAGAACGGGGACTGTGGGTGGAGGGCAGTGTAGTCGGGGGGAAGGGCCAGGTTAACGTCGTTAGACAGGGGCGCAGGGCAAGGAAGTCAGATGGGGTAGGCAACCGGATCACGGCGAGCTTTGCAGGCCATATTAGGGGTTTAATTCTTCTTTGTAACACACAGGTTCCAATGAAGAAAATCAGTCAAAAAGTATGTATTGATCAGAGGGTGAAAGGGAGTCCTGAAAAAAACTAGGCGGTGAGAGCTTTGACCTTAAATTGTTTATAATCTAATTGAGAATAGAAGAAAAATACACAAAATTCACAGTGTAAAAACTGAAAACTGAATATAATTAAGCACAGAAGAGCCTAATGCAAACCAAAAGAGCTGCGGGAAGGTCAGGGGAGAGTCCGAATCTCATGCAGAAGCAGAATCTGTCAGGGATGTGACACGCCTGTGACTTGGGCGCCAGAGGTGGCAGAAAGGGCTGGGTGCTCAGCTCCGAGAGGCAGGATGGTTTCTGTGGTGAGGCTGCTTATTTGCAATAAAAGAATGTCAGCACCACCACTGACTCTGAATTGCTGCAAGCCTTTAGATCTCTGTGTCATCAACAGTGTATAAACCTACACTCTAGGGTCTAAACAGAGAATGAAACACTGGCTGTTGTCTGACTCACAGAGTGAAAGCAAACAAAGGCACTCGGGGCAGAGATGTTATTTCTGGAGTCCCTCTATTGCTCTGATCCTCAGAAGCCTCGGTAATTGTACAGTGTTATCCCCTTACTGGCAGAATCCCCTTCAAAGCATGTTTTATTATTTTGCTTCCAGATTATATCATTTTAGGGTGCTGAGGTCTCTGAAATGTTCTGCTATGGGGACACTGGGGAGACCCATGCACTATTACTTCAGTCAGTCAGTCAGTTCAGTCACTCCGTCGTGTCCAACTCTTTGCGACCCCATGGATGGCAGCACGCCAGGCTACCCTGTCCATCACCATCTCCCGGAGCTTGTTCAAACTCGTGTCCTTCGTCAGTGATGCCATCCAACTATCTCATCCTTTGTCATCCCCTTCTCTTCCCGCCTTCAATCTCTCCCAGCATCAGGGTCTTTTCTAATGAGGCAGTTCTTCGCATCGGGTGACCAAAGTATTGGAGTTTCAGCTTCAACATCAGTCCTTCCAATGAATATTCAGGACTGATTTCCTTTAAGATGGACTGGTTGGATCTCCTTGCAGGCCAAGGGACTCTCAAGAGTCTTCTTCAACACCACAGTTCAAAGGCATCAATTCTTCGGCGCTCAGCTTTCTTTATGGTCCAACTCTCACATCCACACATGGCTGCTGGAAAACCATAGCTTTGACTAAATGGGCCTTTGTTGACAAAGTAATGTCTCTGCTTTTTAATATGCTGTCTAGATTGGTCATAACTTTTCTTCCAAGGAGCAAGCATCTTTTAGTTTCATGGCTGCAGTCACCATCTGCAGTGATTTTGGAGCCCAAGAAAGTAAAGTCTGTCACTGTTTCCACTGTTTCCCCATCTATTTGCCATAAAGTGATGCCATGAAGATGCCATGATCTTAGTTTTCTGAATGTTGAGCTTTAAGCCAACTTTTTCACTCTCCTCTTTCAGTTTCATCAAGAGGCTCTTTAGTTCCTCTTTGCAATAAAATGCAACAGAGAAAAGTTCTTTAAGGCCTAATTACTAGTGGAAAAGCTTAATTTCCCCTAGAAAAGGAACTGTGTACATTCTCTCTCTTTTCATTCTGGCTCCGGAATGGAACTGCTAAGTTTGAATATCGACCGCAACAGTCCAGCAAACCTCTGGCTGGCACATTCCCGTTTCAGTCTTCTCCTGGGTCCTCGTGACCTTTCACATCTTCTCATGTTAATGTGTGTGCTTTTGGTTGGGAGGCATCTCAAAGGTGTGTCGGTCTGATTGAGAGCGAAGAATTGAGAAAAGAGTTAGGTAGATGAGAAGAGAGAGGAGTTCTAGAGAAGGAAACAGAATGAAACACAATACTGAGGAGCTGGGATTGAGTGGAAGCCTGTTGAGATACTGCGGGAAATTCGAGAGACAGATGAGATTAGAGGAGTGGGCAGTGGACTGAGGCAACAGGGAGCCACAGAAATAACGCGAAACTTGCGTTAAGAGGCTTGGTCTAATTGCAATGTTGAGTATGTACCAAAATAGGAGAAAGTGAGCGAGGTGATGCTGGGGAAGATAAAAAGAATAGGCATCCATGGGAAGCATCTGAGGGGGAAAGTGAATCGAGTTTGGATTGAGAAGGAAAAGAAATGAGTCACTGATTACAGCTGGTGTCTGGGGTATTATTATTGCTGTAAAGAGTCAACTTAGAAGAAGGGGTTTGGGTGCGTTGGAGAGGCAGGGACAGAGAGAAGGAGAACAGGAAAAGGCAGGTATATTCCTGACTGCAGGGTCTTAAGAGCCCAGATCTTTCTTTTGTCTCACCCTTAACTGGATAGAATCTAAATGGGCACTTCTTCACCAGGCTGGGCACCATCAGAGCCAACCAGCTTCCTAGTGATAGAAGAATGCTGCTTTGAAATGTTGGCTAAGCTACTTATTAACCCAAAGGACAATAGCATAGTAAGTAAAAAATCACTTAGAAAGTTCAGAAGATTCAGAAAGTTATCATTTAACCACCTGCTCAAGTCATTCACATACAAGTTCATAAACTAATGGCATGCTTTTCTTCCTCAGCCCAGTGGAGCATTCATTTCTCTTTCCAGGTCAGTAAGACTATTCACACCTCTCCCAACATTTTATTAGGAATATTTTTAAACGTAAAGCACAGCTGAAAGAATTTTATAGAAAACACCTGTAACCTGCCCATTAGGACCTGCTATTAATAGTTTACTGTATGTGCTTTGTCATAAATCTATGTATCTATCTATCCATCAACTCATCTTATTTTTGGTGCAAATCAGAGTAAATTACAAACATTATTACTCTTCTGCAATAAATAAAACTGTTGTTTTTTAACTTCTCTTCTCTGAATTTTTACCTGACTGGGCTGTGTCAGCCCACCTAGATAGACTCTGGAGATCAAAGAGAAGCATTTAGCTCTTTCGTGGGTGGCTTATCTTCCCAGTCCCTCATACCCAGGCATTGACTCTTTAATTACAGTAGTGTCTAATCTGTGCACTTGAGTTCCTAGAAAGTAGAAAAGGGAATTTTTACAAATCCAATTATCTCCCATAAACTCTCATATTTGAGATGGAAAAGACTCCTGGTGGAAGAGTGAAAAAAAGTCCCTAAAATAAATAAGTAATATAACCTATGTCTACATCCCTAGATTACCATCTATGGAGCAAAACTGCACCTTTAGTAACATAAGGGCCTTAGAGAATACAGATGATCTCTGCTTTTGGATACAAAATATTTCCAGAAAGACCATCACCCTGTCCCAAACTGTGGGATTTAGAGACAGAAACTGCAGTGAGGGAAGCTGGTGAGGAGTGAGGTCAAGTTTTTTAGCTGGCAAATGGATATTATCAAAACCAGAGATTGCTTTACTAAGATTTACAAAGCAACCATTTACTGAGTGTTTTTTACTGTGTGTAGTTTTCAAGCTTAAGGAACCTGATCTGCCATTGTAATAACAAGCCTGGGTACAATGGTGTTCTATTAACATTTGTTTTGCCTCATGTCTATTGTTTTACTTATGTTTAAGTTTTAATTGATGTTTTGACCATGTATTTGCCCTGAGGAGATTTTGTGAAGACTTCCATTTTGAAACATATTTTAAAAATAATATATTTAATATACAGTAAGAAAGATATTCTTGTGTATGTACCCAGAAGTAAAATCTTACTGGTGCACTAAAACTTCATTTTAAATGTCTATCCACTAGTATGATAAACAAACCAAAGAGGTGATCTTAGAGACTCAAGAGAAAGAACCTCAGTTTGGGGAGAGCCAATAGAAGGAACTAATTCTCAGATCCAAGTGTTGCCGAACAGAGAGGACGAAGGGAAAAGACTGAAGCAAATGTGAACTGGGAGATGTTACATCAGCTCATGACCAGAAACAGCACACGGAGGAAAAAGCCTCTCAATGACCAGTCTGAGAAGATAGAAGCTGATGTATTTATATTGGTCAACTCAACCTAAGAGCTGGTGTCATAAGGAAGTGAAATAGAGGAAAGAGGCAGAGAACTGACTTTAAAATATTATTGTCTGATTTTTAAAATGTCTCGGCTCTCTGAGTTTCTTTCACTGAAAACAATTAAGTGCTCTTGGACCTCCAAGAATCTTGGGGCTAAGAGTATGGCTATCCTAGCCTTCCAAAGGATGGAGAATTTTCATCTCCATGGGTTATATGAGTGATCGAGACTTGTGTCTTTCTCAATAGTCAGGCAAATGCATCCTGTTTTAATTTGAGCCTCAGACACAGGGAAGCTATTTAGAGCAGCTACTTGTCTACTGCTATGAAGTTAGTAAAAATAAGTGCTCATTACTTTCCGTGTTGTCATTCATATAACCTTACAGGAATTCTCTATAGGCTGGTAAATTTTAATACTTAGCTGCAAGACTACTTTGCAACCAAGGAATCTGAAGTGCAATTATTATATGAATACTTAAATCAGTCTTTCATGCTTATAGTTCTGTCTCCAAGATGTTCAGATGGAAGTAGGTATCACACAATGGATAGGAGGAAAGGTGTAACTTAGCAGAAAAAGATGAAAAAAAAGAAAAACACTTGCCTTTTAACCAATACTCTTAGAATGGTGTATTTAAAGAAAAATCTACAGAAACCATGGCTCAGTTGACGGGGAAGATAGCTTCCTCCCATCCCCTCTGTTTATGCATACTATTGTTTCAGCCCGTGATGTTTTGTTTACTTTGGAAGGAAATATTTTACCCCCTCTGAGATAATTAATTTTTGTCAGCTTCACTGTTTATAAGGGAAACTGAGAAACTGTTAATTGAAATACAGAATGAGTCACTGTTTTCAGTAATTTTTGGCAGCATTCTAATTTGTGTCAATCCCAGCCTAATTATTAGATTTTTTGGAAGCAGAAAGCATATTTGATTTTTCTTTTACTAAATTTTTCTCCCGTTTTTCAAAAATATGTGCTGCCTGACAAAGGTTATGTAATTTATGTCAACGTGAGGTGAAATGCCAGTACCTCTGGAATACCAGGAGGTTTATGGCATCACGCCTGGCTCTTCACGGTAGCTCAATATTTAGAAAGCTCACAGAATACAATCTTCCTCTTTTCCTCATTCCTAACCCCCAGCCCTGACCAAACAATGTGATTCTTTTAAAGACCTTTTAGCTGGTATTAAGCCACAGTATATGGCCCATCACTAATGACATCACTGAAGTAAACTTCCCAGAAGCCATCAGAGAGAACTCATTTGGAAATCCAATTGAATGTCACTTGCAAAGGGCAGGCTCCTAGAAGAGGCGACCAGTCATGCATTCCTGAGTTGTTTGTTATAAAAGCATTAATCACTGTGAACTCATTTGCTTCCAATGCAAACGCACTACAGTGTGGCACAGGAATTCTGTTCCAAGCGATCATTAACATAGAGAACAGAAGCTGCTGACTGTGGGCAGGGATAATAAACTCTGTCAGGTCAGTGGCTGGTATAATGGGACTGTTAATGGTTCCTAATAGAAGTCGGACCTTCCTGACGGAGTGAAGGCGGGGCAGAGAGGCAGGCAGCTCTACTGGACAGACAGCCCCATCTCTGTCCTGCTGGACGATGAAAGGGGCATCAGGGTCAGTCACAGAGTATTTCTAGGGCTCTGAGGTGGCCATCGCTGGGAGCGTGGGCACCAGCTATGGGTTGGGGAGGGACCCATGGAGACGCAACCACACTCCAGCTGGTCGCTGGCCACAGGCAAGGTTGCCGTCAGACACCTGGTGCTGCGGACATCCCAGAACCTTGAACTCACCCCGCTCCACACTGGGTCCCATTGACAGGGAGGATGACAAACGCAGGGACAATAGCACAGCCGGGCACAGGAGCATGTGACGCGGCTCTGTGACATTCCTAAGCCCCGCCACTGCTGTGATTGAGGTGCTGACATGGCTGTCTCGGGGCTCGGATAGAGCTGGCAGATACACCTACGGATGCAAGAGGCTTCCAAAAGCTGAGGAAACTGGGGAGCAGGGATGGAAGAGGGATGATCGCTCTAAACGTAAAAAGTGTAAAATACTAACACTGCGAGATGCTTGCCAATAAGCACAGAATACGACAGAGGAACTTAATAAATGCGTTTAATAAATGAAAGGACGTTGCCATTAGACTCCAGTCACCCTTCCCAGGTCAGTTCCCAGAAGCCAGAGCGGAGTGGGACACGGCAGTCTTTGTGCCAGAAAACACCACTCATCCTCTACTTTGTCGTTTAGTAAAAACCTAGTGTTTAAGAGTTTGAAAGATGTGAGAAAACAGATGGTTATAAAGAAGGAGGTGCCGCAGGGAAGGCGTGGGGAGAGGACAGTTTTCAGAGGAGCCTCTCCCGGCCCCCCCGCCCCGTCGGCAGGACGGTCCCACAGAGCCAGGCGCCCCGCGGCGGGCAGGGCAGAGACAGGCTGATGGCTTCTCGGCCTCTCCCCCACAGAGCTGACGAATGTGCGCTGAGAGTGCTAGACTCCATGGCACTGAGGGAGAGAAACCAGCAAGAGGGAAATTCAGAGACAGCGGCGTGGAAGACTGCGCTGGCTGTGAACACCGTGGACGAGATGAACCCGGGGGGAGCGGGGGGGGGGGCGGGAAGACGCACTCCACACAGACCGTCGAGGCACGAACAGGAGTGTGAAGGGGGGGCAGGCACGCCGACTGCAAAGAGGGAAGGAAGCAGCCCTTTGTCGGTGACAGAGTGTTGCATATGCGTGTGTGTCTGTGTGTGTCTGTGTGTGTTAGCATAGTGGCGCGGCAGGCAATACACAGGGCCAGAAGGGTGGTTGCGTGTTACTAAGAGCCTTGGTAGCCAGACAGAGGAGTCCGGATCAATGTGGTGGGCGGTAGAGACCCACTGTAAGCCCTTGGCCTCTGAGGAGCAGAGCCAAGCCAAGCCAAGTTCTGGAAAGTTTCATCTGGTGTCTGTGTAGGAGGGGAGGCTGGAGGGGAAGAGAGAATTGGGGGCGCTGGGGGCAGCCGGGGTGCCCTGACTTGACAAGCTCTCACCCTTTCTCCTGCAGCACACCTCCATCCTGCCCTTCTCACTAGTCGAGGTCATCCTCAGGCCACACTGCTATCCACTGAGGAAAAGAGGACTCACCCTGCTGGCTGTTGCTTGCCTCGCCTATGTCAGCAGGTAAGACTGGCAGAGAGAAAAATCAACTTGGACTGGTCGTTCCAGACTCTGAGGAATATTCCAGAAGCAGCACACTGTTCTATAAACGTGCCTTTATCTTGGGACAGCAGGGATTTCACCATCTTTTAATTTCCAGGAAAAAATGAATCTTATTGTTTGCTTTTGCTGCTCATGGAAGCATCACACGGCCAAGAATATGCAGGTATGCGTGCATGCGCACATCGTTGTAAAGCTTTCCCTGGGAAAACATTGATCTTTGGTTCCATCTGTAATTAAAATGTTTGAATGGCTGAATATCTAGGGCATCTAAATATATTCCATCTAAAAAGTCATTTGACAGGTTGAGCAGCCCAGGTTTGGTCCATCCCTCTTGCCTGGATCACCGTGGGCTTATTTGCATCAACATCTGGCACTCAAGCACCAAGAGGGCATTTGGGCAACTGCCCAGGGGCTTGCAGAACAGCCTAGCTGGAGGCCTGGGAGATAATTTAAGTAGCTGGCCTAGATTTCATCATTCAACCACCTGGCGACACTAATTCTCAGAAGTTTTGCCCAGTGTCTGTAATCAAGGGAAAGTGCTTGGCCATGCATACAGTAACTGGAAACCCCCCTTTCCATCCCACAGCCTTCTCACCCACGGCCAAGCCCTGGCTCTATTAGGAGGGGCATGCCAAGCAAAATACCTGCACATTGGATGTAAATCATGGTGTTCCTACTCTAGCCTCGCCTCACCTAAGCTGCTCACATCTGCCAATCTGGCTAACTCCCCAACCCCCATTGGGGGAAAGATTCACCCAGGGCAGTGCTCTAGTCGAGACAAAAGTCTGGAAGAGAACACAGTCCACAGGACTTGTCTCCAGCAGCACCTGCTTCCCCAGCCTTTGTCTTAGAGCTGTAACCTTTGTGCCCAGAACTCAGGTGCTGGTTCCTGACTAGCCTTCCCTTCCCTTTTGCAAGATATGTTCTTTCCACACTTCTGCAGCATTCTTTCCCTGAGGGCAAAGTCCTTCAGATTTCTCCTGTCCCTAAGAAATCACTTGCTCGATAAATCCACCCCAACTCTCCATTGACCTACACTATTCACTAGCCTGGGCCTCTGCCTTTTAACAAAGGACGGTTTGAGAGAATAAGGCATGAATTGGGGACCTGCTGGTAGCTGAGGTCTGGAGCACAGTGTCGAGGAGGATTCTGGGACCCTAAAAGAGTTGTGCTATCTTCTAGCAATATCTGCCAATAGCATGTGACTGGAGAGTGGTGGGACATGTGCCATGTATTTTCCAAGTCTGGCTTAACCAAAGAATTAAATCCCTAACTACAGAATATCTTGGACCTGGGGTGGGATAAGCATGTGCATAAAAGATACATTTTTTTTTTCCTCCTGTGTGTGTTGAGAAGAAGCAGGATGGTAGCTGGTTGATTATGCACATGAATTTCCATACTGTTTTTTGGTGGACTTTCAGCTGATTTTATTCTTTCTTGCCAAGGGTAACTTTTAGACTTTATATATAAGATAACATTTTTGGTCTATTAATTTTTTTCTGCCGAAGGACTTGGAGTTGATCATCAATCCTCATATCTACCCTCACTCTTTCTACTCAGAAACCAAGGAGGTAAAGGGCACTTAAGGCCACTGGTATTTGGAGAAAACTGTGATGCCTGTAAAGTTGAAAAGCAGTGGTCAAGAGGGTTTGGCTCGTAGCTGCCTGGGCACGTACTCTGACAATGCAGGGAACGTGGGTGTTGGAGAAAGGAAGTGTAACAACAAGGCACTTATTCCTCAGTGCCAGGCATTGAACAAAGATATGAGGACATAGAGATGTACAAGATACCAGGCTGCCTTCAGGGACTGCCCAAGACAGAGGAAAGAAAAGAGACAATGGTCAGACAGTGTGATGAGACTCTAATATGGATAAGCCCAGGGAGCTGGGGAATGTCAAGGACTGGCTTCTCAAGGGAGGCGATGTCTAAGCTGAGACTTGAAGGATAAGTAGAAGTCAAAAGAGATGTGGAAAAGAGCTTCAGGCAGAGGGAATAGCATGCCTGAAAGGCTAGAGGAGCTGAGGGCATGGCTCAACTGTAAGACAGGGAGGAATTAGACCAAGAATTCACATCAGTGAGTTCAGACTTCTAAACTGAGGGGGGTTTCTCTGTTAAGTTTTTGTAGACAGGTGAAATAACGTGGCTTGTGGAAGAAAGATGCCTAGAAAGATGATTCCAGCTGAAAAGCGTGGAAATTAAAGAGGAACAAGACCGGGAAGCCAGTTTGTGGCATTTGCAGTAACTCAGGAGAGTTGATGTTGGCTTAGAGATGGCGATGTCAGTCAATCTGCAAATAGAATCAGAGAGGGTGGGTGGTGGAAGGTTCAGCGGGTTAACTGACATAGCCAAGGTCACATGGCAAGGAAAAAATCAAAGCTGAAACTTAAATCAAGCACTTTCAAATCCAGTTCTCTTTTCAGTGTATTCAGATGGCCAGGTATTTGTTCACTCCCTGTTTGGGGCTTCCCTGGTGGTTCAGACGGTAAAGAATTTGCCTGCAATGTGGAACCCCCAGGTTCGATCCCTGAGTCTGGAAGATCCCCTGGAGAAAGGAATGGCAACCCACTCCAGTATTCTTGCCTGGAGAATCCCATGGACAGAGGAGCCTGGACTAACACTGTTTGTGTAAAACATACGCTACTAAATGCTGGAGGGGTGAGAATGCAAACAATCTTACCATCATCTCTCGAGTCTAAACGCTGGAATGATGTCATTCTCAGGTCTGTGCTCAAACTGTATGTTACAGTGAAATAACGGAGCAGATGAAGGGAAGGGGCGAGCCCTGTCACCGGCAGGAACGTGGGCGGGTGCGCCCTGACAGGGAGCTGAAGCGATCTGGGGTTTGGTTTTCCTTAACCTTAATGAGGGGCTTCCCAGGTGGCTCACCGGTAAGCAATCTGCCTGCCAATGCAGGAGATGCGGGTTCGACCCCTGGGTGGGGAAGATCCCCCGGAGAAGGAAATGGCAACCCGCTCCAGTATTCTTGCCGGGGAAATCCCACGGGCAGAGGAGCCTGGTGGGCTACAGTCCATGAGGTCATGAAAGAGTCGGACACAATTTAGTGATGGAGCAACAACAACAATAACTCCTTAAGGAAGCACGAAATCAGCGTTCTGGACAGTAGGCCTCATTTTTGCTGGAATGGAGCACAGACCCCTGTGCGCTGGCTTTCTACGCTGCCCTCCTGTTTGACAGCTCCCCCACTCTGGCTGTCCCCTCGCCAGGGGCGCTCAGACTCATTGCTGCCAGCTGCCTCCACCCTTACGTAACACTCTGGGGGCACGTGGGCCCTCGCGCCCACAGATGGCCATCAACAAGTCCCACAAACTGTGGATATCCATGGAGAGATTTTAGGGTCATCTGTCAGGCGTGTCAGTTTGGATGCTCAAATAGGGAAACCGCACAGCAGGAATGAGGTAAAGAATATGGTCCCGGCCAGAGAGAGCGTGGGAAACAAACATGAGTCAAAAAAATGGCAACAACCCTGACCCGGGGAAGCATTTCTCTGCTGAAACCACGTTACAATGACTTAAAAATAGCCCCCGAGATCAAGGGGACAGCCTCCTATGTGGCACTTGCTTTTTTGTTATTTTTCAGATTGCAAAATTGGAGGGCTGGCCCCAAAGAGGGAAAATAAAGCTTCACAAAATAGTAATAACTGTAAATCTTTCATTTCCTTTGGAAAGCATTAGTCATCTATAAATATGGCAGCTCGCTCACTCCTCCCTTCTCTCTCGCCCCGGAACACATCACCTAGCTCTCTCTGAGGCCGTGCTGAAGAGCAGGAAAACAGAAATGTTCCTACTGCTGGCTTTTATTCACTCTTTTATTGAACAAATATTTCCCCTAACACAGGACTGGTCCTGCTGGGAAAAGCAAAGTTATATAAGGCCAAGCCCCAGTCTGGAGGGAGTTTGTACTTAATAAGTAGAGATGAGCCATGCATACAAATTATAAGAACACAAGATGGGAAGTGATAAGATGTCATAACAAGTGCAAGGAGCCAACAGGTACACAAGGAGGAAGCGGTTACGTCTGGCTGGGCCGTGTGGGAAGGACTTCATCAAAGGTGTCGTTGGATCTGGGCCCTCAAGGAGACTGGCTGGGATGGAGGAGCGAAAAAAAAAAAAAAAGAGAGAAACTGAACAACAAAGCACAATCGCAAAGCCAAGAGGACACAGGTCACGTTAAAGCAATGGTTTCACTTTAGCCGGACCTACTAATGAAAGAAACTAACAGGAAATGACTCTGAAACTGCCCGTTCAGTCTTGCAGATGGCAGGCTGGAGGGGGTTGGACACGGTATAGACTATGTGAGACGTGGCTGTTGCTGCTGTTTGTTTGCTGTGGCGTTAGGAGTGAGAACTATAACTTGGCCAGAGAGTTATGCTTTAAAAAGACCATCTTGACAACAGTACCTATAATGGATTGAAGCGGCAAGACATGGAAAGCAATATAGAATCAAGCAATATCCGAATAAAAAGTCATCCAGAATACTCTGAAGTCATCTAGTTCAATCTCAATGGTTTATTCTTCATCCATGGATATTTCACAATTTCAGTGTCACCCCACGTCTGGATGCTTGGACCATCCTTCTGCAGGGGGTCCAGTCCTCCAAGACCTCCATCTCTAAGGGATCTTAATAACTCAGTGAGTGTTCACACGTGGCCCTGTGTACACTGTCCTGAGCATTCCTCTCCCTCACAGACTGTAAAGTCACAGTACCCAACCTCCTGGATCCAACACCCCAACCAGGACCTGCCTTAAGGTCAGCTTACTGCGCCCCCACCCATCAGTCTCCTCTGTTGGCAGAAGAAGAACAATGCTACTGGCTACTGCAACAGCCCCAGCTGGTCTGCAGTGCACCGACACCTTGCTCTTGATAGACCGGAAATCCGCTGATGCGGTAGGTGTCTCTGCCAGTGTGTAAGGTATTCCATGCCAGGTAAGTGTCACACAGATACGCAGCTATAACCCAGCCTGGGGAGAGAGATCTGTAAAGTCACCGCTCAACTGCAGTTCTTATGGGGAAAGAGACATGATTCCTTTCTTCTGTTCTGTGCTCACTCGGGTGAGGGCCCAGAACAAAGCTGTCTGATCACTCCAAGTGTAATAACCCTCTAAGTTTCTGCACCCATTTACACATGCACAGGTACACACCTAGACATCTTATCCAGAGAAGACATTAAAAACTGCCAGAAGGGCGAACTAAGCTGAGTTCCAGGATCAGCCTCCCTGTTACACATGCACCAACAATCCTCTCCTGCTCCCACTAGTGCACTGTGTGAATTCCCTCCCAAAGCCACTGTTATCCTTTCCTGAAACATGACCTTAGTCTGGGACCATCTACATGGCACCATTGTTTTACAACCTACAAAGTGGGGGTCAGAATCCTAGCCTCATTTTTCACAGAAGGACTCCTTAGCCCTCATATAAATTAATGTAGGAAAATAAATATGAAGATGCCACACAGCTTCCCCTGTTATCAATATCTGGGGTCCAGGACAGCCTGCATGCAAACTGAAGAGGAGTGGAAATGGAAGGCTAGGCGTGGAAATGATTGTCTACACTTTTCATTCTTCCTGTGCAAATCTCAGTTCCTGCTCACCCAAAATGACTGTTACAAAAGTGAGAGATAAGAAGAGACTGAAAAGGGATATAACTGTACAATTAGGAATGAGGGACATACCTGAGACACATTGTTGGTGGAACAGAATGGGGTTTTATGGATTGATTGGTGTGTAGTAGTCTAATGAAAAGGAAAAATAAAGGAGAATTCTCAGGATTTTCAGCTGGTGAACTGGGAAGGTGGTGATTCCATTAAAAGGTATGGAAAAGTTAGAAAACTTCCCTGGAGAAGGGAATGGCTACCCACTCCAGTATTCTTGCCTGGAGAATTCCATGGACAGAAGAGACGGGTGGACTTCATTCAGTCCATGGGGTCACAAAGAGTTGGACATGGCTGAGTGACTAATGCCCCAAAGACAACTCTAAATCTTCAGTCAAAGATGAGCCACTTGTCTAGAGGAACTTGCAAATTGGAAATGCAGACCTGACGGTCTCCAAGGAGGTGGGACTGTGGAGATGCAGGAAGTTGAGCCCCATGGTGGGATGAGGTTTCTCAAGAGAAGAAAGAGGGAAGAGGAGAGAAGTGGGCTGCAAAGGCTCAGGAAACACCCTCCTCTAAGGGGCAGGAGGGACAGCAAATTAGCCAAGAATGACCAGATGGTAGAAAACCAGGAACATGAACGAATCCCATGGCCCTGAGGGAAGAGGAATCTTTGAGCCAGAAGCGAGCCTTCCAGCAAGGGTGGAAAACAGTTCTAAATCCTATGAAGAGGCTGCCAGCCCCAGAAACTCTCATTAATGGTAGTATTTTAAACACCCACCCAGGTAATCTATTTTTCTAACACTCTAGCTTCACAGTTTCTTCTCACTTCTTTTTAAAAAAAAGTATTTATTTATTTATTTTTGTTTTTCTGCTTCCCACCTAAGATTTATTTGAAAGTAAATCATGCAGGAAATTTATTTTTAGGGCAACGTAGAACTTCACAACTTAATATTAAAAAAAAATTAACTCTTGTAGTTATTAAAGCTAGGAGAGTGGAAGTGTTAGTAGCTCAGGCATGTCTGACTCTTTGTGATTCCATGGACTGTAGCCCTCCAGGCTCCTCTGTCCATGGGATTCTCCAGGCAAGAATACTGGAGTGGGAAGCCATTTCCTTCTCCAGAGGATCTACCTGACCCAGGGATCAAACCCGGGTCTCCTGTATGGCAAACGGATTCTTTACCGATCGAACCACCCGGGAAGCTTATCATCCTTCATATTTCATTAGGAACAGAAACCCTGACAGATAGGGGAACTGAGGCAGGAATTTCAAGTCAGTACCAGCTCAACCCCGACACGAAGGAGTCACCAGGTAATAAGTTCTCAGGGGCATTTTCAGTGCAGGAAGTCTTCTGCTAACTTGTCGAATTTATTCACAAAATGTAAATACAGACTGTGCTTGCTTTCTGTCATCAGAAACTGTGACCCTCTCATGGGCTTATTTATGAAGTCTATGAAAACATGGGACCAGAGGATCCTTTCATTCTATTTATTCTGCTGGTCTCGAAAGATATGACATGAGAATTAAAACGTTAAGAATTATGTGCTTGAAGCCGACCAAACCCCTAGTTATCTACTAACCTCTAACCCAGCAGACTTCCACTATTGATAAGGCACAGAAAATACAAATTACATGATAATCATTTGATGCTACAAGTTTTAGGATGAGGAGATTATAAACGATTAATGTTTGGCTATCACTTCATACCCTCCTAGCCTGACTCACATAGATTCACATGGCAGACAGCTCCACATACAATATTCATTGCCGAACTGAGGGTCAGAAGCACTGGCCTCTTCAAAGTATTAATAAAGTGAGCAGCCAATTAACTACTATTTGGAAGGCTACTGTTTACACTTCTGCGGTGTTCTTGATGTGTCAGCAGCCAAGGCCTGCCTGTAGAAGCCACAATGAACAGCAGTTAAAAGGAAACACTGGTGCTCGTAGTACCACCTCAACAGCCATTTATTTAAAAATAAGGAGCTTGGGAAACAGATACACATATCAGATAAAATCCCCGTCCTCACAGAGCTCCCAGAAGCCCTGAAGAAAGACAGCCAAATATGCGACCAGGGTAAATTCACGGTCAGGGAAGCACATTGGCATGGCAACCTAATCGAATGGGGTTTGTGGTGATTGTGGGAAGAATGGTCAGGAAGCTTTTTCTGGAGAAATGAACTGTTAAGTTGACATTCAAACATGAGGAAGATTCAGCTAGGGACAGAGTAAGAAGTATGTCCTAGGAAGGGTGAAGGTCAGAGTTGTTCCAGAGACAATAGTAGGGTGTGGAAGCTGCAGAGCTTGGTTCATTCAAGAAACAGAAACGGGTCCATAATGGTTGGGCTGTGGATCTGAGGATGGATGGGTGGAGGGTGGACAGGGCAGGGCCAGGTAGGCTGGGCGAGGAGTGTGGGCATTTTCTTAAAGCAACGTGGATCCCCTGGGAGGAGGGGGAGTGCCGGGAACAGGTACTTTCTCTTTTAGAGACATTATTGAGTTGCTGCGGTGTGGGAAGTGGACGAAACGGTGGATCCTGGATTGAAATCATGAAATGAGTGTGCTGCAGAAATACCTAAATAGGATTCCATGGGATCATATTGGCAGCTAGGGTGGACCTGGGGCTTCCCTCATAGCTGAGTCGGTAAAGAATCTGCCTGCAATGCAGGAGACCCGGGTTCGATTCCGGGGTCACGAAGATCCCCTGGAGAAGGAAATGGCAATCCATTGGTGTATTCTTGCCTGGAAAATCCCATGGACAGAGGAGCCTGGCGGGCTACAGTCCATGGGGTCGCTAGAGTCGGACATGACTTAGCGACTAAACCATCACCACCACCACCAGGGAGGACCTGACACTGAGGTGGAGGACCAGGGCGATTCAGCTGCACACAGGCTGAGTGCCTTTCCCTCCTCCCCCCTATGCCTTCCATCTTCCACCATCTCCTTCCTTCTCTCCCTCCCTCTCTCTCTTCCCTTTTTACATAGATTCGGGCAAGCCATAAAGAGGTAATAGCACCTGAGCATGACTATCTCTGCACTCAAGCCTCTCTGCTGACCGCCCTGCATTAAATTGACTGCCATCTTCCCTGACATTCTATTTGTATTACATTACTTTCCCCACCATCAATTATTACACTTATAACTTTCTCAGCACCTTCTCTGGGAAAGCACGGACTTCATTAGCTTACTTCAGGAACTTTCCTTTACAAACCGTACTCTGGAGGAAACAAAAAGTAAATAAACAGAAATTTTCCAGGCCTCTAGGGGAGTGTCCTTATTTGTAGACTATCTTATATAAATGTGCATAGAAACTAGGAAGCCCTAAATTCAACACTAGGAAGTAAACAAAGCAAATGACTGAATGCAACCCGTTTAGAGTCTATCTGGAGCTCCTCACCGACCTCAAACGCCTGGCCCTAGGTTACTTGAGGGTATTTACTTTCTGTCCTTAAAATGTTCCTTTCTGTCCCTTTCTCTGTCTTGTCATGCGATGCAGCCAGGCAGGAAAGAAGTGTCATGGGTGTCCTTCTAGAATGCATCCACAGGATACACATGTCACAGAATTCCAGCATTAGTCATAACACTAATAACTATTATTGTTTTCAATCCAGTCTGCTTTTGAGGACATGAAAGCAGCATCTAAATAAGTCCAGGGCAGCAGAGTGACACCAGCAGGGCCAGAATGAGGACACACACAACATGAAACTTACCATTTTAAGTACACAGTTTAGTGGCATTAAGACATTCTCATTGTTGTGCAGCCATCACCACTATTCTTTTCCAGAATGCTTTTCTTCCCAAACTGAAGTTTTGTACTCCTTACACAGAAACTCCCCATTCCCTCCTCCCCTCAGCCCCATTCTACTTGGCCTCTATGCGTTTGATGACCCTAAGTACTTGATATAAGTGGAATCATACAGTATTTGTCCCTTTGTGACTCGTTTATTTTACTTTGTATCCTCAAGTTCCATTCATGTTGTAGCATATGTCAGGGTTTCCATCCTTTTGAGGGTTGCATAGGGCTTCCCAGGTGGCTCAGCAGTAAAACATCTGCCTGCAATGCAGGAGACTTAAGAGATGTGGGTTTGATCCCTAGGTTGGGAAGATCCCCTGGAAGAAGGCATGGCAACCCACTCCAGTATTCTTGCCTGGAGAATACCATGGACAGAGGAGCTGGTGGTCTATGGTCCCTAGGGTTGCAAAGAGTCGGACATGACTGAAGCGACTTAGCATGCACTCATGCAAGGGTTGCATAATATTTCATTGTGTGTGTATAACTGTACCACATTTTATCTGTTCATCCTTAAATGGACACTTAGGTTGCTCCCATATTTTAATTATTGTGAGTAATGCTGCTATGAACATAGGAGTACAAATATCTCTTTGAGTCGTTGCTTTCAATTCTTTTGAGTCTGTGCCCAGAAGTGGAATTGCTGGATCATATGGTATTTCTAGGTTTAATTTTATGAGGAACTGCCATACTGATAGCAGTTACACCATTTTACATTCCCACCAACAACAGTGCACAGAGGTTCCAATTTCTGCACATTCTCTTCAACACTTGAGGTTTTTTTCTTTCTATTTTTTTTATAGAAGATAGTCTAATGAGTATGACGGTAGTATCTGACTGCAGTTTTAATTCACATTTCCCTAATGATTAGTGACACCGAGTATCTTTTCTTGTATTTGTTGGCCATGTGTATATCTTCTTTATAGAAAGATCTATTCAAGTCCTTTCTCCATTTTTAATTGGATTTTTTATTTCCTGTTGAGTTCTAGGAGTTCTTTATATAATTACATATTTTGCATAATAATATTGTATCAGATGCATGATTTGTAAATATTTTCCCCATTCTGTAAGTTGCCTTTTATATTCTGTTGATTGTGTCCTTTGATACATAGAGGTGAACTTAGGTTCACCTCCCTCACCTCACCCTAGTCCTAGCCCTGATATTAGCCCTTCTCTCTTCCAACAAAGCATTTGACAAAGTATTTGAAACAACCAAGAACGCTTGGGTTCTAAAAGTTGAATTAAGCGCGTAATTTTCATTCCTCCATCTGAACTCCTGTGACAGCCTGGGATATCCAAATCTGAACATCTTTTCTGAAACATAACCTAGGCTGTCCTAAGTTTTACAAGGGATGAATAGCCATAAAGATTGCTGAGGCATGCCCACTGTGCCATCCCTCGGAGAAGAGAAGCTTTTAAACTCTTACAAAATGATTACGATATGCCAGACAACTGTTGTGTGTAATTTGCATGTGTTACATTAACACCCTTAATCTTTACAATAGTCTTATAAGGTGTATGCTATGTGTACCCCCACTTTATACAGAGGTTGGGGGGAGAGGAAAGCTTAATAAATTAGTGAAGGCAGCATAGCTAGTAGGAAGCAGAACTAGGATCTGAATCACAGAAGTCTGGTTCCACATTCTGTACTCTTAACCAACTATAAACTGTAGCTGATATATCATCTTCCCCATATTTAAAGAGTTATTTCAGACTCTGACATCTTCTGGTGCAGTTTGTTTCCAGCAAACTGCATTTTTAGGCTTCACTTAGACATCATGGCTCCTCTCCTAGCATTTCTTTTCCTTCTCTTGGCTGACAGAAATGACTTATATTCTATCCTCACAAGAGCAAAATCTGAGCCTCCTGTAGATCCATCCATTCCTACTTAATACTCTACCCATGGCTATTTCCCCGAGCTGAAATCTAGGCCAACAATTAAACCCCAGGCCTATTGTATTAGAGTAGTAGTGCTCAGTCTTTGCCCCTCCTACCCCAATGGGCTTGGGGGAGCTAATGGAAAGCCGTATTTAACTCTTAGGTACAGAAAAGCAGACCCTGCTTGTCTGGCTGAGAGTGAGCATATTGGGCACCATCTCAGCAAGTTCAATATCTCAGCAGGTCATATCTCTCAGGGGAAGAAATAATCCATGTTCTTATACATTTTGTTTAGCTAATGATGTGTACAATGTTTTCCCATGTTCTTTTACAATCGTTGAATTTTAATGGATTGGGTAAAATAGCCCAGCCCAGCCCATAAAACAGAAGGTCTCAATGAAACAATCTAGTTATCCAGGAAATACTCACTTCTGTGGTTTCAGAAAACACCTCAGCAGTTAAAAAAAAATGTCCCCCATGGCTTCTTTTCCTCTGCCTGGATTCCAGGATCTCATCGGTCTTGAAGGAACTACGGCTTTCTCCCGGCTGCTGTCCTAACTGGTGATCTGTCATTTTTTGCAGGGTCCTATGGATCTACTCTGAGACGGGTACGTGGGTGTATCCTGTATTTGCCAAACTCAGCCCAGTGGGCCTAGCAGCCTTCTTCTCTCTCAGCTTCATCTTTAATGTCGGCATCTACCTATTTGGAGAGAAGCTCAACCACTGGAAATGGGGTCAGTTCATTTCTCTTTTACCTACAGAAACATTTCTTTGTTATATGTCTTTACTCCTCATGAAAACAGAAGGAGAAACTAGTAAAGCAGAAGGCAGTAATGTTTGATGCCTTTGTCCAAAGTAGGAAAGGAAAAGCCTGGGTGAAGTTCACACTTTGTCAAGAGACCTCATCAAATTATCCCCCCACTGCTCCTCCAAACAACACCGCACTTAACTTTACAGCTAAACGTCATCTTGTTTAGAGAGCTTCGGATCCAAAGGATCCAAAGAGCACGGTGTCACCATCCCCTCCATGAAAAAGTGGATTCAGAACCTCCCTCCCTTGAGTGGGGACTTGAGATTCACAAGCTCTTCAATGTCAAGATTTCTTCTTCGACTGAAATGGGTCCAGATGACCTTCTGAGCTCCTCCCACCATCCGCTGTGCCTTCCCTGAAGAGTTACCACCCCTCTCCCATTACGTTGCTTCTCAGCCTTCAGTAAAGTGTTCATCAGGTAAAATCACACCCTGTACTTGAGATTAGAATTCTTGTTGGAGGTTTTAGGCAATGCGAGTATGTCAGAGAGCTGAGCTTTCTAATTATAGGTAGGCAGAACCACGTTGCTTCTTCATAGCAAAAAATAATCTTAACTTAGTTGGTTTTCTCCTCCCTGCTTCCCCTACTGCCCCCACGCCCAGAATATTTTCTTTTGGAAAAGTAACCATGGAAAAGTCAGGTTGGGAAATATCCGTGGTTTGTTACCTACCCCAGGAGAAGTGTGGGAACTCCACTCTGATTTTGTACATAAGAAAGGCAAGAGTCACACACAGTCCCCCACACCACACACCCACGAGCCATTCTGTTCTATTAAAATAGAAGTGACATCTTCCGCCCAATCTATGAACTGGAGTGAAAACATAAGCCTGTGTATGCAAAAAAAATTAAAAAGAAAAACCAACAGTTTCAGAAGGTTCAGTACAAGAGTGTGTATTTCTGAGAGGAGACTGAGATCCTGGAGAAACAAGCATACAACTTGGCTTTTTCACATATTTTCTACTCTTGTAGAATTTAACTGATTAAGAAAGCCTCAAAGGCAATATTCTCTTTGAAAGCAAACACTTTAAAAGAAAAAAATGAAATGCTAAAAATTACTCAAAAAATCAGGATTTCAAATCACAGGAAATTATCCAGAAAAAAAAATAAAGTGTTGACATTTCAGATATGCTGACTCCTGATTCTAACTAGTTTTGGCTTCCTGAAGTTCTGGGTAGATTTTTGATGCCTTCCCAAAATTTATATTAAAAAAAAAAAAAGAAAGAAAGGAAGAAACTAATCCATTTAAAACTTGGCAGAAAATGTGCAGAGAAAAAAGTGATTACTCAGAGCTTAGAGAACAATAACTTTTTAAATCAATTGTATTGAGTTCAATAGGATTAATTTTAAAATTGACAGTCTACAGTGACTTTTAAACATTTTATTGAATTAAAGAAACAAAGTTTTCACTGTATTCATATTATTGAAACTGCTGTTTTCAACACAAAGCCCTTTTAATAAACCTCATTGTTTAAGTACTATATCCAGTTTTCCACGAAAGCCCCAGTGAGCAAACGAGGTAGCATCTACATGTGGTTGCTCATTTGCCTCACGCCTGTATGAATGTTCGTGTTAGCAACAGACACTACCATCAATGGCTGTGTATCTCTCTTCTCTCCAGATTTTTAACTCCTTAAGAATAGAATGGGTATTATATATGAATTCTATGTAGTGTTGGAATAGGATGTATTATATTCTGAACTGATCTTAATTATAAATGGTTAAATAAGAAATTAAAAGAGAAATTAGATCACATAAAATTACAATGGCAGTGAACACTGGCTTGCATGTTCATTCACTCTGTCATGTCTGACTCTTTATGACCCTATGGATTGTGGCCCACCAGGCTCCTCTGTCCATGGGATTTTCCAGGCAAGAATACTGGAGTGGGTTGCCATTTCCTACTCCAAGGAATCTTCTCGACCCAGGGATCGAAACTGCGTTTCCTGAGTCTCCTGCATTAGTAGGCAGATTCTTTACCACTGAGCCACCTGGGAAGGTAGCCATGTCCCCAGTGAATACTTAAATCACCTACAACTAAACAGAGCTAAATATGTGAAAACATTTCTCACTTCCTATTCTGCTGAAAGCCCTATAAAGAAAGTGAAAGTCACTTAATCATGTCCGACTCTTTGCAACCCCATGAGCTACACAGTCCATGGAATTTCCAGGCCAGAATACTGGAATGGGTAGCCTTTCCCTTCTCCAGGGTATCTTCCCAACCCAGGGACCAAACCCAGGTCTCCCGCATTGCAGGTGGATTCTTTACCAGCTGAGCCACAAGGGAAGCCCAAGAATACTGGAGCCTATCCCTTCTGCAGAGGATCTTCCCAACCCAGGAATGGAACTGGGGTCTCCTGCATTACAGATGGATTCTTTACCAACAGAGCTATCAGGGTAGCCCTAAAGCTCTGTAAGGCTTCCTCAATTGACAGATGTAAATCTGAGTCTTCAGAAGGCTCACAAGGGTCTCTGGGAGCCAGGCCCTGCCTTGACTCTTGCTCACATATCTGTGTTAATGCACTCAGGTCCTCAGTGATAAGATGACCTGTATGAAGGGCAATTGTACATCTCAGTTTACCCAGGACAGTCCTGGTTAATGCCTGCTGTGCCCATGTGAATAGAGCTTTACCCTGCCCGGGCTTGAACAACATATCCTTCTATCTCTGAGTCTCTCTCCGAACCCTCTGCTCTGGATCTATGGAAACATGTAAGTAGCCACCTACTCTGTCCAAATTGAGGGCTAACTCTACTTTCTGGCCTTTCCCACAGCCTGAGCTTCCTTGGATGAGAACAGAAATTCAAAAGAGTGCTTTGATGATGCGGTGGGAGGCAGTGGTTAAGAGAAAACTGTGCCTGAATGCCTGGGTTCCTCCCTTGGGCTTACCACTTATAGACCTGTGACCCTGGGCAAGGCACTCCATGTCCTCGCATTCTGGTTTTCTGTTATGCATTATGGAGACAATTTTAGTACCCTCCTCATGGGATTCTGGAGGATCAGAAATGACTTGGGAAGTGTCAACTGCCAAGAACAGACAGGGTCTGGCACACAGGGTTAGTCACTACTGCCGTAATAATTACATTATTACTATTGCTGTAATAATTTCATTCTCACCAGGGAAAAATCAGTAACCTTCTTTTCTGTGTGGATATTCCAATCATCTCCTTCAACGTCATGTACACATTATCAGTTTTCTCCAGCTGAAGGTGATTAAAAGTAGCAACCACCTAACAGAATGCAAATTGACAGAGGTAGTGTAGTTCCTAGAGAATTTACAGAGTGAAACGGGAGGTCAGGCTAATTGAGGCTAAAATTAATTGGAATCTGTGCTACTGAAATCCTGAGCTACGCTGGTTGGGAGTCACCAGCCAACTACCAGGTGATCAAGAAGTATCAGTTAAGACCAAGGTCATACGCAGGTGTCTCTCTAGTAGTTGTGCTCAGATGTGACTATAGATTTATGAAATCACTAGGGGAATTTTAAGAATACTAATTCCCAAGCCCACCCCAGACCAATTAAATCTATCCATGGAGATGGGGACTTAGCATGGGTATTTTTCAAAACTTCTCAGTTATTTTAATTTATAGTCAGGGTCAAGAACCACTGTCATAGAACAGTGCCTCTCAAACTCATATGCACCTGCAAATCTTGTTAAAATTAGGATCTTGTTAAGATGCAGACTCTCATTCAGTAGATCTGAAGAAAAGCTTGGCATTCTGTCCTTCCAGCGTGTGCCCCAGAGATACTGACACTGCTGGTCTGAGAACAAGGCCCGATGTGCCACTGGACCCTGGACTCCTCCCAGTGGAGATCATTGTATCTACTAGTTTCCTTGTGAGACGTGGTGTTTTCCCACGTCAGCTGCTTGAACGAGAAGGGTGTTGGTAATGATGGTCATGTCTACCCACTTTCTGCCTCCTTATATGTCATGTCAGTAGGTGAAAATGAGCAGAAGCTTTAGAAGGGCAATAACCATGAGTTACACCAGGAATCAAATGTAAACTTGGAAGTGTGTGACATTCTCCAGGGGTATGTAAATGCAGAGAGCAAGCCCTGTGCACCAGGGAGACAACTGTGGTCAGGCCTGCAGGAAGGTACCACTGGCCTTCAAAAAGATGCTGTGGCTCAGAAAGCTCTCAAGAGGTTCCAGAGGACTGACCTGCTTGAGTTGTTACCATCTCATTCCCAGACCTGTACTAGCTTTTCTGTGTCATGGAACAGAGGGGTGGACAAGCACTGAGCCAGTTGTTGGGGCCAGAAACCCACTGGGTAAGAGTCATTTTCTACGTTGCAGGCAGAGTGAGGTGGAACATGGATTTCCATCATTGATGGAAGCCAACAGGGGAAGCAGTCTTTGGTAGATCACTGAAAGCTTGGCTCTCCGTGTCTGAGCACCTAGAGATGCTCTAGACAGATTACTTCCACTCTGAATGCTCAGAGAGAGGGGCTGTCATGGGGTCCCAACACAGGCCCCCTTCTCTGCCACTTACGTATTTAATTTTGCTTTTTGTTTTTCCTCCTTCTTGATAAGACATTAAGATGCTGATGCCAGGAAACAAGTCCATCAGGAAGAAAAACCCAACAACCCATAAGATATATCAGGCATGAAAGGGGCCAAGTGCCTCCAGGTCAAAATGCAGAGCCTCTTATATGTAGGTGTGGCTGGAGAGGCAGTCTTCTTACCTGTGGCCCATGGTCCACATGAGGGCTATGTGCCAGGCGTATCCTTTGTCAAGGCCCAAGACCACAGATTCTTTCCCCGCCAGGATAGTTTATAAGCTGAAAATTCCAATCTAGCCAAGTAACCTTGTGATGGTGCCTTGGACAGAATGATATTAAAATCTTCCTTTAGTATTATTTCCTATAGATCAGATTTATTTAAAGGAGATTTTATTGTTGAAAGCTGCTTAGAGCCCATCTACTATATATCCCCTCGGTTTTATCCATGATGAGATTTGTTATAAGGTCTGTCTATCTTACATATTGTCCCTGATCATTTCATAAAAAATAATCCTACCATGAGTTGATTTCACATGTATGTATAAAGCATAACCCCACCGGGCACCATTTAGTCAAAAAGAAGAATACAGCTCCCTTTCACATTTCTTGCCCTAACTTCATCTCTCTAAGCTCTAAGAGAGTCCACTCAGGATTATTACTTCTCCGTCTTCCTCAGTCTCTTTTCCCTTGAGGATTTCTCCAGCCAGCTCTCAATTCCATCTCCTCCCACTGCTTTCTGCACTGTGACTTGTACTGATCTACGTTCGAATCTCATTCTTCTAACACTTCATATCCCCCCAACAATCTGCCTCCTCACCCTTATCCAAGCCAAGCCTCTGAAACTCAGCAAATGTTCTTCAGATTTTCAGTTCTAAGTCTGTCAGTAGCTTTTATGATTGTGGATACATAGGTGTCAATTTTTTTAAATAGTATGATTTTATTTATCCTGTGTTCCAACTGTACGAATAGTGGGGTATATAATTACGTTATGTGTCCATAGTGATGTTGACTAAAGGAGTGGTTTCCCTTACCGTGCCCGCAGAAAACATTTGAATCTTGCATGAGACGAACATTAAATGTTTGGCCTTAAATGTCTCTACTCCTTGGCACTAACGGAGGATAAAGAAAGGACTGAAATAATTCAGGAGGGGAGATCAAAATGGGGTAGTAGGAGGACGCTGGGCTCACCTTCCCTCACGAGCACATCAGAACCACAGCTACATATAGAGTGACTCTCCAACCTGGGGACCAGCAGAGCAGCTAGGCTCCAGCCTAGGCTGTAAAGAAAGATCCACGCAGAGCTGAGGAGGGAGGGAGGAGAAGCAGTCTGCTCAGGACCGCCCCTCACTGGTGGGGGACACAGGGGAGGGGGAGATATCACGGGCGAAGAGATTCTCCCTGAGGAACGAGGACTTTGAACCATATATCAGCCCCTGGGTCTGACATGGGATAGATGAGCCCGCTTGGCTGGCTTGAAAACCAGTGGAATTTACTAAGAGCTGTAAGAGACTGAGAGTCCACTCTTAAGGAGCGCACGCACAGGTCTGCTTACTCCCAATGACAGCACAGAGGGGACTGACTGCAAAAAGCCTGGGGACTGCCTCGGGGTGCCCCCCGGCCTGCACCAGGCTCCGGCTCCAGCCCCTCTTGCTCTGCCGGCACTGGTCTCCACTAAGACAGAGGCCACTGTTGCCAGCGAGAGCGTGCACACTCGAGGGCATGCAGCCAGCCTGGACCCTGGCCCTGCTCCGACCAGGGTGGAGGCAACCACTACCAGCTCATGAATCCCTGCCCACACTCCGGAGGGTGAGTGCCATCGCAGCAGGACAGATCCCCCCTGGGGGGCGGGGGAGAGGGTCAGCTCAGTGGCATGGCATCAGCCTCTAACTGAGGGCACACATGGGGGAGAAAGTGAAACCAGCACCGAAGTGCGTCCCCAAGGCCTTAGGCCCTGCCCTTGTCCCAAACCAAAATGGAGACTACCATCACATCTGAGAGAAACCAGCTCCCCCAGGGGTCCTTGCTCCAGCCCCTCTGCCCCAACCCCCCCTCCAGCAGAGCAGTGACAGTCACTGAGCAGAGAAGCAGTGATGGTTTGCACCTGGTTCTGGCTCTCGCTCCTCCAACCCCAGTCCTTCTGCCCACCAAGGCCATGACCACCAGCACACCCTGAATAAAGACATGCTCACTTCAAATCCGGCTCTCCCACCAGAGCTGATGGGCTCACGCAGACTACAGGGGAATGATCCAACACAAGGACTTGACATCAAGACAGAGATGAGCATCTGTTTCGCCTGACTTCACACAGACGGAGAAAGCTAAACAAGGTGAGAAGACAAGAGGACTATGTTTCAAATGAAAGAAACAACAGAAAGTGCTAATGAAACAGAGATAATTTATCCGACAAAGAATTCAAAGAAATAGTAATAAGAATGATAAGCTGGAGAACAGAATAGATGAAGAACACAAGAAGAATTTCAACAAAGAACTAGAAACTACAGGAAAGAATCAGTCAGAGTTGAAAAATGCAGTAACTGAAATGAAACATACACTGCAGCGCACGAGCAGATTACGTGATACGGAGCAATGCATAAGCAATCCGGAAGATAGAACAATGGAAGTCACCCAAGCAGAACAGCCAGAAGGAAAACAAACTTAAAAAAAAATGAGAATAGTCCAAGAGACTTCTGGGACAGTATCAACCGTACTAACGTTTGTGTCATAGGGTTTCCCAGAAGAGAGAGAAAAAAGGGTATAAAATGTACTGGATAAAATTATGCGTGAAAACTTCCCAAACCTGAGGAAGGAAACAGATGCCCAGGTACAGAAGCACAAAGAATTCCAAACAAGTTGAACTCAAAGGGACTTACACCAAGACATATGATCTTTAAAACGGACAAGGTTAAAGACAAAAAGAGAAACGTAAAGACAGCAAGAGAAAAACAGCATCACATACAAGGGAACCCACCTAAGGCTATCAAGTGATTTTTAGCAGAACGTTTGCAGGTCAGAAGGGAGTGGCATGATGTAGGTAAAGTGCTTAAAGGAGAAAATTACAACCTAGGATACTCCTCCCAGGAAAGTTATCATTCAAAATTGAGGGAGAGATAAAGAACTTCTCAGACAAGAAAAAATCAAGAGCTCATCAGTACTAAACGAATCTTACTTCTCAGGTGGCTCAGTGGTAAAGAATCCACCTGCCAATGTAGGAGATGCGGGAGATGTGGTTTTGATCCCTGGGTCAGAAAGATCCCCTGGAGGAGGAAATGGCAACCCACTCCAGTATTCTTGCCTGGAAAATACCATGGACAGAGGAGCCTGGCAGGCCATAGTCCATGGGGTCAAAGAGTCGGACACGATGGAGTGCACAGAGAGAGAGAGAGAAACCGATCTTACAAGAAGTGTTAAAGGGTGGTCTTTAAATAAAAATGAAAAGGCTGTAACAAAAGATAAAATTATAGGAAGGGGAAAATCCTACTAGCACAGGCAAATATATAGTAAAGGCTGTGGATCAACCACTGACATAAGATAGCATGAAGCTTAAAAGATAAAAATGTAAAATAAACTATAACTACAATAAACAGGGAAGGGACAGACATGAAGATATAAAATGTGACATCAAAAACACAAAACATGGAGATGAGGGGGGAAAACGTAGATCCTTTAGAATGTGAATATTCATTGGAAGGACTGATGCTGAAGCTGAAGCTCCAATACTTTGGCCACCCTATGTGAAGAACTGACTCATTAGAAAAGACTCTGATGCTGGGAAAGATTGAAGGTAGGAGGAGAAGGGGATGACAGAGGATGAGATGGTTGGATGGCATCACCGACTCAGTGGACATGAGTTTGAGCGAGCTCCAGGAGTTGCTGATGGACAGGGAAGCCTGGCGCGTTGCAGTCCATGGGGTCACAAAGAGTCAGACATGACTGAGCAACTAAACTGAGCTGAACTTTAGAATGTGTTTGAACTTAAATGACTACCAGTTTAAAATAAATGGATATAGTTATAGATCAACATATATGAACTCCACAGTAACCACAAGTCGAAAAACTACTGTGTATATACAAAACCCAGCTATGCATTGTGAAAACATGGTCAGAGATAAATTCTGAAGACCCAAAGAAATCTAGAGACTGTTGAGCCCCACGAGAATTCAGGACCAAGAACCCATCCCCACCTTCTAGAACCCAACAGGAAAATATGACTCCAGTGATATTCACAGGGTGTGAATCCCCCCAGAGCTTCATGGTGTTGGCCATGGAGACTCTGATCCAGTGGAAGGAGCCACCTACCTTCCTTCCCCTGAGGAACTTCCCACCATCACCTCCGCTCCCGCTCCTGCTGTTTCTCTCCAAGCCGTCATGTTCTGTTGTATCTCTTGACTCAAGAAGGAATCTCCAATCCTTGGCACCGGGGTTGAAGCAGTGAGCTTTTGTGTAATCAAAAGTTAGACTCGAAGTGCTGAGGGTTGGTAACAACATGGATAAACTAAGTTTTAGGTTCCCTCAGCGAGACCCTGGAAGGAACAGCTCTGAGAAGTTCACACTGAGCAAGCTCTTGAACACAAGAGAACTAACGCGTTGTTTACCTGAAAACAGATTCATTAAAGGCCCCAAGAGTATACTTCAGAAAAGAGAAGATAATGTGTTTATGTCTACAGACCTAATGTAGAGAAGACCTAGCTGGGGAAAAGAGAATTCACATCAAAAATGTAAAACAAATGGAAGCATCAGTGAAAAGAATGTGAAACATGTAAAGCTAGATAAATCAGCAAGGCTTCACTTGAGTTATTGGACGTAGTATGGATTGACGAGGAATCGAAGAAAGGAGACTGTGCGTAAAAATGTTGAGAGACATGAATTCAAAGGTGGCTGTGGGGGCTGGGTGATTAGGAGCTAGCCACCCTAGAAAATCAGTGTGACGAGTAGGACCTCTCGAACGCCTCTGAGAAGGGGAGTTCCAGCAAAATGCAATGATAAGCTATTTAAAGTTTACTGTTAAGGATATAACTGATGGAGGGGGCAGGGTTTGAAGAATAAAGCCTGGAATTGCAAGCTGAGACTGTTGTGGTAATACGAGCCAGGAGTAACAGGGCTCTAGAAAGGCTGAGAAGAGGCTGAGCTGAAAAAAGACTGTGTTTGGCAACAGATAGGAAGGACAGTGAGTTAATGAAGTTTCAAAGTTTATGTGAAAATTTGTGATCATTAAAGATGGAGGTACCAATTGTTGGAAAAATGGGAGTCATTCTAGAAATGTAATGCTACAATTTCAGCAGAATAAACTCCTCTAATAAGCTTACCAAACACTAATCAATGTGCCAGTACTTTTCTACCCATGCCAATAAACTGATTTGGTGAAAGGTCACAGAATGGCCCCTAGTTAGGTGAATAGCCACTCTTCTATTTCCTCTCTCATTTGCTTGATGTGGTCTCTTCATCTTCATCTGCAAAGGCTCAAAATTTGTTGATGGACTGTGCGCAGCCTACAAACACATGCCAAAAGCAACAGCCAGCAGTGGTTCACAGGAAATGTTCAGAGCCACGTGATGCAAGCTGCTCCTTTGGTCAGCTGGCCAGCTGTGAGCCAAGCCCCAAGCAGGACAGCAGAAACGTCCCCTCCTGTCCTTGCAGCGGTGCTGGTGGGTTTCAGAGCTCTTAAAGTACATCATCTCACCTGTGGAAAACTTTGCTCAACTCTCCACTGTCCCAAGTCAGGGTGGACGTCTACCCACATGAGAATATCCATTAGGGAAGCCCTGAAGGCTAAGGTCTCTTTCTGTTCTTGTTTGTGCAGGTGACACAATGCAGCCCAGGAAGAAGACGAAGTGATCAGACACTGTTTTCCAAGAACTAAGAAGGAAGAAAACATGAGAATTTTTTCCCATCTTTTTTTTTTTTTTTCCTGGTAGGGGAAGGTGGTAGAGCAACATAGGAAAGTAGAAAGGATAGGGAATGATATATAAATTTTAAAAGAGGGTTATGAAGGTAAGGGGTTAATTTGAGGACTTTTGGCTTTTTGAAACATTTACCCCCAAAACAATTCCTGCTCTCTCAGAATTTGTTACCTCCGTCTGACCTCTGAGGAGGATGGTCTGTGGTCAACGCCTCACCAAAGGCCAAAGAAACTCATGTAAATGCAGTGTCAGAGAATGTTTAAAGAGAAAGGAACTTAGGGTCATCCACACTCTTCACAGAGAAGGAGCCTGAGGACCTAGACGGGAAGTTACCTCACGCAGCCAAAGCTTTAATGTTAGAACCAAGACAACAACTTTTATCTCCCAGACCTACCTGCCAACTCCCAGTCCTGGCCCATTTCTGAATAATCCCAATTTTCCTCAAAAGAAGCACTTTCATAAGCTAGTTATTTTCATGGATTTCTCATCTATTTTTTTTTCCTGTAAATGGAAATGTAGGAAGATGGCTGCTGTTAGCAAATTAGCTGGGACAATGAGAATATAAGTTATAAAAATATTGGGAAATCTGTCCCTTTGTGAGAAAGCATTTGGGGCAATTAAACATGGAACACAGGGACATTGTTAGAATCTCTTACATGGGAATACTGATTGATTCGTCAAATAAATGTACCTTTTACTTGGGGAATGATCTGGATGGGAAGTGACATGATTGTGACTCTGGAGGCTGCTTTGGCATGAAGCACTTTGCCGAGTTATCATTGTTGTTCAGTTGCTTAGTCATGTCTGACTCTTTGTTACCCCATGGACTGTAGCAAGCCAGGCCTCCCTGTCCTTCACCATCTCCAGGAGTTTGCTCATACTCATGTCCGTTGAGTCAGTGATGCCATCTAACTCATCTCATGGCTGAGTTAGGTTATGGTTTTAAAAAGCTGATTGTCAGGTGATTAATAAACATGTTCATAACCCTGCTTTAATTTTCCCAGAGAATTTTTCTGGGTCTTTATTTTCAGACACATTTTATAAAGAACGCAAATGTTTAGTGGTAGGTAAACATGTGGCATGCCACGTGGGGCCACCCAAGATGGACGGGTCATGGTGGAGAGGTCTGACAGAATGTGGTCCACTGGAGAAGGGCATGGCAAACCACTTCAGTGTTTTGCCTTGAGAACCCCATGAACAGTATGAAAAGGCAAAATGATAGGACACTGAAAGAGAAACTCCCCAGGTCGGTAGGTGCCCAATGTGCTACTGGAGATCAGTGGAGAAATAACTCCAGAAAGAATGATGGGATGGAGCCAAAGCAAAATCAATACCCAGTTGTGGATGTGACTGGTGATAGAACCAAGGTCCGATGCTGTAAAGAGTGATATTGCATAGGAACCTGGAATGTTAGGTTCATGAATCAAGGCAAATTGGAAGTGGTCAAACAGGAGATGGCAAGAGTGAACGTCAACATTTTAGGAATCAGCGAACTAAAATGGACTGAATGGGTGAATTTAACTCAGATGACCATTATGTCTACTACTGTGGGCAGAAATCCCTTAGAAGAAATGGAGTAGCCATCATGATCAACAAAAGAGTCTGAAATGCAGTAATTTGATGCAATCTCAAAAACGACAGAATAATCTCTGTTCATTTCCAAGTCAAACCATTCAATATCACGGTAATCCAAGCCTATGCCCCAACCAGTAATGTTGAAGAAGCTGAAGTTGAACGGTTCTATGAAGACCTACAAGACCTTTTAGAACTATCACACAAAAAAGATGTCCTTTTCATTATAGGGGACTGGAAAGCAAAAGTAGGAAGTCAAGAAACACCTGGTGTAACAGGCAAATTTAGCCTTGGAGTACAGAATGAAGCAGGGCAAAGGCTCATAGAGTTTTGCCAAGAGAACACACTGGTCATAGCAAACACCCTGTTCCAACAACACAAGAGAAGACTCTACACATGGACATCACCAGATGGTCAACACCAAAATCAGATTGATTATATTCTTTGCAGCCAAAGATGGAGAAGCTCTATACAGTCAGCAAAAAGAAGACCAGGAGCTGACTGTAGCTCAGATCATGAACTCCTTATTGCCAAATTCAGACTTAAATTGAAGAAAGTAGGGAAAACCATTAGACCATTCAGGTATGACCTAAATCAAATCCCTTATGATTATACAGTGGAAGTGGGACATAGATTTAAGGGACTAGATCTGATAGACAGAGTGCTTGATGAACTATGGACAGAGGTTCATGATATTGTACAGGAGATAGGGATCAAGACCATCCCCATGGAAAAGAAATGCAAAAAATGCAAAAAAGCAAAATGGCTGTCTGAGGAAGCCTTACAAATAGCTATGAAAAGAAGAGAAGTGAAAAGCAAAGGAGAAAAGGAAAGATACACCCATTTGAATGCAGAGTTCCAAAGAATAGCAAGGAGAGATAAGAAAGCCTTCCTCAGAAATCAATGCAGAGAAATAGAGGAAAACAATAGAATGGGAAAGACTAGAGATCTCTTCAAGAAAATTAGAGATACCAAGGGAATATTTCATGCAAAGATGGGCTCAATAAAGGACAGAAATGGTATGGACCTAACAGAAGCAGAAGATATTAAGAAGAGGTGGCAAAAATACACAGAAGAACTGTACAAAAAAGATCTTCACGACCCAGATAATCACGATGGTGTGATCACTCACCTAGAGCCAGACATCCTGGAATGTGAAGTCAGGTGGGCCTTGGAAACATCACTACGAACAAAGCTAGTGGAGGTGATGGAATTCCAGTTGAGCTGTTTCAAATCCTGAAAGATGATGCTGTGAAAGTGCTGCACTCGATATGCCAGCAAATTTGGAAAACTCAGCAGTGGCCACAGGACTGGAAAAGGTCAGTTTTCATTCCAATCCCAAAGAAAGGCAATGCCAAAGAATGCTCAGACTACCACACAATTTCACTTATCTCACACGCTAGTAAAGTAATGCTCAAAATTCTCCAAGCCAGGCTTCAGCAATACGTGAACCATGAACTTCCAGATGTTCAATCTGGATTTAGAAAAGGCAGAGGAACCAGAGATCAAATTGCCAACATCTGATGGATCATCAAAAAATCAAGAGAGTTCCAGAAAAACATCTATTTCTGCTTTATTGACTATGCCAAAGCCTTTGACTGTGTGGATCACAATAAACTGTGGAAAATTCTGAAAGAGATGGGAATACCAGATCATCTGACTTGCCTCTTGAGAAAAACCTATATGCAGGTCAGGAAGCAACAGTTCAAACTGGACATGGAGCAACAGACTGGTTCCAAATCAGAAAAGGAGTACGTCAAGTCTGCATATTGTCACTGTGCTTATTTAACTTATATGCAGAGTACATCATGAGAAATGCTGGGCTGGAAGAAGCACAAGCTGGAATCAAGATTGCCAGGAGAAATATCAATTACCTCAGATATGCAGATGACATCACCCTTATGGCAGAAAGTGAAGAAGAACTAAAGAACCTCTTGATGAAAGTGAGAGAGGAGAGTGAAAAAGTTGGCTTAAAGCTCAACATTCAGAAAACTAAGATCATGGCATCTGGTCCCATCACTTCATGGCAAATTGATGGGGAAACAGTGTCAGACTTTATTTTCTTGGGCTCCAAAATCACTGCAGATGGTGACTACAGCCATGAAATTAAAAGACGCTTACTCCTTGAAAGGAAAGTTATGAACAACCTAGACAGCATATTAAAAAGCAGAGACATTACTTTGCCAACAAAGGTCCGTCTAGTCAAGGCTATGGTTTTTCCAGTAGTAATGTATGGATGTTGGACGGTGAAGAAAGCTGAGCACCGAAGAACTGATGCTTTTGAACTGTGGTGTTGGAGAAGACTCTTGAGAGTCCCTTGGACTGCAAGGAGATCCAACCAGTCCATCCTAAAGGAGATCAGCCCTGGGTGTTCATTGGAGGGACTGATGTTAAAGCTGAAACTCCAATACTTTGGCCACCTGATGCGAAGAGTTGACTCATTGGAAAAGACACTGATGCTGGGAAAGATTGAGGGCAGGAGAAGGGGACGACGGAGGATGAGATGGCTGGATGGCATCATCGACTCGATGGACATGGGTTTGGGTAGACTCAGGGAGTTAGTGATGGACAGGGAGGCCTGGCGTGCTGCGATTCATGTGGTTGCAAAGAGTCAGAAACGACTGAGCAACTGAACTGAACTGAACTGAAACATGCTCGAGTCCATCGATATGCCAACAGACTCATATGGGTTGGGTATATTGTACTTGGCCTTTCCAATCTAACATGATACAGGAGAAATATGGTTAAAATGAACACCAAGGGCAGTCTCTGAGCACAGACGTAATCACACAGTGCTTCCTTGTTGGTGCTGTAGCTTAAGAAAGGAGAAGCAACAGAACACCCGTCATGAACACTGATGAAACATTCATTAAAAGGGGGATAATATCAGCCACCTACATAAAGCTGTGTTAGACCCTTAGTGGTTAGAGAACAGTACAAACCAAATGATAACGATGAGAAAACTAGCAATAATATTTGTACAGCGTCATGAATTTAGAGCCACTCTCACCTCCAAGACCTCATTTTATCTTGGTTGTTGGTCAGTCGTTCGGTTGTGTCCGACTCTCTGCGACCATGGACTGCAGCACACCAGGCTTCCCTGTCCTTCACTATCTCCCAGAGTTGGCTCAAACTCATGGACTGGTCCATACCTGTGCTTATATTCTGGAGTTGCTATCTCACATGTGACACCAATTTTGAGTTTGGGGAGAAGACTTACCTTATTTGCCTAAACAATACATTAGCCCCATCCTCCCTGTGAATGGGTCATTCGTTTCTCAAGCTATTTTTGGCTCCTCTGCACCTACTTGCTTGCAACACTTGTCATTACAGGAAGTCAGTTTCATATACTGTAATCCCCAAACACGTGGTGCCAGCATGTGGAGAGTGTGGGGTGTGGGGGAAGGGGGGTTGAGGAAAGAGTGAGGAGGCCAGTATCCCAGAGGGCTGCCTGGCTGAGCACTGAACCCATCCCAAGTCTGGGTACCCCCACCTCAAGGGCACAAGTGTCAGAAACCTGAATCCATATCCAGACTTTATTTTCCATTCTCATGTAACTGATAGTTCCTTTCTTTTTCTTTCTTTTTTTTTTTTAATAAGAGCATTTGAGTAGGCAGCAAAGCCAGTCAGAACTGTTTATTTATAGCAGTGGATTTTCAATGCTGCATAAATTAGAAATCATTGCTGAATGAGGCCCGCGCCCACTCACACACGCAGGGCCGCTCTCTGAGAGTCCTTTCACACAGTTTGACTGTACACAGTTTAAAACGGGAGAAAATGACATGCTCCGAGTCAAATGACGGAGTCACAGCTAAACTGCGAAGCAGAAAACCAGCAATTATTTTTCTCCAGCACAATATGGGGAGTACGACAGGTGCAATTATCCAATATTATTTAACAGCACCGGTTTGTGGTGTAGGGAGAAAATAAAGGTTTCTGTGTCGTGGAGAGAAAGAAAGAAAAAGGGAAAGAACTTGCCTCTAGCTCCTGTTTGTGGATTAAGCTGTGTTATGTAAATTGAAACTGGCCTGGATTCCAGAAAAGTAAGGAAGATGCACCTGGCTCCTGCAGCCTGGCTCCCCAGAAGCTCCCCACTTGCGTCACCAGGGACTCTTCAGAAAGTCTCTTTCCTGGGGATCCTGAGCCTCCTTCTCAGAGGCAGTGGCTCCAGATAAGACTGCGTGGAAGGCTGAGCTCCCTGAACTCCTGTCCTTTAGAGGGAAAGCGTCTCTGGTGATGATTCCTTCACCCTCAACTGAATTAAGATGCAGTATAAGAGAAGGCAGACCACAGGAGTAATTTTCATTCCCTTAATCAGATCTCCAGGATTTTGTCCTCCAGCACACTTTTATTTCCACTCCCAAGTCTTTCCTTTGTTGGCCATCCTACTTGGATAAGTCGGAGGGCATCATCGATTCAATGGACGTGCGTTTGAGCAAGCTCTGGGAAATGGTGAAGGACAGGGAAGCCTGGCGTGCTGCAGTCCACGGGGTCGTAAAGAGTCGGGCACGACTGAGTGACTGAACAACAACAAACCTGGAAAGACCTTTCTTCTTCCAGCTACTATCAAATACGTTGTCCTTCGTGGCTTCCAACTCTGTCTGAGTGTCACTTAATTCTAAACAGTTATCTCTTGCTGGTCCAGGGCAGTGGGCTCTTCCTCTAAACTCCCACCGCAGGCCCACCCTGCCTTCTACTGCTCTCCTTCTCACCTCTCCCTCCTGGATTGTGTTTCCATAACACTGTGGAATGCTGAAAAGAACACAAGCATCAGAACCCGGTCAGACCTGAATTTCAATCCTGACTCCACCACTCAGTATTTATATAGAACCTGGGGAAAACAGTTTATTTTTCTGAGTCTTGGTCCCTTAAAATCATGTGATAATCCTGATCAAGTAAGAGGACTTAAAGTGATGCATGCAAATGTTTGGCATCCAAGGTTCCCTCCCCATTCCACCTTGCTTAACTGCAAACTCCTGGAGCCCAGGTAGTTGTCTGTATACCCCATAATGCTTAATTGCATACCATGAGAAAGTACTGAGGATTACTTACAACTTCCAAATTTTACAGGCCTAATCACCAAATAGCTTCCTCCTTTTCCAGAAGCTGGGAGTCCCAGAACGTGATTCACTGTTTCATTGAAGATACTCTCTCCATCTTAAGTCCTGAAATCCTGCTGACAATGATGATCAAATTTTCACGTGACACAGCAGTGGAAAGCATATGGATAGAATGGGACTTAGGATGAGTAAATTTTTATAAAGAAACAAAAAGAAAGATGAAGGAAGGCCTGAAGAATAAGCATTGCATACAGGTGACTCTCCAGATTGGGCTATCAGAGTGACACTGATTAACCCAAGGAGAGCCCATAGGATGCTAGGATTCAAGTCAGGGAGACTGACCTTTAAAAGGTGGGGGGGAGGGCATCAAAAATAAATCTTGTTTAGCTCTGAATTTATTTTCCTTTAGGTGCCTGCCCACCTCTTCCTCACAGATGATACCTGCTGTCATTGAGGCTTGGTCTAGTTCAACTCTTACTTCATCATAACTAAGACTTCTTCAGTCACTCTGTGGTATGAGTCTTCAGGGACCTTGGAAAGGGGACTCTGCTGCCCCAAATATCTTGCCAATGTACAAAAAAACTCCTTCACTAAAAATTAAAGCCTTTCATTTTACATGGAGAGACATATTGAACATAAACACTTATGAGGCCTTCCTTGGTGGCTCAGATGGTAAGGAATCTGGCTGCAGTGCAGAAGACTCATGTTCGATCCCTGGGTCAGGAAGATCCCCTGGAGAAGGAGATGGGAACCCACTCCAGTATTCTTGCCTGGAAAATTCCATGCACCGAGGAGCCTGGCAGGCTACAGGCCATGGGGTCGCAAAGAGTCAGATACAACTGAGCAACTAACACTTTCACTTCTTATGAGAGAGGTAACCTATTGACTTGTACTCATCCATGTCCCATTATCAATGAAAGATATTTGATGATTTAAAAGTAAGTTTTAATATGGCAAGAGGCAAGCTTAGAAGAATAAAAATGGGGATATTATAAGAAAAAGAGTGGTACAGAAAGAGTCAGCTACAGACTCAGAGGACAAACCTTACTGGTCCCCAATGTTCACCACGTGGCTGCCAAGAAATGACTGGCTATGTGTGCCATGATACTCACTCCTCCTTCTGAGAGCTAATCTACGATTGGAGTACCCCCAAATAGAGGAGACAGTGATCTTAGCCACTGACGGGTCAGAAAAACTCTGCATCCCTTTGAGGAAGCACGGCTGTGACCCACCACACTTGATGATTCCAATCTTGACCAACTGGCTGCACTACAAGAATTTAAACTTGCTTTCTGACTGGGGAGAGAAGTCACTGTCTTAAGAAGAGAAGAGACAGCAAATACAAAAAGGGATTCCACTGGCTCCTGAAGCAATTCTGATGCCTTCAGAAATGCATTTTACATCATGACCCAGTAGAAACACACACACACACACAATACACACTTTTAATATGTATGATAGACCGATTTATTTCCTATCCTATTATTTTCTATTATTTGAAAGATTTTATGATAATTAAATTGATTTCTTAATACAATAGCAATAGGGTTGCAAAAACCAATAAGTTGAACAACACTGTACTCCATCATATAGTGGGATTCATTCACTCATTGAACAAGTAATTATAAAGTGCCTACTATGTGTATGAAAGTGAAAGTGTTAGTCTCTCAGTCGTGTCCAACTCTTTGCAACCCCGTGGACTGTAGCCTGCCAGGCTACTCCATCCATGGGATTTTCCAGGCACAATTACTGGAGTAGGTTGCCATTCCCTTCTCCAGGAGATCTTCCCGACCCAGGCATTGAACCCAGGTTGTCTGCATTGCAGGCAGATTCTTTACCATCTGAGCCACCAGGGATACTATGTGTATGGCCCTGGCCATGTGCACACCGTGGCCTGAGGACAGGAACGTGGTGGCCGTCATTGCATTAGGGTTTGGGGTGTACAGACTTTTATCTTGCTGCACCCCTGGGGATACAGAACCAAGCCTTGTTTTTCCAGCTCAGTCTGTTAGCAGCTGCTCTGCCAGGCGCAGCTCCTCTGAGATGCCGACAGGAAGAAGAGAAAAAACACTTCCACTGCGAGAGCTTACAAAACCTTCCGCTGAGGCTTAAGTCTGGCCTGAGCCAATATATTTGGTTACACTTTGGGGATTTGTTTTCACTCAACACTTAATTTTATTAAGATTCAAATGATGAAGTTAGATGACGCAGAGTTAGGAAAACAAATACTATACGACTTCTACCTTGCCAGGAATCTGGTACAGGATTCTGAGAACTCTCAATCTAGGCATGTTTTATTCCATTTGAAAAGTTTTCTAACTAAATTCTAAAAAGCACTCATGTTGGACATTTTATGTACACGCAACTTTGCCAGTTTTTAAAATCATGGGGTTAAATAAAATTCTCTTTTCTGTGAAATACATTGCGTTGGCACTTCCTGAATTTTCCTCTGTAGACTTCCTGCCGTCATGAACTTCCAGTGCCCTTATACCACCAAACCAAAAGGAAGAGGCCAAGAGCTCTAGCTGCACCCAATTCAGTCACAGCCACCTTGCTCAGCAGTGTGGGTAAGCCTCACATTAAGGGAAAGAAAATATGGGTGGAGAAATATTCTTCCCAGTTACAGATGAACCTCTCTCGGGCCCACCTGGGGGCCATATTAGACTGCAGACCTGGAATGAATATAGAGGTAACTTGTGTGACTGTATCAACAATGATGAAGGGAGAGTTTGCTGTCATTCTAGTGGGTTTAATGAAAAGGCTATGTGCTCATGAATCCATTCTGTGGCTGCTCATTGGGACAGAGATTGGGATCACAACTCTAGGAGCGGATGTCCAAGGATGAAAGCCAGCGAAGTCTAAGCTGTTTGTGTGCGTGTGTTTACATGGGCGTTACAAGAATTGTGCTTGTGCACCTGAGACTCAAGGGCAGCAAGCCCCTTTCCCCTGGTTGGTGGGTAGAGGTGCCCAGGGCAGGATTCGGCAACAGCAATTCGACGTTTCCTTACTGCCTTCTTGCCCCCTCTCCGCGCATCACTCAGTATTTCACGCAGCTCTCACACAGTCACCCTTGAAAGACGCTCCCAGTGCTAGCGGTCTCGGCTCCCAGCATTGAATGTCATCAGATAGGTTGTTTATCCAGTATCTAAATAACCCTAATTAACATTTAGCTCAAACAAGAAGGGGACGACAGAGGATGAGATGGTTGGATGGCATCACCAACACAATGGACATGAGTTTCAGTAAGCTCCAGGAGTTGGTGCTGGACAGGGAGGCCTGGCGTGCTCCAGTTCATGGGGTTGCAAAGAGTCGGACACGACTGAGAGACTGAACTGAACTGAACTACCATTTCTAAATTTAATTATATTTACAATATAGATTCATTTATAGTTGCGATAACCTGGAAGTAGTATATTACCTACTGAATTAGTTTCCTAGGGCTACCATAACAAAGGACCACAAAGCAGGCTGACTAAAAACAGCAGAAATTTATCTGCTCACAGTCCCAGAGGTAACAGTCTGAAATCAAGGTGTTAGCAGCACCATGCACCCTCGGAAGCCTCCAGGGAAGAATTCTCCCCTCTGAGGGCTTTTGATGATCCTCGGCTTGTGGCCACATCACTCCAGTCTCTTCTTCCAGCTTCAAATGACATTCTACTTTGTATGTCTTTGTGTCTCTTACCTTAGAGGAAATCTGGAATCTGTTCAAATTCCCCTCTCCTTTCTTGTGTAAAGACAGCAGTCATTGGTTTTAGGGCCCACCCTAAGTCCAGGATGATTCCATTTTGAGACACTTAACTGATCACATCTACAAAGACCCCATTTCCTAATAAGGTCACATTGTAAAGTTCCAAGTGCACATTAATACTGGGGGGATGCTGTTCAACCCAACACATTATCCCTGTTTTACAAATGAGAGAACTGAGGGGCACAAGTCATTGGACATCAAATTTTAGTTTTTAATTCCTCTCTCTTATCTGTCTTAAGCCAAGCATTCACCAATAGTTTATACCATCTATTGAGTACTCACTACGAAAATGACCATTTACTATACATTTACTATGTGTTACGCCATTTACTATGCATTCTTTACTATGCACCATTTTTTATGCGTTATCATCTAGTCTATTGATGCTTTTGAACTGTGGTGTTGGAGAAGACTCTTGAGAGCCCCTTGGACTGCAAGGAGATCCAACCAGTCCATCCTAAAAGAAATCAGTCCTGAATATTCATTGGAAGGACTGATGCTGAAGCTGAAACTCCAATACTTTGGCCACCTGATGTGAAGAACTGACTCATTGGAAAAGACCCTGATGCTGGGAAAGATTGCAGGCAGGAGGAGAAGGGGACGACAGAGGATGAGATGGCTGGATGGCATCACCAACACGATGGACATGAGTTTGAGTAGGCTCTGGGAGTTGGTGATGGACAGGGAGGCCTGACATGCTGCGGTCCACGGGGTCACAGCGAGTCGAACATGATCAAGTGACTGAACTGAACTGATCTCTCTAGCCCTTCCTTGTCTGAAGGGCAGACATTATTATCCCAATGTTAAGGATAAAGAAACAGGCTCAGTGAGGTTGATGAATTTGGCCAAGAAAGAAAGTCTACCCCAGAAAAATGGAGCCCAAGCCCAGCCTGGTCAGCTCGAAAGCCTCCTTTTCTTTACACCATGTAACTTCTACCAAATCTTGCTTCTGTTTCCTTCATGATGTCTTTCCCTCATAAGCAGTCCTTCCTGCTGACCCCTCGAGATCATTTTATACCCTCTGATATGACATGGGAAGGTACAGGCCCCAGGAAAATCACATTATTTTGGAAAACTCTCTTTCCAGAGCCCGAGCAGCTCAAATGGCCGTGAAAATGGGTTACATGGACATTGTGGGGAGTCTCATACAATGTGGGGAGGTGGGGAAGAAACTACAGCTGACCCTTGAACGATGCAGGGGTTAAGAGTGACGACTCCGCACACGTGGAGAATCTGTGTATCTTGTATAGTCAGCCTTCTGTATCCAAGTTTCCTCTGTACTCACGATTGCACACCCATAGATTTAACCAACAGCAGATCATGCGGTACTGTAGCATTCACCACAGAAAAAAATCCAGGTAAAAGTGGACCTGTGCAGTTCAGATTTGTGTTACTCAAGGTCAATGGTAGTACAAAGAGCTGCTGGAGCTGTATACAGAAGAGCTATTCAGTCCTGCCTGCATATTTGGAGTCACCTGGGAAGCTTATAAAAATACTTTTGCCCAGATCCCTCATCCAGAAATTCCAAATTGTTCTAGGCTTTGGATTAGGCATTGGGAGTTTTAAAAGCACTTCTAGGTCATTCCAATGGGCAGCCAAAGTTTGAAGGACTGAGAAATGGGAATTCTGTTTGAATATTATTTGGAAGTGGCAGCAGCGGAGGCATAATTGAATGTAGTAAGTTTGATTGCTTTAAACATCACCTAGGAGAGCCACCGCCTCCTGTCCTCGCTGCCTTCTGAGGCCCTGCCATCCTAGCACCCAGCAGATCAGGAGGCATCATTGACGGTCTGCTCCGTTCGGATGCAGTATCAGAGGTAACTCAGGGGCAGAGTGCGGGGCCAGCCTCTGAAGGTGGTTCACAGTCCTCTCGAGAGCTTTCTGCTGGGGTCTTCTCACAGCTACCTGTGGATCTCAGTGCGGTTCCCTAGCAGAGACAAAGCCCGACAGCTAGAAGCCCGTGGAGGCTCCTGTCGGGAATTCTGCTGGCAATCAGCCTTTGGATCTGAACTGAGGCACTGGCTTGCCTGGATCTCCAGCCTGCCAGCCCACTCTGCAGATTTTGGACCTGCCAACCTCCACAACAGCTGAGCCAACCTCCGTGAAACCTCTCTCTCTCTTTCTCTCTCCACCCACCCAGACACACACCCAACACCCACCCACCCACCCAGACAACACCCACCAAGACACACATCCACCAGCCACTCAGACACACACCCACACACCCAGACACACACCCACACACTCACCCAGACACACCCCCACACAACAAGACACACACACACACACACACACACACCCATTGGTTCTGCATCTCTGGAGAAAGCTGGCTAACACATTCCTCTCCCTTCCCCTCCCCAGCCTCACTTCCTCCCTCATTGTCTGCGCCCTCCCCTTCCCTGGCCCTGCTCCACGCCTGCCCCTCATTCATTCACCCCTCTCTGATGACGCCTGCAGCCCGTGACTCACAGGCCTATAATAAGCCCTCAGCTTCCGTTTGACAAATTCTCTCTCCTTTCTTCATTCAAGAGTCTCCCCAAATCCCACATCATCCAATCAAGGAAACAACAGTCTGTCCTTCCTCGGGTGAGTTCATTCAGTGGAAAAGATTTCAGAAAAAAATATAACGCATGAATGTTGCTTTGAACATTAAATTCTGAGACTGTTCCACACACGACCGTAACAGGCCTTAGTGTTTCAAAGTTCTCTGCTTTAGGGGCCAGGCTGCAAGGGGCTGGGTGTGGACTGCAGAGATTCATCCTTGGCACATCTTCCCACGTGCTAATGATGCTCACGAGGCCAAAGCCTTGGGTGTGACTTCCTGACTGAGGTACTAAAGGCCACTGCCCTCCATGGCTACAGATTATACAACCAACCTCACACTACCTCTGTTCATGTGACACTGCTTACCAGGTGCACTGGGTCAGAAGGAGTAAACGGGTCAGAACAAATCCATAAGCATATGTTCTCCTGCCTTCCTTCTGAGGGCAAAGCCTTTTCTTACACAGTTCAGTTCAGTCGCTCAGTCGTGTCTGACTCTTTGCGACCCCACAGACTGCAGCATGCCAGGCCTCCCTGTCCATCACCAACTTCCGGAGTTTACTCAAACTCATGTCCATTGAGTAAAGGAGTCAGGATTAAAGGAGTAAAAGGGTCAGGACAAATCCATAAGCATATGTTCTCCTGCCTGCCTTCTGGGGGCAAAGCCCATTCTTATACAAGTTCAACAAAAATGATCAACATGTTACAATCACTCATCAACCCCTCCTGAGCTTTACCTGCAGACCATTCCACAGTCAGAGGCCATTAGTATCTGAGATGAGAAGAATGAAGTGAAAGTGAAAGTTGCTCAGTCGTGTCTGACTCTTTGCAACCCCATGGGCTATACAGTCTATGGAATTCTCCAGGCCAGAATACCGGAGTGCGTAGCCTTTCCCTTCTCCAGGGGATCTTCCCAACCCAGGGATCAAATCCAGGTCTCCCGCATTGCAGGCAGATTCTTTACAAGGTGAGCCACAAGGTGAGCCACAAGGGAAGCCCGAGATGAGAAGAATAGCTGTGGCCAAACCATGGCAGTTATTGCAGAGGCTCTGCAAGGGTCTCATCACGGCCCCCTGCTCCGTGGATGATAGAGGGCTGGGGGCAGTATCCCTCCCTTTCCTACTGCACGTGCAGAGGGGCCTTGTGGTGCTGCTGCAAATACCATCAGATCACACTCTCAGCAGGCATTGCAGAGGCTCATTGCAGGGGCTACTGAACACGCTGCTCCACCAATGAGCTGCACTTTCAAAGACTCCTAAATGTCATGGGGAGATGAATCCTTGGGTAGCCAGGGGATAAAGAAAACACCAGTTAAGGGCATGGCAACCCACTCCAGTATTCTTGCCTGGAGAACCTTCTAGATGGAGGAGCCTGGTGAGCTACAGTCCATAGTACTGCAGAGTCGGACACAAACTGAAGTGACTTAGCACACACACACGCATGCAAGCTCATATTATTGAGGCTGGTCTGAAAGGACGATGAACTTCACAGGTAAGCAAAATTCACTTAGTCACAACATTTACCATCTTGGGTGACTCGTTCAACCTTTCAGATCTGGGTTTCCTCTGATACAAATTGAGAGAGCAATACTTACTTTGTGTTAGAGTTACTTTAGGAATGGACTTTAATAATGAAACTAGAACACAGCCCAGTGTGTGGCCCCCAATAAACTTCCATTTCCTTCTCTGCTCTCTTAACTCAAAGGCTCTATTAATCCAATGAAGGGTTAATAATGGGGGCACCAGGGATCAGAACATTTTAATGGGAGGGACAGTAACCTATCGCCTGCACAACTTCACAAAATCAACAAAAGGATCCCAATCATTCCCTGACTGAAATAAGAGACCATTACAAATGACCCAACAAAATAAAAATCAGAGAAGGCAATGAAAACTTGTAAATGCCAACCCAGCAATCCTAGTTTTAAATTCCTGTAAGTCTTGACAAAGCACTGAAATTTTAGTGAACGTCACCACTTCAAGCCCCATTGTAACTCTCCTCTTCCTTCCACTCAACACATGGGAATATCTCCCAAGTGGTTCTTGCGTTATCATAGGGCATTAGAGATAAATTCACTTTTCAACTAAGAAAAGACAAAGAGGCCCTCCTGGACATTCAGAGAGAGAGTGTTTAAAGCACATTGGCTAGTTTCAATTCTCTCATCTTGTAATAAGACGACTTGGCAGGATGTCCTTGCAATGGTCGTGTATAGCTAGTGGAGTGGGAAAATGTACATCCTCCTCTGGTCTTCAGACGCACTTTTGTCTAACTCATGAATAGTTCTAGGCCTACAGTTAAATGGAATGATGAGAGCCCTCTGGTGGCTAAATTCACTCTTCTCTTTTCTTGGAGATACTCAATTCTTTTATGTTTTGAAAGTCCTATGAGTTATTCTCATTAGCAACTCACTGCATGAAGTTCATTGTTTCTCCACCTGTATCCACTCCCCCTCCGATAAAGAGATGATGAGGTATTTTATTTTCAAACTATTTGATGCTCTCACTCTGCAAATATCTGGGCAGATATTTAATCCTTCTGAAAAGATAAAATACATTTTAAAAAATTAATTTTCAGATACTTGTCTGACATATCTATTGAGCATCTATATCAAGTCAGACACCACATGATATACTATAAGAGATACACAGAAATTTAAAATACAATCTCTAACTTCAAAGAGCTTATTGAACAGTACAGAAAATAATAACAACCAAGGCTCTGGCTTAGTTGGTCCACAGCATGTGGGATCTTATTTCCTGCACCAGGAATCAAACCCATGTCCTCTGCATTGCAAGGTGGATTCTCAACCACTGGACCACCAGGGAAGTCCCTGAACATTTTTATCTTCTTAGGCCTAAAGGAGAAGAGGGCAGCAGAGGATAAGATGGTTGGATAGCAACACCGACTCAATGGACATGTGTGTGAGCACAGGAGATGGTGAAGGACCGGGAAGTCTGGCTTGTTGCAGTCCATGGGGTCACAAAGCATCAGATTTGATTGAGCCACTCAACAACATTGGCCTCAGGTCAAGCAATAGGGAGGGAACATAGCCTGCCCATCAACAGGAAACTGGATTAAAGATTTACTGAGCATGGCCCCACCCATCAGAACAAGACCCAGTTTCCCCCTCAGTCAGTCTCTCCCATCAGGAAGTTTCCAGAGGCCTCTTATCCTTCTCCATCAGAGGGCAGACAGACTGAAAACCATAATCACAGAAAACTAATCAAACTGATCACATGGACCACAGTCTTGTCTAACTCAGTGAAACGATGAGCCATGCCATGTAGGGCCACCCAAGACGGACAGGTCAGGGTAAAGAGTTCTGACAAAACGTGGTCCACTGGAGAAGGGCATGGCAAACCATGTCAGTATTCTTGCCTTGAGAACCCCATGAACAGTGTGAACAGGCAGAAAGATGGGACACTGAAAGATGAACTCTCCAGCTCTGTAGGTGCCCAATATGCTACTGGAGGTCAGTGGAGAAATAATTCCAGAAAGAATGAAGAGATGGAATCAAAGCAAAAACAACACCCAGTTGTGGATGGGACTGGCGATGAAAATAAAGTCCCCATGCTGTAAAGAACAATATTGTATAGGAACCTGTAATGTGAGGTCCATGAATCAAGGCAAATTGGAAGTGGTCAAACAGGAGATGGCAAGAGTGAACATCAACATCTTAGGAATCAGTGAACTAAAATGAACTGGAATGGATGAATTTAACTCAGATGACCATTATATCTACTACTGTGGGCAAGAATCCCTTAGAAGAAATGGAGTAGCCATCATGGTCAACAAAAGAGTCTGAAAGGCAGTACTTGGATGCAATCTCAAAAATGACAGAATGATCTCTGTTCATTTTCAAGGCAAACCATTCAATATCACAGTAATCCAAGTCTATGCCCCAACCAGTAATGTTGAAGAAGCTGAGGTTGAACGATTCTATGAACACCTACAAGACCTTCTAGAACTAACACACAAAAAAAGATGTCCTTTTCATTATATGGAACCGGAATGCAAAAGTGAGAAGTCAAGAGATACCCTGAGTGACAGGCAAATTTGGCTTTGGAGTGAAAAATGAAGCAGGGCAAAGACTAAGAGTTTTGCCACGAGAATGCACTGGTCATAGCAAACATCCTCTTCCAATAACACAAGAGAAGACTCTACACATGGACATCACCAGATGGTCAACACCAAAATCAGATTGATTATATTCTTTGCAGCCAAAGATGGAGAAGCTCTATACAGTCAGCAAAAACAAGACTGGGAGCTGACTGTAGCTCAGATCATGAACTCCTTATTGCCAAATTCAGACTTAAATTGAAGAAAGTAGTGAAAACCACTAGATAATTCAGGTATGACCTAAATCGAATCCCTTACAATTATACAGTGGAAGTGACAAGCAGATTCAAGGGACTAGATCTGATAAACAGAGTGCCTGAAGAACTATGGATGGAGGTTCGTGACATTTTACAGGAGGCAATGATCAAGACCATCCCCAAGAAAAAGAAAGGCAAAATGGTTGTCTGAGGAGGCCTTACAAATAGCTGAGAAAAGAGAAGTGAAAGGCAAAGGAGAAAAGGATGGATATATCCATTTGAATTCAGAGTTCCAAAGAATAGGAAGGAGAGATAAGAAAGCCTTCGTCAATGATCAATGCAAAGAAATAGAGGAAAACAATAGAATGGGCAAGACTAGAGATCTCTTCAAGAAAATTAGAGATACCAAGGGAACATTTCATGCAAAGAGGGGCACAATAAAGGACAGAGACTGTATGGACAGAAGAGAAGCAGAAGATATTAAGAAGAGTTGGAAAGAATACACAGAAGAATTGTACAAAAAAGATCTTCATGACCCAGATAACCATGATGGTGTGATCACTCACCTAGAGCCAGACATCCTGGAATGCGAAGTCAAGTGGGCCTTAGGAAGCATCACTACAAACAAAGCTAGTGGAGGTGATGGAATTCCAGTTGAGCTATTTCAAATCCTCAAAGATGATGCTGTGAAAGTGCTGCACTCAATATGCCAGCAAATTTGGAAAACTCAGCAGTGGCCACAGGACTGGAAAAGGTCAGTTTTCATTCCAATACCAAAGAAAGGCAATGCCAAAGAATGTTCAAACTACTGCACAATCGTACCCATCTCACATGTTAGCAAAGTAATGCTCAAAATTCTCCAAGCCAGGCTTCAACAGTGTGTGAACTGTGAACTTCGAGATGTTCAAGCTGGATTTAGGAAAGGCAGAGGAACCAGAGATCAAATTGCCAACATCCGCTGGATCATCGAAAAATCAAGAGAGTTCCAGAAAAACATCTACTTTTGCTTTATTGACTATGCCAAAACCTTTGACTGTGTAGATCACAACAAACTGGAAAATTCTTTAAGAGATGGGATTATGAGACCATCTGACCTGTCTCCTGAGAAATCTGTATGCAGATTTAGTTAGAACTGGACATGGAACAATAGACTGGTTCCAAATAGGGAAAGGAGTACGTCAAGGCTGTATATTGTCACCCTGCTTATTTAGTTTATATGCAGAGTACATCATGTGAAATGCCGGGCTGGATGAAGCACAAGCTGTAATCAAGATTGCTGCAAGAGATATCAATAACCTCAGATATGCAGATGACGCACCCTTATGGCAGAAAGTGAAGAAGAACTAAAGAGCCTCTTGATGAAAGTGAGAGAGGAGAGTGAAAAAGTTGGCTTAAAGCTCAACATTCAGAAAACAAAGATCATGGCATCCGGTCCCATCACTTCATGGCAAATTGATGGGGAAACAATGGAAACAGTGAAAGTCTTTATTTTGGGGGGCTCCAAAATCACTGCAGATGGTGACTATAGCTATGAAATTAAAAGACGCTTACTCCTTGGAAGAAAAGTTATGACCAACCTAGACATCATATTGAAAAGCAGAGACATTACTTTGCCAACAAAGGTCCGTCTAGTCAAGGCTATGGTTTTTCCAGTAGTCATGTATGGATGTGAGAGTTGGACTATCAGGAAAGCTGAGTGCCGAAGAATTGATGCATTTGAGCTGTGGTGTTGGAGAAGACTCTTGAGAGTCCCTTAGACTGCAAGGAGATCCAACTAGTCCATCCTAAAGGAAATCAGTCCTGAATATTCATTGGAAGGACTGATGCTGTAGCTGAAGCTCCAGTCCTTTGGCCACCTGATGAGAGGAAGTGACTCATTTGAAAAGACCCTGATGTTGAGAAAGATTGAAGGCAGGAGGCGAAGGGGATGACAGAGGATGAGATGGTTGGATGGCATCACTGACTCAATGGACATGAGTTTGAGCAGGCTCCGGATGTTGGTGATGGACAGGGAGGCCTGGCGTGCTGCAGTCCGTGGGGTCGCAAGGAGTCAGACAGGACTGAGTGACTGAACTGAACTAACAGAAAATAATAGTTAGTTCAGAAAATAACAGTTAATTTTTTAAATTGTGATTTTTCCATAAAACTGAATCGTCTTATCAAATACACATATTTTCCTCTACAAGATACACTCTTAGACGCTCTATTTTTTCGCTCACTCGGGCGCCTGCAGCAGGAATCTGAGTACCATCCTGGACACTTCCCTCTGCCGCTCACCAGTCCAGTTACTCACCATGTCCTGCCGATTCTCCTTCTCTTTGTTTCTGTTGACACCAGCCTAGCTCAGGGCACCATGATTTCGGGTTATTCCAACACATATTTTTTAATATTTTAATTACTTTTGAGTGATTAAATCATGTACATATTATAAAGTTCAAAAAGTACAATGAGAATACATAAAAAGTAGGTCTCCTTCATACCCTTAGTTCCCTAACTACCCAGTTTCCCTCTATGAAAGCAAACTGCAATCCCAATCTCTTCCATGTACTTCTAGAGATATTATATTCATATACAAGCATATATATATATATATCTGCATATACATATTTTTTCACAAGTAGTGACATTGTGTTCTGCACCTTGCTTTCACATCTTCCACACATTTTGGAGAAAAATCTTAAATATGTGTAAAGAGGGCTGCCTCGTTCTTTTTTAAGAGATTAATAGAATTCTCCTATATGTGTACTACCATAATTTATGTAATCAGTTCCCTATTGATGGAAATTCAGATGGTTTCCAATCTTTTGCTGTTATAAGTTGATGCTGCAGTAAAGATCTTCATACAGACATCATTTTGCATATGTGCCAGGATATATTTAGGAAAAATTCCTAGAAGTGGAAGTGTTGAATTGAACAAAATGTGTTTTTTTTTAAAACTACTGAGTTGTTGCCAAATTACTCTTCAAAGACATTTTACCAATATCTACACTCACTGACTAGATATAAGACCCTTTTCCCCCAAATTCTCAACAACGCAGTGGGTTATACAATCTTATGGGCAGAAACAGTATCTCAATATACTTTTAATTTAAATTTTTCTTATTTTGAGTGAGGTTGAGCATCTTTTTTGTTTAGGATGTATTTTAGTTTGTGTAATATATACGTATTTCTATGAACAGACTTTTATATCTTTTCTCCATTTTTCTGTTTTGAGGGATTTTTCCTTACTGGACTGTAGGCACTTGTAGCAGGCAGCTTCAAGGGTGACCCCAGATGACCCCCACCTCCTGAGATTCACATCTTTGTGTAACCCTCTCTCATGTCTCACCAGGGTTTGTCTCAGGGAACCAATACGATATGGCAAGAGTGATGGTATGTCATTTCAAGATCAGCTTGTAAAAGATGTTGTAATTCTCTCTTGGTGGTCCCCTCTTTCGAGTTCCTGACTCTGGCAGAAACCAGCTGCCCTCTCAGCCAACTCCTGATGGAGAAGGCTAATGTTGAGGAACCCAGGCCTCCAGCAGGCAGCCAGTGAGGAACCGGGGTTTCCTGACAAGAGTCACATGAATGACCTTAAAGGTGGGTCCTCTAGGCCCAGCAGAGCTTTTAGATGAGGCTGTGGTCCCCACAGACAGCTTGACTGTAATCTCATCATGAGAAACACTGATCCAGAACCACCCAGAAAAGCTGCTCTCAGATTCCAGATCCTTAGGAACTGAGACATAATAAATGTCTGTTCTAAGCTGTTAAGTTTTGAAGTAATTTATTACATATCAATCAATAATAATGTAGAACTCCAAGTATTTTAAGAAATCAGTCTTTTCCTTTGAGTCTAAGCTCTTTGTGTGCGTTTCAAATACTTCTCTCCATTTGTTGAGTGTCTACTGGCCTTCTTCGTGTTTTTTTTTTTAACTTCTTTTCTTTCTTTCCATGCAGAATTTTAAAAATTCACTACGTAGACATAGTGAAATTTACCAATTCAGGGGAATGCTTCTATGCTCAGAAAACTGTGAAAAAGAGACTATTAAAAACATTTCAAATTTAATTTTCCTTCTTTTCTAAGAATAAAGGGATGGGCCATTTGCATCACACACACACCCCCAATAAAAATTTATAAAATAATTTTCCTAAAAGTTTGTAAAATTTTCCAGTCTCCTTTAAAAGCATCAAACGAATGATAAGATAATGAAGAATTACCAAATCAAGTTCTAAGAGAATCTAAAAACCCAGAAAGGCAAGAAAAACAACCAAAGCCTTTTGCCCTGAGGATATATGTGGGGAACTTGTGTTACTGTTTTGAAGTCCTGACAAATAAGAGAGACATGTCAAAGCTCAGGGTCCACCCCTGTTGAAAGGCCAACGTAGATACCACCTCTATTAGCCTAGAATCCCAAAGGAAGAACCCACCACAAGATAAAGGTAAATCAGAAGTAAAACTGTCTACTTCTTACTCCAAACTTCCAAAAAAACACAAAAAAACCCACCAAAAACCAACAGTCCAAAGACAGAAATGTCTTAATAGAGCAAAGAAAGGAAACGTACACATACAACACATAACCTGTCCTCTGATAGTTCTACCCAGAGACCAGCCCCTGAGAATTTATAAATTCAAAACCCAGAAGTGGTTCAGAAATCTTCAAGGCATTACTTTAGTCTGAACTGGGTACAGGGAATAGCTGTTGTTTTCAGTCGCTAAGTTGTGTCCAACTTTGTGACCCCCATGGACGGCAGCACGCCAGGTTCCTCTGTTCTCACAGTTTCCCAGAGTTTAGTAGTGCCCATAAATGTCTGGAAAGGCAAAGACAAGACTGTCTGGAGAAGGGCTCCTTTCCCCAATTCATAGGCATCACCAAAAACATGTCTAATGGACAAGGAACACTGAAAAGTCAATGACAATCAAATCACAAGAAAAGAAGTTATGATGAGAAAGAAACAGCAGCAAAAGAAAGGTACTAAACTATATAAACAGACCCTGAAAGACTTCAGATCCTGGAGTAATCAGAGGCAAGTTATGAGATCCCTATGTTTAAAAAAATAAACATAAAATCTATGGTAAATAGGAACTTGAAAAAATGACCTAGCAGATTTGAAAAAGAACCAAGTAGGACATCTAGAAATGAAAAGTACAAAAGCATAAATGAAAAACTTGATTGATGAGGACTTCCCTGGTGGTCCAATGGTTGGGAATCCACCTTCCAGTGCAGGGGACACGGGTTTGATTCCTGGTCGGGGAACGAAGATCCCACATGCCCTTGGGGCAAGTAGACTCAACTACTAACCCTGGATGCCTCACCTAGAGAGCCTGTGTGCCACAAACTACACAGAGCCTAGGCCCCACGGAGCTTGCACACCACAATCAGAGAGAACCACATGCCGCAAGTAGGACCCAAGGCAGTCAAAATGTTTTTTTAAAAATTAAAAAACAGAAAAGCACTACCAAATTCCCTGGTCACTCTTTGCCTCCTCCCATGCTGGTGGTGTACCATTAATGTTAAGTCAACATAAGGAACCTCAGGGTAACAGGTTCCTTGGGGATAAACATGGCCAGGCCTGGGGCAGTTGCCACACTGACCCTCTAAGCCTGTCACCCACCTCAGTCGGAGTCTGATGCCATGGAGGTCAGAGGGCAGGCTTCCTGTTTTTGCTCTGCTTTTCCTGCAGCTGCTGCTTTTACCACCAATGCACTCTATCCCCACCCCTACCCAACCCCCTGCCACTGATTATCACTTGGCTGCTGGCTTTCTGGTACAATCAGCATTTCTGTTCCAAGGGTTACAGGTAAACTGCTACCCAAGGTTGCTGTGTTTTCTCACTTTTACAGCTTTCTCTATGAGGTCGTGTTGGTGGCTTTCTCTCTATTCAGGAACTTAAATGAAGTCCTCTGGTTGTTTTACGGGGGAAGCTATTCAGCAAAGCATCATGCAACAGCCCAACTCCTCTTCTTCCTACCATGTTCTCTGTGCTCTAAAGAGAACTCTTTTTCTCTGACGGCCTCCAGCCCCTAGTAGGACTAGTAGTTCACCAGAGCTCTCTGGCCATCAGTCAGAGGCAAAAACCTCATTTCCCCTTGCTGGTAACTAGATGCTAATGTCAAGGGTGGAGAAAGTCAGGGTTATAGTATTTTCCCTTTAAATGCAGGGGACTTTCTGCATAAAAGCTTCCCGGAGCCCCAGTGGCCGTATGTAAACTAACCCAATGGTCCTGGGTTTAGACAGTCAAAAGAAATAGATCAGCCATCAAGTTCTCTCAAACTTTTATAGCCTCAAAATCCTAACATGTTAATCTAAGAACATGGCTGCAAGGACTGTGTGAGATTAGCTGTCCAAACTCCTACCCCCTGAGGTAGCGCTGATAAATGCAGTGGTTATTTTTTTTTTAAACCATGCTTCTTGATCATTTCTTTTCAAAGATGATATTTTCCATTGCATTCATTCCTCAGTCTGTACGTTTCAGTGGCAGGGATACAGGAAATCTGTGAGGATAGGTACAGATTTGTGGTTCATTGCAAGTGAAGATGTGATTTTGAATTAACCAGAACATATGCTCACTAGACTCAAATCCATTCAGAAAAATGGTCAAGGAAGCATCTTACCTGGAGACCCTTACAGTAGCAGACACTTGTTTTCTAAATGGTTCCAGGCAGGCAGAGATTGCTGTTTGATCTTTGAGTGTGACTGAAAGCGTGTCCTTAAATGTAAATTAAAGCTCTACAAATTCCCAGGAAACAGTCCCTCTTTATGATTTCCTAAATGTTCTGACTCAGTTTTATTTTTCTGTTTTTTTTTTTTTTGCTAATAATCTGATCCTCACACAGACTTACACATTACTTCTATTTTTTAAGAATAAATGTAACTTTGTTCATTGGAATGGCAGCATGAAGATTGGCACCAAGAATTATAATAGCTGGGAGAGAGACAAAGGTTGTACATATGAGCCTGAGGAAAGTGAAACCAGAGAAATAATTAAAATGATAGTTATGCTTTTGCCAAAGTTTTCTGGTGGCTCAGAGGTTAAAGCATCTGCCTGCAATGCAGGAGACCTGGGTTCAATCCGTGGGTCGGGAAGATCCCCTGGAGAAGGAAATGGCACCCCACTCCAGTATTCTTGCCTGGAAAATCGCATGGACGGAGGAACCTGGTGGGCTACAGTCCACAGGGTCGCAAAGAGTCGGACATGACTGAGCAACTTCACTTTCACCAAGCACTTCTACACATATGATCTATAATAATCTACAATAAACTTGGAGGCAAATAATAGACACGATTCCTGACTAATCGCAGTGGAAATTAGTCAGACTCTTCACCAGACTATGGCAACACTGGGATTCTGCCACCATTGCTGCCATTCTCTGGGGCTGACCTCTAAAAGCACCCGAATCTTTGTATCCCTCCCTCCGGACTCAGAGTTCCAGGTGGGCACATCCGATTGGCCAAGCCTGGGCCCCAGCTACTAGAGGGATAAGAAAGGCTGTCTCCACATCCTTTACCCTCACTTCTTGGTGTTCAGTACTGAGTGTGTCAGTTCCTACTGCTGCATAATAAATTACCACAGACTTAGCAGTGTGAAATGACACAAACTGATTATCTCACAGTTTCTGTGGGCTGGGGATTCTCGCATCGCTTCAGCTGGACTTTCCATTCAGGGTCTCATAAGGGTGTAATCAAGGTGGCAGCCAGCTGCATTCTTATCTGGAGAGTCAACTGGGGAAGAATCTGTTTCCAAGCCCCCACAGGTAGCACAGTTCAGTGTGTGTGTCTGAGGCACGCACCAGCGCAATTGCTGCTGTGTGTCTGGGGCCCCTGATTGCTTGCTAGCTGTCTGCTGGGAGCCATTCTCAGCTCTTAGAGGCCGCACTCAAGTTCTTGCCACATCCACAGGTCCATCCCTCATGGGAAGTTCACAGTCAGACTGCTTGCTCCTTCAGGACCATCAGGGTATCTCAGGCTTCATATTTTCCTTCAGAGAGGCCTTAGCTCTCTTTTAAGAGTAAACTGGCTTAGGTTAAGTCCACCCAGGAAAATCTCCCTTTGCATTAACAACTCTACTTAAAGCACTGTGGTGACCTGAATGGAAGCAAGTTCGAAAGGGAGGTAGTATATGTATATGTATATGTATATGTATATGTATATGTATATGTATATGTATATGTATATGTATATGTATGAGTATGTGTATGTGTATGTGTACGTGTATGTGTATGTGTATATGTATACGTATACGTATATGTATATGTATGGCTGATTCGTTTTGCTCTATATTTGAAAATAACACAACAGCGTAAAGCATCTATGTGTGCTAAGTCACTTCAGTCACGTCTGACTCTTTCCAAGCTCATGGACTGTAGCCCGCCAGGCTCCTCTGTCCATGGGATTCTCTGGGCAAGAATACTAAAGTGGGTTGCCATGCCCTCCTCCAAGGGATCTTCCCTACCCAGGGATTGAACCCCAGTCTCCTCTAGTTCCTGCATTGCAGGCAAATTCTTTACAGCTGAGCTACTGGGAAAGCCAAAGCAAATACACTACAACAAAAATTAAGAAATAAAAATATTTTTTAAAGGAAAATAAAAAGAAACAGCTTGGGAACAGGGAGAGAGATCCTCCATACTGGTTAGTGTGAGAGCTAAAGTCTATGTTCTTACTGCAGCTATTAAAAAGTCTTTACTCATCACAAAGAGTGATTATTTTCTAATTGAAAAGAATAAAGCTGAAATAGAACTAAAAAAAAAAAATTCACAGGGGTAAAACCTCATCATATTCACAGGTGTCACCCACACTCAAGGAGAGAGGGTTACACAGGGTACGTATATCAGGGGTGGGAAGCTCAGGGTCTATCTCCGCATTCTGTTTATCATACTTAGCAAAAAATGACAAGAACCCTCCCACTTCACCTTATTGGAGCAGCAGATCAGGCATAACATTTCTAATTTTATAGAGGGAAAAAATAAGACACTGAGAAGTCGAGGGATTTGGCTATAGCCACAGAGTTAAGACACAGGAGATGCAGGTTCGACCCTTGGGTTGGGAAGATCCCATGGAGGAGGAAATGGCAACTCACTCTGGTATTCTTTGCCCGAAAAATCCCATGGACCGGGTAGCCTGGTGGGCTACGTTCCAAAGGGTTGCTAAGAGTCAGACATGACTGAGCGACTTAAGCATAAGCACAGAGTTCAGAAGCAGCTCAACAGGTACAGGACATCCCAACTTTTGACAGTGCTTTTTTCAAAGACAAATGGAAAAAACAGTAGCAAATGTAAACATTCAGGAAAATAAATGATTTGACCATGGATGCTACAAGTTCTGATGGAAATAAGAAATAAAAAGTAAAGATGGAGAATTATGACTGAGCCCACGCCTGCTAAGGGAGGCTGTTCTTCAGCCACAGGGAACAACGCCAGCAAAGAACATGAGCTGTCCATTTGACGTCAGAGAGAATGACATGCATCTGCGACATCACCACTATTTTTATAAGCAGCAATTGAGAGCAGGTTTCAAAGGTGAATAGTCAAGGAGACAGAGGTCTCCAGAAAAGACCACACAGGAGCTAGAGAGATCACTGCCAAAGCCCTGTAGCTTCACCAGCTCTCCTCCTCTGTGTGTTTTTTGCTTCCTGTTCACCCCTTCACAGTTCAGAGACCACCCTGTGTTCCAAGGAACCCTCCTTGGGCAGGATTATCAAAGAGAAATTGGGCTTATGTCAAGTTAACCAGGTTGTTCCCTTCATCATCATAGTGAAAGCTTACCGAAGAAGCCTTTGAAAGGCAGGATTTAGAAAGATAAAAGAGCTAAGGTCCTCAAAAATTTAGTTTGATACTCTACAAATAACAAAATTTTGTTGTCTAAGGATATATAAGTAGAAGTTTAATAGGTCTTTGAATTCATGTCTGTGAATGAAAAAAAAAAACCCTAAATGTATAGAAGAGAACAGTTTTAAAATATATATTCAAATGTGTCTGAACACATAATAACATATTTAACAACTTCCATTAAGGAGAAAGGAGATCAAAGCAGCCAACCCTAAAGGAAATGAACCCTGAATATTCATTGGAAGGACTGCTGTTGAAGCTGAAGCTCTAGTATGTTGGCCACTGATGCGAACTGACTCATTGGAAAAGACCCTGATGCTGGGAAAGACTGAAAGTGGGAGAAGGGGACGACAGAGGGTGAGATGGTTGGATGGCATCACCGACTCGATGGACATGAGTTTGAGTAAGCTCTGGGAGATGGTGAAGGACAGGGAAGCCTGGCGTGCTGCAGTCCATGGGGTCGCAAAGAGTCCAACACGACTTAGGAGTTAAACAACAACAA